>JASPKZ010008868.1:0-635000 GCA_030220185.1 Diploptera punctata | reverse complement strand
TTAAATTTAAGACCAATGTGGGCAATCATCAAGCAGTATTGGGAGGAGGGAGAAATTGTACAATAACTCAACCAATGATTTTTCTAAGTTTGGCAGAATAGCAGTATGCATGCGAAAGCATTTATGGAATTCTCGCCAGATGAAACCACATGTCTATAAAATTGGTATGACCAACCTTCTGTACATGTTTATAAGAAATGGATGTACACTAACATGCTCCTTCACAACCGAACAAAATAAATTACATGCCTATTATTTAATAAACTAATCTGGTGTACACTAACTTGTCCCATTGCAACCTAACAAAATGAAGCGAGTGAACATTAATATATTTTGGAATTAATTGCAAAGTTTGTCATACTGATTTCTTAAGTATTTCATTGCTATAAAAATTGAATCATGCTACATGGGCACTGGTACTGAATAACAACCAAATTTACATAAGAAATGCCTTTGGAATCAAAATGAGAAAGTTGATAGTAGGGACAAGTCAACATGGAAGGATTCTGAAAAAAAAAAAAAATGAATCAGAAACTTACCTTACCTCTAAAAGTATGATCCTATGCTCTTAATATATTTTGAAAACATCATTCCCATTCTTAATCCTATGCATGCTAAAGGAAAAGTGTTTGTATAGAAGATTTGTATATCTTTCTAGAAATCAACAAACAAAAATTTATAAGGAAATGTCATGGTTTGTTGACGAGGGAAACAGATTGAAACTTTATCACTCTAAAGGACACTTGAGGTTGTGTTTAAATGAAAACTCACTGTCATTCAATAATTAATGCACATAATTTTAGTTCTCAATTGCCTTCCATTGGAAATGAATGAAACTTTACAGAATATATCTTCAATCCTTCCTTTAAACATCATGAAGTTTCATTGTTTTCCGACAAATAATTGCAATGTACTTTAATTTTAAAATGGTGGCTGCTTACAAAACATGTACATATCAGAGAGACATGATTGAATTTCTTTCTGCAGAACAGCAGACCATTTCAAACATTCACAGACACTTACGAAATGCATATGACAATCAAGCAATGGATAGGAGTACTATCGGTTGTTGGGTTGATGTCAGCGGTAGAATGAAGACTGTCAGATCCTCCTGATCTTCAATCACAGATCTATGCTTTGAACGTGTTTCATGAGCAACTGGCATTTTAAAACTAAAATTCATCACAGCCATCTGTTGGAAAACAATGACATTATAAAGGAATGATTGAATATATATGTTCTGTAAAGTTTGTCATTTCCAATGAAAGATAATGAAGAACTAAAATTATGTGCATTATTTACTGAACGTCCCACATGTAAGCACTTTCATGAAAAAGAAGCAGAATTAGTGATGAAATATGAACATCTTCAGAGAGGATAAATTTAATGATTTTAATAATATACATTACATGCTTTGAAACATTTTTATTTAATAATATTACATTAATTTAAAGCTGTCATCCATTTTACTGCATCAGCACTCTTCATTGGACTTACACACCCTGGAAAACAAATTAATTTTATTAAATTCTGATATTGTCTTATATTAGTTAATTATCATTACTGAGAGAGTAAAAAAGTCTCGGATCAATCCACGAGCATTAAACATCCCTCAGTAGCATGTTACAATGTCTAGCAAATATTTGTTAGGAAGTATTTAGCAGAAACAGCAGTTTCTTACCCAACAATGCGCATGTGCCAGAGTTTATAGAGTCTGTGATAACCCACCATTGAACCACATATCGATTATCATCCTTGCCTAGTGGATTATCACTGCTCACCACACATAGATTATTATCGATATTGTGCTAAAGTTTATACAGCTTTTGCCAGATGGCAGAACGTCGCTGTGAAATTTGAATGACCAATCTTTGCAATAAATCCCCAAACCTATTAAAAAAATATATTAATAAAATTCAAATTCCCAAACGTTTATTAAAAATGGACTAACTTATCTCTTCCTAACATCGTTGCAACCAGCAATAACGGTGGAAACAACATTGGAAGGAGAGAGAAAATAACTGACCAAGTAATATACACTGTGGAGAAAATAGCAATCAGCATCACATTATTGTCTAACAGTATCATTCATAATGTTAGTGTTTTGCATATTTAAATAAATACTTAAAAATTGTCAAATAATGTTATAAAAATTGTTTGAAAGACGTTTAAGATATTAAAAAAGTTAGTAAATATAGAAGAAGAACTACAGTTTACAACAAACTTAAAAAATCAAGGGCGAGTTAAATTGCTGTTGAGCCTTAAGCTTATACAGTACATAGTTATTCCGTTGGACTTAGAAAATTTGTAAAACTTTATTGTGATTTCCACCATAAATTTTCTGAGTTCTACAGAATAACACTGCGCATGTGCAAATTTTTATAAAGTAGACACTAGATGGAACCACGTAGCTATGAAACTGATGGGATCAACCTTCACAATAAATTCCCAAATATTTATTAGAAATGGATTACACAAACTTCCCCTTCCTAATGTAACAAAATAAATTATGTGCACAATATTTAATTAAGTGTACATTAATCTGATGTACACTAACCTGTCCCATCAGAACATAACAAAATCAAGTTAATTTCATTAATTATGTGTGGAATTAATTGCAAATGTTGGTAACTCTACTTTTACTGACATATTGTGAAGTTACATTAAGCATTCGAGCATGCACACTGTAATTCTGTAGAACTTTGAAAAGAAATCATTGCATATGTAAATAAATATTTAATAATTATAAAAAAATATTGGCTCAACTGCACTTCTACTAGCGCTTGATTTTTCAGTTATATTGATGTAAATTATAGCTCTTCTTCTGTATTTACTAATATTATTTAATATTTTTAACTTTTTCAAACAATTTTTATAACATTATTAGACAATTTTGAAGTATTTATTTAAATATGCAAATCACAATATTATGACACTATTAGACAATATTGTGATGCTAACTGCTATTTCCTCCACAGAGTATATTACTTAGTCTATGATTTTTCTATCGCTGTTTTGGGTTATCGCTGGTCGGATCAGCGTTAGGGAGTGATAAGCAAATGTACACCCATTTTTAATAAACGTTTGGTAATTTTAATATTATTACCAAATTTTTAACATAGTTTTGGGGATTTATTGCAAATATTGGTCATTTAAATTTCATAGCGACGGATAGTAATCGAGGATGATAATTGATATGTGGTTCAATTGTGGGTTATCGCTGGCTCTATGAACTCTGGTGCATGCGCACTGTTGTTCTATAGGACTTTGAAAATATTTCACGCTAGTTTAAGTGCAGTTTTTCCACAAAATTATAAGATTTATTGTAAAACTTTTAAAATAGTATGTTATGTTAGTAAAGACAGAGGAAGTATGTAGTGCAACAGAATTACAAGAATATAGTATGGAAAATCAAGTGGAAATCAAACTAAAGTTTTTTCGATGATCATTAACTATTTGTCAGAAACATTATAAATATGAACATACCTCAAGACGTTAATAACTCCATTCAACTTTCAGCTAAGACACAATCTTCTTAAAGTCCTTGTTTCTTTTGCCTTTATTTCAACACAGTACCTAAAAATAGAATTAAACAGTATTATCTACTGATACATTTATTATGAGCATGTATAAAATTAGTTAATCAAAATCAGTATTACATACAGTATAAAAATGCCGGTAGGTCTCAATAAAATGAGTAAAAAATACTAAATATGATGCTCTGTCAAATATTATTCAAGACTTAAGTGTATCAAAATTAAACTATAAAAATACAGGTATATTTTGGAAATTATACAGGTTATCCTCGTATTGAATAGTTAGCCTTAAAGGTTAGGTTTTAAGTTTGTCTTTAATTAAATTTTCTAATAAATAAAACTTGAAACGTTAAAAACAAAAGTTAATCTTAAAATGCAACACGTATACATAAGAACATAACCTATATAATATATTATTATTTTCAATTACATTTAATTCTTTGTAAAATATAGACGTTATATATTTTTTATTTGTACGTTGAGGTACTACTATATTATGAGATTCAAAATGAGCATTTTTGTAGTTGTATTTAAATATTCTTACCTTCCTTTTTCTCGTTGTTTCCTTCGGCTATGGTTAGTTCAATTTCCTGTCGCTAGTTGGCTCTTGCATCGAAAAACCATAATGCAATCGTTTTTACCGCGTTGCCATATGTTATTTTAAACGTACCTGTACCCGCCTGTATGTCGTCATATCGGTGTATGACGTCACTATCGGCGAAACATTACTTGAGGACAGAAACCACTGCGCGACCGATATACGCTTTTCAGGTAGGTGCCAACGGCGTTTTTTCTAAAAAGGATAGAAATCCACCCATTGTAACGCTATAAATCCACACGTCTTTCTTCAATACAGTTTAATAAACACCTGTAAATGAATATAAATTATGAAAAATTCAACCATAAAATGAAAACATGAAGCAGGAAATATCAACTCAGGCAAAAAACCGCTTTATTAACAATGTAAACAATGAATTCAAATACTGAAACAATAAATGCTATTTTGAAAATGTTTTACAAAACATTTTTAAGTATTAATAAATACGCCTCACTTCATATTTTCCTTTTTTTTATACCGGTTTCAGAAAAATTATTCCATCTTCACTACTTTCAGGGCCGTGATTCTGTCGTCAAAATATTGAAGAGGATTAATTGTTCGAAACCGATCTCAGAAGAAGCGCATTATATGGCGAGGTAGAATTATTAATTCCTCATAGTGTTACTTGGTAATTAGTGTAGGCCTAAATAACACATTTTCGTTTATGAAAATTTAAGCGATATCAATGATTTAGCACAACATATTCATTAAGTTAAATTAAATTTGAAAAGAAAATTTTATAAAGTCATGGCCGTTCCTACTATTATGTAGAACAGTGAAAATTGGACTTTGACTCGTACAGATAGGAGAAACATAGAGGCAGCGGAGATGAGATTTTTAAGGCCAACGGCGGGCTATACTCTTATGAACCAGAAAAGAAGTACAGACATAACAGATCAATTATTTTTTTTGTAAATTGACGGATAAAACTGACAAACAAAAACAAAATTGGTACGAGCATCTACTTAGAATGCCAGATGATAGACCTCCTAAAATGAATTTAAACTACAGACCTACAGGGTATAGAAGTCGAGGAAGAACATTTGATAGATGGAGAGACCAAATCTGTTGAAGTCGGAAGGGGGCAGATGGCTTAAGCCTTGATGATGATGAAGTAAAAGTAAAGTTATTGGTTAATGAATCATTAATAATTTTAAAATAATAACCTCAAAGATTGAAGTTTCACCTAAGTTAAGACTTTTTCAGCATTCTTTGAAGTTATTGTCTTTTGTTATTTCACGCAATTCTTTTAAAAAAAAGAAAACACTAAGTGTTGTGTAAAAATATCAACAGCGTGAAATGGGCTGTGTGAATTTTGTTTGCCTTTCGTCAGCTGCTCAAATAAATTAACATACATATGTTACTGCATTACTCATATAAATCACTTTCTGCTTTTCCGCTGCTACTAACAAAATAAATGCCTCTAGTCTTCGGGAAAAACTAGAAGGGCTCCCACATGTGTTTGTGGGCTTTTTCGAGGGTAACCTCATGCATAATTAATGTTTGAAAAGGTTGCGAAAAAAATCCATTCCATCCTTTTGTAAACTTTGATGTAGGATTGAAGCCATGCGTTTTTATGGGCTGCTACTTTTCTCCATGTAAATTGACCTTCGCACAGAATTATGTCCCTGGAAAAATGACACCATTAATATAGTTTGAAAGGGAGAGAAATAAAATGCTGTAGAAAGAAGCTGCTATGCTATCAGCTACTTTCTTTCTGCTTCTACAAAGAGCTAACAGTTTTATAATGTGCAATAAAAATGTAAAGAACCAGCGAAGAAAAAGTATAGACAACTTAATTAAACATGTTGGGAACAGAAAGTTTATAAACCTCGAGGCTCTTTCCTAGAGATTCTTCATACGGATAACAAATGAGTGATTATTTCATGGCGGAAAGGTGTAACTGCTGAAGAAGCGCTTACCAATTACCTGGATTCTGCACCCCGCGGCGTTGACTAGTTGAGACCTCGCAAAACAGCACAGTATATTTTTTTCATTTCGCTCGAGAAGCCTACTTACGTTAATAATATGTTCCACAGTTTTTTTATTTTGTTTTATAACAGTGAATATCCCATATACTTTGATTATTTAGTTCCCGAGCTATCACGCGCATATTTCATAATTAAAAGGACAATTGCAATACGCGTATTGTGTTATACAGTAAAAAAATCGTTTAAGTGAATAAAATACCATATAAATTTACTATCATCAGCAGCAGCACGTTCCGATCTCATGTTAGAATTGGTCTGTCCATCTTTTACTGGGTCTTCCTACATTTCTTCGTCATTGTAATCTGTAGTGAAAAATCTATTTCTGGATTCTGTTGTTACCCATTCTACAGATATGCTCCATCCATTCGTCTCTGTATTGCGTAATCCTGTCTAATAGCTTGAATATATTTATTTACGTTCGTATATCTATATTCATAGACTCTTACTTTAAAGGAAAAGTAAAGGTTAAGAGTTTTGATGATAAAAGTTCTTACGAAAATTTTTGAAACTAAGAGAGATGAACAGACAAGTGAATGGAGGACATTATGAACAGTGAGCTACGCTACCTTTATGAGAAATAAAATAATAAGGAAAATTAAGTCTCGTAAACTGCGATGGAGAGGACATATGGCAACGAATAGGGAATGAAAGAGGGGCATGGAAACTCCTTGTAGGAAAACCAAAAGGAAAGCGTCCAGTAGGTAAGCAGAAATGAGGTGGGAGAATGATATTAACAATGATTTAAGGGAAGTACATTATACAGAGTATGTTTGGAAGACATTAGCTCAGGATAGTGATATATGGAAGACTCATCCGCACCGGGATGAACCTATGGGTACAAAATCAGACCATAAATTCGAATTTCTGAGGAATTTTCTTACTTTATGCAATTCCTGTGCGACGAATGTTTTCTTTATAAGAACAGAAATACGGTTCAGTAATTGATAAATTGCAAATTTCAGAAAACGAATTACGAAGAAGCTATATAAACTACGTGAAATATCAAAAAAATATAATGTGGAAATATCATCAGACAATTAAAAAACAATGGCTTTCAAGGGAGCTAAAACCAGTTAGGACAAAGATAATATTAGACAACAGACCAATAGAACAAGTGGCAAGATATAACTTCTTAGGTTGCAAAATATCACACGCAACGGAAACAGATATAAATAACAAACTAAATAAATTTAATTATATAACAGGAACACTAAAAAGAACTTTGAAAAATAAAGCCAGGAAAGACTCTATAATGAAATTATACAAGACCATGGCAGTTCCTATTATTACTTATGGATCCGAAACATCGACAGTGACAACACAACAATCTGCCTGAATACAAGCTGCTCAAATGAGATTCCACAGACCAATAGCAGGATATCAATGAACAGACAAAAAACACAACACAGAAATTTAACTAAAAGTAGAGGAATTAATTACAACAATAGTGAAATACAGAACAAACTGGAAAGATCACTTAGCAAAGCTGACTGAGAATAGAATACCAAAAGCAGCATACAAATATTCATCAAGAGGAAGAAGAAGTTTAGGAAGACCAAGAACGTATGGAAAGAACAGCAATTTTGAACCGGAACAGGTTCGTAAATGAGCCTAAACCGTGACGAAGAAGAATAAACATCACTACCGGTACATAAAAATGATGATTACTGCATTAGGAATCTCAATTAAATAGTTGTTCCTATTTTTCATGCTGTGTATTCAGAATTTTCTCTGACAGATATTCATAACCTGTTGTGTTACGTTCATAAATCTGGAACATGTTTTATAAATGGTAATTAAAACAGGATAATTACCCAATAAAATGAAACATTATACTATCTTAGGAAACAGAAATGACTTTTAAGAAACGAGATTACATTTTTTATGCTGACAGACTTTCTTATTAACTGTATTTCACTTCAGACAGCAAAATGATGTGTTGGTTTTGATGTGAAGGATTTACAGCATAGCAGCTTTACGTTTATTTCTACCACAAGTTTGTTAAATACTTGTATATTTTTAAATTTCTTGCCAGTCATCTCTATATCAAAGTCGGAATCACGAGAGAAAAGGAAGAACGTCAATATGACACGTGCATTAAACTAAACAGCTGAAGATCATAAGAATGTAAACATTTTGTACAAGCTACAATTTTTTTCCCTCTCCTCACTTTGGGCTGCAATAAATGTCTAGAGCAGGGATCACGAATTGGCGGACCGCGGTCCGGATCCCAGCCCTGGGGCTTAAATGTCGAATTAATACAGATTTTTAAAACCGGTTAAACATTGGATAAAGACTCATTCTTCGTCTACCAACTAGGCGTTTTCCCTCTGGTTTTCCTACAAGAAGCTTCCATGCACTCTTTCATTCCCCATTTGTTCCACATGACCTGCCTATTGCAGTCTAAGAGATTTAACTATTCTTATTATATCTGACTTCATATAAACACCATGTAGCTCATTGTTATGTTTTTTTTTTCAATTACCTGTCTGTTAATCTCTCGTTGGTAAAAAAATCCTAAAAAATGTATTCTTAAACTCTCGTAATCTCCCTTAAAAGTAAGCGTCCAATGTTTCGCTTCCATATAATATAACTGGTAGAATAACAGTTTTATATATTTTTAGTTTAACATTTTTTTTAGAACTTGGGACGACAAGAGTCCCTGTAATGCACAATAGCCTGCAATTCCAGAATTGAACCTATGTTTACTTTCTTTGTGCATCCCATTCCTATTTGTAATTATTGTTCCTAGGCATTTGAATTAAACCACCTCTTTAAAATTTCCAGCTAACAAAAATGAAAGTGTCTGATCGATATGTTCTTATTAGTCGGGCTGCAGCTCCAATCATATATTAATGTATACCTACCATTCTATACACTATTTTATTTCAATGCTGAACTACCGAGTAAAAAAATAAAAACAGCTTTAACAAGTGATAATTCGTAATGTCGTCTTCTTCTTCTTCTTCACTTCCTGGTTTAGGCACTAGTTGCCTGTTCCATCTTCACTAATATATCTAAGACCATTTCTTCCGAGGACGTCCGACATCACTTCTTCCTCTCGGAAAATAATGTAAGATTTTATTTGGTAATCTACTTTCTTCCATTCTTTCTACGTGTTCTTTTCATTGAATCTTCTTGTTAAATAGGCCTATATTTTATTTTATGGAGTAGATCTGCAGTTCTTTACGGATATCCTCATTTCTTATCTGTCCATTCTAGTGCATCCTTTTACTCTTCTTAAACATTTCATATCGGCTGCTTGGATTTTACTTTCTTGTTTGATAGTGTTAATCCAAGATTCACTCCCATACAAAAGGACAGGGACCGTCATTGTTTTATATAATTTTAATTTTCTTTGTTTATGGGCTTTATTACTCAATGTTCTATTTATTGTGCCACAAATAGCTTGAAACTGATGAGTTTGATGCTCAATACTTTTATCATATCCATAGCTGATATCACATCTTAAATATTTAAATTGGGATACTTGTTAAATAATTTCGTTTAAAATTTTTGCACGCTAGGGTTTCTTCCACAAAATGCCATTACTTTTGTTTTACTTACTGCAATTTTAAAATTATAATCGCTACATATTGCATTTAGTTTGTAAGCAGCCAATTGCAACAGATCTTCATCATGGTGTAGTAAGACTAAATCATCGGTGAAAATTAAGTTATTAATACTTGTGTTATTGTTCAATCTAAGGCCATTGTTTGTTATAATATCCCATTGTTTCATAATGTCGACAATATACATATTAATGAATAATAGTTTAAAAAACTAAAACAACAGGCTTTATTAGAAAATCGAACTAAAATGAAAAATGATTTTAATTTCCAACACGCTTGGGATAAAATTAAAGTGGTCAACAAAAAAATAATTTCCAACACAACTAGAATACACCTAGAGTTATCTACAAAAAAATTAATTTTACGATGAAAATGCGGGGTGCTTTTTATGGTTTTTACGTTTTCTTCTTAGAGACTTTACTTTTACCAATATCTGTTTATTATCAAATATATTAATTGATATAGAGCACCCCACGCTTATGATGGCAAAATTATTATTTTTGTAGATAACTCTAGTTTTATTCTAGATGTGTTGGAGATGATTTTTGTTGTTGACCACTTTAATTTTATGCCAAGCCTGTTGGAAATTGAAATTGTTTTTCATTTTTTAGTTCGGTTTTCTAATAAAACGTGTTGCTTTAGTTTTTTTTAATATTATTTATTTTTTATTATTTTGGGTTGGTTTTCTAAAAATGTAAATATCTTTAAATTCGATACTATTGTAGTATGAGCTAAAAGTGATATTCTTCTAAAAAATCCTCCGGGCCGGATTTGAACCAGCGACCTATGGATTACTAAAATTATATATCACTACAGTCCACCACTCTACCAACTGAGCTACCACAATGATAGACTAAAAAAGTCGATACGCCCGCAACCTATTATACCAGTCTTTATTTCTTTGATGTCCTCATGATTCTGGCTAGGATCTTAGAAAAAAAATTATGAAATTATTGTATGGTCATTGGTTCTTTACAAGTATACAAAATTTCAACTGGATCCAATGTTTTAAGTGGGTGAAAATCGTGTTGAAAGATTCCGTTACATAGATAGATACAGGCCAAGCTAATATAAAGCGTGTAAAAAGAGTTGGCGATAGACTACACCTTTGTCTAACTTAATTCGAAATATTTTATCTAAAATTCCAGATTCTCTACATCAAGTTAGTTGTTTGCACCTCTCTGTAATCAAATAAATTACTTAAGTTTAATTCTGGAACACATTGTATAAACTAGATAATATGCATCGATAATAATTCCTTTATATCGGTATCTTAATAGTCGTAGTATGACAATGTATGTATGCCTATTACATTCAGCTTTCAACTATCATTAAACATAATCGATTTGTTACGAATGTGTCTGCAACATTTTTTGCGAGCCATCGATCAATCCTCTCTGTGAAATTAGTTAAAATGACACGAAACAAGCAATCCATCAATCAATCTTTTCATTCATTAAGTATCGAGGCAACACTAAAATGCTGTTTGCGTATCAATCTGTCCTTCATAACTGATGTGTTATAGCGTACAGGTTTTATTACTCCTGATATCTCTATTGTAGTGCTTCTGCGATGAGAGATTGACTACAACAACCATAAAAATAATAATTTAACAATAATAACAATATAATAATAGTAGTAAGTTGTATTGGATGATTCAAGGTAGTCCAAGAGTTGAAAAAGCAAACATCCAGCGTCACACCCTAAATATTGTGCAGTGTAAAATAAAAAAAAATTAATCAACACGACGGACGTTGTGAGACAGTTTTAATAAAAAAGTGTGCAAGAATAAAGTAATTAAAATATGTAATTACGTGAAATCAAAAATTAGTAAGTTCGATCCCTTGAGAGTGTACTATACATTTGCCAAATTTGGCAAAGGTCCGAACGAAATTCTATGGTTTCCTAGGGTACAAAGAGCAAATGCTATATATATATATATATATATATATATAGCATTTGCTCGAAACAACTGCAATTAAAATTCTACATTACTTACAAAAATCCAAGTAATAATAATAATATTTTTTAAAATGTCCACCGCTGTGTTCTCGGGGTATCGTGCTACCTTGTCACGCAGCGGGCCCGGGTTCGATCCCCGGTCGGGACAGTTTTTCTGGGTGATGTTTTTATCGGGATTTTTCCTCACCTGTAAGGCAAATATCAGGAAAACTTTAAGGCCCAAGCGGTCCCCGAAATCATATGGCCATCGCAATCATCATCATTCATATTCATCTTAGGTTAAACTTAAGATTATGGACTCTCCTGGCGCACCATTATCATCATCCATCATATCATCAGGGCAACGTAACCCCGCCTTCCAGGCGCCCCAACCTCAGAAGTGGGTTACAAGTACGCCATGCCAGGAGAGAAACCAGGAATGTCGAAAAGACAACCTGGGGCATTTGAGAGGAAATTTTTTCTTTTTAATTTCAAATCACATTACGAAACAGCAATTCAAAATTACCGGAAAAAATGACTATCTTTGAATCCGGGCTGGCTATAATAACAATAATAATAATAATAATAATAATAATAATAATAATAATAATAATAATAATAATAATAGTCGTACCATGCAAAATTGATATAAAACTCGCTCATAAATATAGAAAACACAGATCACTGTTTGAAATAGGCTAGATTTTTTTAAGATCCACAGTAGGGTATAATGCAGAAACAGTGTGAAATGAAAATTATCTTATTTCATTCAGTTCGGGAAAACAACAGCTATATAGAATGTTGAGATAAAATTAATTATATTACTAGAATATTATAATTCTCATTGTTAAGTAATTATTAACTCTCTGGCTCTTCCGAAACTGTGGCCACTCAGATATTAGCTCTCCATATATCCCTATACTGAGCTAATGTTTTCAAATTACCACTGTATAATTTACTTCCCTGAAATCTTGGTTAATTTTATTATCCAACCTCAATCTTGGATCGTACTGGGCGCTTTCCCTCTGGTTTTCCTACAAGCTGCTACCATGACCCTCTTTCATTCCCCATTCGTGCCAAATGTTCCATTTATTATTATTATTATTATTATTATTATTATTACTATTATTATCATTTCAATACTAATAATATTACCCTATAGAGTAGAGGTCACACTAAGTTTTATATTATTATTATTATTATTATTATTATTATTAAATATTAGATTTTATGAGACGCATACAACTAGAATGGTATGGTCACATATGTAGAATGCAAGATAAAAGATTGCCCAGACAAGCTTTGGAATGGATCCCACCTGGAAAGAATAGAGAGCTCGCCCTAGATTTAAATGGACGTATGATATAAGAAGAGGTATGAGGGAGATAGATCTGGAAGAATTGGAATGGAAAGGTAGAGAAGAATGGAGAAAGAACATAAACATTTAAACAGCTTTCGGTACAGGAAGATGTTTTATTACATTGTAAACCTGTTTCAAAATAAAATTATTATTATTATTATTATTATTATTATTATTATTATTATTATTATTATTATTATTATTATACTGTACTGATGACATTCTAGGAGGTTATCAATGTGCATTTAGAAGAAACAGGTCTACAACGGATCAGATTTTTAGTATAAGACAGATTTTAGAAAATAAATGGGAATGTAATGGTACTGTACATCAACTATATGTAGACTTCAAAAAAGCATATGATTCAATTAAGAGGGAGAAGTTATATAGTATCCTGCTGGAGTTCGGAATTCCTAAAAAATTAGTTAGACTTACATGAACGTGTGTAAATGGCACAAAGAGTAGGGTGCGTGTAGGAAAACAGTTTTCGGATACTTTTGAAATCCAGAATGGTTGAAGCAAGGAGATGCACTATCTCCTCTACTATTTAATTGTACTAGAGCATGCCATCAAATATTTAGAGGATGAAGAAGGCCTACAACTCAATGGTATTAATAAGCTGTTAGTTTATGCTGATGATGTAGTACTACTGGCCAATAGCGAGGAGATACTAAAGGCCAACACGCACACGCTACCAAGTAACACTAAGTAATTGGGACTGGAAGTAAATATCAATAAAACTAAATATATGGTCACACATAAAAATGCATTATATAATGGAAATGGACAGCTAATGATAAATGAGGGAAATTTTGAGGAAGTGGCTGAATTCAAATACCTAGGAACAATAATCACAAACAGGAATGAGATGCACAAGGAAATTAAACATAGGCTCAATTCTGGAAATGCATGTTATTATGCATTACAGAGACACTTGACTTCCCAACTACTTTAAAAAAATTCTAAACTGAAAATATATAAAACAATTATTCTACCAGCTATATTATATGGATGCGAAACATGGACTCTTACTTTAAGGGAGGAAATGAGATTACAAGTATTTGAGAATAAAGTTCTTAGGAAAATTTTTGGACCAAAGAGAGATGAACAGACAGGTGAATGGAGAATACTGCATAACAGTGAATTACATGGTATTTTATTGGAAGCCAGATATAATGAGAACAGTTAAGTCTCGTGGACTGCAATGGGCAGGACATGTGGCACGAATGGGGAATGAAAGACATGCAAGGAAGCTTCTTGTAGGAAAGTCAGAGGGAAAACGGCCAGTTGGTAGACCAAGAATGAGGTGGGAGAATAACATTAACTATGCTTTGGGGGAAGTAGATTATACAGGGAATGATTGGAAAGCATTATATCAGGATAGGGATGTATGGAGAGCTTATGTCCGCGCGGCCATGAACCTACGGGTTCGATAGTGCCAATCAGTAAGTAAGTATTATACTGTACGAAAATATATTAATACAATAGAATCTGAAAGACAGGAAGAATGTGGTCATTTTATAAATAATATTTATTGGCTCGTAAAAGAAAATAATTGAGATACATGAAATTGTAATTTTCATCGGTAAAACAATTTCCCTGTGTGAACTGAACATTGTCCTGGTCCATAAAACCAACTTTCTCCTTCAGCGGCAGACAATTTTTACGATGTCTCAGATCACAGTTTTTTTTTATGTGGACAATGGAACTGAGATTAAACAAATATGAGTGTGAAATGTTTGGTTAAGTATATTTGTACTTGTGTGTTACTTAATTAAAACCTCCAGGACCTGTTTGTTTAGTTTCTGTAGCCACAGCGATATTTCAGCACTGCTGGCAAATGAATTGCTATTCTCTCGCATTACTCCGTCCAATTCAACTTTTATTTATTCAGATAAAAGTACAGTGTGTGTATTATAAAACTGGGAATTTTATTAACTAACGGTGAATATTTCTTAAATATTATTTCATGCTTTAACAGCACAGAGTGTGTTTGGTCACCTTAGAGCATGTCTAAATTATGGTCACCTCGCCTACAAATTTCATACACTGTATTCCTCTAACGTTTAATTAATTTTTTTGCGTGATAATGGGTTTTGTCGTACTTACAGCAATGGCGACCATTTTTGAAAATTCAACTTCCTATATTTCGGGGTTGCCAATCTAAATAATTAATACTGTAATAAAATAGCTATACTGTAATATTACATACTACAAACACGCGTGTGGGAAGTAAAACCACTGCCCTCTATGTATATTACATAGGCTACAGTATATATATATATACAAAAAAATATCCAAAAGGTAATGTTAATATACATTATACGAAACAAATCACTCCATTTTTAATGAACTGAACTTTATTTGAAACAATATAAAACAACAAATACGTACTTTCCGCCATTTTCTCACTAAATTGGTCTCAAGGCCTCGTGTTGTTTCAAATAATAAACATTGCACTCAGTGTTAACGATAGTAAACTGTTTATAATGAACGCAAATATTTCCAACAAAGATATTATTTTACTGTAATGTATTATTTTGAAATCATTATCGCGCAAAAAATAATGTACAACTCATATTTGTAAAAAGCTTTACAGAATCTCGGAAATCAGAAACCTCGCTATTGGACTGTTTTTAAACATTTTTCCTCGATTCTGCAAAAACCACTTCCCAATTTCGCATCGTAATATATTATTTCTTGGTCTTCCACTTACCTTTATACCATCAATTTCACCATGTATAGCTATATATGGAATTATTTATTTTGCTATGGGGTTTATGTACCCAAGTCATCTCAAACCATGTGATATATGACAGTAATGAACCTTAGAATATTGTGATGCATTGTTCGCTTTTGAATTTCGCGAGCGGCGGGGAGAGTAAGGGGTCTCGCCTCATACGATTTATGAGATGTCGACTCACTAATCGGAAAGCTCACAGAGAATTTTCCACATACGTTTATGCTTCCATTCCGAAGAGTTCGGTTCTAGAGACTTCCATTCTGACAAAAAGTCCAGACGATATTTTTTCAGAGTCTCTAGAACAGAACTTTCTGGAATGGAAGTATAGATTCATATGGAAGGTTTCCCATAGGTTATCCGATTCTTGAGTCGAATGCTTCTCTATCATATAAGGCGAAATCCCGACTCTCGCCGCAGCCTTCGAAATTCAAAGGCTAGTCCATAAATGCGTCACAATATATTTAGTTTACCCCTGTTGTCAGACGCAGCGGGGCTTATGTTCGAACCCTGGCTTGGAAAAGGTTCCTGAATGAGATTCATTTGGAGTATTTCCTCACCTATATGTCAAATTTTGGGAAACTTTAAGACCCAAATATTCTTGCCATTAAAATCAATCTATCATACGAGTATAAGTAAATTACGTCCCTTTTACGTCAAAATGTTCGCGTCTCAAGTTCACGAGGCCAGTTACCAGGTGATACTAAGTAGCTCTACTTGTTGAATTGCTATACATGAATGTAACTGAAGTCTAAGATTTTCACATTTGGTATAAACTTTGCAGGATATAGTGTCGCTAAATAAAAATATGAACAGAAATAATGTAAAAGTTAAAAAAAATAAACATTTCTCTCAAAATATGAAACGGAAAGTGAGTATTATATTATAGTTTATAACACGTTTTATAAATATTGTACAATATTCTGTAAAATCCGAAATTACATAGGCTTTTCAGAAAATATTTAATCCACACATTATGGTGGGAAAACCATTTTAAATCAATAAACTCTACTAGATTTAGAAAAAAAGGTATTATAAAATATAGTTTGTATACTATGGTATACCATTCAATGTTCACTACATGTTTTGAGAATTTTTTTTTTTTTTACTTTTCCATTATATCTTTTCATATTTATATTTAGTAACACTAGCTTAGTTTCCTGCAGTTTTTATACATAATGTCAAAATGTAATGTTGAAATATGTTACAAAATGATTTATTCGCTCTAAACCGACAGACAGATGTATACCAAACCAAATTTTATTGAGTAGGCCTACATACTGCATGCATCCGTTATAATAAAATTCAATTACAAAAGTCTCTAAAATGTAAGAATAATAAGTTAATATTAATTAAATTCACGAGATATTAATAAATTACGTTAATAATTTGGAAACAGAAAAGGACATATTCCACTTTAGTAGGGAGAGAAGGAAATGGCAAAGTGGAGGAGTTTCTGGGAAGTTTGTAGTAGAGCACTAAGACTTCTTGACTGCACTAGAACACCCCCATGCGAGGGATGTGCAGCTCATGCGGGCGTCATTATCACAACTCCATTATGTGACTTCAGGTGAATATCTCTGCACCTTATCATCTTATCACATAATGCGACTGGGCCTCATCATGTAAGGTTTCTAAAGATTTAACAAATTTTGTTAATTGACATGCATTTTAACACGATTCTATGTTTCATGTGTGAAATACTTGAAATGAATAAGAGAACAAAATCCCTGGCATGCGAGTTTAGAGAGGTATTGCTGACTAAAATATTTTCTCTCAATGGCTGTATGGGGTATCACGAAATCCCTCAGCCTTAGTCCTATTTTTCTTTAACCAAACTTAGATATTTCTCATATCATGTATTATAGTTATTTGTTTTCACAAGGTGGAGCGTACGTCTTTCCACAGCCAATAAAAAAGACAAATTTATAACCTACAGTATTATATGGAGGAAATCTCACCCAAGATCTTTTGAATGCTAATTTTTTTCACCACCAAGGAAGTCACACTATCTTAAATAACCTTAAAAAGTCTAAATTATTTTCTTCTTTCTTTGTAATTCCACATGCATCGTTTTAGTTTACAGCTGAAATATATTTTCTCTTACGATGATAACATATCATCTGGTGTGGTATCCTTTTAGAAAACGTTCTACACAAATGCAATAACACTTTTTTTTTTTTTCAAATTTTGAATGTTGTCTAAAGTTGGCTAAATTTGGTATGAGTTTTAATTCTTATAAAATATAGTTTTTGTCTATTATAGTGTAGTCCACGCCGTTCTTCTTTAAAACTTCATTTCATTAGCAGCATTAATCACAGTATGATGCAAACTTCGCTACCATTCTGAAAATTGATGTAGCCATTTTTATGCTCTAATTCTAGTATATCTTTGGACTATGTGCAGTTTAAAATCACATTCTAACAGGACAACAAGGGAAATTATGCAAGTTGAAAAAAAATAACATATTAGGAAAAATATAAGAGAAACGTTTGAAATGGTATGGACACCTCATAAGATGGAAAAAGAGCGAAATACCAAACAAGATCCTTAATTGTAAAGTTAATGGAAGAAGAGGAAGAGGCAGGCCTAGAGAATGATGGATGGATGGAGTGAAGAGAAGTATGGAAGGTAGAGATTTGAGGGAAGAAGATGCTTTAGATAGGAACCTCTGGCCACAAATCACTTTGGGTTGAAGGAGAAACACTGTATTGTGGAATATTCCTAATGGATAATTAAAATTATTTAATTGTTGGTGCCATACTCTGCACAGAAGTAAAAACGAATGGTCATATTAAGTACAAATGGAGGTAAAATAAATAGTGACAGCTGTAACATTTGCTGACATCGTACATTGTGTTATTGAAAGTCAAAATAATTGCAAAAGAAAATTCAGAAATCAAGCCTGTATATTGAAATAAAAAAAATATAACTCCATATAACGAACAGCACTTTCTATATATAATTGTAGGCTTTCACGGCCGGCGTCTTGATCCATATTTGGTTCGTCTTCCGGGCTTATAGGCCGTGGTCTGGTTGTCTTCTTACTCGACGTTTCGTCTACTGCTGCGGTAGACCTCATCAGGAGATGCTGCGTGCTCTCTGTGAACTCCTCAACAGTCAGCTGTTGAGGAGTTCACAGAGAGCACGCAGTATCTCCTGATGAGGTCTACCGCAGCAGTAGACGAAACGTCGAGTAAGAAGACAACCAGCCCGGAAGACGAACCAAATATGGAGCACTTTCTATGTTTCGGATTCTACATTCGGCGGATGTATGGAGATAATTGGTCTATTTCACTTTACACTCCACTTTGGTAGACCATATTTCATAAGCGATGTGGATTATTTATATTCTGTACAAACAGAAATGTAATTTGTGGGCACTTTAACTGTTGGTATAGATTAACTTTCATCTGAGATTTGATTACGTGGAAAATACATAATACGAAACTGGTGCCGGCACGTAGCGTACCTGCTTCAATCTTTTAGAGTCAAATTTAAACAGGTGGTAAAGATCTGTAAACTAAATGTTTTGAGGTATGAAACCAATGGTCGAAAATACATACATATTTTATGTCTACAAACAACTTACACCTCATAAAAGACTGAAAGAAAACATATGTATCTCAGATCTCGGTTGTCCACGACACAAAAGTTTCTATTAAAATGCCTTGTAGACCTTTGGAACATACTCCATTATCAAAATAATATTTAGTACCTTTAGAAAAACTGATGATGGGACATTTGTTTTAACCTTTTACATAATAACCTTAGGTGTGACTCAAAATCAAATTTTAAATTATTTACAACTCATAGCAACAACATCCACAATTTACAGTTCAGAGGAAGTGTTCAAAGTGGCTATCACCATCACAGTTCATGAATGGTGACGTAGGCTATAACAATTTGCCACACTCTTTCAAAGATCCCTGGTATCTGCCAATGAGAAAGGCCTCTAGGACCATAGCAAGCAGTCATACTGGGATTTCATACGCCATGAAAACATAGCACGTGTTTGTACACAGTATATTTTACAAGCTAGCACTAACAGCAGGCAGCTCATCACTAAGAAAACAAGAGCAGCGTTATTCGCATAACATCTCGTGGCACACTAGAAAACCCATTTCTGATCATTGTTACCTGTCTCAAAATACTCGATTATCAATCGAGGGGTCTGGTGAGAGAGGGAGCTGTACCAGTTTGACAAGAAATGGAAATAATCATAAGTAATGCCACGAGTGATTTCCAAATTATCGATAGAATTTATCTAGAGAATTTTGAAATCAAGAGTGGCATTTGTTTGGACTATTTAACGAATAAAATTAAGCTGTATACTCACAAATCATTATTTCACTATAGTTATTTTTAAATATTTATATATTTAATGTAAACGGCGATTTTTGAAAACAAATTAGAAACGATTGGTACGATTCATTTGCTTCTTTTGTTCGATCACTGCAACCAGATCATAATATTATTTATTGCCAAAAGATCGCAATGATGTAAGAATGCATCCTAGTGGAGAAATTTATAACCAACGTTATAGGTATTAATTAATTTCTGATGTAAATATGTCAATTATATTTTTCTGCGTCATTTGCTGGAAAATAATTCGTTTAAGAAAGTACAAACAGTGTTTTTTTTGTGGTATAATCAATTGTTACAAATGTTTTTATATTATCTCTTGTATGCGCTACGTGTTGATATTCCTGCACTATATATACAATCTGGTAGCCGTATTTCTTAGAGAGTCAGTCACTGCAAAATAATGCTATGGCCTATTCTGAATGTTAAAAGGAGTTGCTTTCATTATTACGATAAACTTTAGTTGGTAAATTTTAGGCGGAACACGACTGTGATTGGTTGTAAATAAAAAATCATTGAAATGTGATTGGTCATTGACTCCCATTTGGGGCATGTGTTAAATAGTCAGTGATATTTGTATTGACATTTATATGTTTTTCTTTTGCATAGTTTGCATAACGGTAAGAAGAAAAAAATACCCCTTTATTGTACAAATAATGTCTTAAATATAATGCTTTATAAAACCCAATTTATTTCCATTTCTTCTCAAAGTGACATAGCTCCCTCTCTCACTTGACCCCTCAATCCTCTACCAACTAACTAGTTCACTCACTGGTAATATCGAATTCGCAGATTCTTGAACATAAGTTTTCTATATTCCCTATCCTGAGCTAACGTTCTTGAACATAAGTTTTCTATATGACCCTATCCTGAGTTAACGTTTTTTATAATTCTCTCTATAATCTACTTCCCTTAAATCATGGTAAATATTTTGCCACCTCATTCTTTGCCAAGTTTTACCCAGTCGTGCAACATGTCTTCCACATCGCAGTCTACGAGACTTAACTGCTCTTATTATATCTGGCCTCCTGTAAAGATCACGTAGCTCATTGTTATGTATACGTATCCATTCGCCTGTGTGTTCATCTCTCTTAGATCCAATCATTTACCTCAGTCTTCTGTTATCTGCGTAAATTTAAACCTAAATATCTGAGACAGCATGATGTGTGTGGTGTGTCCACACATGCATACATATACTGATCTACATATATAAATATTTTAAAGGGTTTATTAATTAAACCCAAGTATATGATGTACAATTCAGTCATTGAAAATTGTATCACAATCTCCTAGTATTGAGATTGAAAATTGTACAACTATGCCTACAATCTTCAATCAATCCCATATATAAAACCCTGAGTCACTAGTCAGGAGACAGGCATACCACCACTCCATTTAACATTTAGTACTTACTTACTTACTCACTGGCACTATCGAACCCTAGGTTCATGGCCGAGCGGACATAAGCTCTCCATACATCCCTATCCTGAGCTAATGTTTTCCAATCATTCCCTGTATAATCTACTTCCCTCAAATCATAGTTAATATTATTCTCCCACCTCATTGTTGGTCTACCAACTGGGCGTTTTCCCTCTGGTTTTCTACAAGAAGCTTCCATGCAAATCCTTCATTCCCCATATGTGCAACATAGCCTACCCAACGCAGTCTACGAGACTTAACTGTTCTTATTATATCTGGCTTCCTATAAAAGACCATGTAGTTCATTGTTATGTAAGTCTTCTCCATTCACCTGTCTGTTCATCTCTCTTTGGTCCAAAAATTTTTCTAATAACTTTATTCTCAAATACTCGTAATCTCATTTCCTCCCTTAAAGTAAGAGTCCATGTTTCGCAACCCATATAATATAACTGGTAGAAATAATTTTTTTATATATTTTCAGTTTAACGTTTTGTTGAAAGGAGTTGGGACATCAAAAGTCTATGTAATTCATAATAGCACGCATTTCCAGAATTGAGCCTATGTTTAATTTCCTTGTACATCTCATTTCTATTCGTAATTATTGTTCCTAGATATTTGAATTCATCCACTTCCTCAAAATGTTCCTTGTTTGTCACCTGCTGTCCATTTCCATTACATAATGCATTTTTACGTGTGACCATATATTTAGTTTTATCGATATTTATTTCCAGTCCTAATTTCTTAGTGTTGCTCAATAGTGTGTGCATGTTGTCCTTTAGTATCTCCTCGCTATCGGCCAATATTACTACATCATCAGCATAAACTAACAGCTTAATTAATACCATTCAGTTGTAGGCCTTCTTCATCCTCTAAAGATTTGATGGCATGCTCTAGTACAAAATTAAATAGTTGAGGAGATAGTGCATCTCCTTGCTTACAACCCATTCTGGATTTCAAAAGTGTCCTAAAATTGTTTGCCCACACACACCCCACTCTTTTGTGCCATTTAGACGGATTCGTATAAGTCTAACTAACTTTTTAGGAATTCCGATCTCCAGCAGGATACTATTTAACTTCTCCCTCTTAATTAAATCATATGCTTTTTTTAAGTCTACGTAAAGTTGATGTTACAGTACCATTATATTCCCAGTTCCTTTTCTAAAATCTGTTCTATATACTATAAACCTGATCTGTTTGTAGACCTGTTTCTTCTAAATGCACATTTATGATCTCCTAGAATGTCACCAATATAAGGAGTAAGTCTGCTTACTATGATATTTGATAGAATTTTGTCCGAAGTTGAAAGTAATGAGATGCCGCTATGGTTGTTGCAATCTATTTTATCTCCTTTCTTACAAATTGGTTACGATAAATCGATTCTTTCCATTCATCTGGAAGAGCTTCTTTTTCCCAAATCATATTAAGCAAACCGGCGTATCTTGTCCATCAATTTTGCTCCCCCTTGATTTTATCAGTTCTGCTGGGAATATCATCTGAACCTGATGTTTTATACATCTTCAATTTTTCTATTGCCATTTTAACCTCTATTGCACTTGGCTCTCTGCGACTAGCATTTCTGCTGTCTGTCAATTATCCTCCTCAATGTCCTGTTCTGTATGTACATTTAATAGCTGATTAAAGTAATTTTTTCCATCTATTTAATATAATCCTGGAATCTGCAATCATATCCCCACTTTCATTCCGAATTATGTTTGTTCTAGCCTGAAACCCTTTCGTCTCTATGCTAATTCCCTGATATAATTTCTCTAATGTTCCTATTTTTTTGCATTCATTTCAAGATCATTAATATTTTCTCTCAAATATTCCCTCTTTTTACTCTTTAGTAATCTGGTGGTTTCCCGTTTAATACTACCCAATTGTTCTAAATTTACCTCATTTGGCTCGTGTAACCATTTCATTTTTGCTAGCTTTCTTTTCTTTACAATGTCGGCACATTCCTCATCAATAATTTATTTTTATATTGTATTGTAAGCCCATGTTTTCCCTTTGCAGACATTTTAGGCGCTCTCCCCCTACAGGGAAGAATTTGAACCATACTAATTTAGTTACACTTTTTCGTATAGATGTAATTTTAGTGGTACGTGGTCAGCGTTCCGCCTCATATTGACATCTAGGAAACCAAGGTAGTACTAGGACGGGGAAATTCGGTAAATTTTGCTTAGAGGCCTTTTCATTCAGGCTTAAGGATTTTTTATGAGCCTGAAAATCTTCAGACACGGGACGCACGGCTTAAAGTCCCTCCCGGAGGACTTGCTCCTTGGATTTTTCCGTCCTAAAAAAATCCATCGACCCCGGCCGGGTTTGAACCCGCGACCCTTGGGACCAGAGGCAAGGAGCATAACCACTAGTCCACCGCGGCCGATATATGTACTTATTTTTATTTATGTATTTATTTAGCCTGGTAGAATTATAGTCATCTGGCCTTCTCTTCCACTCACCAGGGCAAACATATATTATATCAGAATATAACAATCACAGTAACTCTAATATTAAATACTAAATGAAGATTTGATCAATAAGATAATATCTATTACATTACGATCTATAATACAACCAGTTAATGATAGTTAAGATTCAACTAAACAAATAACAATAATAACAATAATAATAATAATAGTAATAATAATAATAATAATAATAATAATAATAATAATAATACTGTCCGTGTATAATAAAGTGGGGAGGGAAGATACATTCAAACCAACAATAGGCAAATTCAGTCTTCATGAAGATAGTAACGACAATGGAGTTAGATTAGTTACCTCCGCCACATCAAAGAATCTCATTGTTAAGAGCACAACATTTCAGCATAAGGATATTCATAAATACACCCTGGTATTTCCCGGATGGCGAAACTCGGTACCCTATAGAATCATGTATTAGTGGACCAAACGCCTGGCACAGTAGCATCATCGATGTTAGAATCAGTTAGAGGGACAGGACTGCAATTCGGCTCATCATCTGGTCAGGTGTGAAAATCAGACAAGGCTATCGCTTATGAGAGGAACAAACGCTAAAGATGATTCTGTAAAATTGAATTAAAAAACTTGAAAACATGATGAAATCCGGCAAGATACCAAATCAAAATTGCTAATTGATTTCAGTACTGGAATCTTCAATGCAATGTGGCAACGAAGAAGAATTGATATAAATAAAGATGGGAGGCTATAAGAGATACTATTAAATTGTCATCACATAAGCATTTGTTTGTTTAAAAAGAGTCAAGCAAATATGGTTTGATGATGTGCCGACATGTACTAAAAAGGGAGCTAAAGCAATAAATTGTTCCACGAGCCAAATTAGGTAAATTTGAACATTGGTAGTATAACGGAAAACCACCAAGTTACTAAGAGTAACAGAGGGAATATTTAGAGAAGATTAATGATCTTGAAATGAATGCGCAAAAAATTGAAATAGAGAATATCAGGGAATTAGCATAGGAAGAAAGGGTTTCAGGCTAGAACAAATAATTGCATGAAAATGTGGATTATGATTGCAGATTCCGGAGTATTTAAATAGAGGAGAATGTTATTTACTTTAATCGGTCTATTAAATGTACCTACAGAACAGGAAATTGTGGCGGTATTAATTACGGCAGCAGAAAATGCTAGTCGCAGAACCAAGTGCATTTAGCTGCTGAAATGACAATGAGAAAATGAAGATGTATAAAGCATTCAGGTTCAGATGATGATCCCAGCAGAACTGATAAAATCAGGGGGGAAAAAAATTGATGGACAAAATACGCTGGTTGCTTAGTATGATTTGGGAAAAAGAAATCTTCCAGGTGAATGGAAAGAATCAATTATCGTACCAATTTATAAAAAAGGAGACAGAACTGATTGCAACAACTACAGGGGCATCTCATTACTTTCAACTTCGTACAAAATTCTAACAAATATATTAGTAAGCAGACTTACTCCCTATATTGATGACATTCTAGGAGATCATCAATATGCATTTAGAAGAAACAGGTCTACAACAGATCAGATTTTTAGTATAAGACAGATTTTAGAAAAGAATTGGGAATATAATGGTACTGTACATCAACTATACGTAATTTCAAAAAAGCATATGATTCAATTAAGAGGGAGAAGTTATATAGTATCCTGCTGGAGTTCGGAATTCCTAAAAAGTTAGTTAGACTTACTCGAATGTGTCTAAATGGCACAAAGAGTAGGGTGCGTGTAGGCAAACAGTTTTCAGGCACTTTTGAAATCCAGAATGGGTTGAAGCAGGGAGATGCACTATCTCCTCTACTATTTAATGTTGTACTAGAGCATGCCATTAAATCTTTAGAGAGTGAGGAGGGCTTACAACTCAATGGTATTAATAAGCTGTTAGTTTATGCTGTTGATGTAGTACTATTGGCCGATAGCGAGGAGATACTAAAGGACAACACGCATACACTATTGAGTAACACTGAGAAATTGGGATTGGAAGTAAATATCAGTAAAACTAAATATCTGGTCACACGTAGAAATTCATTATATAATGGAAATGGACAGCTGATGACAAATGAGGGAAATTTTGAGGAAGTTGCTGAATTCAAATACCTAGGAACAATAATCACAAATAGGAATGAGATGCACAAATAAATTAAACATAGGCTCAATTCTGGAAATGCATGCTATTATAAAGGAGAATGCGCACAGACTGTGCAGATATTACATGTGAAGTGCTTAATTGTCTTTGCTATAAGCACTGATTGATTTAAGTCGTTTTTTACAATTCAGAATATGGTACTTTTCACATTTTTGTGAACACAAAACACATATGCACATGTCGTTAGGTTCATGAAATGTCTTGTTGCAGCATATCTTGTGATGGAAGCCATGGACTGCCAGCCTGGTAGTGACATGACGCATTTCACAGTTCGATTCTGTCCATCATCTGTCTTGCATCGCACAGGTCGCATAGAATGATGATGGTATGTCCTTCTTCTTCTCTTGCAGGTCTTGCAAGAGTACATTGTAGGCCTTACTAGACGGTATTATGCATTGCAGAGACTATTGATGTCCCAACTCCTTTCAAAAGGCGTTAAACTTAAAATATATAAAACTATTATTCTACCAGTTATATTATATGGGTTGCGAAACATGGACTCTTACTTTAAGGGAAGAAAGGAGATTGCGAGTATTCGAGAATAAAGTACTTAGGAAATTTTTTGGACCAATGAGAGATGAACAGACAGGTGAATGGAGAAGACTACATAACAATGAACTACGCGGTCTTTATAGGAAGCCAGATATAAAAAGAACAGTTAAGTCTCGTAGACTGGGATGGGCAGGACATGTTACACGTATGGGGAATGAAAGATTTGCATGGAAGCTTCTTGTAGGAAAGCCAGAGGGAAAACGCCCAGTTGGTAGACCAACAATGAGGTGGGAGAATAACATTAACTGTGATTTGAGGGAAGTAGATTATACAGGGAATGATTTGAGAACATTAGCTCAGGATAGGGATGTATGGAGAGCTTATATCCGCGCGGCCATGAACCTACGGGTTCGATATTGCCAGTGAGTAAGTAAGTAAGTATAATGTATATAAAAACAAAGACAAATAATGAGATATAGAAAACTAATTAAAAAATGGTAACATACGAAAATTCAAGTTATGTTCTATCAATGTTATTAAAATAAATAGTTAAGATTTTATCCATAAACTCAGTCGAAACCTTATATTCAGAGATAATTCGGATCTTGAATTGCATTAATGTTGACTGTACAGTAAATATAATGGCAAACAAACAAAAATTACAGTTCACTGTGTTTACAAAGAAACCTAAAACAAGTCTGCGGTAATTAATCATATATATCCAATCTGGGATATAAAGAGAGAATAGGCTTTCTTGGTTTAGATTGGGAGCATGGAAATTAAAAAAAAAATACCGACGATCCCAATATGCGAATATGTCCAATGTGCGGGAGTTTTGAAGACTAAATGCATATATTTAGGAAAATTTCAATTTACAATATTGCGGGCGTCAGTTGTTACCGGGAAGAATTCTACATTCAAATCGTGAAGAACTGACACTCGACAAGTTAACAGTAAACCCAGTAAATTGGATAGACGTGGGTAAAGTTCTGGACAAAACGCGGAAAATAAGAACAACACTTATTCGTGAATAAATGTATATGTAAACGTAGTGTAATTCATTAATATTTAATAATTTTACGTAACCTAACTAATATATAAGGTACTGAGTTTTTTCTTACGTTATATCATTACCAAACATTACTCTATTGTAACGGACTGTCAACAGTACGTACGGCTTGCTGCCCATGCGACCCATATTTGTAAATAATATTCTATATATCTTTATTTTAGTCTAATAAAGTCCTACTACTATATATCGACACGATCGGTGTTTGATTGTTTCAAATTGTCATTCGTTGCAATAATTTTAATTGAATAACACGTGTGTCTTCTGCTTTGTTTCCAATTTATAAAGTCGAGTAAAAGTAAAGTAAATTTGTTCCGAAGCGGAAAAAAGTAGTGTTGCCGCTTAAAGTAAAAATAGACATGCTTGACCGTTTATACACGTTGGCGAGTCGTTTGCGCCTATATCACGCTGTTTCAATGTTAATGAATCAAGAAATCCGAAGACAAAATAAGGAACTCTATCGCAGAATTCACAGCTGAATATCAATCTTAATTGAAAGACTAGTTCATTAAGTCCTTGCCTAAACCTGATAGTAATAAATTCTTCAAAATCTCTCATTAATTGATTGTATTTCGATTATTTTTTAAAAATTATTCTGTAACCTTGGAACGTATCCCCTATATCCCCATACAATTTGCCATTCCATATTCGTGGTTTCTGTATTCGCGGCATATTTGCAGAACATATCCCCCGCGAAGGAGCTTTTACTGTACACTTACATATTTATTAGTTATGGGCACAAACGTTTCAGCTAACATTTGAACAGAAAGGTCAACATTATAACGATTTTATTGGGAAGAAATAACGCTAAGTTTTAAAGTCTTTGTATTAAAAATTGCTATTACTATATAAGATATTTCATTTTCATTGCATTGTTATAATAAATCTACAAAAAAATGCATTTTGCTGCGATACGAATAAAGTGTAACTGCAAAACGATGAAATTTTGGCGATAGACAGCTTGTGGTTGATTGAGATTTGTGATATTCGTATAATTAATTGATTTACGAGCTAAATATCCCCACTAATTTGAGAGCGCTCGCACTCTTGAAGATTGTGGGGAATATTAGTACAGTCGCCAAGTATTTGAATCAGCCCTCTTAGCTGCACAAGGAGGTGGAACAAGAGAGAGAAACTGGTAGGCAAAGATAATAATCATAATAATTGGAGCACATTATAAGCTAGACGTTCTATTATTCTAGAGAACAGAGTTCCTGACTGTTCGTCTCTACAAACAGTTTCAAGTTGGGAACATTACAAGACGGGTTTTTTATTTAATTGAGTCGTTAAAGTTATGGGATTGACTGCAGAGTTACACAACAACTCCAATTAATCTGCTGCGAGCGAGCAAAAAGAAACTCCAGCAACATCCATTTCCAAATATCATCTTAGATTTAGTAAAGTATGGCGAGGTTTATTGTTACAAACTTTGTACCACGGGCTCAAGACTGTTTAAGCAGCGCTATTTTCTGCCATTAACTTCAAACATGTTTGAATTTCTTTGAACTTTTTCTTAATCCTTTCATTATTATTATTATTATTATTATTATTATTATTATTATTATTATTATTATTTCTGCAGCCTTGAGTATTCCATGTGCCAATTTTCAAAGTCCTTTTTCTTAGCTTTAATCGTCCTTTAAGTACAGAAATGGATGTTTTAAGAAGATCAGCTGGAAAATCTAGTATGGATAGAATACGAAATAAAGAAATAAGGGAAATTATGGGTGTACAAGAGGAACCGGACATCATAGACATTATAGAAAAGAAAAGAGTTTAGTGGTATGGCCATGTCAAAAGAATGCCAGAGCAAAGATTGCCAAAAAAATGTTATGGAATGGATCCCAATGGAAAGGAGGAAGATCGAAGAAAACTTGGATAGAAGGAGTACAAGCACCTATGAATGTCAGAGGAATGGTGGATGATCAATGGATGGACAGAGAGGAATGGCGTTTGGTTTCCGGAAGACGGCGGCAGCTGCCATGATACCGGATGATGATGATGATGAATATTATTAATATTAATATTATTAATATTATTATTATTATTATTATTATTATTATTATTATTATTATTATTATTATTATTATTATTATTATTATTGTCGTCCCAACTTCTCTCAGAAAACATTACACTTAAAAAATATAAACCTGTTATTCTCCCAGTTATATGAAAGGGAAACATGGACTCTTACTTTGAGCAAGAACAAAAATTATCAAAATTTCATCAATAAGGTCAATATGTAAAAGCCACTCATTTAATTATTTTTTTAATGTCCTTGTAATTTTACCTAAACCCAAAGACCGTCGCTGTCTACAGATGAATGACGTGAGAATGTTATAATCAACGATAATTTATTCAAAACATTAAATAAATATCAACGCTTTTTAATTATGATCAGCCATAAATACTTTTAGATTAATATGTGCCTGTCTGTACAAATTAATAAAGTGAATAAGCTTAAAATAGTCTAAAGACTAGGATGGACTCTGGGTCCACTTTACCGGAATATGGAAAGTAGATCTTTCTTGTAATGTAAAGAAGTTTATAAATTATGAAGATGTTTCCATATTTCAATAAAATAATTAATGCCATTTCATAATTATAACACTAATGATAATCACTGTAATTAAACAAAATTCAAATCCCTTAATTAAAGGAAGAAAAAACAACAAATTCTAAATAGGGGTCCAATTACCCAAAGTTTATATATATATATATATATATATATATATATATATATGTGTGTGTGTGTGTGTGTGTGTGTGTGTGTGTGTGTGTGTGTGCTTTAATGCACTCTGGCCTTGGAGGGACAAGGACACATGAGGACAAGATTTTTAGTTCTGGGTCATGGGTCATATACATATCTTCTTGACCACATGAGGACATGGAGGGCGTTCCCGGATGAATGATGAGGATAATGGTGAACCCACCTCCGAGACAACAAGAACATTTAAGATAAGATACAATTCGCTCATACATTCGTTCTAAACAAGGCGGATATGAAATACATGATTATGATGGCCACATGCTTTTCGAAGAATATTTGAATCTTCAAGTCTCCTAATATATATTTTCAGGTTAAGAAAAACTCATAAAAATAGTTTATCCAGAGAACTTGTCTCAAACAGGGGTCCCAAAGTGGCTCGCTGTCCCTGGGACAATAATATCATCACTAGGGCCAAAGCGCATTGGAGGACGTATTTTTAACTCACTAGCCGATTGCCCGTGGTTACCTAAGTACTTACTTACTTACTCACTTGCACTATCGAACCCGTACGTTCATGGCCGCGCGGACATAAGCACCTAAGTACTATTTTTCTCAAATTTCTTGGCATCGGTCAGATTAACTACGTGTACGACATTATTCTTGGCCAATTTGGATAATTTTGTTTTTCGTCCCTTCTCATTCCCTTTGCAACTTGGACTTCAAGGGCATTTGGATTGTTACTAATAATTTCGTATCATCGAAAACTATGGATTCAACACTATTATCGGTTCTTTACGAATGCATGACTATTTATACATGTCTCCTTTGAACTAGCTGACGAATGTAAGGATCAAACATGAGTTCAAATTTCATCGGGACTGATACAAATGAACTTAACGGCTTCAAATCTATGGATTAGACACTAATAACGATAATATTAGACATTATTTTCCCGTTCCCACCTCCTCACTTTCCCTTAGGGATGTTAAAGTAAAAATTTGGCTTATATGGCATTTGCAGTGTCATCAAAGAGCATAGAGTCTCCACAAACTAGACATATCAGTCATTTTGGAATATAATTTTCATCCATTCTCATATACTAAGGTCTAAGTTCTAAATACTAAGGTCGAACTTGTGCTTAAATGTCATCTGCAATGTCGTCAATCAGATTAGCAACTCTTGAAAACCAAGGGTTCGATAGAAATCTTGATAAATTTTATATTTTTATTTTTCACCACTCTTCATCTACCTTAGGGGCGCTAGGGCTCAAACTTTGGTTTAAAGGTCGTCGGGACTGTGACCAATCAGTATAGCGACCACGAAAACTATAGATTCGATTTATCTCGACCAGTTTTTTTTTTTTTATTTTTACTCTTCACCCCTTCTCATCCCAAACACTCACGGATGCTAAAGGTCAAAAGTGGATAATAAATGTCATTGGGACTGTCATAAATTTGTTACACCATCCCCAAAAACCATGGTTTCGACACTAATCACAGTCATTGTGGACATTTTATTTTCCACCCCTTCTCATCCCCTTGAGGGTGCTGTGGTCAACCAAGGTTTCAATGGTGTTAGGTCTGTCACCAACCAGCTTAGTGGACCCGAAAACTATGGATCCAAAACTAATTACGGTCAATTTTTACATCTTATTTTTCACCCTTTCTTACCTTGCTGCCAACCCTTAGGGGCGCTACTGATAAATTTTGGCTTCAAACGCCATCACGACTGTCACCAATTGGGCTTAGCGACTGCAAACACTATGAAATCAACAGATATCAGTCGGTTTCAATTATTTTTAGTTGTCCTCCCATCTCAACCACATCATCGGGGTGCTAGGGCTATTTTACTTGATATCCATCCATAGTAATTCTTGTCCATCCATAGTAATTCTGCCCCAAGGCAGGTCCTTCACTGCAATCATATGCTTGCAGCTTTACTAGGGAATTGTGTAGGTGTGATAGCTTCCCGTTGTTTTCCACACCGGTGAAGGATGATGATGATATAATGATAATGGTAAGGATGATAATGATAAGGATGATGGCCATATGATTTCGGGGACCGTTTGGGCCTTAAAGTTTTCCTGACATTTGTCTTACAGGTGAGGAAAAACCCCGATAAAAACCTCACCCAGAAAAACTGCCCCGACCGGGGATCGAGCCCGGGCCCGCTGCGTGACAAGGCAGCACGCTACCTCGAGATCACAGCGGTGGACTTACTTGATATAGTCATATATATTACCTTGGGTTATTATAGTTGAATGCAGGCTTTCACGGCCGGTAATCATAATGTTGAGTGATTCCGGGTTATGTGGCCGTGGTCCATAGTTGGTGTTGATACCAGACGTTTCGCCCTCAACTGCGGATGGCATCTTCAGTGGCGAGTGCTTCTAGGCGTGTTTCCTGGTCGGAAGATCTACTTAGAGTGAGCGCTGTGGACGTAGTGGACGTTGTATTAGTGGTGGGTACAGGGTGAGTGGGCATGGCTCTTGCTGATTGGCTAATGGTCGTCTCCTTGTTGTCCCTGGTGTTAATGCATTTATTTTCTAGTGTATGATACCAGGCCTTAGACAGTTTGATGCCTTCCTCTTTTCTGTTAATATTTCCCTTATGCTTGTATATTTCTATAGCCTCTCGGTATAATCTAGGGAAATAGTAGGAAGTTGTGGCTAAAACTTGTGTATCGTCGAATAGAATCTGGTGTCCATTCATAATGGCATGTTCTGCTACAGCTGATTTATCCATTTCTCCTTGTCTGCAGTTTCTTTTATGTTCTGATAAACGGGTGGCTATACTTCTTTTCGTGGTCCCTATATATGATTTACCACACGAACAAGGAAGTCGATATACGCCGCAAGTGGAGAGAGACCGATATCTGCACAAAGACTCTAACCACCATCCAAGACAAAAGCGAGGTGTCATTAAGACACTGTTCGACAGAGCGACTAAGTTATGCCAACCACAACACCTTAAACAAGAACAACACCATCTGTTCAATTGTTTCCAGAAAAATGGTTACACATCCAAGGAAATAAGACAAACCATACATCCATGAAGACAGCACGTCAGAATGGATAACACACCCTCAACCAGCATAGCCTACTTACCATATGTACAAAGAGTCACAGATCGTATCGGAAAACTCCTACGAAAATACAACATAAAAAACAGTTTACAGACCTACAAGTAAAATAGAAGACTGTCTTCGCTCAGCTAAGGATCCTCGGCCACCTCTCTCCACTTGCGGCGTATATCGACTTCCTTGTTCGTGTGGTAAATCATATATAGGGACCACGAAAAGAAGTATAGCCACCCGTTTATCAGAACATAAAAGAAACTGCAGACAAGGAGAAATGGATAAATCAGCTGTAGCAGAACATGCTATTATGAATGGACACCAGATTCTATTCGACGATACACAAGTTTTAGCCACAACTTCCTACTATTTCCCTAGATTATACCGAGAGGCTATAGAAATATACAAGCATAAGGGAAATATTAACAGAAAAGAGGAAGGCATCAAACTGTCTAAGGCCTGGTATCATACACTAGAAAATAAATGCATTAACACCAGGGACAACAAGGAGACGACCATTAGCCAATCAGCAAGAGCCACGCCCACTCACCCTGCACCCACCACTAGTATCAATACAACGTCCACTACGTCCACAGCGCTCACTCTAAGTAGATCTTCCGACCAGGAAACACGCCTAGAAGCACTCGCCACTGAAGATGCCCTCCGCAGTTGAGGGCGAAACGTCTGGTATCAACACCAACTATGGACCACGGCCACATAACCCGGAATCACTCAACACTTGGGTTATTATGTTATTAATTCCCTCGTTATACGTAATATGTTACATCACCATATTCACAATTATAATAATTATTCACATCTGATCATATATTCGGCATATTATATAATTTTATAAGGGTACCATACCATTGTAATTTTTAATTCAATTTTTTTTCACGGTTTAATCCAATCTTTTCACGTTTTATGTCCTAAAAAATTTATATTTTTCTTTCATTTCGAGATTGTTTCTGCTACACAAATATCCTCAAACCAAAATATACAATATTTGTCTTCCACACTTCCCGGCCTTGCGTGTCTACTTTTGTCATATTTATTTTATTCATGTTGTCTTGAATTCCCTTTATCCACGTTGACTTTGGTCTACCACATTTACCTTTTCCAGGAGATATCCATATCAATACTTTGTTTCTGTGCCCCTCCTTCTCATTATATGTCCATACAATCTTAGTTGAATTTCTTCAATCTCTTGTACAATATACTTTTTTTATATTCATTATTTCTCTTATTGTATTTTATTTTATATAATTTTGATATTCTTGCCGATCTTCTTAAACAGTCCATTTCTGTGAATAATAATTTATTTCTGTGTTTTTGCTTCATATAACAAAATACTCTTCACAACTGTGTTACATATAAATAATTTAGTCCTCTTGATTATATGCTTACTCCAAAAAATATAATTTATTAGGCCAATAACTTTGTTTGTCTCTATTATTCTTTTAAAAAATTGATATTTGATAAGTTAAAAAGCATTTTACTATTATCAATAATTCATCAAATATCCAGTACGTATACATGTGTTATCATTAATATTCTCCACGTTTGTTTATCTTCTTTTTGTAATTGAGAAATGTCGAAAAAATCAGATGGTCATTGCAACTACAGCATCAGGAGAAATGTTCATTTATTTAAAGCACAACACTTCTTCCATAAAAAAATAAAGTAAGACTTAAAATATGTAACTTATTCTTCCGGATATTTTTGTGTCTTGTAGTTTTTCAACATTTCTTCAGCGCGTCCGACATGTTGATGATATTGATTCATCAACATCAGCTATCGTTTAGAAATCAATATGGAAAACACAATCAACTTATTGTATTCTTTATGACATTGCCAGTACCTAATTGAATTCAGCTGTCTACTCAATGTTTCAATAATATCTTCAATGCCTGAAAACCAATATAAATTATAAACACACCGACAATTATTTCCTGTTAAAATATTCGAATTCATTCGTCCTAATGTCTTTACGATTGATTTATTCAATAAATTTTCATTGAAAATAAACTACGAGTAGATTTTTTTATCAGATATGGCATTTTTCCAAGAGTTGTGTCCCAATTTTTACGATAGGAGAATGCGAACTTTAGAAATGGGATGGAAGGGTAAGGAAGAGAAGTACTGGCAGAGGCGACAAAGTCGTAAGTACACTTGAAACACTTCAAATGTGTTCCTCCTGCATTCCTGCAGACAAGCACTTCAACGACATACTGCAGAATTTCATTACGAAGTTTACTTTCGTACTAGAAATTGCAGTTGGTTTATCTCTTCGGTATCTTGAGGCCATCAACATTCTTCAGCACATGCCTCTCGCTGACACCGTAGACAAATGTATACTTTTGTACAAACAACCAATGTTACAAAACTAGACAGAATAAAGATTGATTTTCATACACAAACACTACAACACTGGAACTGATAAGATAAATTCAACAACCTGAATTGTTGCAAAACTAACTAACTCACTGGCTCTACCGAACGCGTAGGTTCATGGCGTAAAATGTTCCTATAATATATGCGTTATTATTATAATATCTATAAAGGTTCCGGTTGGCCTCAAATTTCTTGAAAAGTTTTATCTTTAAGGGGGGTAGAATTTAAGTTGGAATATATCTAGCTTGCAATTATCAATAATTGCAAATTTTTAGGCTGTAGCGGACATAAAACGCTTTCCATACACCCCTATCCGGAGAAAATGTTTACCAATCATTCCCTGCATATTCTACTTCCTTCAAATCATAGATAATATTATTATCCAACATCCAACCTCATTATTGGTCTACAAACTAGATGTTTTTCCTCTGGTTTTCCTAGAAAAAAACTTCCACGCATCTCTTTCTTTCCCCATTCGTGCTACATGTCCTACTCATCCCAATCTACGAGACTTAACTGTTCTTATAATATCTGGCTTCCTATACAAACCTTGTATCTTACTATTATATAGTTTTCTCCATTAACCTGTCTGTTCATCTTTTTTTGGTCCAAAAAAATTCCTGAGAACTATATTCTCAAATGCTCGTTATCTTCTTTCTTCCCTTAAGACAAGAGTTCATGTTTGACATGCATGTAACTAGGAGAATAATAGTTTTACTTATTTTCATTTAACGTTTCATCTTATTAGTATAATTACACTGAGCAACAAAAAAAAAATGAAACTTTACTTGTCGCAAAAAGAACAATATGTGATTCTGATACTATTTTTTCTCCTGAATTCAAATATAATATCGGTTTTTCTCCATCACGTAAGGTTTCCGAGAGATACGAATTTATAATTCCAAACACTTTAATATTTTATACATTCGTAACTACACAATATTCGAACATTCGGACTCACCTAGAAAGTAAGAAATGACGATTTTCTTCTATATTTCGCCTGTATAGCATACCTCTTGATGGTCCAACAATAATCGACCAGCATATTAGGATTCCATTTGCATTGATATATCTTTTCCATAGCTCAAATCTTCTGATGAAAGTGTTCCCATTTTATTTTACAATGGACAAATGGACGAAAAAACGTTTATTAAAAATAATTATTTAAATCCATTAATTGAAATAGAAATAAAAAAAACTGTGGGTGATGCTGAAATTCCGAATACATATTTGAAAACGACATTAAAAAAACTACATTAACTTCGACTATTGATACTCATGAGACAAAAATCATGTTGACCAGTGTTATTAGTCTTATTATTACTGCTATTATTATTATTATTATTATTATTATTGTTATTATTATGGCCTATTATTATTATTATTATTATTACTATTATTGTGTAAGGTGTATTGTTATTGTATTTGAATCACCCTGTACCCACGGCGCGGTGTATGTTGTGTGATTGTAAACAAAAAGTTATTTACAAAGTATTCAGTTCATTATAATAAGATTGTCTGACGTCACGGCGACAAAACCAGTAGGCTTAAATGTCAATGAGAAATAAATCCTTCGAGGAATCATCTTACTAATTAAATATCAGCCATTTTTATAAAATCCATCCATCCATAGTAATTCTGCCCGAGGGCAGGTCTTTCACTACAATCATAGCATTTTCATGCTAAGCTTTGCAGCTTTACTAGGAAATTATAGGTGTGGTAGATTCCCGTTGCTTTCCACACCGGTTAATGATGATGATGATGATAATGATAAGGGTGATGATGATGAAGGCCGGGATATTTTCTGGGACCGTTGGGCCCTAAGCGTCCTGACATTTTCTTACAGGTGAAGAAAACCCCCGAAAAACCTCACCCAGGAGCCTGTCCCGACCGTGAATCGAACCCGGGTCCGCTACGTGACAAGACAGCACGCTACCTTGAGACCACAGCGGTGGACTTTTTATAAAATAATTCCTCTAATCCCTTGTTCTTTCGTAAATGGGGTAAAGTTAGATTACATGGTCAAGATCTGTAATACGAGTTATTTATATCTATAATAATACTAGCTAATACCCGGCGTGCGTTGTTACGCCTAAATAAATTAAATATTGAAGGTCAATTAAATTGTATCGCATATCCTGAGACAAAACAAACATGGCGATTGCTAGTCAGTTTTTAATTTCGGTTTTCAAGCCTCCACTTCTAATTGCCGGATTTCGCTCATTTTGTAATAATACCTCCCTCAGTTTATTTTAATAGGATACAATGAGTTTCGTTGTGAAATATAACAAAATGTGACAGCTAGAGCAATTTTTAAATTTTCACTTCAGATGAACTTCTACACCTAATGGTTTAAGAGGGTCGAATTGTGAATCTAAGCACCCAGTGACCCACTGAAACACACAAAGAAATCACCAAAATCGGTCCAGTTCTTTAGGCAGTTTTTGATTTCGGATTTCAAGTAAACCTCCACTTCTAATTGTTGAATTTCGCTCATTTTTGTGTAATATCTATCTCGGTTTATTTCAATAGAATATGACGAGTTTAGTTGAGAAAAATCGGAAATTGTGATCGCTAAAGCGATTTTTAAATTTTCACTTTAGGTGAGTTCCTACATATAATGGTTTTAGAATGTAAACCATCGAGGGACCCAATCAGACTATTATAAACCCAACTGGATTTCTTAGGCTTAAAGGACCTTCGGGACTTGGAAAATCTGGTAGCGTGCTTATCCAGCCGAGCGTTAGTATGAGGATGTACAGTATACATGTTTTGAAATAAACAAAAGAAGTCTTATTTTAAACTATTTTATTACTAAGGTATAAATAATTAGAATCCCTAAGTATTCTAGCCCTAAATAACTAATCTAAGCCTATATTAACAACTACAGTACTTTCTGGGGTTTGAGAGAGAGGGGGTTGTGGAAGTTATAATTCTACCCTAATCTACATGTTTAAAATATGTTATATCCCTTTTGAAAATTTAATATCCAAATAGTTAATTGTACTTGATTAGAGTTCGAAAATCCGGAATACATATTAAAAAAAATGGTAGCTTACTCACCCATCAACACCTCTGGTTGTCACACATCAACAGACACGAGACCCTCATTTCTCAAGTATTATATACTCAATTTGACTTCTAGTTACCCTAACTGTACTCACTAACATTCCAATAAACTAAATGTATGGATGTTTACAGTTAGCTATGCAAAACTTTGTTCTGAACTATATCATGTCTAAACTCTATTTCAAAAGACTTTGCTTGAAAAATTAAAATAATCTATAAAACAATAAAAAATCTATATAAAAGACTATGTATTCATAACACAGACACACACAAAAATGTTAATCAAAATCGGTCCAGTCGTTTACAAGAAGTAGAGTGACAAACAACGTACAGAAGAATTATATATATATAAATGACACGACTATAACATTAATAATTTTCTTAAGTAAAATATAATTGAAAACAGCAGTATGAAAATACTTTTCGATTGTGAATTGTGAGAAAAGAAAAGATAAGGACGCAGGTACCTGATTCTGCAGTGAAACAGATTTTCAGAGCTATACAAAAACTGCCAAGAAAATTCCATTCAATTGACACAGTAAATATAGAGAAAGATACAGAAGGAATTCATATTGCAGCACCTCGATTATCTACTCTGTTTATGAATGAAATAGTAGAAATATGTAGGGGAACGCCGTACTGTAGTCGGTTAACACAAATTCTAAAAGGTGGAAGGTCGAGGGTTTCGAGTTCTGATGGCGTCAGAATTTTTAAGGAGGGACCTACACCTTTAGCCATTAAAAATGTGGCATATTTTAATTTTTTCTCAGCAACAATGCCGGTTACAGAAATAAAATTTGGTATGTGATACCTGTATTACAATGTGAGCATGTTGTGTACTTAAGTGCAATCTAACTTCAGTCGTTATGGTTAATTAAATATTCAAAATGTCAGTTGAAAATTTTGCATTGTCTTGCCGTTTCCCTGATAATTTTCGTAAATTTCAATATATTTTAATGATTCTTATTTTATTTTAATCATTAATGATATAGTTACAACATATATTACAATTGTTCAATTATATCGAGTGTATTTTTTTTATTTTAAATTGATGCATACTCATTTTTGTTAAAATTTGCATTAAAATATTTTTTAAATAAAATATAATAGGCACATTACAAATTGTAGTATTTTTTTTTCATTTCTGTAAACTACATATACATGCAAAATTTCATCTCAATATCTTGAAAACTTCGTGAATTATAAGGGAAATCGAATTGAAAAAATTAAGTTACAGAAAAAAAGCGACAAACTTACCGAAGATGTAGATACCTTCTGATATTAAAGGACTCACTGGAGTGTAAGCATTTGCACATTTATAAACATAACTCGAAAAGTAATAGATATATCAATGACAATCTTTCACTAATTTAAAGATGAGGTTTCAACCTATATGAAATAATGAAAAATGACTTTTTTTACCCTCAAAGGTGTAGGCCCCCCTTAAGCTGGCAGAATAATGGCTCTGGAGTCGACACAGCCTCAAACGGAAATGAGTACCAGACTATGTTCTGGGGGTAAAGGCGACCGTCATAAGGGGCTCTATCTGTGACCAATTTTAATTTAATGAATTATTTGTATGACGAATTTTAATTATATGACGAAATAGCTTTGTGGCCAACCCCTGTAAATATACAACGCGACTTTACTTCTCTCCCGAAGAAAGCCACACTCAGGATTAAGTTACAAATAATAATAAGAAGAAAGATTCGCCCTAATGGGCATTGATTGTTCTTTAGTCTTTGCTGTAGTCATTCAGCGATTTCGTGTTTCTTGGGCATTTCGGTATATGATACCGATCGCATTGTCCGCCACACAATTCACACACGCACTTCTCACTAGGTTCGTGATATTTCTTGATTCTGCACACCTTATGATGAAAGCCGTATATCGCATATCGTGTTACAACATGTCTTAGCTCTTGGTTGGTTTCCGTCCAGTTCCTGTCCAGCATAGCTCCTGAGGTGTAGAAATCAGCACCTATCACTCTCTGTTTTTCTCTCCTGTTGTTTAAAAGATCTTAGTAAGGGCTAGTAGCATTCTCAGTCGTAGATCTTCTATGTAGTTTGTTTCCTTTGTGAGTTCATAGATGATCGTGAGGGTGCAGTTTTCCCCACTCTCAGTGACGTTTTTAGGAAGCGGACTTTCACGTTATCTATCTTCCTAAGGTCGATGAGAGCCAGTTTTTCCCATATCAGATCTATTCCATAAGTGATAATCGGTGAAATCGTGGTTTCGAATAGAATCATAGCTGTCGGCAGGGATAGTCTCGCTAAGTTATTGGGATGTCGTTATTTTTAGAAGAGGCCAGTAGATTCCATGCCGACTCGATTGTAAGTCGTGACTGTAATTGAGAAGATGATGAGCAAAATAGTATTATTATTTAAATATAATAATAATAACCATCCATCCATCTATAGTAATTCTGTCCGAAGGCAGATCCTTCACTGCAATCATAGCATTTTCATGCTATGCTTGCAGCTTTACTAGGGAATTGTAGGTGTGGTAGTTTCCCGTTGTTTTCCACACTGGTGAAGGATGATGATGATAATGATAAAGATGATGATGGCCATATGTTTTCGGGGACCGTTTGGGCCTTAAAGTTTTCCTGACATTTGTCTTACAGGTGAGGAAAACCCCCGATAAAAACCTCACCCAGAAAAACTGCCCCGACCGGGGATCGAACCCGGGCCCGCTGCGTGGCAAGGCAGCACGCTACCTCGAGACCACAGCGGTGGACTAATAACCATAATAATAATAATAATAATAATAATAATAATAATAATAATAATAATAATAATAATGTTTGAATTTACTAAAGCAGACGCCTGTATGTTAGAGGGGTAAATAGAGAAGGTTACATAATGGTGAGCTACATTATCTTTATAAGAAACCAGATATAACAAGAAAAATTAAGTCTCATAGACTGCCTTTGCTTTTCGAATGATGCAAAAATCCAAATTTCACCCTTGAATGGAGTTGGGGGTTTTAAACGCCGGCCGATAATGTAGCATTGCCATCTCCGAGTACTATTGGACTGGATTGTTTGTAACGTAGCAACGATTGAATGGTTTACAATTTCGGATGGATAACTATCATTCTAGCATTTCGATTTCTGTAGTGTCGTAAGAGATTGGAAAATATTAGCTCAGGATAGCGATATGTGGAGTCATTGTGTTCGCGTGGCCATGAACCCTCAGGTTTTTTAATTTGGAAGTTAGGTAAGTTTAAATACATGCATTATATATACTGCAGAAATGCGCACAGATAATTCATATTACAATACAGTAATGAATATGCTTGTTATTAGACATTGAAGCTTCATTTAGTTCAATATTTAAGTTCTTTTTAATATTTATTTTCAACGCTTCCTATCACTAATACAATTTTTTATATTCAACTAGCTAATGGCTGGAGTGCGCTGCTACGCCTAAATAAATTAAATACTATTTTTAAACTTTCGTTTCAGATAAACTCCTACACCAAATGTTTTAGAGCATAGTTCCACCTAAACACTCACCATACCTGAAAATGTGTATACACAAAATTATCCGTTTCGACGAATCAAACTTGGTATTTTGCTAGAGTCAATTCCTATTCTCGGGTTTCAGGTAAAACCCCACTTAAAATGGTCGGATTTCGCTGAGTTTTGGATAATACCTACCTCTGTTCATTTTAATAGCATATACTGAGTTTCGTCGTGAAAAATCGAAATTTGCGAATGCTAGAGCCAATTTTTAATTTTCGTTTCAGGTGAAATCCTACTGGTTTTAGAGCATAATAGACAGAGGCTAAACACTCGTAACGGAAAACCTGAATGTGCAAATTTTCATGAAGATCGGTTGACGGGTTTAGAAGTCACAAACATATGCAGACTGATTTTAAATGTGTAAAGATTATTCAGTCTAGAACGCATCATGATCATAAGTAATGCCACGAGTGATTTCCAATTTATCTAGAGGATTTGGAACTCAAGAGTGGCATTTGTTAGGACTATTTAACGAATAAAATTAAGCTGTTTACTCACAAATCATTATTTAAATATAGTTATTTTAAAATATTTATATATTCAATGTAAAACGGTGATGTTTGAAAACAAATGAGAACATTTGTTATGTTTCATTTGTTCATCACTGCAACCAGATCAAGGATGGTTTTATAACTAAATTAATAATTCCCAAACTTTTATTATAACTAGTCATTTTTCCAGGGATATCATTTTCATCCCAGATAGAGAGATAATATCCAAGATATTTAAATTGATCAGATCTCTCTAACATTTTATTCTGGAGACAGATTTTGCTTTGTATGGGTTCCTTCCCATGAAATGCCATAATTTTAGTTTTGTTAATTGATATTTCCATATTAAATTTGACAGCTATTTGTTGTAAATTATAAATTGATCGTTGCAAATCATTTTCGGAAAGTGCCGGAAGAGCTAAATCGTCTGCAAAAAGAATAGCATCGAATTTGAGGTTCCTATTGATGGGTATATACGGTATCCTCGTTGTGTTTTCCTCCATTCGTTTATTAATTTCTTCATACATATAATGAAAAGCACCGGTGAAAGTCCACATCCCTGTCTTACTCCAGTGTTGATCTTTTCCCAAGAAGATAATTTGCCATCTTGTTTAACAGAGATTTCATTATCTTTATAGATGTTGAAGATATTAGTAATATACTGTTGTGGAACGTTATCATCAGCTAAAATTTGTAGTAATATATTTCTGTCTACTTTGTCAAAAGCCTTTATGAAGTCAACGAAGGCGATAAGAGTTTCTACATTGAATTCCTTGTGCTTTTCTAATAGTAGTTTTAGAGTAAAGATTCCATATGTACAAGATCTACCCTTTCTGAATCCATTCTCCTCTTCTCCAATTATATTTTCATAATTGTTTTCAATTTATTCTTAACTATATTAGCATAAATTTTATATCCAGAGTTCAACAAGCTAATTCCACGATAGTTATCTTTGATTTGGCAATTTATTTTTTTGAAGATTGGTATTACAATGGATTTGTTCCAGCTTTGTGGTGGTTGTTGTCCTTACCATATCATATGAAGGAGAATAAGAAATCTGTCTAAACATTTTTTAGTTGAAAATTTAAATAATTCTTGATTAATGTGGTCTTCTCCGGGAGCTTTGTTACTTTTTTAATGATTTAACAGCATCAGTTAATTCATTTACAGAAATTTGTTCCAAAGCAGTGTTATTAGAGATTGGTATTTGTAATAAATCATCCTTTTGTGTCCGTAAATGATATAAGTAGTTAAGCCAAGGTTCTTTAGATATACAATTTAAATGCGTATTTTCTTTTGTATAATTATTTTAATTTTTTAAAACTTTATATATTTTTGGTTGAGGCCTAGTAATATCATTTTCCAAAAATGATACAAACTGTTCCCAGCTTTTTCTATGTTTTTTTGCGAACTTCAATTTTAGCTATGGCTCTCTTCCTATGATACTCTACTTTATCTTCATATTTTTTTTTGTAGACAAGAATTTTTTGTATGCTTCACGTTTATTATCAATTACTTTCTTGATGTTTTCATCACATATCCACAGTCCTTTTTTTTCGATTCCATTTAGTTTCGATACCCGGCTTTCATTTGCTGCTTGTGTCAAAATACTTTGGAGAGCAAGCCATTCTTCTTGAGTATTTTCGCCAACCGGTGTTTCTTGAACTAGACGATCTAATCTGCATTTGTATAGCCAGGTAATAGTGGGATCTCGGAAAAGACGTACTATAAGTATGGTCCACATTTTCAAATTTTACATTATTAATTTTATTTTTATTTTTCCATCTCGGTGGCATACGAATTGGACAAACAAGTAAGTAATGGTCTGATTCGATTTCAGGTCCTCCGTAAACTCTTGTATCAAGAACTCTAGATGCTAATTTTTTATTACATATAACATAGTCAATTATTGATTTAAGACCCCTGGCTTCCAATGTATATTTGTGACTATCCTTGTGGTTAAATACTGAGTTCATTATTGTGAACTGATTAAACATGACAAAATCAATTAACCGTAAGCCATTTCTATTACAGGTTTGCTCTCCATATGGTCCTATATATGTATCAAATTTAGTATTACCAATTCTAGCATTTAAATTACCCAAAATTATAATCATATCATTATTATTAATTGTGCAGATAACTTTCTGGAAATCATGATAAAAATTTTCACTCTCTTCTTCATCTCCTTCTACAGGTGCATATATACCTATCGCTGTTATGTATCCTAGAGATAATTTTATTCGGATTTGAATTATTCTTTCATTCCAAAACGTATAGCTATGTATTGAATTTCTAAATCGTTTATGAATCATAACGACTACTCCTGCTTGTGCACGAATATGATTTTTAACCACTATAAAACAATGTAATTTTGAGTTTCTTTGGTGCCTTGTAATTTCTTTTTTGTTTCTGATATTACAGCTAATGAAATCCCCTTTTTGCACATATATCATCTAATTGATCATCTTTATAGTTAATGCCTTGTACATTCCATGTGCTAAAAAACAAACTATTTTCTTTTTTCTTCCAAGAGTTGTCCTTTTTCATGCTTTGGCCGTCATTAGTTTGATGCTTCCGGGAAATTCTCGTGTAAGACTTGAAAGCATAATAATAGTCCCTTCGATTGGTTGCTGACCAAAGGAAGGCAAGACCAGCGATGGGGCTGCCATCTTATAGCCTCTGGTCAGGCTTTTCTGGAGAAGAAAAGAAAATAAAGGAAAGAAGAAATGGAAGAAAGGAAAGACTCCCTAGCCTTCGGATGCCCTTATAGCGTCGGGGTCGAAAAAACAAAAGTTAACCAAGAGAGGTTAGATAGTAAAGTTAAAAGAGTGCAAAACACAAGTAAGTGGAAGAAATGTTTAGCTCAGCCTGGGTAGCTTGTGGTCGCCATCCACATATTCCCTAGATGAGGACCCCTGAGGGGATGATGATATATATATTAATTTTTTTATTCATCATCTTTATACATATAATACTTCTGTGCGTGTGTTTGTCATTGAACACATCCTATACGACTTAGACCGATTTTGACCGATTTTGATTAAATGTTTGTGTGTGTCTAATTGGGTCCCTCGATGGTTTGATTCAAAATTGGTCCCCCTAAAAGCATTAGGTGTAGGAGTTCACCTGAAGTAAAAATTGAAAACTCGCTCTAAGGGCCACATTTTTCGATTTTTCACAACAAAACTCAGTATATCCTATTAAAATTATCCGAGGTATGTATTTTCAAAAAAAGAGCAAAATCCGACAATTAGAATTTGTTACTGTTGCAAGTTATTTGAATTCCGACTCTTCATCAAAATGTCCATAATTTGCTGTATATATTTTGCACATATAGGAAGAAGGAACTATACAATTACCAGAACAACTGCGAAAATATCCATTTAGCCACTAATCAGTTATAAACTTTTATGTTTCTAGGAAACTACATTTGAGAATACATTTGATATAATGAAGACAAACAATTCAAAATTGAAGGTGGTGAGATTGAAAACAGTAGTACATTAAGTCATTAAAATAATCCCAGCACTATGAGTGTGTAAACTAAATTATATGGCGAGGGAAAACTGCAGAGTAACTATTTGGTAAGAATATTGTAGCCTGGATGGATGCAACAAAATGGATGATTTCATTACATAGATTGAGTGTATGAACTTAATGGTGAAAACAGGTCTTTTTATATCAACTTAAATATTAAAATAATTTAATATACATATATTTATTTACATGCAGAACCATTGCTCAAGAAAACACAACTTCAAACAAAATAACATATAGGTTGTTTCTATATTTAAATGAAAATTTCTTGAAAAAAGAAAAAAAAATACATGGCGTTTAATTCTATGTACAGCTAACAATTTCCGCTAATTTTCTATCATTTGGAATCGTTTACCCTTGTAGAGAATTGATAGGTACTTCAAACAATGTAGTACAAAATCTTCATTCTCGCTTTGTCATACTGTGATACTTAAAAATAAGTAGTCTAGAAATGCAATATAGAGACGTAAATAAAAAAACCCTCACTCGATATAAGCAAATATTATTTTGCGTAAAATTGGATGAAATTGTAGTCAAGTTATATACAAATTCTTGGCTCACAAAAGTTCCACATCAAAATGTGTACAAATACAATATAGTCTTGTGGCTGAAGGTAGTACTTTGCTGAATCCTATATTAGTTTGTTTTCTATTTAAATTTGAGAAGATATTGACTTTTCATAGTTTATGAATAAGATAAACCCAAAGCATCGAGGTATAACTGTGATACCTCGATTCTTGAAGGGACATAAATATCTGGATCTCTGAGTGTTGTGCTGACATTATGCCTTTCTTGTCTTTCAGGCTATTAAAGAGAAGCTGCAAGATGAATTGAAGAAACACGAATTCCCGGTGTTTATACAACCAGTGAGAGATAGCTTTACAGTGGTCGAACATCACCATCGTCAGGTGTGTAGACCTAAGTCCGTGGGGGTATAACCAAAGAGCAAACCCGAATCCCGAGAGGGCATTAAATATAGATATAGGGTATATACCGTATTTGCACGCGGTAATTTGCGCCCCGGCGTATTTTACGCACACATTTTAGGAGATTATTTTTAACTATTTTTGCTTCGTGTATTTTGCGCATATATTTTAGGTATTTTTTTCTATTCAGTGTAGCAGGGATTTTCTTTCTCTAAATTCCATTGCAAATTCTTACATTCCAACGTAGGTCATTTAGCAGCAACCGAACTATCTGCTTCACAAAGAAACCTAAAGACCCGCTACTTTAACAATGCTTGCTAGTGACAAATTTTATAAAAGTAAATACCAGTATTTCAGTTGAATTTCAACACTTACAATGTGCACTTGCATTTATACTGTATTTCAAGATGGAAAACAAAAATAGCAGTTACGCAGCATCATATAAATTGAAAGTGATGCGATTCGTGGAACATTTCGGCAATATGTAGCAGAAAGAGAATTCAACCTGCGTTAGTGGAGAAAAGAAAAAAAAAAGACGCGCTAAATAATAATTACGGCATTTAAATTGTTTCATTTTGTATAATAATAATATTATTATTATTATTAAATGATTATTTATACGTTTATTATTACATTACTATTATTTGTATAATTCAAGATTAACTACAGTGTTATGCTATAGAATTATAAGAGATGACAAAATTACTGTCTTCTTAATTACTATACTTATCTACCATAATTGAGATAACTCAGAACAGGACCTCTCATTTTAAAAATCCGCATATATTATGCTTCCCAATTTTTTAGTCGCCAAAGCAAATTAAGAGATGCGCAAATTACAAGAACAAATACGGTAATACCAGCAACGCGAACCACGCGAATAAATGGACCCAAGTGCCTGGAGGTTTAACTGGGCAACACCATTTAGTATGTAATTACCATTATTACTATCATTATTATTATCATTATTATCATCATTATCATTATAATTACCATTATTATAATTATTATCATTATTATTATTATTGTTACCATTATCATTAAAACTAATATTATTATGATTATATTTATTATTATTATTATTATTATTATTATCATTATCATTATAAATATTATCATCATCATTGCCATTATCATTAGAAATATTATCATTATCATTAATATAAGTAAAATTGTTTTATTATTTATATCATTAATATTATTATTTGTATCATTATTATTATTTTCATTGTCATTTTTATCATTGTCGTTATTATTATTATTATTATTATTATTATTATTTAGTCTTATTATATTATTATTATTATTATTATTATATTATTATATTATTTTTCGTTATCATCATTATCCTGTTCACTATCATTATTATTATCATCACTAGTCTTATTATTATCGTTATCATCATTATCATGTTCACTATCATTATTATTATCATAATTACTCTTATTATTATTATTTTCGTTATCATCATTATTATTATTATTATCATCATCATCATTAGTCTTATTATTATCATTATCATTGTCGTTATCAACATTATCATGTTCATTACCAATTATTAGTATCATCATTAGTCATATAATTATTAGAATTATTATTATCGTTATCATCATTATCATGTTCATTATCATTAGTATTATTATCATTAGTCTTATTATTATTATTATCATTATTATTATCGTTTTCATCATTATCATGTTCATTAAAATTATTATTTTTATTATCATTAGTCTTATTATTATCATTATCGTTATGATTATCATGTTCATTATTATTATCATTAGTATTATTATTATCATTATTATCGTTATCATTATCATGCTCATTATCATTATTATTATTATTATCATCATCACTAGTCTTATTAATATTATCATTATTATTATTATCGTTATCGTAATTATCATGCACATTAAAATTATTATCATCATCATTAGTCTTATTATTATGATTATCATGTTCATTATCATTATTATTATTATCATCATTTGTGTTATTACTATCATTATTATTGTTATCATCATGATCATGTTCATTAACATTATTATTATCATTAGTCTCATTATTATTATCATTATCATGCTCTTTATTATTATTGTTATTATTGTTATTATTATTATTATTCCAATATCATGAAAATCAGTATTATTATAATTAGTTAAGAGTTAATACAGGTTTTTCACTTTACATTAGTTCGTCCTTAATTCCTGCTTTCCAGAAATTCCTATCTTCCCATTATTATGCTTCTTCCATACCCTTCTTCATCATGACATCATACATTCCCTCATACCATGTTCTTCTGCTTCCCCCCTTCTTCTGCCTGGTACCTAAAATCTAACACCAGCTTACGCCATTGTTCTTCCGACATCCGTTGTACATGCCCATACCACTGTAAAGCTCTTTCTGTTATCCTATCGATAAAAGTCCCTTGTACATCCATTTCTTGTCTAAAAGGCCTACATGTATTTCTAATATGTAATAACCTTGATACTCTCATATTTCTCCGTAATCCATTAATTTCTGCCGCCAAGACTCTTTTCTGCATCCTTTCATTTATTGTTCAGCTTTCTGATCCATATGTAAGCATACTTTCTATTATTGTTTGTATAATATTTTTCTTTGTTTCTCTGGTCAGATTCCTGTTTCATAAAATCGTACCATTCAGGGATCTAATCGCCTTCCTTGCACGATTTACTCTTTAATAATATATTTTTTTACTAGTACCAGATTTATCTATTATAGAACCAATATATTTAAATTATTATTATAATATGTGATAATAATTTCAGGTTAAAATATTTGTGCGGATGACCTCAAGTTCCAGGGAAACATCCAGGTAATATTTCATTAAATATTTTATAAATTTAAATTTATTATGTAATAATTTATGTCATTGATATCTCATGTAAGTTAATGTAATTTCACGTTTCCTAGAATTTGGCAATGATTAAGTGCATTATTTAAATTCAAGATTCGCTGACAATCATCCTGCACATTTTCTATCTCGGCCACAAGACTCTTTTGGACGAACCGTTGTGAAGCTTTCGTTTAATACGAGGACGGGGATGTACCTTAACAAAAACTTCATTCAATTTTACGCTAAACAGTCTCTACTTATGTATGTGATGATTTTTTTATTTACATTTCTAAATTGCATTCTACAAACCTCTAATTTTGAACTATTTACGCCAAACAATATCTACTTATGTGGGAGTGATGATTTTTTTATTTACATTTTTAAATTGCATTTCCAGAAAACCTCCTGTTTTGAAGTATCACAATTACAGCATACCTGCCATGTGTTAAGTTAATTACCAACGTGAAGATGAATGTAGTGTATTACTATTATATGAAGAACCTATGAATTTTATTCAGTCTAAATTGATGTCTAGTGACAAAAATATCAAATGATAGTTGTACTCCGAAATTATTTACTCCGAAATTAGTTCTGTGTAACATTTTTTTTTCTTCAAGAAATGTTCAACTGAGTATTAAAAAACCTTTATGTAATTTTGTTTCAAGTTGTTTTTTCTTGAGCAATGGTTAGATACATATAGGCCCTATAATTTGCACTGTAAGTGTTATTTATTTCAAACTTTTTTTTAAGTATTAAGTGGACATTATTTTGGGAACGTAATTCGTCGATGTGGAATTTATACCAAGGTTCTCTATTTTCCGTACTTCTAATTATTAATACATTTCTTTAGAATTTTTTGAAAATATTAATTTCTATTCTTTGCTTTACAGAAGATAATTATTTTTCTAAAACTGTACATAAAAGGTAAATTTCATCAATAACGCTAAGAAGTTAGCTGAAATTTGGTGTGGAAACAAGACAGAAAATGAAGAATTTCTTATATTTGTGGCCGGAATAGTAAGTCATGATGTCACTTTGTCAATTAAAATGGGTCCGAGTGACTGAGCCATCTTGATTTTCGAGAGGCGATAAATATCGAATCATCTAGTGTTACTAGATCACTTGTAATTGTATTACTGTTATTGACTTAAATACTGTTATCGATAAATTTACAATATAGTGAAACATGTTACAATATCTTTATAATGCTTAATTATATTTCAGGTTGAAATAACAGATCATATGGAACAACAAGAAACTAATTTTCATTATGTAAAAATCACAGAGAAGAACTTTATATGTACTGTTCATGGAATATGCATCTTAGCTCCTTCATTATGCCATATAGAGAGATTCCATTTAGGAACTGCTATTGACACAAATAGTCCACCGCTGTGGTCTCGAGGTAGCGTGCTGCCTTGTCAAGCAGTGGACCCGGGTTCGATCCCCGTCGGGACAGTTTTTCTGGGTGAGGTTTTTATCCGGGATTTTCCTCACCTGTAAGACGCATGTCAGGAAAACGTTAAGGCCCAAACGGTCCCCGAAATCATATGGCGATCATCACCATCCTTATCATCGTGATCATCATCCTTCACCGGTGTGGAAAGCAACGGGAAGCTACCACACCTATAATTCCCTAGTAAAGCTGGAAAGCATAGCATGAAAATGCTATGATTGCAGTGAAAGGCCTGCCCTCAGGCAGAATTACTATGGATGGATTGACATAAATAATAACTAAGTGGCACTATCCAACCTGTAGGTTCATGGCCACGCTGACGCAAACTCTCCATACATCCTTATTCTAAGCTAATGTTTTTTATCACATCATGTATAATATAATGTAATCATGGTTAATATTCTTCTTCCATCCGATTCTTGGCCTGCATAGTGAAGTCTTCTCAATAATCATGTCCTCTTTCATTCCCTATTCGTGCCACATGTCCAGCCCATCGCAGACTACGAGCCTTAACTTTTCTTATTACATCTAATTTCCTATAAAGATGATGTAGTTCTCTAATAAGTAGTATTCTCCATTTGTCTGTCTGTTCATCTCTCTTTGGTCCAAAATTTTTCCTATGAACTTTATTCTCAAATACTTTTCTCCTCCTTTAAGTCTCTGTTTCGCATCCATATAATATAAATGGAAGAACAACTGTTTTGTAAATTTTCAGTTTAATCTAGTGCCTAACTATTATGTAATGACATAACATTTCATGTTCCTAGAAACATGAGCCTGTGTTTGAGTCTTTGCCATGGATTGGCCGGAGAACCGAATGGGGGACTATTTTACCACTGGAAAATTGTACCCCAGTTTCTTGACGGTTGTATTTTAACGGGGAAAGATCGTCCTTTTCGACCAAGGTACTTCTTTGTCTGACTTATCACCTTCGAATGCTTTAAATAAAGCATGACTTTAAAGCTGGATCAAAGCTACACCCGCAAACTCCGAGGATAAAAGTGTTATTACTAATCTTAATTGTCTTAAAGTGGAAAGAACAATGATTTTTTTACATCATATTCTAAATAAGTGCAATAAGAAGTAATTTTAACGTGAATATCGTGAATACAGAAATCTCGGTGAAGTAGGTAATTAATATTTAAAATAAACCTCATCGTAATATTTACTACAATAGTTCAATGGGAATATAATATTTGAAGTTACTAATGTTTTAAAATATGACCAATTAGCAAGCTAACAGGTTCTGAATTTGCGTTTCTCTTATCTTTTTATATCAGTGATCTACTTGGATGACAGAATTCTGCCGACTAGGTTGTCAGGGATATTCTGGTTAAATAACCCATGGTCTCGGGGTCTTGCGTTGTTGATGTAGCACGACCTTTCAGCTGTGATAAGATAGGTTGTAAAAATGAAAGTCATAAACTGGGTATCTAATATGAAAAATTTCGATACTTCATCTTTTCCGAGGTAAGAGGAATCTGTGTAACGACTGAATATACACACAGGGTAAGCATGCAGCCCAAAATCACAATCTTTGTATTTATTAATAAATCAATTTTTATTTGTAATCTACAAAAAACTCATTTCATTACGATCCATAGGAAAATCTGCTTGGCTAAGACACTAAATACACATTTCCCTGTACTATGTCACCAGAGAGCATGGATTCCTTATATCAAAACACTTAGGTAACATCCCTGAACTGAGTGTGAAAGTTATGTTCCAGCCTGCAGACCTACCTCTTTATAATAATATGATAATGATATTGTAAAAAAATCAATTTCTGAACCAGGAATCGAACCGTGGACCTCTAGTTCTCAAGACTAGTGTGCAGCCCACTACATAATTCTAGACTTGGCACAAACATTAACAATTTTTTCCACATATACAAATCCATAGTTCTCGTTTCATCCGCTGCCAGGTAGGTGTCACTACCATCGCCAACGGCCGGCTTCGTTTAGAAGTATCTATATTTTCACAATATTATTATAATATTATCCATTATTGAAGCTGTGTTAAAATAACAGTATTAGAAAATGTTAAAAAACATCGTTTACTGCTTATAAAAGTGGTGGTGTAAAATTCTCAAATATAGATACTTCTAAACGAAGCCGGCCGTTGGCGATGGTAATGACACCTATGTGGCAGCGGACGAAACGATGCTTATCGATTTCTATATGTGGAAAGAATTGTTAATGTTTGTGCCAGGTCTAGAATGGTGTAGTGGGCTGCACACTAGTCTGAAGAACTAGAGGTCAACGGTTCGATTCCTGGTTCAGATATTGATTTTTCTTTTCACAATATCATTATAATATTATAATATGATCCATTATTGGAACTGTGTTAAAATTACAGTATTGGAAAATTTTAAACTAACTCTATACATGCATCAAGTCTTGTCATTCTATCCACATACCTACCCATCCATCCATCCACCCACCACACCCATGTATCCATCTATACATCTACCTACCTCCATCCGTCTTTCTGTCTTACTGGCTATGATTTTCTATATTTGTGTAGACATAAGGAATAAATTGTTAAATATGAAATCTCACTTTTTTAAACCCAGAACACGGATTATTTTACAAGATTTAAAAGATACCCACACATTTGTATCTCGAAAGTATTAAAAGCCCGAGTTACCAATTTCTTCACCTGCGCAGAAGCTTGGAAGATGATTACATTTACTTAATTTTGATCATTTTTTTTAAAATGAATTTGCTCTCTGTGATCTTTTATTTTCCTGAAGAAGTTATGGGTCCAAATTAATTTCTTAATATATTTTATAAGATGTGAAAGAAAATAGTTAATGCGTTTTTTTAACACCTTTTAGCAGAAGGAGAGTGTTGATTCTTCTCTAGTGAAGGTAAAGCTTTGAGTGTTATTATTGTATTTTTCTACACGGACATCCGCGATATAATGAGGACGGCACTGTGACATTTATATCTCCTTGGTTTATCTCTGACTCAAGTTATACTTTCTGAATTTCTATATAACGTGTTTGTATTCATATGCGATATTATTGAGAATCTAACAAAGTATAAGAATTCGCAGAAGATATGTTGACCTGACTCTGACTTCAAAACTGCAGCTATATTCAATATTGGACTGCTAGCTTTAGTATATTACGTTTATACTTTTCGAGACAGAACAATATTTTAAAATTTTATATAACTTCACTATAAATAAATTGTATTTTTACTATTATACAGAGTGTTCTGAAAAATGTTTCAATATATTTTATAAGGGATGCAATATTCTATCCGACAAAAAAAACACTTCTAATACCGTGCCTCCCGAATCAAATGTCTTCTAAATTATGTCTTATTTTGTAAAGCGGCATACACTGATGGACAAAAGTAATCGGATATTAGAATTTTTCATTTGAAATCGGCTCTAGATAGGAATTTAATAAAGAATCTTCACTGGTTATTTAATATAAATTTTGTTATCTGCTATTCTGTAATAATGTAAAACAAAATAACGAAATAAATTTATTTATATACAGATTTTCAATGTTTACAAATATTTCTGTGCCTAAACTTTTATTTTCCTTCTCCACTCGTCTCTATCCATCCACTCCATGTCCTCCAGTCCTCTTGTTCTCTTTCTAGTTCTTACTTCTTGCATCAACGAATTTCGTGGTCTTCCTTTCCTTCTTCTTCCAGAAAAGGAAGACCTAGAAACTCTATAATAATGTAAAATAATATAACGAAATTCATAATTATATAATAACAATAGTTGTTTTTCTATTATGTAAAAGGGCAAAAGTAGGATTTGAATTTCATAAAAAAATAAAAATGCATTCTCTAAAATTCTGTCGTCCACCCTTTTTCTGCGAATAACTTCTTTCTATCGGGCAGACATAGAATGAACTAATTTATCATAAGTAATGCCACGAGTGATTTCCAAATTACCGATAAATTCACGACTCACGAAGTGAGGAGTGACTTTATGTAGAGAATTTGGAAATCAAGAGTGGCATTTGTTAGGACTATTTAACGAATAAAATTAAGCTGTTTACTAACAAATCATTATTTAAATATAGTTATTTTAAAATATTTATATATTTAATGTAAACGGCGATGTTTGAAAACAAATGAGAAACGATTGGTACGCTTCATTTGCATCTTCTGTTCGTCACTGCAACCAGATCATATTATTTATTGCCAAAGGAACACAATATTGTAAGAATGCTCTCTAGTGGAGAAAAAATGAAACACATCAATTGCTACAAATGTTTTATATTAACTCCCGCATGCGGTATGTGTTGACATTCATACACTATATATACAATGTGGTAGCCGTATTTCTTAGTGAGTCAGTCACTGCAAAATAATGCTATGACCTATTCAGAATGTTAAAAAGAAGGTGCTTTCTTTATTATGATAAGCTTTAGTTGGTAAATTCTAGGCGAAACACGACTGTGATTGGTTGTAAATAAAAAATCATTGAAATGTGATTGGTCATTGACACCCATTTGGGGCATGAGTTAAATAGTCCGTGATATTTTGTACAATTTAAGCCATTCCACCAGAAGTATGTGTTTGAGATGGCTTTTGTAGTGTTTCCGGATTTGTTTCTGCTCTTGATAACATAAAGGAATGACATACGGAAATTGTAGTGCGTGAGGTGTGTTCCAGGTCGGACTATACTTCAGGTCATTGTGGTGTTGGGAATAGAATCCCCAGCAAGACCACGTGTTTCAGCACTTTGCAAGAGATTATTTTCCAATACCTTCTTGTGTCCATATTTGACCACTTTATATTCTGTGAAAACAAGTTGATCCACTTCCGAGGCCACCACACGCCAAATATTTGCCACCCCATGTTTCAATTCACACTGGACGTTCTTCTGTTCCAATTCTGTTTTTCGGATTTTCTATGCCCAAGTATGATTATATTGTAGACATACTATTCTATGTAATATTTATTTTGATCGAAACTAGATGTTAGAATCATTTTTTTTTTTTTGTATTTTGTAAACCTGGTTGAGTGGTAGAGAAGGCTTTAATGCCTTAACTCTGCCAGGAAAAATAAAGCAATTATTATTTATTATTGTGGAATGCAGCCTTTCACGGCCGGTAATCATAATATTAAAAGTTTCCGGGCTATGTAGCCGTGGTCTGTAACAGGTGTTTCTTCCAGACGTTTCTCCCTCAACTGCGGAGGTCAACTCGACAGTCGAGTCTATGACAAGGGAACGCCACCTAGAAGCACTCGCCACTGAAGATGCCCGCGCAGTTCAGGGAGGAACGCCTGGAAGAAACACCAGTTATAGACCACAGCCACATAGTCCGGAATATTTTAATATTATTATTAATTATTACTACGAGGGTGAATCAAATACAAACCGGAATTATTGTTTACAATTTTATTGAATTAACAAAAAAAATACAAAACCACCACTCATTTTTCTTCATAGTCTCCTGCTTTTCCAACACACTTTTGCCATCGAGTTGGCAACTTTTTGATGCCGTCCTTGAAGAATGAGGGATGACGTGTAGTCAGCCAGTTGCGCACGAACTCCTCTACCGCTGCATTGTCACCAAACCGCCTTCCTCCCAGGTCTTCTTTCAGTGGCCCAAACAAATGGTAGTCACAGGGTGACAAATCTGGACTGTAAGGAGGATGTTCCAGAGGTATCCAATGCATTTTCGTCAGTTTTTTGTCATTTTTTTTTGTTCCTGGCTGAGGAGACGAGGAACCCACCTGGCAGACAATTTTCGGAATTTGAGTTCATCACTGATGATGGCTTGAACACTTCCGAAGCTTGTTCCAACGTGTGAAGCAATTTCAGAAATTGTTACGCGTCGATCCTCCTCAATAAGATCCCGTACAGCACGAGTGTTGTCTGCAATGATGCTTGTTCGTTGCCGTCTTTAGTGGGGCTCATTTTCCACTGAATCCTGGACCGCTAAATTTTTTTTGCGCCAATCATATACCTGCGTCTTCGAAAGGGTTGCTTCCCCGAACTTCGCATAGAGCCTTCTCAAAATTTCAGAAGGTTTAGTGCCTTCTTTCGCCAAAAAACTTAATAATAATGCGTTGCGCAACAGATGTGTGTACCTCTTGCTCGCTTATGGCGTACTGAAGTAAGCGGCCGCTCTTCGGAATGCGACACATCAAGATCCCTACTCCAGACACCCCCATCAACTTCCCCTCCAAACCGCAACCTTCGCAGTTCGCTACCAGAGCCTCCAGATACAAATTCCGGTTTATATTTGATCCACCCTCGTATCAATCAAAATGAAATGAGCCTATGTAAAAATTACTCCCGTCTCAGAAGATGCCTTTCTTCCAGAACTCAAAATCGTTTACCACAAAATCATTTCCAAATGATATTTATTTTATTTATCTTAGATATACTTTTTTTGGCACTCAAGCATTTTACTAGCCAGATGAAAAGTTCTGTTACCTGTTTTGGATTAACTTATTTCCTCAAATCTGGATGTATCTGTGCTCGTACATTAGATCAACTTCCATTAGCGTATACGCTTCTACTAGCCCTTACCAAGAACTTGTAAACAACAGGAGAGAAAAACAGAGAACGGTAGGTGCTGATTTCTACAGCTCAGGAGCTATGCTGGACAGAAACTGGACGAAAACCAACCAAGAGCTAAGACATGTAACACGATATGCGATACACGGCTTTTATCATAAGGTGTGCAGAATCAAGAAATATCACGAACCTAGTGAGAAATGCGTGTGTGAATTGTGTGGCGGACAGTGCGACCGATATCATATACTGAAATGACCAAGAAACAGAAAATCGCTCAATGACAACAGCAAAGACTACAGAACAATCAATGTCCATTAGGGTGAACTTTTCTTATTCTTCTTCTTCTTATTATATTATTGTTATTGTTATTATTATTATTATTATTATTATTATTATTATTATTATTATTATTATTATTATTATTATTATTGATACATCTTCTATTAACGGACTTTTCGAACATCATTTAATAAAGTATTTCTTTTACACTTTTTATAACGTCAAAGACAGTTGAGTAACACCTATTCACTGCTCTGGCTATTTTTGTATAATACAACACGCACACACTATTGAGTAACACTAAGAAATTAGGACTGGAAGTAAATATCAATAGAACTAAATATATGGTCACACGTAGAAATACATTATATAATGGAAATGGACAGCTAATGACAAATGTTACGGCGGGGGTATATTTATTCATTCGATTTAGCCGTTCTTTTGGAGAAGAATTAAACACTTTCCTTTTAGTCACTTCTGGATTAACGATGTAGGGAAATTTTGAGGAAGTGGCTGAATTCAAATACTTAGGAACAATAATCACAAATAGGATTGAGATGCACAAAGAAATTAAACATAGGCTCAATTCTGGAAATGAGTGCTATTATGCATTGCAGAAACTCTTGATGTCCAACTCCTTTCAAAAAACGTTAAGCTGAAAATATATAAAACTATTATTCTACCAGATATATTATATGGGTGCGAAACATGGACTCTTACTTTAAGGGAGGAAAGGAGAATACAAGTATTTGAGAATAAAGTACTTAGGAAAATTTTTGGACCAAAGAGAGAGATGAACAGACAGATGAATGGAGAATACTACATAACAATGAACTACATGGTCTTTATAGGAAGCCAGATATAATAAGAACATTAAAGTCTCGGTAGACTGCGATTGGCAGGGCATGTTTCACTTATGGGGCACTGAAAGACGTGCATGGAGAGCTTCTTGTAGGAAAGCCATAGCGTAAAAACGCCCAGTTGGTAGACCAAGAATGAGGTGGGAGAATAACATTAATATGGTTTGAGGGATGTAGATTATACAGGGAATGATTGGAAAGCATTAGCTCATGATAGCGATGTATGGAGAGCTTATATCCGCGCGGCCATGAACCTACGGGTTCGATAGTGACAGTGAGTAAGTAAGTAAGTAAGGTATTTGAATTCAGCCACTTCCTGAAAATTTCCCTCATTTGTCATTAGCTGTGTATTTCCATTATTATACTACATACATATTGATTGATGAACCAAACAGAGATGACATTTTAGTCATGTGACTGTCGAGATTTGTTTGCAATATTATAGTTATGGCTTTTGAAGTAATCAAGACGTTAGGACGCATGCTCGACTATATATTCTTCTAATCTACCATCACAATCTGATATATGCTGAGTTGAAGAACCCGCTGTAGGGGAGGGAACGAACGAAAACAAACCAGCTGGAGGAGCTAGTACAACGGCAGGGGAAAAATCGTATACATTAATCCAGAAAAGTTGACCTTCAAACTATCACCTCCAATCTTGCTATGTTCTTCTCACTGTTCGATATGTTTTGAAAATGTATTAACACGCTCACCTGACCCTAACGATACTGCAACATTACCCTACAGCATGTAGTTCAGGTCAATAGTAATATTTTAACGATTTTTCTCAACAAAACATTACGTTAAAATTTATCTACAGTCTTGGCCAAATATGTCTGTCTACCATTGTATATTCTACTCAGAGCACTATGGGAAAAAACAAATGAGTGGATATTATTCGCAGACGTTTAACACGTAATACGAGTCTCTCGTGAGTGATGGTTGTTCGGGAAAAAATAACTTACTTAACTGATGTAGAAATATTTTATCAGGCCTACGTAGTGTAATAAGTAGATTACTCCTGCGATTGATTATTACTTGAAACAAATACGAGACGTGGTGTATAATTATAACATGTCTACATACAATGTTTCCTCCTTTGTTGTTTGCCAAAATGCTTGGAATAAAGTATATGTCGCTCTTACAAATATTAAAACGATAATTCTAAAGATATTTAGTTTAGGAACCACAGTTTCAGAAACATTTTTTCTTGTTTTGTCGAATAATATATTCTGTATAAATATTGGCATATTTTAGAAGATCCTGTACATAAGTAATTAAAATTTACGTTGAGACAATTTCATTATATATATATATAATATATAAATTACAATAAAAAATTATTATTATTATTATATTATTATTATTACAGACAACTAGAATAGTATTGTCATATACGTAGAATGCCAGACACAAGATTGCTCAGACAAGCTTTGGAATGGATTCCACCTAAGAAAAAAAGATGGGTCGACCTACATTTAATTGGACGGATGATATGAGACGAGGTATGAGGGAGATATGTCTGGAAGAATTGGAATGGGAAGATAGAGAAGAATGGAGAAAGAAGAAAAACATTTAAACAGCTTTGGGTACAGGAAGATGTTTTGTTACATTGTAAACCTGTTTATAAATAAATAATTATTATTTATAAGTATAGGGAGGGGATAATTTATAAACATTCCTTTGATATAGTGTATAAGTTTTTTTTAAAATTTGTAGTGGATCCATAGATATTGTTGTTACACTTTTACTCTTCTTGTTACGTTAACTTTCAAAAAAGGTTGATATAACTATTTGATATTTTGTCGATAAAATGCACGATACGCGATTACAGTATTACCAATTCTCTTTGCGAAACATTAATGGCAAATTTTTATTTCAATTGGTCTCTTTTAATTTAATTTATGCTAAAACTGATCATGGGATAGAAAAATATCAAAGGGAAATGTTATTTACATTTCGTTCACATTTCGCTCAAAGGTACATAAAATCTTGGCATTTATATTAATTCCATCCCGTTGGCTTAAACATAACTAACTCACTGGCACTATCGAACCCATAGGTTCATGGCCGCGCGGACATCAGTTCTCCATACATTCATATCCTGAGCTAATGTTTTTTAATCATCCCCTGTATAATCCACTTCCCTCAAATCATGATTAATGTTATTCTCCCACCTCATTCTAGGTCTATCTCTGGTTTTCTTACATGAAGCTTCCATGCACGTCTTTCATTCCCCATGTGTTACATGTTCTGCCCATCGCAGTCTATGACACTTAACTGTTCTTATTATATCTGACTTCCTATAAACACCATGTGCATACGGTACTTAAAACTGTAGCAGATACAGCTGTCTCGAGACTGAAAAAACTTACACCATTAGATATGGTGTGCATCTTTATAAATTTTACACAATAATTAAAAAAAACACTATAATTTCATTTCAATAGAAGAACGCCAGCACATAAATCCCGTCTCAGACGGAAAATTTTCGTTCACTGTTGGGGAAAATATCCACTATGCATGTTATAGAATGGACCATAAAATTCGAACTAGAAGGGTACAGGTTGTAAAATATATGGAAAGTTATCTATTACATGACTTACCCATATGTTTTATCTTATATATTAATCTAAATAAAAATATTAATCTAAATATTAAATTGTCGAAATTTCAAATGATATGCTTAACTACCCATAAAACATTAAATAACGAAACAAGAAGAGATACTAGATTGAAGTTTAAAAAACATTGGCAGTTCCTGCATTAATTTATGGGAGCGAAACTTGGGTAGTGATTAAAAAATTACGAAGTAGAATATAAAGCGTAGAAATGAATTTCCTTAGAAGAACAAAAGGTTGCACAAGATTGGATCGGATAAAAAATGAAGGTATAAGAACAGAGTTAAATATGTATCCATTGAATGAAAACAATAAATAGTATAGGGAAAATGGATACATGTAGAAAGAAAGAATGTAACAAGATTTCCAAAAGCATCATTTAACTACAAGCCAAGAGGATCAGGGAAGGTAGGAAGGTCGGACAGAACAACTTAGACAGAACAGGCAGTTTGCCTAGCCCGTGAAGTCCGGAAGACAACGTTGTCGTTAGGTATCGGGACTATAACCAATCATATTACCGACCCCGAAAACGGTTGAACGATCATAGTATATACAATTAACAAATTCACAGTAACTAATCAGTTCAGTGCTGAACAACAGGTGAATGTGTAAGTCTGTAGTATGTACCAGTTGTTAAAGTAAGCAGATTATACCATGTACACAGAGCAATAGGCATCACTAGCTTGCTGTCTGTCTTGACATTATCTAGCCTGTTCGCACTTTTTAAACAAACTAAGTTCGATCCTAGGTAACTACATATCTCGGTACTATTTCCGCGCAGTCTGGTCATTAAACTAGAATGCGCAGATAGTGTTTGGAAACTATTTTAACTTTAAATAACCAGAAATTTGTCTTATGAGAGAGAACGAAAATGTCCAGAAAACTAGTCCGGACCACGGATGGAACCCGGGTCCGCTGAATCTTAGGTAGTCACATTACATTTTTCATCACAGCGGTGCACGTCATAATCTTAACCCATTCGCTTCAGGTTTAAATGCTCAATGCATTTCCTCAGAAACCGGTTTTAAGGTTCCGTAAATTATATTGTCTTTTTTCAGACATTCAAAACAAGCAAAATATAACGGCACTTCAGATCAAAATAAGGGCGAAGGCCAAAACATAATCCTATACTATACATAAATGTTAACAAAGGATTACCCTGCCAAGGGATGCACAAAATATTGCAAAATATATAACAGCAGAACTTAACAACTGCACCTCGTCTTCTGAGTTGAAGGCCATTTAACTGCCGGCCAGTCACTTCGTCTTTTGAGGCGAATGGGATAATGTCTCTTCAATTGAATTTTTTTTTGTTGCATTAATAACGAGACTATTTATTGTTTCCGAACACACAAAATCGAATATATAAAAATTAATGTTTGTTTGTTTGTCTGTTCGTACTTTATGCGCGGCCATACCGTTGATCCGATAGTGATGGGGCTTTTTAAAAATGTTCAGGAGATTCCCGGGATGAACATAGGCTATAAGAGAGTTGTGATACTCAACTCCTTCACCCTTAAAAATCGCCCTTTGTAGTGGAAAACGTGAAAAATGTAGCTCTTTGGACGCTTAAATGGCTTTCGCTGCCTAAACTGTAACAAATATACAAAATTAATGTACACAGAACTGAACAACTCAAAAAGCTCTACAAAAAATTCCGCGACAGCATATGTTTATCTCTTACGGATAACTCACAATAACCATTTTTGTCTTTCATTGATGCCAACAAATACGTAGATTCCTGTGCAGGCATAACACCACATGGCGGGTATTCTTTTACGAATAACTCACAATTACGAATTTTGTCTTTTAGCATATTTATGCCAAGAAGATCGAGATATGTAGATTTCCGGGCAACACCGGGTAATCAGCACTGGGAATGTTAAAACAATTACTTATTCAACTAAACATAAAAGCACATTCATTTGTATTTATTAGGCGTAGCTGCGCACGCTGGGTATTAGCTAGCAAATAATAATTTTCACAATATGAGTAAAAATTAGGAATATAGCACGAAACAACCACTATCACGGAAATAGCAAAGTTTACTTTATTTATTGCATTATTGTTCTGCATGATATTTGTAACACTCTGCAGTTGAGGGAGATATTCTAGTCTACAAAAGGAACGTGTCATATTTTGTTTGTGTCATCTCGCATATTTATTGTTGATTGCAACGCATGATAATGTCATCCCAGTCGTACATATCCTGATAAAACTGTGCCATCATTTTTCAATGCCATTCTCTACCTGAGCTCTCACATATTTGTCATAACAATGAAATATTGCTTACTATTCTTTATTCTTACTTGCTTCACTCTATCAAACATTTCACAGCTCTCTCTCTCCCTAGATATGTCTGTATTCCTCCACAAATTACATAGACTGATGCAATTTTTTAAAATTAACTCTATAATTGAACTGTAAGACTTAATGTTTATTCTATTATGTTCCACAATATACCGTAAAATGTATTTAACCCAAGAAATTTTGTTCTTCTACAGGCCTAAATCTCTATTCTCAAATGTTGTTAAGTAATTTCTTCTCCCATCGTATAATCATCATCCATCAAATCTTGCCTTCGCATAGAGCTAAAGGCCTTCTCTCATTCAACCAAAACAAATATAGATAAATAATAGTTTCAAAAACTAAAACAACACGCTTTATTAGAAAACCGAACTAAAAAATGAAAAATAATTTTAATTTCCAACACGCTTGGGATAAAATTAAAGTGGTCAACAAAACGATCATCTTCAATACATCTAAAATAAAACCAGAGTTGCCTACAAAAAAATAATTTTACCGTCAATTAATATATTTGATAATAAACAGATATTGGTAAAAGTAGTCTCTAAGAGGAATATGTAAAAACCATAAAAACCACCCCGCGCTTTTGATGGTAAAATTATTATTATTTTTTTGTAGATAACTCTAGTTTTATTCTAGATTGTTGGAGATGATTTTTTTTGTTGACCACTTTCATTTTATCCCAAGCGTGTTGGAAATTAAAATTATTTTCCATTTTTTAGTTCGGTTTTCTAATAAAGCGTGTTTTACTTTTTTTAAATATTCTTTATTTTTAACTTTTAGTTTCGTTTTGTAATAAAGCATGTTGTTTTAGTTTTTTAAACTATTATTATTTTTTATTTTTAGTTTAATTGGTTGTCATAAACCAAAATCCCATGAAAATTTAATTGCTTACGATATTTTTAGCGTCTAGGCAGGAATATATTTATATATTTTTAAAATTATTATTATTATCTAACATTATTATAATATTTTGAATATTTTTAATATATATAAATAGTTACAGTTAATCGTACCCTTCTCATATTTTTTGGATAAATTACAATGTGGTAAGTTTACAAAATTGTCATTAATATTTTACAGAATAAGATAAAAATGTAAATATCTTTAAATTCGATACTATTGTAGTATGAGCTAAAAGTAATACTCCTCTAAAAAAATCCTCCGGGCCGTATTTGAACCAGCGACCTATGGATTACTGAAATTATATACCACTACAGTCCACCGCTCTAGCAACTGAGCTACCAGAGGATAAATATTAATTTCTTATAATGATGGACTACAAAGTCGATAAGTCCGCAACCTATTATATCGGTTTTTTTATGTTCTGATGATCCTGGCCAGGATCTTAGGAAACATTTATGATATTATTGTATTGTCATTGGTCGATCCAATGTTTTTATGTGGATGACAATCGTGTTGAAAGATTCCGTTACATAGAAAAATACAGGTCAAGCTAATATAAAGCGTGTAAAAATACAAACACTAGTGCTGCACATAATTGCAATACAACGTAGGTCTATTACAGTTGAATATAAATACAAAACTAGGATGAGTTATAAAATATTTACATACTTTATATCGCAATATATTTATCACTTGAAGTCCCGGCCACGCGTTGCTGTGGCTAAGGTATACCGTAAAAATTTTAATTAAGTTGCTGTCTTTCAGCCAGATTACTTACAACTAATACCTACACACGAAATTAATTGTATTGTATTACGAAATTAATAATACTGAAAAAAAAACACTAAACACACTTAAATTATGAAAATAATCAATATTTGTAATTTAATTGAAATTCGCGGTTGCAACAAAAAGCACAGCCACCTGGATCTCTCTTTGTTAAATAGTAAACCAATTACCTTACACCGCCATCTTTTAGAATCATATGGAACTCACAGATAATTATAACTCTTTGTTAAATAATAAACAAATAATTTGCAATAAAAATAATGTGACCATAAATTTAGTTATAAACTACCCTAAGTCTCAAGTTCTATCAAACTGCACACAGCGCGCAAAATGTTATTAAAAAGGGTTCAGTAGTTTAGGATTCCATCGCGGACAAACAACGTGACACGAAATTTTTTATATATTAAGATAAGTAATGCCACGAGTGATTTCCAAATTATCGATAAATTCACGACTCACGAAGTGAGGAGCGAATTTTTGTAGAGAATTTGGAAATCAAGAGTGGCATTTGTTAGGACTATTTAACGAATAAAATTAAGCTGTTTACTCACAAATCATTATTTAAATATAGTTATTTTAAAATATTTATATATTTAATATAAACGGCGATGTTTGAAAACAATGAGAAACGATTGTTACACTTCATTTGTTCATCGCTGCAACCTGATCATATTATTTATTGCCAAAGGATCGCAATATTGTAAGAATGCACCCTTCTGGAGAAATTTATAACCCACATTATAGGTATTAATTAATTTCTGATGTCCTATGATGTAAATATGTTAATTATATTTTTTCTACAACGTTATTTCCTGGGAAATAATTCGTTTAAGAAAGTGCAAACAGTGTTTGTTTGTAGTATAATCATTTGCTACAAATTATTTTATATTATATTCCGCAAGCACTATGTGTTTACATTCGTGCACTATATATACAATCTGCTAGCCACATGCAGTCACTGCAAAATAATGCTATGGCCTATTCAGAATGTTAAAAGGATGAGCTTCATTTTAAAGTGATAACATTAAACTGATAAAACGAAGTGAAAAACGACTGTTATTGGTTATAAATAAAAAAAACATTGAAATGTGATTGGTCATTGACTCCCATTTGAGGCATGAGTTAAGTGTTTTACTTGTTTACTACAAAATAACTTAGAACTAAATAAGTAGGAATTGTGATTGCTTACTTGTGAAGTTACTAATTAAATTTTGCATGATTTGTTCGTATGTGTGGTGAAAGTGGAGTCCATTTTATCTGAATATTAAAGTACATGACACTGTAAAGTTCCATTTTACGGTTGTTTTGTAAAATCGTAAAATACCGAATTGAGAAACTGTATGGAATAAAATGTGTTTGCAAAAATCAAGACCTTCATAACTCGACAATTAATTTTGTTGACAGAAAGGTATTTTTGAATTTGAAATAGTTGTACATTGATTCAATATTTCTTGCTCTTGTAAAAATGTTAACAAAATAAATACAACACAGATTTTATATAAACTAAATGGAATATTTTAATGGATGGAATTATTGATGCATGCATTATCTCTTGGCCTTTATGGCTTAGTATGATTTTACTTTGTATTTGGCATTAACACAAGCCTGTGTATCTGTTAGCTCGCTGCTAGATACCAATCCGTCAGAAAATATCGAACAAAAAGTTTTAAGTACAAATGAACATAACTGTTTTCCTAGAATAAATATAGCAAAAGTTTAGCAACGCTTTTATCTCTTTAATTTTTTATACATAGAGAAATACGTGTTCATCCATTCACAGTTGGAAAAACTGCGCAGAATGGCTTTGGAAATAAAGAATGGGATGGGTAACGAGTGGCTCTCTTCTGCTACAGTTGACCATTGCCATCCCTACCTTCGGCTTAACGTGACTACAGCAGTCAAACCGTTGAGTTTTCACCGTTCAGTGGCGAATTGTAAGATTTGAATAACAGAAAAATAAGGTAATATAATTGAAGAGTGTTTTGTAAAACTGCATTATATTTTTTTTTAGGAAGACGAAAATATGTATATCATATTGAAATGCACTGTAACCTATTAACTGCTTATAACCCATATCCATTTTATTAAATTTAGGATCATACATATAATTGCAACATTACTTGTCATTTACATATTTCACCAATTTTGGTTACATACTTATATGTAGTGGTCTCGAGGTAGCGTGCTGCCTTGTCACTCAGCTGGCCCGGGTTCGATTCCCGGTCGGGACTGGCTCCTGGGTGAGTTTTTATCGGGGTTTTTCCTCACCTTTAAGACAAAAGTCAGGAAGCATAGAGCCCAAAGGTCCCCGAAAATTATCCTGCCATCATCATCCTTATCGTTATCATTATCATCCTTCACCGGTGTGGAAAGCAACGGGAAGCTACCACACCAATAATTCCCTTGTAAAACTGCAAAGCATAGCATGAAAATGCCATGATTGCAGTGAAATACCTGCCCTCGGGTAGAATTACTATGGGTGGATTATTACTGTAGTTAAAACCGACTACAAACAAGTGACAATAATGATGATGATGATGATAATAATAATAATAACAATAATAATAATAATAATAATGATAATAATAATAATCTTATAGATAAAAATTAATGTTTGTTTGTTTGTATATTTGTTTGTTTGTTCGTACTTTATGCGCGGCCATACCGTTGATCCGATTGTGATGGGTTTTTTTTTGCAAAATGTTCGGGAGATTTCCGGGATGAATATAGGCTATAAGAGAGTTGTGACACTCAACTCCTACACCCTTAAAAATCGCCCTTTGTAGTGGAAAACGTGAAAAAAGTAGCTCTTTGGACGCTTAAATGGCTTACGCTGCCTAAACCATAACAAATACACAAAATTAATGTACACAGAATTGAATATCTCAAAAAGCTCTACAAAAAAGTCCGCGACAGCATATGTTTGTCTCTAACGGATAACTCACAAAAACCATTTTTGTCTTTCATTGATAGCAAGAGTCCCTTATCTCTTACGGATAACTCACAATAACCATTTTTGTCTTTCATTGATACCAAGAGTCTCGCGCCATAGCCGAGTGGTTAAGGCAAGAAGTCTTGGCGCAGAACTATGGGACTTACCCTGGTTCGAATCTCTACGGGGGAAGACATTTTTCTCATGAAATATCGGCCAGTATGGGTCAGAAATGAAATCTAGCTGGGGGGAAAAAAAACTGTTTTGACGCACTCTCATCAATTTGTCTTTTTTTTCACTCTAATATAATTGTTATATGACGGTTCTTAACTTATCTGCAAAGGAGGGTACAATTCTAATGTTCATGACTTTGTGACGTCATCATTCACACTTCTTGAGCCACAACAGAAGGCTGTAAGAGGTTTCTTGCGAACTTATTTAATAATATCTAATTATGTCATAATTTGTGAATTTTATGGTAAAAAAGTAACATATTTTTATCGTCCGCCCATGACATGAGAATTGAACGTTCGGGCAGGACAACGTCTGTTTATAAATATTTATAAATGTTTTGTCCCGAATATAATCGTTTCAGATGGAGTTCAGATCACTCAATCATTCTAAGCACCATATCATTTTGCATTAGATGGCGACTCATTTTTTTTTATGAACGAACACTAGGCCTACATAACTGTCGTTTATACCTATTTATTAAGCAATATGTTTTTTGAGGTGAACAAGAAAAATATGTGGTGTCACTTTCTCTATAAAACGTACTTTTTGCACGATACTGCGTTCTATCGTACTTACAGCAACGGCGACCATTATTAAAACTTAAATTTCCTAAATTTTGGGGTTGCCAACCTACATACCTATACTGTTATAGTACATATTACCTATCACGTGCGGGAAGTAAAAACACTGCCCTTTATGTATACTACGTACAATCAACTTTTATAAGATTCGTGATGTGTTCCGTTGAGATAATATTCAAAATTAAATTAAAATATAAAATTATGGAATATTCACCTGAAAGGCTCGTCTCCTCAACTTAATTAATTATTTAACTGTAGCGCTTTCGGAACTTTGAATCCTGCCGATGATGGGACAAGTCCCGAAAACGCTACAGTTAAATAATTAATTAAGTTGAGGAGACGGACCTTTCAGGTGAATATTTCATAATACAATGTATAGGCCTATGCAAAAATATATCTAAAATGTATTGTTAATAGGCTATACAGTATACGAAACAAATCACTGCATATTAAATGAACTGAACTTTATATGAAACAATATAAAACAATACATTCGTTCTTGCCGCCATTTTGCCCTGAATGGTTACACGGCCTGCTATAGCCACAACTAAATTATTTTCGGCATTTACCTTGTAAACGTTGGTCACACTGTTAACATTAGTCAGTTGTTTATAATGAACGCAAATATTTCCAACAAACGTTATTATTTTACTATTATTTGTTATTTTGAAAACACCATCGCGCAAAAGATAATGTACAACGCACGTTTGTAAAGTGTTTTATAGAATCTCGGAAATTAAAACCTCACTATCGCTCTGTTTTTAATAATATCCTCGCTTCTGTAAAATCCACTTCTCAACCTCATATTGTAATATACTATTAGTTGTATAACAAAAATACTTCCTTTTCTGTACGTCAAACATTGATGGTGAATAAATACATGACTAAAGTGTATCTTTTAGTATTTCATATTGTTAACTGATGGTTCTTTCAAACTAAATACATGGTCACACGTAGAAATGCATTATATAATGGAAATGGACAGCTAATGACAAATGAGGGAAATTTTGAGGAAGCGGCTGAATTCAAATACCTAGGAACAATAATCACAAGTAGGAATGAGATACACAAAGAAATTAAACATAGGCTCAATTCTGGAAATGCGTGCTATTATGCATTGCAGAGACTTTTGATGTCCCAACTCTTTCAAAAAACGTTAAACTGAAAATATATAAAACTATTATTCTACCAGTTATATTATATGGATGCGAAACATGGACTCTTACTTTAAGGGATGAAATGAGATTACGAGTTTTTGAGAATAAAGTTCTTAGGAAAATGTTTGGACCAAAGAGAGATGGACACGTGAATGGAGAAAACTACATAACAATGAACTACATAGGAAGTCAGATATAATAACAACAGTTAAGTCTCGTAGATTGCGATGGGCAGGACATGTTGCGCATATGGGGAATGAAAGACGTGCATGGAAGCTTCTTGTAGGAAAGCCAGAGGGAAAACGCCCAGTTGGTAGACCAAGAATGAGGTGGGAGAATAACATTAACTATGATTTGAGGGAAGTAGATTATACAGGGAATGATTGGAAAGCAATGGCTCAGGATAGGGATGTATGGAGAACTTATGTCCGCGCGGCCATGAACCTACGGGTTCGATAGTACCAGTGAGTAAGTAAGTAATGGTTCTTTCAATGGAGATTCTTATGACACCTCAAACTCTATTCTGATGAAAAAAGTAAATTACTTAGTTCTTTGCCTGTACTCTTCAATTAACTGCAATGTTTTGTAAGCAATGTGCTGCCTATAATTATTATGACTTTTTAACTCATTCCCCAAATGGGAGTCATTCAATTTGTTTTACAACCAATCACAGTCGTGTTTCTCCTCGATAATTATCGAATTTTGATTACCGAAATAAAGAAAGCCCCTTCTTTTTTAATATTCTGAACAGGTCAAAACATTATTTTGCAGTGACTGATTCTCTAAAAAATACGTTGAATATAGCAAATAATGAACAGATTCTTTGACCTAAACATTTGATAATTGCATGTTCAATTATTGTGTTTTTAAATACCGATTTTACTGAGTTGTTTCCGAAAAAAAATTAATAACTTATAATATTGGTTATAATATACAGTTTGATGTGTTTCATTTTTTCTCTAATAGGGTGCATTCTTACAATATTGCAATCCTTTAATAATAAATAGTATGATCAAGTTGCAGTGACGAACGAATGTAACATAACCAAACATTTCTCATTTGTTTTCAAAGATCGTCTTTTATATTAAGTATATAAATATTTTTAAATAACTATATTTTTAAAAATATTTGTGAGTGTACAGCTTAATTTCATTCGTTGAATGGTCCTAACAAATGTCATGAGTGATTTCCAGATCCTCTGGATAAATTCACTCGTCATTTCATGACTAGGGAATGTATCAATAATTTGGAAATCACTCGTGGCATTACTTTTGAGAAATACTGTACTTTCAGCTTGTTGTTTATCTCTTATTTGCTAAACGTACAGACTTCCTGTTATTTAATGCAATATTATCAATGTGGAAGGTAACAGTCCGCCGCTGGTCTGCATTCCCAGTTTAGCAGTATGGTGGACGCGGGAGGAAGTAATCCTGCTGTTAATCCTACGAGGATTACCATGGGTAAGAGCACCACGCTGCCCTACCATTACCATCTCCAACTCGCTTTCCCATTACAATGCCTATAATAGCTTCTCAAATTGTATACTTACAGCTCCAAATAATATATTGCAACTATTCAAAACTTTACACCTTCCTCTATGTTAAACACACCGCTAATTATCAACAAGTATTGTTTGGTTTTTGGATCTGTGTTCTGAACTGGAAGTAAATATTAGCTTATAGAATGTAATCAGATTTCGCAGATTCTATAATTCTGAAAATAGAACGGTTCAAATACTCATGCTAGACGAAATCACTGTTTCTATGCCACTTCACTGCACTTTTTCTGTTTCAATTGCGCACTTCGGTGGGCAGATGAATTTATTTAGTCTATTTTCAATTTGTATGGATCCACTTCTACAGACCATATTACATGAGTGATGAATACTCGTAATGGGTTCAGAGAGGAATGTAGGATTAGAACATTTTGAATATTCGTTTACTGTAAGCGTTTTGTTTAAACAAATAATAAGCGCATGTGAAATAAAGATCTTAAGAACTATTCAGGAGAAAACATTATTTGATAAGATACACAACACAGAAATTAGGGACAAATATCATATTCAAGACATAACCAAATTTATTATAGAAGAAAATATTGGAAGGTTATATAGAAAGAATGGAAGAGAACCAACTTGCAAAAAGAGCTAAAGAGGATAGACCAATGGACGGGAGAACAAGAGGAAGACCAGCCAAGAGATGGACAGATAGCGAATGCACATCCAATACGTCTTCCTCCGAGGAGTGATTCTGGAAATAAACAGGATGGAAATCCTACACATTATGCAGAAGAAGAAGTGTACTGTAAGTGATGACAAGGATTAAGGAGAAACCACGAACAGATAGGAATGTAGGATGAGTATATAGAACTAAAATAAATAAAATAAAAGGTAAAAACAAAGAGAGTGATTAGTTTATTGCTTTGAAACAATGAAAGTAAATAGGGCTGGAATAAAATATGTACTTCAAGATCATAGTGTATCAGGTTCATTTGTTTTTAAATTTAAAATTTAAATTCAAAGTGCAGATACATAAGTCTACAAAAATTGGACCACCAAATACCCTCATATCAGGGAGAAACTAAAATTAAACCACATAGTATATGACATAAAATTGTATAAAAAAATGTAGCAGAAAAAAGATCCCCAATGCATAAGAAGAATCACACTATATCACACTAGAAATTACTTTTAAATTACGTATAAATCTGCGAGTAAGGGAAATTTGGAGCGACTATAGAAAATATTGCATGAAATATACCTACGAAAGTCATATATTCTAGGGTACATAAAATGAAATAGTTTATGACCATGATGCTAATGATATAAACGATGGTCCAGAACCATACTGTTCTAAGTCCATTTTGTAGAATTTTTGTTATGTTTTCTTTACGATTTATGTCCCGTGTCAATGTGCATTGCGAAAATGAACAGGAATTAGACATTTCGGTTAAACATGCTATACAAAATATTGTATTCCTGTTTTATTCTCACAATGCACATGGACATGGGACATTTCATAACAAGAATAATTATTCTACGAGATGGACTTAGAACAATATGGTTCTAGGCCATTGATATAAGTATATATTAAATGTTCAAGCCAATTATAAATTTAACAAGAATTGAAGCATAAACTTATAATCCTACTTTACAGGCATAAAGTAAATATATTAGTTGGATAACTTCATGAAGTCAAAAAATAATTCGAATACATAATAATGAATTGATATAGCTCTTTCTGAAACTGGTGTATTTTTAAATGTATTGTATGAGGAATGATAAAGAAGAGAAGGTAGAATGTGAAATACGATGCTAGTATGTAGTCTACACCTGTAGAAAAGCATCTCTTGGAGATATGTAGCCAATCTAAACTTCCCCATCCGATACAAAATCGCTATCCGAGTCATATGCCTCTCGCAACATCTGCATTGAAGAGTGTTTAGGATTTACGTAAAGTATAAACAAACAAGGGTTTAGAAATTGTATAGTATTATCTAAGCTAGCCTAGAAAATATAGTCATTCATTGAATTTTCCAATCCTACTGGTTGGGAATTGCTATTTAGGACATAGGCAAGCTAAAATATAACGAAACCCTGGTAATGTTGGATATTAAAGACTAAATAAAAGAGAAATGAATAAAAAAGTCCTGAATTTTGTTAGTAATGTATAGCAACATTAATAAATTGTCAATAATAATACAATTCATATCAAATTCCTTTGACGTGAATAGTCATAAGATAAAAATAAAAGATTAAAATGTTCCTGTTGGCAGATACCGTCGTCTTCAACTTTGTTAAAATAATGTATTTGAAAATATTAATTGGAGGCGTTTTGGGAAGTTACCTTCCATCATCATCAGGATGAGTATGCGCTACTAGTTGTTGTATTTAAGATACTGTACACGTTGATGGTCTTGATGCGTCGCCAGTAGGAACCGACTGGTTTTTAATATCTCATATAAGGGATTGTACAGTTGGGTGTGTTCTCATTTAGTAGCAAGGTGTTGTTGATTTCTTCCTGATTTCAAAGTCTTCTGGTAGATTAATTTTAGCTGGAAATCTTCCTCTGTGAACTATCGATAGAGTGTTTTCTATTGTATCCGTTCGGTGACCTGCGTTAATTATGTGTTTTGCATAGCTTGACTTTCCACCCGCGTACATAAAATGTCTGAGGTGTTCCTTGTATCTTATGTTGAAGTTTCTATTTTTACACGCTTTATATTAGCTTGACCTGTATCTATCTATCTATGTGACGGAATCTTATAACATGATTTTCACACACTTAAAATCATTGGATCGACTTGAAATTGTGTATACTTGTAAAGGACCCGTGACAATACAATAATTTCATATTTGTTTCTAAAATTCTGGCCAGAATCATCAGAAAATAAAAAAAGTGTATTTGTATCTTTGTAACGGAATCTTTGAACACGATTTCCACCCACTTAGAAACATTGGATCGACTTGAAACTTTGTATACTTGTAAAGGGCCCGTTACAATACAATAATTTCATATTTTATTTCTAAAATCCTGGCCAGAATCTTCAGAAAATCAAACAAATGAAAACTGGTATAATAGGTTGCGGACTTGTCGATGTTTTAGTCAATCGTTGTAAGAGCTCAGTTGGTAGGGCGGTGAACGGTAGTGGTATATTATTTCAGTAACCCATAGGTCGCTGGTTCAAATCCGGCTGGGAGGATTTTTTAGAAGAGTATTACTTTTAGCTCAGACTACAATAGTATTGAATTTAAATATATTTACATTTTTATCTTATTCTGTAAAATATTAAAACTAAAAACTAAAAAATAAATAATAGTTTTAAAAAACTAAATCAACACGCTTTATTAAAAAACCAAACTAAAAAATGAAAAATAATTTTAATTTCCAACACGCTTGGCATAAAATTAAAGTGGTCAACAACAAAATCATCTCCAACACATATAGAATAGAACTAGAGTTATCAACAAAAAGAAAATAATTTTACTATGAAAAGCGTGGGGTGCTCTATATCAATTAATATATTTGATAATAAACATATATTGGTAAAAGTAAAGTCTCTAAGAAGAACATGTAAAATCATAAAAAGCATCTCACGCTTTTGATGGTAAAATTATTTTTTTTTTGTAGATAACTCTAGTTTTATTCTATATGTGTGTAAAAGTAAAGTCTCTAAGAAGAACATGTAAAATCATAAAAAGCATCTCACGCTTTTGATGGTAAAATTATTTTTTTTTGTAGATAACTCTAGTTTTATTCTATTAGATAACTCTAGTTTTATTCTATATGTGTGTAAAAGTAAAGTCTCTAAGAAGAACATGTAAAATCATAAAAAGCATCTCACGCTTTTGATGGTAAAATTATTCTTTTTTGTAGATAACTCTAGTTTTATTCTATATGTGTGTAAAAGTAAAGTCTCTAAGAAGAACATGTAAAATCATAAAAAAGCATCTCACGCTTTTGATGGTAAAATTATTTTTTTTTGTAGATAACTCTAGTTTTATTCTATATGTGTGTAAAAGTAAAGTCTTTAAGAAGAACATGTAAAATCATAAAAAGCATCTCACGCTTTTGATGGTAAAATTATTTTTTTGTAGATAACTCTAGTTTTATTCTATATGTGTGTAAAAGTAAAGTCTCTAAGAAGAACATGTAAAATCATAAAAAGCATCTCACGCTTTTGATGGTAAAATTATTTTTTTTGTAGATAACTCTAGTTTTATTCTATATGTGTTGGAGATGATTTTTTTGTTGACCACTTTAATTTTATCCCAAGCGTTTTGGAAATTAATTTTTTTTTTCATTTTTTAGTTCGGTTTTCTAATAAAGCGTGTTGTTTTAGTTTTTTAAAACTATTTTTTATTTAACCGATTTTATTCCTAGTATTCCAGTATCATTTACTTCTTAAAATTCAGGACGTGCAATTCATTTCTGCAGATGATTTCTGTCCATCACTTATCATATGCCGATCCAAGTGCTATCCCAGATAGTTACGTCCCACAGTCAGTCACCGAGCTCTTCCTATACCTGTCTGGGATATTGATAATCTCTTCGTGCCATAATTTTATGAGTTATTGACTTGGTGAATCCCAGAACAGTTTCTGATTTTCGAAAATGTGAACACATAAAACATGAGATTTAAAATTTTGTTTTGCATGACTATTTAACTCATGCCCCAAATGGGAGTCAGTGACTAATCACGAATCAATGATTTTTTATTTACAACCAATCACAGTCGTGTTTCGCCTAGAATTTACCAACTAAAGTTTATCATAATAAACTCCCTTTTTAACATTCTGAATAGGTCATACCATTATTTTGCAGTGACTGACTCCCCAAGAAATACGGCTACCAGAATGTATATATAGTGCATGAATGTAAACACATAGCGCATGCAGGAGTTAATGTAAAAACATTTGTAGCAATTGATTGCACCACCAAAAAAAGAAACCACTGTTTGCACTTTCTTAAATGTATTTTTTCCAAGGTAACATTCCAGAAAAATATAATTGTCATATTTACATCATAGGACATCAGAAATGAATTAATATACAGTTTGATGTGTTTCATCTTTTCTCCACTAGAGAGCATTCTTATAATATTGCGTTCCTTTGGTAATAAATAATATGATCTGGTTGCAGTGATAAACAAAAGAAGCAAATGAAGTGTACCAATCGTTTCTCATTTGTTTTCAAACATCGCCGTTTACATTAAATATATAAATATTTTAAAATAACTATATTTAAATAATGATTTGTGAGTAAACAGCTTAATTTTATTCGTTAAATAGTCCTAACAAATGTCACTCTTGATTTCCAAATTCTGTACATAAATTCACGACTCACGAATTTATCGATAATTTGGAAATCACTCGTGGCATTACTTAAGATAAATATTTTGTTAAACAAAAAATTTGAATCTGAAATAGTTGAGTACCTGAGATTATGTTGGGATGAAGTAGCCTATAAAGCATGATTGATCTGAAAAGTGAGAAGTGTAATCAATTTATAATTACCTGTCTTGAAAGCAAAGTTAAAATTGAATCAATTTTGATGTGGTAGTGTTGGTTGCATGCTGAGCAAGTCTGCCTGCTAGTTGGTTATTCTGTCAGCGATACGTTCAGGTCAATATTGATTCAACTAAGCGCACATGTTAATTAGATGTGTTTTATTTAGTGTTTTCCAACCCTCGCACACAATGCTTAACTCCCTCTAAATTGTCTGGAAACGCTTTTAAAATTTTATCACATTCTTTTATTTTTTAATTTTATATTATTGGATAATTATATATATTCCGTTTGTCGAATGCACTGGACATCTTAGCAGACAGTACACTCACAGAATTGGTAACAACTAACTAACAAATTTAAATGCATGTAACCCGTTATAGCCGTACTATCTAAGACATCATTTGCCAACATGTGGTTCGCGAACCCGTAGTGGTTCGCGAACCACTAGGGGTCCGCCAAAACGTTTCCGTAATAGCGGGTTTCGAGGTTTGGTCTATTATAGTTTCATTTCTTCTGCAGCATTGTAATAATAATAATAATAATAATAATAATAATAATAATAATAGTAATAGTAATAAAATAATATTATTGTTATTATTATTATTTTAAAATCAAATTAACTCCATAAAGCTCCTTGTTGCATATGTGTAACATCAGGAATTTATCATAAGTAATGCCACGAGCGATTTCCAAATTATCGATAAATTCACGACTCGCGAAGTAAGGAGTGAATTTATCTAGAGAATTTGGAAATCAAGAGTGGCATTTGTTAGGACTATTTAACGAATAAAATTAAGCTGTTTACTCACAAATCATTGTTTAACTATAGTTATTTTAAAGTATTTATATATGTAATGTAAACGGCGATGTTTCAAAACAAATCAGAAATGTGAGGTTATGTTCATTGACTGCTGCTTGATCATATTATTTATTGCCAAATAAGATCGCAATATTGTAAGAGTGCATCCAAGTGGAGAAATAATGAAACACATCAAACTATATTGCATAATCAACATTACGAGTTATTCATTTATTTTTTAGTAAACAACTCAGTAAAATCAAGGAATGTTTTCATTATTAGCTATATTCAATGTATTTGTTGGAGGAAAATAATGCTTTGACCTGTTCAAAACATTAAAAAGGAGGAGCTTTCTTTATCACAAAAGCAGGAGCTGATAAAGAGAAATCGATAAAGAGCGAGGTGAAACACGACTGTCATTGGTTGTAAAACAACATTCATTAAAACGTGATTGGTCATTGACTAGCATTTGTGGTATGAGTTAAATAGTCACATTATTTTCACAATAAATTAATATTTATATCGAATGCCTGATTTACAGTTATGTAACAACGTTTTGAATGCATTTGATTTTCCTACAACTAGGCCTACACGTTGTGTAACTTTCAAGCCGTAACTAGACAAACTTTAGGTTTTAACAGTTTACGGTTAAGTTAATTTAAGGCTATTAAACGTTTTGCTTGTAATTAAACTTTTTTGCATATCTACCGTATGTATGTTTGAAATTCAGTGGTTCACCCAGCTCAAATCTTTGTGGAGGGGGTTCGCGAGTCGGAAAATTTGGGAACCGCTGATCTAAGGAATTATACTATGGCGCAGAGCTGCGGGACGAGCTAGTTCGACTAGCTTTGATGTAAGAAATTTTCTCATAGAATTTCTGCCAATAAGTTATAGGAAACGTACCATCCAGCATCATGAAAAATTTAAGTAGTTTACAATAAGTAGTAGTTTCACAGAAAAAAAAAGGTATAACAGCTGGAGGACTCGACATGCCGATCACGGTCATCTTAACACTGCATAAATGATCGCATTAATTGGCACATGTGGATGAGAGGCCAGCAGCAGTCAGGGAGGTCAAGTACTTTCCACATGAGTTTTTTTATGAAACTGACTGGACGAATCCGTATTTTCAAAATGTATTTTTGTCTAGATGACAAGCTGTTTACTAAGCCGTTCCCGAATACATATTTATCCGACTCTTCCATCACCAATCGGTTTATTGACCTCGAAAACTACACTAATCTGAATCATTTTGGACATATTATTTTCAGCCCTTATTACCCCCATCCCCATGGGGAAATTAAACAGGATCGGCACTAGTACAATTCATCTCACGATCCTGAAAACTATGGATTCGACTCCAATATCGGTAATTTTGTATATTTTATTTTTCATATCTTCTCATCAAGGAGTTGGACAAGGGTGTACATTATCACCTACATTGTTTAATATATATTTTGACGGTGTTATACGAAAATGGAAAAAATCAAGTCCAATAGGAATACAAATTAATTAGGAAATGTATATGAATAGTTTAATGTATGCAGACGATCTGGTAATTATAGAGACCTCAGAGTATGATTTACAAAGAGCCATTTACATGTTGAATCAATTAGCACTCTGTTATAACCTCAAAATCTCAACTTCAAAAACTAAAATTATGGTTTTTCAGGGCAAAGTGCCAGTCAGAGCAAAAATAGTGATCAATAATGAAATAATAGAACAGATAGCACATTTTAACTATCTTGGTTCAGATATAACATATAGCTATGATTAGGATATATATATATATATATATATATATATATATATATATATATATATATAATAAATTAAACCGATATCAAATGATGTGTGGCACCATAAGAAGAAACCTCCGAAAGACTCGAAGACAAACTCAGCTCAGGTTTTATAAATTATGGCTGTTCCTGTTCTTTTATATGGATCTGAATCTTGGGTACTTACAAAAAAAAATATCTCACACATTCAAGCTACTGAAATGAAATTTTTAAGATCCGTAAAAGGATGTACACGCATGGATAGATTACACAATGAATCAATAAGAAATTAACTGGAGATATTTTCAATAGTTGATAAACTAGAAGAGCACAAATACCAATGGAAAGAACATTTAGATAGAATGGACAATACAAGATTACCCAAAAAGATCAACACCTACAAACCACATGGGAAAAGATCTTTGGGACGGCCAAGGAAACGATGAGCTTGAGACCGGAACAAGTCACATTGACCTAATCCTGGAAAGGAAGAAGAAGAAGAAGAATCTCTTCTCATCCCCATTCCTTAGGAGTACTAGGTGTATAAGTAGACTTAAATGGCATCTGGACTGTGATCAATCAGCTTAGCGACCCTAAACATCATGGATTTGACACTATTCTCGGGCCTTTTTTTGTCATTTTCTACTACACCTGTTCTCACCCCTTTAGAAACGATAGGGATGAAACGTTGGCTTAAATGTCGTGGATACTATCACCAATTAGATTAGCGATCACGATAACTCTGAATTTGGTAGCAATAACCGTTGTTTTATATCACTTTTAAATATCATCCTTCGCACCCCTAATAGGGGTGCTATGGATCTCTTATTCCAATAGAACAGTTTAAGAATAATGGCCACATGTGTAATGAGTTTGGCTAAAATTACTACATGCTTTCTAGAGTTACGCTGACACATACTGGTCCATATAGGTCTGATCACTTTTCATTACAACCCCCCCCTCGATCTTTTTAGGCATCTTTTAACCTTGATAGCCACTTTTCCAGATTGTAATTCAAATCTATACAAATATGGATTTGTAATTACTTATTATTTTTCGGAATTCTCAGAGATTTCATTGAAAGCTAAATTCGGGAATTTATTGTGCTTGATTAATGTAGTTGGACTCAAAAATAATATAAAATTATGGAATATTCATCTGAAAGGTCCGTCTCCTTAACTTAATTAGTTATTTAATGGCAGAAATCTTCCTACTAGAACTGGAAAATAAACATTTTTAGGAACTAATACACAAATTCGACATAAAACCAATAATACGATATGTCGATGACGTACTAGTAATATACGACAATGAAAACAGAAAATAAAAAGAAATACTACAAGACTTAAATAACATGCATGAAAAAATCACTTTCACCGAAGAAACAGAAGTTAAATCAGTACATTCAATAGCTTAGTCAGTAGAATGTTGAAACTCCCATTAAGCAAAGACAATTATATCCAAGAACTCAACTACATTAATAATATATGGCAAAAACCAATGGCTATAATGAAGAAATCATAGATAAGCTCATAAATAAACAAAAAGCAAGAACAATATAACCAACATAACTAAACTAGAAAAAGAATCTGACAACAACAAGAAAACATGGATAACACTTACATACACAGGGAAAGAAACGACAAAATTAGCCAATACACTAAAGAGAGCCGATAAAAACGTAAAAATAGCATACAGAACCAATAACAAATTAAACAACATAATAAACAATAACATTGAAGAAAATAACATTTTTAACAGCAAAGGAGTTTATAAACTGACATGTAAGGGCTGCAAACAATTTTATATAGGAAGGACAAACAAGAGTTTTAACATCAGATTCAAAGAACATTTTCGAGACTTCATTCACGCAGAAGGAAAATCAAGCTATGCAAAACACGTTATCCATGAAGGACATCGCATGTTAAATATTGAAAACACCCTAATAATAATGCACAGAGAAAATAATCCAGCGAAGATAAACGTACTCGAAGAGATGGAAATCATGAAAGCAGCTCACAACAACGACAGCCTGATAAACGAAGTGAAACACCAGTTTTGAATCCTGCCGATGATGGGACAAGTCTCGAAAGCGCTACAGTTAAATAATGAATTAAGTTGAGGAGACGGACCTTTCAGGTGAATGTTCCATAATTTTATATTCATTTTGAATAATACCTCAACGGAACACATCATGAATCTTATAAAAGTTGATTAGTTGGACTCAATCAATCCCAAGAGCTTTAACACATTTCATACTGATATTTTATCTTTTACACTATATTGTAACTTATTAAATAGGTACAAATATAAAAATATTAATAACTCAGTCATTTTTCGTATGGGAACCTGGGTCTTAACTCTAATTTATTTTCTGCAACTTACTGCAACCAGATTAATTTCTTCGGTATTATTTATTTATTTATACTCTATATTAAAATTAATAAAGAAAAACTGTCTGGAGTAACCTTCTCCATAATTTATACTCCATTTACATAATTTATATTTATTTTAAAGCATTTTTAAAGGTTGAAAGGATAAAAAGTTGTCATTACCTTAAACTTCTAAGTTATAAAATAATTTTACTTTTATTCAAATACATTAACTAGTTTTATTACGTGAAAATACTTGCAGGTTTGTACGTTTTTGCTCTTATTAATGCTAGACTTGCTTGTAGAATTCGCTGAATGTAGAATTCAAATTTATACAACTTGAGTAGTTTGCTTTGGAAAGAGACCTTTGCTATTCTTGGAATTCTATTAGCTAATGGCACCATATTGCTCTTTGCACAATGATACCTCTCCATTTTATTTCCATACTAGAGTCTGCGATACAGCAAACTGCATGCTTATATTCACAACTCAACTACATTAAACTGTTCTGCAGCACAAGTAATAAAATTATCGTAAGTAGTGCCACGAGTGATTTCCAATTTATCTAGATGATTTGGAAATCAAGAGTGGCATTGTAAGGGCTATTAAACGAATCAAAATTAAGCTATTTACTCACAAAACATTATTTAAATATAGTTATTTTAAAATAGTTATGTATTTAATGTAAACGGGGATGTTTGAAAACAAATGAGAAATGTTTGGTTGTTTCTTTTGTTCATCCACTGCAACTTGATCATGTTATTTATTGTCAAAATAAGGATCGCAATATTGTAAGAATGCACCCTAGTGGAGAAAAAAATGAAACACATCAAACTGTATATTATAACGAACATTATAGGTTATTAATTATTTTTTAGGAAACAACTCCGTAAAATCATTATTTAGAAACACAATTATCAAATGAATACACAATTATCAAATGTGTAGTTCGAAGGAATATGTTCATTAATTGCTATATTCAACGTATTTGTTCGAGAGTCAGTCACTGTAAAATAATGCTCTTACCTGTTCAGAATATTAGAAAGGAGGAGCTTTCTTTAAAGTGATAAACAGAAGTAGATAAATATCGAGGTGAAACACGACTGTGATTGGTTGTAAAACAAAATTCCTTGAAACGCGATTGGTCATGGACTCCCATTTGGGGCAAGAGGTAAATAGAACAAATTCATGTTTTTTTTTTTTTTTAATTTGTGATAATTTTATTCTTACTAAAATCTTAGATTTCAGTGACAGTACTTTTCAGGGTGGGACTAATATAAGTACGCAGATTTTAAGTAAGAATTCCATGTTGTGAACATAATATAAATGTCTTCCTCACTTTGGGCTGCAAATGTACAGTTTTCTAAAAAAATCGTATAGAAATTTGTTGGTGCATTACTTTATAACGGTGGTGAATATAGGTCTGAGTTTCACACAGGACGTAGAAGATGATCCAATGGTTTGTTTTATCAAAAAAGTAAATGAATGAAGTAAACATTTTTTATCGATATTTCACAAGTGTAATTTGGTAATATTTCAGGGGCGTTTTCTGTATTTTATCGAAAAATACCAAAAAAAGTTCTTTTTTTTTTCATTTCACGTTTCCTATGTTCTGTGTTTCCTATGTTCGCGTCATTATAAAGTAATGCACCTGCATGAGTTTGGTGCTACAGGGTTTGTAAGGTATTCAAATAAAGAAGCTATTGGTAAAAGTTGTTGCAATAGTACAGGAAGGAAAGTTGTTTATTGAAGCTGCAATGGGAGAAGCGATAGAAGTACGAAAATTATTTTTTTTCTGAAAAGAACTATACATATGCACGCAAAAGTGTACAAGATATTTTGGCTGTCTTCACTACATGCAATTCATACTTAAAATCTGCGCACTTATATTATTTCCACGCTGTATGAGTGTGTGTGTATATATACCCCCATACGTCCCGCTTGGGGACATGGGTGCTCCCTAACGGCAGTTTCTTAACGAAGATAATTTTAGTTACGCTTATTTACTTACAAATGTCAACGAGTGACATGTGGTAAGCACATCGCATCATTGAGACGGCATCTAGTAGGGAACTAAGGTATTACTTGGATGATCAAGGTCGGTTAAATTTTGCACGCAGCTCTTTTTGTTCAGTCGAGCAGTTCTTTTACTAGCCTGAAAATCTTCGGACTCGGGATCCACAGCTTAAAGTCCTTTCCCGAGAACTTCTCCCTTGCATTTTAGATCCTAAAAGTCAATCGAGCCGGTCGGGTTTGAACCCGCGACTCTAGGGACTGGTGGCAAGGAGCATAACCACTAGATCACCGCGGCCTACACTCCGTATAAGATAAAATTGTAAATGCTTTTTACCAAGCCCGGAGAGAGGCACCTCATCATCATGCCCAGCACTCAACTTATAGAGTTATAAGTTTTAAGCTACTGAAAGTCCATGTATTTATCTTCTTTGTCTTTATTATACGGGGTGAATCATAAATATGGCTATACGTTTGATCGCGTTGTGTGATGAAAATATTACCATTACAGGAAATATTAAATTACCGGTGGAAAGGCAATCATTCAAATTGCAACAATGGAATAAAACAAACCAGTGTAGAACTTACGTCATTAGTCAAAATGGCGTTGAATATGCAACAGCAAATTACAATTGCTGCATGGGCAATAACGTATGCTAATGATCGTGAGGCCGCAAGACGGCCAAGACGTGAGTTTAACGTAGCATTGCAGCCGTCGACTGTGGGGAAGAGAAGAAAACGACTGCTGGAAACGGGAAGGATGTAGAAAATCAAACCTCCTGGAAGGCCTCGCATTAGCACGGATGCAGAAACAACGAAGAAAATTGTGGAGGCGTTCGACGCTAGCCCACAAAAATCAACCCGCCAAAGCTGCACGTGAGCAGTGATTAGTTTTGTTTTGTTCTATGGTTGTAATTTGAAGGATTCCCTTTCTAATGATAACATCATATTTCCTTTAATAATAATATTTTCGTCACAAAATGTGATCAAACATATAGCAATATTTCTGAATCACTCTGTATATTTACATCAATTTAATATAAATGCCAGAAAATACAATATGGAAATAAATACGAATAATACTAAATAGTTAACAATATAAAAAACAGTAAGATGCAAATTAGAAGTGAAAGAAAAATTATAGAACAAGTATCGGAATTTAATTATTTAGGTGTATTGATAACAAACGCTAAAAATTTAATAAAAGAAGTAAAGACACAAGCTGATAAAGCAGCACAAATATCAGGATATATGAAAGATTAACAGTGTTGCCAACAAATGCGTTTCGTAAAGAAAAACTGAACAAACATATGTCAATAGAAAGCAAAATCCGCAGATACAAACCAATAGTTCGACCAGTTATCGTATATGGAGCAGAAACTAGGGCTGATACAACAAAAACTAAACAAATAAGAAGCACATGTGATATGAAGAACTTAAGAACTATTCAGGGGAAAATATTATTTGATAAGATACACAACACAGAAATTAAGGACAAATGTCATATTCAAGACATAACCAAATTTATTATAGATAGATGAAAATATTGGAAAGGTCATATAGAGAGAATAGAAGACAACCGACTTGTAAAACGAGCTAAAGAAGATAGACCAATGGACGGGAGAAGAACAAGAGGAAGACCAGTCAAGACAGTGGATGCACATCCAGTACGTCTTCCTTCGAAAAGTGGTTTTAAAAATAAGCAGGATAAAAATCCTACAAATTATGAATAAGAAGAAGAAGTCTTTATTGTACATGTGTATGGTTTGGTGTGAACTTAAAAATAAAATCTGAAACACAAATTGGTAAGCTAAATTGTAATCTATGAGTACTAAGACAGGCAAAAAGCTGATGGAAAGGCTCTCTATGTCACTCACCTAAAGAAATACGTTACCTTCATCGATGGACGAACTTGGAAAGATAAACAAGGTTTCTATGGAGAAAACCAGGCATGCTGCCAAACACTAGGTGGATAGACATTGGCATATAGACAATCCTAGGAGTGTTAGGAGGAGGGTGTGTTTGGAAATATGTAGTAATGGCATACAGGATTTAAAGGAGGGGGAGGTGCTTGCTTGTTTGATAATACTGTTAGGGAAGCTATGGGGTGCATTTTGACTATTCACAGGGTAAAGGAAAAAGGGGGGAGTAGTGGCGATGACATTGGTGCTACCACCAGTGGTGGAATTTGTGCATATTACGGTCATAAAATCAACCAACCCTTTCCTGTATCAACCATTTTGCAACATGCATTACTGTTAGGAACTCATTCCTGCTGAAAGCTGATATTGGAGCTCTTTTATATAGGGTTTGTGTGCACCAGATAGTGGACAATAGTAATAGTGCAGTAAATCAATTGAATGTCCTCTTATAATAGTAATGTTTATGACGATTTCGGATAATTAGTCACCATTTGGATTCAAGCATGCTGAACACACATGTATGACCAGCGAATAACTGTTGTAAAATATAGTTGAAATCGATAGATTTGTTGTTGTACGTGCTTATTTACAACTATACAAACTGCTAGCTGGACCACTTCAAACATGTGTTCAACAAACCGTCTCCGTGGGGTAACATATGTTTCCAAAAACTTCTATAGGCACAGTGGTATACAGATTCTTTATACAGGATATTTTAAAATATAAGATAAACACTTTAGGCTCAATAATATATAAGAAATTACACTACCGTACTTTGCTCACTAATTTGGCTATGATGCTGTCTGTGACTCAGAGGTATACTGCACCACCATTAGTCTCTGCGCTAGCACTCTACAGTCTGCCCAATTAATTTTGTTTTTCTGGGACTGTCATACAAAATAATATGAATTAAGTATTACGTTTCTTCAATTATTAAATAGTCTACCTTTGTCACGCAGCGGGCCCGGGTTCGATTCCCGGTCGGAACAAACTTTCTGGGTGAGGTTTTTTCTGGGGTTTTTCCTCATCTGTAGACAAATGACAGGTAGCTTTGAGGCCCAAAAGGTCCTCTAATATAATCTGGCCATCATCATCATCCTACGGTATGTAAAGCAACGGGAAGCTCCATCCATTTAACCATCCAATGGCTGATTGGCTCAAATTCGAGCTTTGGCCTCCCGTAACTTCTGCCTCCAATCATTTCTATTTTGTGCAGTAAGTCTCCAGTTGCGACACTTAAGTAGGTTTGCAGCATCTTCCTTAATACCATCCTCCCATCTTTTTTTTCAATCTTCCAACTCGTCGATTCCCCATAATACTTGCTGCTAGCATCGTTTTTGGTGCTCGGTCTGTTGAGAGCCTTTATACATGACCAGCCCATTCCAATTTCTTTAACTTAATAAAAGTGAGAAGGTCAGGTTCATTGTATTTGTCATACAGTTCTTTGTTGTATCGTATTCTCCACTGACCATTAATATTTATCGGTCCAAATATTCTCCTGAGCACTCTTTTCTCAAAATTATTTAGGGCTACCTCTGATCTTTTAGTGAGGTTCCATGTTTCACTAGCCTATCATAAGTAAAAACTGATCTTATTAAAATTTTACATAGCCTTATAAGTTACACACCTATAATTCCCTAGTAAAGGTACAAAGCATAGCATGGACATGCTTTAATGCAGTGAAGGACCTGTCCTAGGGCAGAGCACTATGGGATAGAACGTTATTAAATATTATAATCTAATTTTATATTAGAATTTTTTCTACACTGCAGTATATTTTTTCTTCTACCTAATGTGTTTCTAATGCCACCCAGTGTCATTTCACGTGATTCGGGGTTACATGCTGGGTAGAAATTTTGTATTAATGTAGTATGTTTTCAATTTACGCACCACTTCGGCAGATTACTTTACGTAGATGATGTATTCTTGTAACGTGAACAGTGAGGAGTCTAGGATGAATGTACGTTCCTGTGAGTGAGTGTGTAGTGTAATGTATCCTGAATGATGACGAAGAGAAGGGAGAAAGTGAAACCCGGTGCCGGCATATCCACTCCCGTCGAAAAACACCAAGGGGGCGCCATGTTTAACGCCCCAACCTAAATCAATTGTATCCTTTCACAAATTCCTGTCTTACGCGTTTTCTTCTGTCAATTCTATTCTATTCATACTCCTGGTGTTCCGAGATATTATTTTCATTTTATAATTCAATAATTTCTAGAATCCTTGATAAAGTAGATAAATCAGTATTCTTATAAATAAAATTCTTGCATATTCAGCTAAAAAAATTAATGCAAATCCACCTCTTCTATACTCCACATTAAACCCAGAGACCAATTCTGATTCCTTCTATCCACTGGTTTTACACTTCTCCTTCTGCCTTAAGTACAAGTTGTCATTTTATTGTACATTTCGTAAACAAACAGTTAAATAATAACAGCTTACATATGGAAAGAAATTACTGTAGTAGTAATATACAAAGTGTTATAACTAGGGCTAGGTTTTTTATGTACTAAAAGGTAAGATTGCAACGTTGTATACTGAGAAGTTAGACTTCTGATTCACTTATATTTTGGTTTCACACACAAACAGTTGAATAGTATAATGAGAAGTTACACTTATGACTGTCTTTTATTTTGGTTTTACATACAAACAATTGAATATTATAATGAGAAGTTAGACTTCTGACTGCCTTTTATTTTGGTTTTACATAGAAACAGTTGAATAGTATAATGAGAAGTTATACTTATGACTGTCTTTTATTTTGGTTTTACATACAAACAGTTGAATAATATATACTATATGCATTGCAACCTTAACTTTTATTACATAAAATTCAAGCCCTAGTTACAACTGATAAGAGGAATTGCAGTCGCCGCTGTGTGCAAGCTCATGTGTCAGCCGAAGACATGGCTAATTCCTCAGTAATCATTAACACTATATAGACCCCCGTGTTCTGGCGTCGGGGAAGCGTCACTCAAAATCGAATTCTAATGACTAAGCATCAGTTGCAGAAGGCGAGTTGACATGTTAAGTCATGGAAGTTGTTGAAACTGTCTGCCTTTGAGGTTGATACACATGGTGCAATGCTTGACTTCTTCGTTAAAAAAAAAAAACATTGGATGTGGAGGCAGCCACTGCAGCACCACGAGAAACGTGTTCTTTTGAAGTATCAACAGAGAGTTTCGTGAGCAAAACTTTTAATCCTTTATCGTCTAATGACTTGAGATTGGAAGATCAATGTGATCAAGGTCTACTCCTGTTTATCCAACGTTGTGATCATTTCATCGAGGATCCAAAACTGCTAATAGAATATCGACATAAACAAAATATAAGGGGCGATTTACCAATACTCGTAATTTTATCACGACCTCTAGAGATAAAATGGCGAATGTATCCCTCTATCTATAATCTATAATGGTGTAATCTAGTGTTGAACCATAGCCTCTCCTTTGTTAGGAGTTTATCATCACAGATTAAGCCTATGTGGCATAGATTCTCATTCAAAAAGTTGAATCCATCTCTTTTTCGGTCTACCAATATTCCTGTCTCCTTTTGGTTCGTAATTATGTATAATTTTTGGAATGTGATATTTCATTCATTGAACACGTTCTTTCCAGTTTTTTCTAGATTATTTTATTTTATCTAACAGTTTAAGAATATTTAGTTCATTTCTAATATCTTCACTTCTTCTTTTATCTAAAAGTTTGCAACTAGCCACACTTCTCAGAAATCTCATTCTCAGATTCATCATTCTTTAAACCTGATTTCAAAAAATTAATACTTTTTGAATCAGGAATTTACAGCGTATATGGTATATTTTATCTATAAAATAAATAACATTGAAATTTATGGTCAGTTGTTAGGTTATATAAACTATTACTTTTCTAAATTTTATTTTCTCTTATGAAAAGTTGTTAAGTACTGATCCTGTTTGTAAATATAGGCCCAGTGACTCAATAAAATCTATATATTAATACGCGAGGAAAAAAACTTGGCACCCCTTTTTAAGCACATTGCGCTCATGGAGGAGTGTCATATTTGGCATGATTAAAGTTCCTATAGAGAAGGAGTGCAGAAAAATAAAATGTATGTATAATATGTGTTACAAATAAATTAAATTAAACACAATACAAATAATTGTCTGTAAGGAATGTATATGTATTACTCATTCATTTTTTTACGTTCATACTGAAAGTGCGTTGTTACAAAAAGAAAATTGTACAGCAGGAATGTGCATTGAATTACTATCGCATATTTATTATTATTGGTTTATTATTAGTATATTTAAAAATGAGTACAATCTATAATTTAAATTAAACCCCGTCTAACCTTGGTTTCAGTAATTTCATTACATTTTTTTAAAGAATTCGCACCTACTTCCATTATGCCTCAACATAGAACATTGACGGGTCTGAGTGAGAGACAAAGAACAAGGGATATACATTCCTGTACACATAATAACAGGCCAAATGCAAATTTAAATAGTATAAATTGTATATAAATGTCAAATGACGCGTTACTTTTTTTAATATGGCTTAGCAAAGCTATACCACATATTTTCTATCGTTCATTTTTTTTTAAATAAAAAGAAAATTAATGCATAACTGACCTATTTGTGACAAACTTAAAAATCTAATGAATTGTGGTCGAATTTCGACCGCTCGACTACCACTTGTACAAATAGTAATTTGAGTGTAGAATGTTTCATATTAAAGTAGTATGTGTTGTTTTCGGTTATATGGCACTTATGTTCATATAAATAACTTAGCAAATTTATCATATAAAGGAAGCCACCTGAGGATGATAATAAAAACGCGTTAAATGCATACAAATTGGTATTTACTGACACATATTTTAAATATTAGGTAATATTATTAGCTTCATAGATATCATAATGATATTGTGAAAAGAAAAATTAATGTCTGAACCAGGAATCGAACCGTGGACCTCTAGTTCGCCAGACTAGTGTGCAGCCCAATACACCATTTCACAATATCATTATAATATTATAATATGATCCATTGTTGGAACTGTGTTAAAATAACAGTTTTGGAAAATGTTAAATTCATAGAAATCTGTAAGAAGGAAGACTGGCCCACATGTTGAAGAAGTACATGCCTGTAACCGAAACCAAATTCCATTGACAGTTGTTTTTAGAATACGTCCGATTTCTAATTTAATAACCGAACCAAATGGTTTATCAACTATTAAATAAACTTTTGAAGAAAACTGTTTTTAAAATAACTCAAACTCCTTGTTAATGACATTTAATTCCAATCAGGACCTAAGTGTTACAATGCACATCCAGGCGTGAATGAACCGATATATGTAGCTCAGAAATCTCGCATTTCACACTTGAGGTTCTCTTACATGCCTTATATCTACAATACCGAATTCTTAGCTTTATTTCCTTTCCGATGGAAACCATAGTTACGGTTTTTACACTTTTAAAAATCCATCGATGCTGGTAGGATTTGATCGCATGAACATCGGAACGAGAGACGAACGCGATAAACACTTGTCCAGAGTGACCTTTTTTAATTATTGGAATGACCAGCAAACAGAAAAAATATCTGTCTGAACCGGGAATCGAATCTCGGACCTTCAGATATCCGTTGTGATGCTCGACGAATGAGCAATTGTGGTATTTGTTTCAAGCAGAAGCCTTCGTCTTTAACTTCTCACTACAATGCACTTAGAAAGCTCAATGGCAGAGCTATCAACACGAAATGCTGAAGGCAGATATTTTTCCCTTTACGTAAAATTCTATAAGCTTATCTGTAAATGATAATTTACTTATTTCAGGTACAAATGAGTTGAGCAAATAACACCAAAGAAAATAGAGAGAAAATCACGATCTTATTTGAGTTAACTCCAGTTGTGTAGATTAAATGTGAGAAAACTGTGGAACTTAATACACTGTTACAAAGCGAAATAGAGAAAAGTTAATACAACTCTCAGAAAATGAGAAGTTGAAACGGTAAAAGAACAAAAAGTTTTATAAAGTTGTTATGCAGTTTTCGTACAATACAAATATTCACTGGACTTTTCCAAGTTTTTATGAACGTTAGCACACAAGGAAGAGATCCTTCCAAAATTTGAAGCGTTAAAAACACAAGTATGAATGTTACATGTTCTAAACACTGACATCATAAATTTTATCCTACGTTATCAAAGGGGTTGGACATTTTTATAATATTTTCTCCCCCTTTTACCAGCATAAACAAATGTTGCTACGAATTTTAATTGAAACCGTGGTTATGGTATAGTTAAGGGTAGACAGATTGCTGTACTTGGGGGAGAGAAGGGAGTACATTTATTTCGGCATATTCAACTGAAGGCTCGCGGGCCATTAGATTATGGAGATATTCGTGCATCAATAAGCTAACAAAAAAGCCTGTTACAATTAGACTTTATGATATATTTACGTTGTAACGTTTAAATATGAAGTTTACGTGTGAGTTGAGATGTTTAGCTCAGCCCGCAATTTCGAAACTTAATTGTAAATAAATAATAGTTTTAAAAAACTAAAACAACACGCTTTATTAGAAAACCGAACTAAAAAAAATGAAAAATAATTTTAATTTCCAACATGCTTGGGATAAATAATTTTACCATCAAAAGCGTAGGGTGCTCTTTATCAATTAATACATTTGATAATAAACATATATTGGTAAAAGTAAAGTCTCTAAGAAGAAAATGTAAAAATCATAAAAAGCACCCCACGCTTTTGATGGTAAAATTATTTATCCCAAGCATGTTGGAAATTAAAATTATTTTTCATTTTTTTAGTTCGGTTTTCTAATAAAGCGTGTTGTTTTAGTTTTTTAAAACTATTATTTATTTTTTAGTTTTAATATTGTACAGATTAAAATTTATATATCTTTAAATTCGATTCTATTGTAGTATGAGCTGAAAGTAATACTCTTCTAAAAAAACCTCCCAGCCGGATTTGATCCAGCGACCTATGGATTACAGAAATTATATACCACTAGAGTGTACCGCTCTACCAACTGAGCTCATAAAACGATTGACTAAAAAGTCGTCAAGTCCGCAACCTATTATATCAGTTTTTATTTTTTTTTATTTTCTGATAATTCTGGCCAGGATTCTAGAAACAAAATATGAAATTATTGTATTGTCACGGGTCCTTTACAAGTACACAAAGTTTCAAGTCGATCTAATGTTTCTAAGTGGGTGAAAATCGTGTTCAAACATTCCGTTACATAGATACAAAGACTTTTTTTGATTTTCTGATGATTCTGGCCAGGATTTTAGAAAACAAATATGCAATTATTATATTGTCACGGGTCCTTTACACGTATACAAAGTTTCACGTCGATCCAATGTTTCTAAGTGGGTGAAAATCGTGTTAAAAATTCCGTTACATAGATACAAAGACACTTTTTTTGATTTTCTCATGATTCTGGCCATGATTTTAGAAACAGAATATGAAATTATTATATTGTCACGGGTCTTTTACAAGTATGCAAAGTTTCAAGTGGATCCAATGATTTTAAGTGGGTGAAAATCGCGTTAAAAGATTTAGTTACGTAGATACAGGTCAAGCTAATATAAAGCGTGTAAAAATCCCAATCATCGCAACACACTTAATTTAATTTTTTTTGCGCGACAGTGTATTTTGTCGTACTTACAGCAATGGCGACTATGATTGGAAGTTCAACTTCTTACACTTCGGGGTATCTAATACTGTAATATTACAGTATAGTTACTTTATTACAGAATATTTATTTAGGTTAGCTACCCTGAAGTGTAAGAAGTTGATATATGTATAAATATGTTGATATGTGTATAAAAATATCCAGAAGGTAGTGTTAATATACATGACACGAAACAAATTACTGAATTTTAAACGAACTGAACTTTATTTGAAACAATATAAAACAATAAATACGTACTTGCCGCAATTTTATCAGTAATTGGTCTCTGCCTCCTGTAGTTTCAACTAATAAACATTGTCCACACTGTTAACGTTAGTCAATTGTTTATAATGAACACAAATATTTGCAACAGAGATATTATTTTATTAGTATTTATTATTTTGAAAACACCATCGCACAAAAAATAATGTACAACGCACGTTTGTGAATTGTTTTACAGAATTTAGGAAATTAAAAACCTCGCTATCGCTCAGTTTTTAAACATTTTACTAGATTATGTAAAAACCACTTCCCAATCTCGCATCGAAATATACTATTACATTATGTAAATTTTAATTACTTTAATAAATACATATTACCTAACAGTTGATACAAAACTACATTCTTAAATATTCTGACAATGATATAGCTCATATAGAATGTGTTTAGGTGAAGAGAACTATTTCAATATAAAATATATAATATGTCCGAAATATACGAGAAAAAATATTCATTGTATAGTCAGCCATTTGCATATTATTTAAAGCAATGAAACAAATAAAAATTAAATACTAATTTTGCCAAAACTATTAAAATACATTTTTGTAACATGAAATTATTTGAATCTTGCTTCATATTGGAATAATAACTGATGATAAGTTTTATTGAGAGCTTGTTTTCTTGTAAAATTATTAAGTTGTCAAGTTGGAAAAAATTTAGTATATTTTTGTTGGCTTGCGTGTTCTATTTCCCGACCTTTTCCTTTAAACTGTAACGTACTGAAACTAAAATAATATGAAATAAAACACTTCAAGTATGATGATCTTGATGAAGGTTTTCGGGCTGTAGGCCGTGGCCGTGAGGCTTGTAGTTTCCCGACGTTTCGCCAAAGACTGCGTCTGGCATCCTCAAGGGTTGTCTTAAGACTGGCAACCCTTGAGAATGCCAGACGCAGTCTTTGGCGAAACGTCGGGGAACTACAAGCCTCACGACCACGGCCTACAGCCCGAAAACCTTCATCAAGATCATCATAGCAACTCCGGCCGTGAAAGTCTACGTGAATACACTTCAAGTATATTTTTTTCAAGTACTAAGACTGTACAGGTTTTATATGACAATAATACCATCATAACCGTATACGGCTATTTTCGAATTACTATATTTTCATCAAAAACTGAAATCTATATGCTTATACATACACATAGATAGAAAGGATAGGATATTTTTTTAGATAAATACCATATATACTCCCAAATAAGTCGTTTATATATTTGCTTATGGCCAAGGTGATGGCCTGTAAGTTCCGAACAATGAATAAAAATAATTCTACACAAAATATATTTTTCTATTCACATAGTCTACCTGTGACTCATTAGATCTTTCATATCTTCGCACCAACGACCCCATACTTTATGGAGCATGCTAGGATTCTGTTTGATGTGGTAATACACGTAATTTATTCAGGCAACCAACTGCGGTTTTGGCAGCTATATTTTCATATATCATACTTCTAAAGTACCTAAAAATCTAGAACTTGTTTACGTGACTTAGCGAGAACCTATTTTCCTAAAAAATTTATCGGCGAAGTGCTGTAACACCCTGTATGCATTTAAACATTATTTAATTCCTAATTGTATATAAATGTTTATTAATGTTTGTATTTGTGTAACTTAAATAAACAAATATATATATATATGGTATGATAAGAAAAATAAAACGTAGTTTTATTTGATTTTCATATTTATTATATAATTCAGTGACACATGAGAGCATATAATAGAAATTTAGAAAATTCAAAATATGCTAAACACCTATTCCAATTTAATCATTGTTTGGATCCAAATTTTTGAAATTTTACATATTTGTGATAAGGGTAAGAAGTTAGATCTTTTGGAGGCTGTACAAATTAATAAATTTAAAAGTAGTAAAAATCTGTTAAATTCTCAACTTGATTTGAATGAATCCCCTTTGTTAAATTAAAAAATTTAAATATGTATTGTTGTATTGTTGCTTAGATCAGTTGGAACACAATTCATAATTTATTAACATGTCTGAAGAAGGTACAGTGTACCGAATTATATAATAAATATGAAAATCAAATAAAACTACGTTTTATTTTTATTTAATTAATAAATATGGATTTTCATCAAGTAAACACCAACTCAATTGATTAATTGATTATTTATTTTTCTTATCATACCATATTAAGCTTGCATTGCTCAATGTTAAACATTTAATTATAACATATATATATATATATATATATATATATATAATCTCTTTTTCTTGCAAGTATTGAACATTTTTGGTTCGTTCCGGTTCCAAGTATTATAACTGCTGTGTCCATCCTCATCGTCGGCGTCCCCGATCTCTTTTTCCTCCTCTTGGTTGATAGTTCAGACTTTTCCTAGACAATCTGTTGGTATCCATTCTGCAGAAACGTTCATACCATTTTCTCCTATACTCCATTTTATCTGTCAAACTGAATATTTGTAGTTCTTTACGGATATCTTCACTTCGTTTTTTATCCATTAAAGTATATCCTGTCACAAATAGTAAATATTTAATTTCTGCTGCTTCTATTCTTTTAATTGACTGTTTATTCAGAATTCATAGTTCTGAATCAAAAATATATGTGTATATATTACTATAAATTAAATAATATGATTGAACGTATACAATAAATGTTACACCTGTGGTTTAAACAATAAGATATTAACCGAATATCAAGAATGGGGGCATCACAATTCTTCAATAAATAAATAAATAAATAAAATTTAGTCATAAATATATTAATCTATACAGATTTTAAAACTAAAAACCAGTCCAAATAATAGTTTGCAAATATAACAAATCATCTCCTGAGAAAGTATAAGAATATCAAAACGATATGTAATATTGAATCCATAAGAAAATAGGATCGAAAATTCATTTGGGCTATTTACTATGGTTATATTTATTTTAACGAGTTGCTCAAAGTTGTATAATGCTTATAAAATGTACGGTCAGACATGATGGGCTGTCGCACGTGTTCTAGTATCCCAGACGACTGGCAAAGAAATTCATAAAAGGAACTTTAAGAACTTTATAAACATATAGCTATAGTTTTGAATATATGGAATAAATGCACTTTGAAATCGATCATCGACGACTTTGCGTGTTTGATAACGAAATACTAAAAATATTCGTGAACTATTTCTTAAAGCTTTTTTTTAGACATTTCTTCTAATCATATAACTTACAACCTATGGGATTTATTTATTTTATCATAATAATTTTAGTTTAAAAGTATGCTCGTTACGGTTTTAAGTTGAGTAGCCTTGAGATAGCCGTACGGTATCAAAAATGTCCATCTCAAAAGATAGATGTTGTATGAGGCAGCATTAAAGGGGAATGACATAATAAAATAATTACATCCCAAAGTTTATCAAGAAATGTCATCTTATGGAAGATACTTAATCAGAGCAACTTCTGGTGACATTATCTAAACATTTTAGTATTAAGGTTTATTTATATCGTGTAGTGTCCGTCCACCTGTACAGGGGAGGGGAAGACAGTAATAGCCAGGGATAAACTAATGCTATTATTTCAACAATATGGTGTTTTGGTGGGGTTGCACTTACATAGCACAGCATGTACATTTCTCACCCTCCACTTCAGTATCGCAATTTACTGACTTCTACCCTCTATAACACCAGCAGCAGCCAAAACCTCATCACGACACCCCCTCTCTTCCCTTTTGGAGTACAACCTGCTTTGGTCAGGTTGATCCATACATAAACCTTTTGTCCATTATACAGGATTTCATATCTCTATAGCCATGCATACATTTACATACTTGAAGAATCTGCGTAATCCAGTTTGTTATCGTATTTAAGTTGCTATTATTAAACTCGCTACCTTAATTAAGTGTTTGGTCCAGGTAAATCTCTTAACTCGTAATGGCTGAGAGAATTTTCCCGTCGCTGGTTTTCATCTGAGCCTATCAAGATCACAGATGGACAAAACATATTAAAAGCTAATACAAATTATATCATCTTAAATTAGTAGATAGTTCATTCAAAACTGATAGAAGAGATTTATTTTCAAATATATTTGATGAGATCATCATCAAATTATGGATAATAAGATCTTCAGGATTTAATTACATTAAGATCTGATCTTTAATGGTTAAGGAGAAATTAAACATCACATGTGTTCGAATCGAACAACTATTTTTTTCAAGAAAGTAAAACGAATTTACAATTTATATCCTATGGAAACAATTTTTCTTCAAGAATGTAACGAATTTACAGTTAAAATCTTATGGAAACAATTTTTCTTCAAGAAAGTACCGAATTTACAGTTAAATCCTATGGAAACAATAATTTTTCTTCAAGAATGTACCGAATTTACAGTTAAAATCCTATGGAAACAATTTTTCTTCAAGAATGTACCGAATTTACAATTAAAATCCTATGGAAACAATTTTTCTTCAAGAATGTACCGAATTTAGAGTTAAAACCCTATGGAAAAAAATTTCTAAAAAAAATACATTAAAACGAGGAAACATTTATAGATACTCCAACTGTTTTATTTAAGCACAGTATAAAATAATCAATTACTATTTTATATTAGTGTCAATACTATTTTTTTCACATTTTCTCATTTAGGCCTACTAGTATAGTGCTGTATACCGATTTAATATACTTTTGTACAGTGTTAACAATAGTATTTTTATTTCAATTTTTATTTTAGGTGTTTACACGTTTTTAAGTTAGATCACATTTAGACTCTTGTAGTTCCCAGCAAAATTGTTCTGCACTATTCTTTATCTTCTGAAATTTATATTAAATTTAAAGGATTTTGAAATAGTGAAATTAATTCTAGCAATACAATTTGAACCACGATTTTTTTGACAAGATGGAAAAACAAAAAAGGTTGGATGACAATGAAGTTTGATCTTAGGGTCTCATACGCTACCATCTGAGTGATTGTGTTTGAGGTTAATTATTTTTTGGAGTTTACGAGTTAATATTCTTTCAGCAGAACTTGCAATTTTATTTTGAATTTCATTCCTATTATTCAAAACAAATTTCACATAATGATTTCAATACTTTGTTCATACAATATATTTCTACTCGGAGCGAAATAAATACATTGTATAGCATTCGTTCTGGGTGCTCCTAGTCACACTGTAGAAACAATTACTGTATTTTTTTCTATACATTGTGATTTTTTAGAAGACGATTGAGCAATGCTGCAAAGATATTATGTGAAATTAGGTAATTTTATTTATCATTCATTAACTGGAGTAAACTATGGAACTTGGGAAATATTTATATTCATTTTATGTCCAAATATAAAACTTATGCAAACAGAAATGAACTTTTATGGAGTACCTTAAATTAGGCCTTCATTATGTTTGACTTAGAATAGAAACCTGGATAGAAGCTAATTTATTTTGCAATTTCTTCCACCATTTATTATTGCAGGGGTTAGAGTTTAAAGTAAATTATATTATTTTCAGTCCTGAACTTGAATTATGGTAAATGCATTTTATTATACTTTTAATTTTCTAAGTCAAAAGTAATATTACTTTTAAAAGCCAAATTGTTGTAGGGCTCCAAATTTGAGGTTTTATGTGAGCCAAAAACTGATTAGAAGAGTTTTCTTGTTACATAAGTTATCTTATTTTCTTCTAATTCTTCTTCGTCTGCCCCTTGATGCCGTTAGGTTTCGGGATTACCTCGGATCACACATATCCTTAATCGGCTTATATTTCTGCACATTATTCTTATTTATACAACTGTTTTGCCTCTTTCGTCCTTTTCTGCCCATTGTATTTCCCCATTTAAATCTAGGTTTTCTTATTTAAAACTTCCCTGTATTCTCATTTCCATTATTTGTTCGTATTTCCAAAGCATTTCAGTTGTCTGTCTCCCATGGCCTATATTAACGTCTTCTCCTATACATCAGTTATCAAGTAGAAAAATTATTTTAATTCTTTAGAGAGAAAAATGAGCGCTAAATTTAATTGCGGATGAGTGTTTAACATTTATGATGCAGAAGTTTGTATTAAGTTTGTTTTTTCGATGTATCAGTTCTAAATTAAGTAAAAAAAATATTAAATTGAAGCGCAGTTCCATCCATAGTAATTCTGCCCGAAGGCAGGTCCTTCACTGCAATCATAGCATTTTCATGCTATGCTTGCAGCTTTACTAGGGAATTGTGTAGGTGTGGTAGCTTCCCGTTGCTTTCCACACCAGTGAAGGATTATGATGATAATGATAATGGTAAGGATGATGGCCATATGATTTCGGGGACCGTTTGGGCCTTAAAGTTTTCCTGACATTTGTCTTACAGGTGAGGAAAAACCCCGATAAAAACCTCACCCAGAAAAACTGCCCCGACCGGGGATCGAACCCGGGCCCGCTGCGTGACAAGGTAGCACGCTACCTCGAGACCACAGCGGTGGACCGAAGCGCAGTTATGTAACATTATCTTAAAATAAATTACAGCGAAACTTATAGTTGATTTGTTTATAGAAGGAGAAGAAATAAGCTCTCATAGCGTACCTGATTTTCTTAATTGTTTTATGTAGCTTTGTACAGATTGTGTCGTATTTGCGTGTATTTGCCTTTTACTTTAAAATTACTGTATTCCATTCCATAGCAATTCAGCCCGAAGGTTGGTCTTTCACTGCAATCATATAGAATTTTCATTCTATGCTTTGCAGCTTTATTAGGGAATTATAGCGTGGTAGCTTCCCGTTGCTTTCCATACCGGCGAAGATTGATGATGATAATGCTAAGGATGATGATGATGACCGGATGATGTAAATATTGTCAGTATTATCATTGTTCATTTTACATTACTTGTAAATAATATTAAGAGATTCCGCGTTATGTGGCGGTGGTCCATGACTGTCGTTTCTTCTAGGCGTTTCTCCTTCGAATGCTGAGAGCACTTTCAGTGGCGAGTAACCTACATCTAAGTAACGTTTGCTGGTCGGAGGCTCGACTGTGAAAGTACTCTCTATTGAAGATGTCCTCCGCAGTCGAGGCAGAAACGTCTGGAAGAAACAGCAGCCATGGACCACGTCCACATAGTCCGAAATATCTTAATATGTTGACTACCGGCCATGAAAGTCTGCATTCAACCATTGTTTGTAAATATTTGATCATATGTACACATTATTAAAAACTTTTCATTGTTACTGGTTGTGTTAGGTTTTAGCCTTAACTCTGCCAGTGTAAATAAAGACTTATTATTATCAGGTAATGAAGAGGACCTTGTAAAAATAAGTTACAGTTATTAAAAATAAGTTACAATATAATAGGATAAAACCGTGGAAGTAGATTCTGCTTACAGGTGTAAATTTTGCATTTTCACGACTAACCCTGAACTTATGTTTACTATTCATTATTTTAGATCTTTTAATTTTTTATGGATAACCAAGTTTGCTTGTTTGGTTAATTATTTAGTTTGTTTAGTGTATTGTTTACGAATATTTATGTTACGAGTTTATTGCAACACCAGAGCTAATCTCCTATAACTGGAAATTTGCCAAGAGATGTGAATGCCATTCTGAGGAATATTTAACATGGTTCAATATCTCTGAGACAAGTAACCGACATTTTTATTATCAGTTCTCTCGAATATCCGTCTCCTGAAACATTATATCGTCCTGGATCAGGATCAAATTTGTGACCCAGGAAAAAGTATTCATAATAATAAAGATAAAAATAAACTAAAGATGGGGCTAAATAATAAGAAATATAATTAGAAGCTAACGGAAATATCTGTTCCTTTCTAAATAACGTCTCAATTCAAAATTTAACCAACAAAATTCTATGATTGAATTTCCGTTATGTACATAAATCTATAAAATAAGACATATGACTTATTTCTCTTCCGGGGGAAACCATGTTGATAATTTGTACGTCCTGAAAAAAGAAATCTATCCTGGACAAGTCAGGAGCTGCAAACCTAGAACCAGAAGCGAGCATTGTAATCAATAATCTACGTTTATCATCATCATCATCATAGTACATTCACGAATTTAGGACATTTGTTGACCTGTTTTGGCCTCAAGAGAAACACTACCTAAATGTTATTTGAGTGGATGTCCTAGTCTTCTTCTTCCTGCAAGTTGATAGCTTAATATTTATTCTGTGATCCTCCATTAGATGAACATGTTGCATCCATCTTGATTTGTAATCACACATTTTGTTTTCTAAAGGTTCCATATGTAATTCTTCATATATGTAATTTTTTTCTGATCTAGTAGTGTGTATTCTGCAAGTAAGGTTATCTCATTTCGGCAGATCTACGTTTACAATGGGTATAAAGGTTTTGAAAAGGTGAAGTAGGAATGGACAATGTTAGATTAGGTTTCTGTTTAGTTGGGCCGTGCAATAACAACATTTTAAGCAGGGAATGAGTTAGATAACCGGGAGGTAACAAACACACACGATAAATACTTGCTAATTACAATCAAACCCACAGATTAAGCGCGTGTAATGGAACCCATCCATAAATTTGCGTAAATCAAATGTTCATTAGCAGACAATTGGAGTTCACGCGGCACAAGTACCTGCACACTCATCCAGTTCAGTATTAAGGATCGCAAACTCTCCGAGGCCGTATAAAATCCTCAATATGGTCTTACAATATACAGGCCTGTTCAGAAAGAAGGAACAGACTTCTAACGTTTAATTCTTCCAAGCTACAAAAAATAGAAACACAATTCCAACGTTCCTAGAAAGAGAAAAATTTGAAGTTCCGATCACGGCCACATTGGCGCTGTTGCTTGAAGTTGCGATAACGGCTGCATTGGCGCTGTTACTTGAAGTTGCGATAACGGCTGCATTGGCGCTCTTACTTGAAGTTACGATCGCGGTCGCATTGGCGCTTTAGTTTGGACGAGGAGAAGCAGAAGATCAACTTCATCGCCGGTGGCCTCCCAGATCACCAGATCTAACCCCGTGTGATTTTTATCTGTGGGGTTACTGAAAGGCCGTGTTTTTAACCCTCTATGCCTGACACTATTGAAAATCCGTGACATCGAATTGTTGAAGCTGTAAATTCGAGTGTGGCAAGAAATGAGCCACCGTTTTGATATTTGTCGTGCAACACATAATGCTAATATTGAATACATAAAATAGTGAAATTTGAACTTTTCTCTTTCCAGGAATGTCGGAATTGTATTTCTATTTTTTGTAGTTTGGAAGAAAGAAGTGTTTGAAATCTGTTCCTTCTTTCTGATAGACCTGTAGTTTGAGACTCAGACAACGTAACGCAATTTTTCTTCGAGAGATTTTTCTGTTACCAAAGCAAGTGTTGGACTGATTTTATTACCAGGATCAATTCACTGTTATTATTATTTTATAGTTCATAAAAATCGAAATAGAACAGGACAAAGCTAAATGGTTGCAACAAACTTTCCAGTGACTCATGTAATTAACTTACTTCACAGATACAAATATAACATGTAAGGTTACCTCTACCGTCTCGGTAGAGGCGAGATTAGCACGCGGAGCTGTCCCGATTGCGATCCCAGGTTCGAACCCTGGCGGTTCCGCAGGGACATTGGTGGTGGGCCTTATCGGGACTTTTCGCATTTTGCTTGGGGTTCTCCCGTTTCGCGATTTTCATCCCAAAAACGCTCTCCATTTCTATTCCATCCTCTATAATGTCATTTCATCTTCATTTATTCACTCATTAATTTCATACCGCCCTTCATCTCATCTCATTTAGAAAAAATAGTAAGAACTGGCAAACCACATGTTTTAAAATATATGATTATGATGATCCAGGAGGCTCATTCATGTACTTCCTCATGACTATGAGCCTATGTAACAATTTAGACCAAAGGGACTGTTGTAGCCCCTCCTCAAGGCCCTGGCAAAGCCAAGAATATTACGATATAAGTCGTGTGCGAATGCCTAAAGTGTCGTGAACACCACAACAAACTGCATACCACCGTAGAATAGATTTAATTTCCATTCATTCATAACAAATAACTATAGGTTCTATAAAGCAATGAACCTGTATAAGCTTGCCTTGTTAAGGGCATTTAAAACCCGAGCCCACACGTTGTTCTGCTCTGATTTAAGGTTAACAACTCCGCATTTTTATGAATATTCACAAATGTTCGATGTGGACGCCATTCGTGACATGCAAGAACTCTACATTATGCTTAATTTCTTGTCATACGCATCATTGAACCTAATACGGCCTATCTAAACATTCTAACAAATGTTCGTTGAGTTGTACGCGACCGATATTATGACAATGATTGTCTAACTGTATAACAAATTCGGATATATCTCCTTCCAACTGGGACAGCATGTCGAAGATAAGCAAAACCTGTGACAGTAGACTCAATGCAGAAAGACATTACGGATTGTGAAGGTGCAGAAAATACAGTACTTATTGCATATTTTATTGTTATCAATCGGAACTTACAGAGTCGGTAGATATATATATATATATATATATATATATATATATGTATATATACATATTTTTTTTGTGAAAAAATTCATTATAACAATCGTATTTTTTGTACCTTTCATTAGAATTTACCTGTAGGCTATATTATACACAAAGATGCTGATAATGTAGTATTATCAGACGACAGCGAGGAGATAGTAAGGGCCAAAACGGACAGTATTGAGTAACGCTGTGGTACTGGGGCTAGAAGTAAACATAAAAAGCTAAACATATATTCACATGTAGAAATATAATATATGATGGAAATGGATAGTTAATGACGAATAAGGGAAATTTTAAAGAGCTAGCTGAATTCAAATACCTAGGATCAATAATTAGAGATGAACAAACAGGTGAATGGAGAAAATTACATAACAGAGAACTGCATGGTGTTTATGGGAGGCCGGATATAATAAGAACAGTCAAGTATCGTAGACTGCGATGGGCAGGAATGGGGAATGAAAGAAGTGAATGGAAGCTTCTTGTAGGAAAACCAGAAGGAAAAGGTCCCTTGGTAGACCAAGAACGAGGTGGGAAAATAATATTAATTATGATTTGAGGGAATCAGATTATACAGGAGATGATTAGAAAACTTTGGCTCAGGATAGGGATGTATGGAGAGCTTATGTCCGCGCAGCCATGAACCTACGGGTTCGATAGTGCTAGTGAGTTAGTTTAGTTAGGAACAATAATTAAAACATGGAATATGATGCACAAGGAAATTAAACAAAAGCTGAAATATGGAAATGCATGGTATTACGCATCACAGGGACTCTTATCGTCTCGAAATATCTCATAAAAATATTAAACTGAAAAAATATATAACTGCTATTCGCCCAGTTATGTTTTATGGATGCGAAACATGGAATCATACTTTAAGGGAAGAGAAAAGATGATGAGTATTTGAGAATAAAGTTCTTAGGATTTTTTGTAACAAAGAGAGATGAACACAGGGCGAATGGTGAAGACAAGGTAACACTGAGCTATACAGGAGAAGATTGGTAAAAATTATGTCATGATAGAAACACATGGAGATCTATGCCCACGCGAACATGAACCTACGGGTTCTATAATGCGAGTGAGTTTAGTTTATTATATAAGTGGGAAGAGAAATGTATGTTTTTTTTTCTGTAGTATATATCCGCTTTGCGCACAAAAAGTCGAATGGATGGCATTGGAATACATATATGGGGATCAGAGGGGGTTACATGTGAAAATGATAAAACTTTTGAACTTTCATTAACCAAATTACGATCCTGATAACCATGGATACGACGCTAGCATCGGTCGTGCTTTTTTATTTTCTGTCAGCCCCTCTGATCCCCTTCTAGGGGTGCTAAAGGTCTCTTACCTCCTACAGTAAGTTTTTCCAGACTGTACGTTATATATGTATCGAGATTGGTTGAAATTATTCTGTGTGTTCCAGATATATGATGAAATATATCTATCGTTTCCATTATGTTTACATGTACCCTTTTCTAATCCGTAGAGGTGTATTAACTTTTACAGAATATATTCCACATTGTAATTAATATGTGTACCATTCGATTCTCCATGGAAAGTATAACCACTTAAAAATTTGAAATAGTAAAAAATAACAGTTTAGTCATGATGTTATACCTTCTAAGTTTTTCTTACAGGTAAAGAAGTAGGCATGTTATATAATTAAACGTTATTTTTCACAATAAATTAAAAGTGGCCAATTTTTGCCTGTTCCCTTGAATTGTCTCATTTTATTTGATTCAGTTTTGTTGGTGGTAATTTTAATACTGCAAAATATGCAATGATGCAAATTTCGAATTACCATCACAGCTTTGTTGTATATTGGCAGCTCTGCTATGAATATGTCTGCAGATAGTAATTACATTTACAATTTGGCCTAATGTTAAACAGCAGAAAATTATCAGATTTTTTATCACATTTGACATACTAGGAAGTAATATTAATGTTTTATTAATGATATTCGTATGTTTTATTTTTATGTAATACGAGTATATCTCCCTTTTAGGAAGAGAAGTAATTCATCAACTCTCTAGGGAGAAAAGTCATAATTTTCTCTTCATTTGGGTAATCTATAAATTTATATCAAATGAAAATAGATTTACTTAAAATACACGTGAATGCAGATAACGATAGAAATATATATATATATATATATATATATATATATATATATATATATATATATAAATAATTGGCATTATTTAAAAACGTCCATAGTAATGACCCAAGATGAAGATTTTCTACAGATAACACTGAGCAACAAAAAAAAACTTTTTTGTCTCAGAAAGAAAAATATGTGATTCTGATTTTTGTCTCATGAGTACCAATAGTAGTACTTAATGCAGTTTTTTTATTGTGTTTTCAAATGTGTATTCGGAATTTCTCCATCACCCACAATTTTTTATTTCAATTTCAATTAATGGATTTAAATATTTTTTTAATAAACGTTTTTTCGTCCATTTGTCCATTGTAAAATAAAACCAAATGGGCGAACTCAAATGATTTCAGATATGGAAAAGAGATATCAAAGCTAATGTAATCCTAATATGCTGGCCGATTATTGTTGGACCATGAAGAGGAATGCTTCACAGGCGAAATATAGCAGAAAATCGTCATTTCTTACTTTCTTGCGGGAGCTTTGAAGACGAGATACATGTATTAGGAAAATGTAACGATTTAGAATATTGGAGGCGTCAGTTATTACCGGAAGGATTTATAAACTCAAATCGTGAAAGATTGGCATGCTACGAGTTAATGGTAAATCCAGAAAATTGGATAAACTTGGGTAAATTTCAGGACAACACGCGGAAACTAAGAACAACATTCATTCATAAATAAATACATGTTATCAAAATGCAATACCATTAATTCTTAATAATAATATATAACTTAATTAATGTACAATGCTATTGTATTATTATGTAATTGTAATATTATTGTGTTTTCTTTATGTAATTGTAATATTATTGTATTCGCGTAGACTTTTACGGCCGGAGTTGCTATGATGATCTTGATGAAGATTTTCGGGCTGTAGGCCGTGGTCGTGAGGCTTGTAGTTCCCCGACGTTTCGCCAGAGACTGCGTCTGGCATCCTGAAGTCTTAAGACAACCTTTGAGGATGCCAGACGCAGTCTCTGGCGAAACGTCGGGGAACTACAAGCCTCACGACCACGGTCTACAGCCCGAAAATCTTCATCAAGATCATCATTGTATTATAATTGTTTTCTTTTATTTTCCCTATACTATTACCTAATATTACTTTATTGTAATGGACTGTCAACAGTACGTATGGCTTCCTGCACGTGCAACCCACATTTGTAAATAACATTGTATATATCTTACTTGTAGTCTAATAAAGTACTATTACTACTACTACAACTTTCCGCTGATCATAAGAAGATGGATCAAGAATCAAATTTTCGGATATGCTAGAACAGATAACAAAATAGTTAATTTATAAATGGGTTATACAAAGTTAATATTACGCCATCTATGTATATGAAGAAAACTATACTACTGTATATAACTTTATATTCCAGAGGTCATTGTGATTTATGTTTAATATCATAGTTCAGTTGAATGGCCTTTACTTTTTAAGTCTCTTTTATTCCCCTTTTCCTCTCGTCTATAGCCAATTTTCCAAGTTCCCTCTAATCCTACTTGCATTCTTCTTTCTTACTGGTGACATCCCCCTCCGCCCTTCATATTTCTCTTCCCTTATAATCCCCCACTTCATGGTGGTCAGAGCTTTTCTTGACCATCATAATACCAACTAAATCCTTTCGATAGCTCGAATATACAGAACAAAGAAAATAATCATTTGGTGAGAATCAGAACAAGTGGGTACTTAGAACAAGTGGGAAAACAGTATCATTGTTTCTAAGTACAACTTGTTAACACAATAAGAGATATCATAGTGCTACATAAATCGAATGACAGTGAAGGACGTACTCAAAGCAATAACTGGTTCCAATAAAATCTTAAATACATTGATTAGTAACTAACTAACTCACTGACAGGATCTAACCCGTAGGTTCATGGCCGCGCAGACATAAACTCTCCATACATCCCTAACCTAGCTAATGTTTTCCAATCATTCCCTGTTAGTTATTAGTATTCTCTCAACTCATTCTTGGTCAACCAACTGGGCGTTTTCCCTCTGGTTTTCCTACAAGAAGTTACCATGCACGTCTTTCATTCCCCATTCGTGCCATATGTCCTACCCATTCCAGTCTACGACACTTAACCTGTTCTTATTATAAAGATCATGTAGTTCTCTGTTTATGTAGTCTTCTCTATTCACCTGTCTGTTCATCTCTCTTTGGTCCAAAAATGTTGCTAAGAAATTTATTCTCTAATACTCGTCATCTTCTTTCCTCCCTTAAAGTAAGAGTCCATGTTTCGCATCCATATAATATAACTGATAGAATAATAGTTTTATACATTTTCATTTTTATGTTTTTTTGAAAGGAGTTGGGAAGTCAAGAGTCTCTGTAATGCATAATAGCACGCATTTCCAGAACTGAGCCTATGTTTAGTTCCTTTGTGCATCTCATTCCCATTTTTTGTGATTATTGTTTCTATGTATTTGAATCCAGCCACTTCCTCAAAATTTCCCGCATTTGTCATTAGCTGTCCATTTTCATTATTTAATGTATTTCTATGTATGGCCGTATATTTAGTTTTAATACGTAGATTAGTAGTAAAACAAAATTAAAAACAATATATTATTGTAGTTTTTAGTTGCGTTACATTACAATCATGACGCTAATTAAAAAAATTGTTTATCTCCAACATTCTTGTTTTAAATTAACGTGTAATTGTGATTTTTTTATTTCACTGTTTGAAAACACAAAATAAAAAGCTAATTTATAGCTTGTTGGAGAGTTATACTATTATATGGCGTGCGGAAACATGGACGTTAAAGCAGAGAGCAAACATATAAAGTATTGGTAAAAGAAATGGACTTGAGGAATATATTCTGAGAGGTTGGAGAATTTATAAATCACAATGAAATACTCTCATTACTTTTTTTTTCAATGCCCCAGGTTGTCATTTCGACATTTCTGGTGTTCTCTCCTGGCATGGCGTACTTGTAACCAACTTCTGAGGTTGGGGTGCCTGGAAGACGGGGTTACGCTGCCCCGAAGATATGAGAGTTTATGATGTTGGTAATGATGCGCCAGGTGACGGCTTAAACTAAACTTAATATAATTAGGCGAATGTGATATTGATGGTGTTCGGGGAGCGTTTGGGACTTAAAGTTTCCGGACATTTATCTTACAGGTGTGGAAAAACCCAGAAAAAACCTCAACGAGAAAACGTATCATTACCGGGGATCGAACCCAGGCTGGCTGCGTTATAAGGCAGCACGCTACCTCGAGACCACAGCGGTGGACTATCTCTTCATTATCTTAAAGCAAAAACAAAATTCAAGAAAAATGTTTTCCAACTCTATGTCGCGATAGGCTTAGAAGGCTCTTGGTCTACCAGTTGACTGCCGGCCTCACCACGAATTTTCATCCAGCAGCAGAGACGTAAGAGATGGTCAGCATGTCGGCTCCTGCAATCTTTACCGCTGGTTTTCTCCCGAATCGCTTTTTTTAACTTCCCAAATTACTCACGGTCGTAACATCGGCCAAAATTCCATGAGTCAATCGCTTCTTCCATGGGGGTTTGTAACAGCGCGCATCCCATAGCTCTGCGCCAAGTCAAGAAGCTTTGAACCGCGCGGCACAGTTAAAATGTTACAAAATAATAATCTTCAAAATGAAACATATATGGGGGAGCCACTAGGTCTATAATATCTACAACAAATTTAATATGACCCTCATATTAAGGGTTGACATCCCCAATCTGCAGACACTTGTCTGTTATTGAATTTGTAAGAACAAGAGCATAGGAAGTAGTATATCATAAACACGTTACCAGTGAATACAAATTGCACATATAAATGCTAATAAAATCATATGGAGGGTGAATTTCATTCTGAAATGTGTTAGGGAATTCTAAGAGCGGGGATTGAATGATGAGTGTTTATTGGTGTTGACCCCCCCCCCACCCTCATAGTTCTATTAGAATCCTAAGATATTCCAAACAGTTTATTCTATTTTATATATTTTAGAACCGTTTAGTGCATACACTTAAATTCTGAAATAAAATCCCTGACATTGTGCGACCATTGTAACATTAAACGTAGTAATTCGATGATGTTCTAAAAATTAAATTTAGCCGCATAGATACGTGTCTGAGATAGAAATAAAACTTTCAATAAGTGTTACTGAAAATCAGCGTTACTTTTTTACACAATAACATTATTTATAAAATACAAATACAACGAAAACAAGAGACATGTAATTGGTATATTTAATGTAACGACGCTCTTTAAGATTTCAGTTTGTAGTAATCTAAATCAAATCTGAGCCTAAAATGACAGAAATATTTTCCTCAGAAGACTCTTATTCAGCCTCCATAAATATGTGACATGAGATTCGTGGCTTTAATTCCTGCCTAATTAAGTCTTACGTAGGATTTTTACGCCTTTACAAACGTATTAATATTGAAATTCGGAGTCAGAGATAATCAGGATAACCATGAGTCCACCTGAACCCACATCAAATGAGGAGTTAAAGTAAAGCCTAATTATAATTTATGAAAACATCCTGTAAATCGTTTACTTTAAAAGACCTAAATTGTTTATTGACAAAAGAATAAACTATTATTATCATTATTGTTATTATTATTATTATTATTATTATTATTATTATTATTATTATTATTATTATTATTATTATTATTATTATTATTACTACTAATGGTATATGTACTACAATATCAATACTTGGAAAGAAAACCGACCGTGATGATAGAAGAGGAGAATTAGCTGTTCATTTAAAATTCACGGCAGGTAGTGGGAATCTTAGAATCATGTCGTTCTACGTATTAAAGTGCCACTTTTACGAAATATTTATTATAATATTGTTGCAGTTTTGATAAAAACGTAGATGGTCTAAGAAAATTTGTAATTTAATCCATTAGAAGAATAAAAATAAAATCCCCTAAAAAAGAGGAAATGAGGTGGAATAACAAATATGTGTGCGTGTGTGTGTGTGTGTTTGTGCGCGCGCGCCTGCGGGGTGTGCGTTTGTGTTAAAGTGGTAACAAGGTCGAGAGAATTTCTAATATATTTTAAGATAACAATTACTATTATAATTTATCTTCAAATATATTATTTTATTTGTAATTATTTTTATATACTTTATAATTATTATAAAGTAAATAATATTCCAGACAATTGCAGTCTTATTTTTAGTGAACAAATCTACAAATTATTTACCAATAATATTGGAGAAAAGTCTATCTAAAGCCTGGATTTTTTATGTAATATATTTAATTAATATGTTCATATATTAAAATTACTCTACCGTTAATAGTACAGTACTGTACCGAACCAGAGAAAAAAATTACATGTGAGCCGGGTTTGTACTTAGTAAAGAGTATCCTAAGCTGAAGATATTGGAATTATATCTCGGCTGAGGTAAAAAAAAATATATATAGTATATATATTTTCAGTTATGTTAAATTTACATGCGGTAACTCTGAACAGATTTACTTCCATTTTGTGCCAAAACGATGTTACAATACACATAGCTTATCCATAACACAAACAATGGTTTATTACCGGATTATCTTGTTGCGTAGCTGTTCAAATAATGTTCTTAATTAATTTAATGACCATGGGACTTGTTTATTCAAATCGTCGATAAGGGTTTCTCGGAAGTTGTAACTGTTTAACCACGTATTTATATTCTTAAAAAATTCTCCCCTTATCCCAAAACCATCCTCCTCTTCAATTTCACCAGATGCCACTAACTGCCAGTTGTACCAACTTTATGGTTTAGTCTTCGAGATTGTCTCTTCCTTTAGGTTCCGAAAGGACAATAAGAAAGGGGTGGCTCCAAGCGGACATTTAAACTCGAGGAAGGTCCCCATGTCCCCCTTGCTTTATCCCTTTTCCTTATTGGCCCCGTCACTTCCTTCCCCTTTCACTTCTACTCTCACTGCTTAACAATGCTGGGCACGTTACCTACCCTCCAGGGGCGACTCCAGGGATCAAGTTACAATGATATTAAAGCTATTACATTCAGCCCCCACCCCCTGCAACTTCTAAATCCCATCTTTCCAAACCTCCCTATAACTTCTACCCCATGAGTCTTTTCTTCCTCTATGTCTTGATTTACGTATTTCACTTCTTTTTTGTGTCTTCAGAATACAGACATATATCTTTGTATCTCTCTCTCTTGAGGTGTGATACTCATTGTTGTCAGGAAACTGTTCGGAAACTCAATGCGCCAATATATTTCAATGAGGGTGTAATGTAATTAATCAAATTATACTGTAGTTGAGCTAAGTGCATGAACGATTGTTGTTAAGAGGTAGGAGAGGGAGAATAAAACTTGAGCTATTGTAAAGTCTGCTAATGGATGAATAGCTGCAATTCATTCAGGAATCAATGAGGCAGTACTTCTCAAGATGGAAACTTGTCGCAAACTAAATTACATTCACTCAATATTTTATTTAAAATAAAAAATACTTTCGAGTAAATATTACTAATAAGAATAAATTCAAAATCGATTATCAATTCCATACATTTATATTAATTCAGGCCTAAGTGAAGCTACATGTTGGATAAAAATAAATTAATGGTCCAATAATTTCGAAGGGACAAAGTTCAATTAATTACTTTTTGCTGTCATTAATAAGAAAACTGTGAAGGAATTCGCATAGTTACCGTAAAGTATCCTTCAACTTTAATTTTAGTTTTCTTATTCGTATTTCCTTACTTCTTACTACTAAGTACTCAACTGTACTTATCAGGCTGCATGTATTCTATTCATACATTATATACAACGCAAAATATCTATGGCATAGCCAGGCATCTATACTGCGACTTAAACCATCACTATATGAAAGTCAGTATTGCATAAATGGTACGAAAGAAGCTACAAAGCGATTAATTAGTATTTTTATCGAATTTAATTGACATTCAGCCCGTTAAGCGCTACCATTCTAATCATAAAATAAAGCGGCTTATAAATATTGCACACAAGAATCTTATCTTGGGTTTGAGATTATCTTACTTTTGTTAATGTAGGATAAGGAATTTACGTCTTCAAAAATACTCTTTTCCGAAAAAAAAAAAAGAAAGGAATTTAATTCAAAAATAAGAATGTATCTAGTCCTAGCCCATCCACTGCTTCGTTTTCATAATATTAAGTATTTACATTACGTATTGTAAAATATGACCTCATTTGAATTCGCATACCTCAAATGCAGAAGTAGCATGGAGCTACAGGCCATCATAAATGCAATTAGGGTATTTCCAATACTTCCTTTTTTAACTAAATTATACAGATTTATATGAAGTTGTAATAAACTTGGATTAAGGTATGAAATAAGACCTAAATAACTTAATTTAAAGTAGACGAATCAAAATAAAAATTATGAATCAAATGGGACATAGTATAATGTATGGAAATAAACGAATTAATATTTCAGATTCTATTCACATTTAATGACTAACTTTTCCGAAATCCTAGGAACTGTAATATTCTCGCGTGGTTCCATATATCAATATTTCTAAATTAAGTACTAATTAAAAATGGAAACAACATTTGAGCTTTAAAAATCGTCGCTAGTTGTGCTTTGATTACTCCAGTAAATTAAGGTGTTAAACATTTACCAAAAACTATAATGGACCTTCACAATATAAAAATTATTCTGTGAACTTACAATAATTGAGTTTTCTTCTGATAGTTGGGCTGAGACTTGAATTTACCTGAAACGAAAGAAAATAATCATTAAACGTACTTATCATGATATAATTTTAATAATAAGACCATTGAGTTAAAAATGTTAAAAATAAACCAAATTGAAGGGATCACAGAACTGAGGACGAGCAAGAACAATTTCTTGTTTATATATTTCATATTTGTATTTGTATCATTACATTCACACACACACACACATACGCACACGCACGCGCACACACGGACACGCGCACACGCACACACACACAAACACAAACACAAACACAAACACACACACACACATATATATATATATGCATTGTTAAATGCAAATATTTAATTATAAAATCGATATAGGCCTATATCATGTGCGTCCAGAATTCGGCATTTCTCGAACAAGTGTTACACTTTTAAAATTACCAAATGGTACAATTCACAAGACATAATAATAATCATAATAATAATAACAATAATTATATCACTGACTGTCAACCCATAGGTTCATGACCGCGTGGACATAAGCTCTCTATACATCCTTATCCTCAGCTACTATTTTGCAATCATCCCCTGTAAAATCGAATTCCTTCAAATCATGGTTAATGTTAATCTCCCATCTCATTCATGGCCTGTCTACTAGGCGCTTTCCCTCTGAATTTCCTGCAAGGAGTTCCCATACCCACTTACATTTCCTATTCATGCCACATCTCGTGCCTATCGCACTCTATGAGTCTTATCTACTCTTAATAATAATAATAATAATAATAATAATAATAATAATAATAAACAATAACCCGAAACTTGATTAAATTATTGTGAACGTTTAAATTACGTATTTTGTAAATGGAAAATACAAAAAATAATAAAAATATATAACTAGAACATGGTTATTAATTATATTGTCTAAGTAAATGTTAGGTAGATTTGCTTTTTAAGTGTTTTTGAGTCAGGCAGTCCTTGAGATGGTCCGATGTTTCAGGTGCTTGTTGTCATTTCGCTAGAGCGGAGACTTCTCCCCTCTAACTACCCATGGACGATCCGTAGCACAGGCATTGCGAGCTGTTGGGTCCCGCGCCGTAGCCGAGCGGTTAAGGTAGCAAGCCTTGGCGCAGAGCTACGGGACTTGCGCTGGTTCGATTCTCCATGGGGGAAGAAATTTTCTCATGGTATTTCGGCCAGTATGGGACCGGTGCCCACCCAGCATCGTGAGGCAATTGGGTAGCTACAATAAGTAGCGGCTCCAGGTTGAGGAACCAGCTATAACGGCTGGGGGACTCGACATGCTAACCACATGTCACCCCTACACTGGCTGTTGATCATCTACCTCTGTGATTGACACATGTGGATGTGAAGGGCCAGCAGCCGGCTGGTAAAAGGGCAACCGCTGAAAAGTGGAAAGACCCTCAATCGGAGTCCTTGAGACGGGTAACCAAAATATGGAAGGAGGAAGAATAGTGAGATGTTCGATTTAGAATTATAACTACAGTTAAATTATCTCATAATCGTATGCTTAAGTTATGATGGAAAAATAGTAAATGGAAGCCAGTAGAAAGATAAAGGAGCGATGAGGTGGATAAAATGTCGTAAAAAAAATTTGGTAATATATGTTTCTAATTGGAGGCAAGACGACATTTGAAATGCTAAGAGTTATGTGATCTGATTTACAGAGGTTGCAAATATAACGTGCACAAAGCATTATTCAGTTCTGGTATAGTATATACATATAGTTACAGATCATCAACGTAGACACAATGCAATGTTTGATGCAGTCAGTGAGTCATTAATATACATAGAAAATAAAATTGTACCTAATATCGATCCTTGTGGTACTTCGCACTCAACTGATCTCCATGCGATATAAAAAGAAATTAAACATGGCCTCAACCGTATAAAAGCAAGTTATTATTACATTACAAGGACTCTTGGCATCACAACGTCTTTTTAAAATATGTTAAACTAAAAATATGTATTCTAATATGGTGATTTTTCCAGTGACATGGATAGGACAAATGGTTTCTTACTTAAAGAGAGAAGGCATATTTGAAAATAAAAAGCTTCTGATTTTTTTGGAAAAAAGAGAGGCGAAAATACAAATGAATGGAGAGAAAAGTTCATAACAATGAATATGATAATTATCAAATACCAGATGTAATAGTCACAGACAGGTATAGTATAATGCGATGAATAGGATATATGACACAAATGGAGATTAAAATAGGCGCATTTAAACTTATTGTAGGAAACACCCATAACATAGGTAAAAAATACGATGAGAGAATAGCATTAAACATAAGTTGAGAAAAATTAATTATACAGGGAATGAATCGAAAATATTAACCAAAATATGGATGTATAGAGAGCTTATGTCCGCGCGGGTTCGATAGATTCGGTACGTTAGGTGGTTATTTTACAGCCTATATAATTTATATAGCAACTTATAGTGTATTGGCACATAAGCTCACTAAAATATCGAGTAATAATTTAAAAGAAACCAAGCGCGGAGTACCGAAAACCTGTTATGTAGGCCTATTTAACGGAATTGTGTTATATACCATACTCGGACCAACGGATCCGTGACCCTACAGCGCTGACATCGTTCTTAGAAAAGTACGTCTATACTCACACCATTTAACTGCACTCGCCTCCTACTACGTCGAATAACAGACATAGTAACTTATCGAGTAGGGATGTTGCCAAACTTCCCCCAGTGTCGAGGCTCTTGAATATTTAATAATGCAAGGTTGGAGTTGAGTTGACAACAGTGAAGTGCAAGTGCAAGAGTGAGATAGAAAAGAGAGAGATAGGAATGCAAGGAGGGAAATGATTTTCCGAGGCAGAAACCAAAGTAGGCTTTAGTTCGCATATCTTACGGGGGTACAGATCCGTTGGGCAGAAAATATTTTTTGCGATTACCGATTAACTTCTTCTTCTTCTTTTCTATAGACATATGTCTGTTTATTTACACACACTATGTCAACGATGATTACATCTCATTCCATCTCTTGACGGGTCTACTCACTTATCTTTTTCTTCTAAGCCTCATACCGTCAGAACCAATTAACCAATTTTATTAATTTTGAACATTGCATAAAATTTGTATCATAAATAAAAAAATCCAATAAAAACATTTTGAACGTAATTTCCATAGCAATATGTAGGTTTTTCGGTACAAAAAGCAATTTTGATAATGGTATTTCTATTAATTTGATCACTATAAGTATTTTGGTCTCTGGTTCTAGTTTCAAATCAGGTGCGGTACTTTTTTTCAGAACGTTAACATTCTGATATTATGGCATTATTCGGAAGAGAAGTGGACTAATGTGGTTTAAGGTACATAAAAGAACCTCAACGCTGAAATAAGAGATCTCTCAGATTTTTTTCCCCTAATTTAATAAACAGATTTCAATGAGGACGCTAATAACCTGCGTAGTTAAAGCTAACGAGTAACGTTAAATAAAATGCTTCATACAACTTGTTTACCCACCTATACGTACTGTTTGCTTAAAAAATCGAGGAAGGTTATTTTATCGATGTGTAATATTATTTTGTTCGATTTTGGACATTTAAAACCACAAAACTTTATTTTTAAAAATTGCGTCTCTGTGTTCTGCTAATGTGCACATTTTTTTTTTCTTTTGCATTTTCGTGTATTATATTTGAAAAGAAAAATATACGTCTAGACTGGGGTTTGAACCCAGGACCTTTGACTCTCTATGTCAATGCTCTTCCAAGTGAGCTACCTAGGCCTAGCTCACTTGGAAGAGCATTGACATAGAGAGTCAAAGGTCCTGGGTTCAAACCCCAGCTTAGGCGCATATTTTTCTTTTCAAATATAATTTGTCCATCATTAAGATGTTTAAAAACGAATAATATTAACATTTTCCTGTAACTTGTATTTTTTCATATTTTGGTACACTTTTCTCTGAAACTATGAAAGATGAGAATAATTTTTGGCATGGGCATGTAGTTTGAAGAGTCTAATAATAATAAGGCAAAGTTATCTTTGTGCTATTGATAGTGTTTGGCATTTAAAAAATGTATGCAACATGTTTAACAAAAAAAACATGTTGGTCTTTGAATCTTTTAAAAACAAAACACCGTCCATGTCTCAACACAAGGTGGACAATAACATACTAAATTTTGGAAACAATTGGGTAAGTAGTTTTTGAGAAAATTGTACCAAGAAAATACTTTTAAGAAGTTGGATATTTGTATTAAATCACTCATGAAGAAATATGTCTAAAACATTAACCAGAGTGTCATTATGTTCCGGAAGACTTGTTTCATTAGTGACATTATTTTCATGCACGTAACTTCAGAATAAGCTGAAACAATGTTTTCTGTATTGCACATTTTTAAACCAAATTGCAAAGAAATTAGTACTGAGTGCCCTTAACTCCATTAGGTAAAATAAATAAATAAAATTATAAAATAAATACCTAATATACGTATAGTGGTTCTGATCAATATATGAGTTTAGTTAGAAATGTTTTTATCATTCCTGATTATGGCAGGAAAAGTAGTTGATTTAATGGATGAAGAGATCAATGAACCATGGAGGATTGGTAGCATGGAAAAGTAATTTAATTTTATAAAAAAAAAGGCTCCAGTTGTTTTTTTTTACCGCAATGGTGAGGCAATAATAAACTACTGTTATTTCTTTCGTTTATATGGAAACCAGAGGATTCTAGTATTGTCGATTTACGAATCATGTTATGTAAACAAGATTGTTGAGTAAGAACTGTAGACACGATCGACGGAAACATAATTTAAATCAATTTCAGCAACTTTTTTCAATCTAATTGTCATTCAGTCTGGTTTATTTTGACTTTACTAGTAAATACTCTATGCTAAACCAACACAAGCTATACAGTTTTGATATTACAATATGAATCTCATGGATCATAAATTCTGTAATATGAACGTTATAAACCTTCCCAAAAAACCCGCCATTATGATGTAGAACAATGATTAATGAATTTATGATCAATGGACAGTGAAACTGCATATTTATGATCAATTTATTACAGAATTACAATGTAATGTGTTTGGGAAAACGTGATAAACTGCAGTACGGCATTGTTGGAAACCACCGAATACATCGGAGAAAATACATCGCCACGGTGCCTAATTACAAACTAAATGAGGGTTTTTTAACGATTATTTTTATCTCTCCTTAGGCCTACTACTTCAACCTAATAAACTGGAAGTTGAGAATAACGTCATTAACAGATGAGTACTCATGCCCGTGTCAATAAAAATAAATCTCTCACCGGGTGACACTACACAATGTTTACTATCCCCTCCTAGAAGAATTGATAGCTGTCTTAAATTTAAAATAATCCATTAAATAGACTACTCATGAGCATAACAAAAACACGTTTCATTAAAATTCGCAGTTATTTTAATCTCAGTCTTTGATAAATTAATTAAACAAATACTGTAGCAATATAAAGTAGATAACAAAATTATATTATTTTTGGTCAGGACATCTTACCTCAATATTAATGTTGATTTGTTCTTGGACATGTTTCAAAACAAATCTGTTTTATCGTCAGCTTTCCCAGACTGGTTTTATTTATGTTGCACCACCTGGATGTCGATGTCAGCTCCATCCTGTGGTTGGCCAAAGAACCTCCAAACAAGGTCACCCTCCATCGGAATATCAAAATTCATAACTCTGTTTCTGTTCTTCTGAATATAAATTTTTTCCCAAATAGTCAGCTCTTTTGTATTTTCTAACTGTTTTAATAATTTAGTGTCTGAATTTATATTATGTTTTTCAGACCAAACATGAGCAGCAACTGCAGATTTTTCAATTTCTCCATTTTTAATATTTCTTATGTGTTCTTTGGTTCTAATTTTTAGGTTTCTTTTTGTTTTCCCTATATATATCTTTTCACAACCAATGCATTCAATTTGATTTATTCCTGACTTTTTATTTATCAGTTTTTTTCATTTTTGTTGGTTTTTATTAGTTTATTTAAACTGTAGTTATTTTTTGGTGCTAATTTAATATTAAACTTCTCAAATATATTTTGAAATTTATTATGTACCCAGGGGTGATATGTGAATTTCTTATATTTTTTCATAGGTGGTTCTTCTTTTTCAAGATTACTTCTGTTTATCATTTTTTTGTTTTTTATACTTAGATAACAAAAACCTGGGAAATTAGTAGTGAGAAGGATAAAAACATAGATACAAAATTAATGAGATTTCAAACAATTTGTGGAACAATAGACAATACTTTCAAGAATAAAAGAAGACCAAGACCTGAAACTGAAACAAGAATGAAATTTTATAATGACATGGCAATTCCTACGTTACTTCATGGACGTGAAAGTTAGGTACCTACACAAAGGACAATTAAAGTTGCTAAATTAGATTTTTGAGGAAAACAAAAAGATGTACAAGAGAATAAAGAATTAAATATGAAGAAATAAGAAATTAATTAGAAGTAGAAGTTAGCAATCAAGAATGGATAAGTAAAGAGCAATTATAGTTTGAACATGGAAGGATGCAAGATACCATACTGCCAACAATAGCTTACCAATATGATCATAAAGGAAGGAGAGACGTAGGGAGGCCTAGAATGAGATGGAAGGAGACACTGATGACGGAACAGGAAGTTAGCCTAATCCATGAAGTGGAGGAGAAGAAGAACCCACAACAGCAACAACAAAAACATATTCGTTATTAAAATGAAGTATGCAATAATTTCAGACTCAGTTTGTGATGTGGAAATATTTAAACAATACACCATGCTGTTATATCATAATACTTTAGAGTTGTATTATTCAGAATACTAGAACTTTTGGTGTTGATATACATGATAAAAATCTCAACGCTGCTTTGTCTTCTTGTGTGTTGTGACTGAGGAGAGGGTAAGGAATGCAAAAATAAATAGAAATTTGTAGATCTTCGAAAACAACAACTACCTGAATCGCTTTATAGCGTTAATACCTTCGTTTTTTCTCACCTTCTACAGCAATTACACTGAAAGGTTAGTTGATTTTCCCTGACTTCGGGATATTGAAATACTCTCCATAAATATCTTTAACCAATAGAAAGTGTCATTCAAACTTCATACAGTAATAAAACCACATTGCCAATTTTAAGTGCTACAATTTTTTTTAAGTTTTTACAAAGATAATAATTTTTTCTTGATTTTTTTATTCTTCCTCCATTACTGAATCATTTCTACATTCTTGTTGTAAGTTTGTTGAAGAGATACGAACTTTTTTAACTTAGATGAAATCATACACTAAGATATTTCCAACCAAATTTTAATTAAATCTTGTATGATACATGAGATGATTAATATTTTTCTCACTCTGTGAACAATACAAGATTGATTTTATCATCAAGTTAAATAACTGTGCTTAATTTTAGTTTTATTTCTATATGATAACATTAGGTAGCATTACTGCATAATTTATAAAAACTGAATAAATGCCTACTGTATCTAATAACAAATACTCAATTCCCATAAAATGTATTCAACAATTTGTTTTGTAAAAACAACGTATCACTTTTGGACTTAAAAAAAAGGTAACACATTTGGAGTATAAGAATAACTTTTTTCTTTCAAAATTAATATTACTCACGTCTAAAACAAATACATAAAACCAATTTTTTGTTATACCTCCATTTCAGTACAAAAGAGTCTATAAAATATTTTTTGAATTGGTAAAATTGGTGGGATCATTTCCAATGCGAATACAATTTAAATATTTAGAAAATTACTGTCCCGCGCCGTAGCCTAGCGGTTAAGGTAGGAAGCCTTGGCGCAGAGCTACGGGACTTGCGCTGGTTCGAGTCTCCATGGGGGAAGAAATTTTCTCATGGTATTTCGGCCAGTATGGGACCGGTGCCCACCCAGCATCGTGAGGCAATTGGGTAGCTACAATAAGTAGCGGCTCCAGGTTGAGGAACCAGCTATAACGGCTGGGGGACTCGACATGCTAACCACATGTCACCCCTTCACTGGCTGTTGATCATCTACCTCTGTGATTGACACATGTGGATGTGAAGGGCCAGCAGCCGGCTGGTAAAAGGACAACCGCTGAAAAGTGGAAAGACCCTCAATCGGAAGAAAATTACTAAATGCAATTACAAGCAGTTGATGAAAAAAGTAAATGTACCCTCTTACAGACCGACGTTTCTGTAGTTGGAACGTACAAAAATATCTAAAATATCAAATTTAATCTTCTTGTAAGTCCTTGTTTGCCCTCAACGAGATTCAGGCGCTCTCCCCCTACAGGGAATAAATTGAACCATATTAATTCACTTACACTTGTTTTCTTATAGATATCATTGGAGTGACCCGTGGTCAGCGTTCCGTCTCATACTGACATCTAGGAAACGAAGGTAGTATTAGGACGGGAAAATTCGGTAAACTTTACTTAGAGGCCTTTTTACTCAGGCTTAAGGATCATTTACGAGCCTGAAAATCCTCAGATTCGGGACTCACGGCTTTAAGTCTCTCCCGGAGGACTTGCTCCTTGGATTTTTCTATCCTAAAAAAATCCATCGACCCCGGCCGGGTTTAAACCCGTGACTCTCGGGACCAGAGGCAAAGAGCATAATCACTAGTCCACCGCGGCCGAAGATTTGTACAATATAATACGTTTAAACAACGAATTGAACGTGGCATATGAAATTTACAACATATAGGCCTAAGTATAAAATCAAGTAAGTAATAGTGGAAGGATATTCCAGTTTATATTTTAATCGAGGTTAGACTAATTAGACTATACAAGACTAATAAGTGCGTCATAGTAACATTAAGTATAAAACGACATCGGTAACATAAAATCCAGTTTTAAAAGAGAACATTTTTGTTATGTGATCCATGTTGGGGCAATGATTACTGATGTTGTAGAGTTCATAAGGACAGATATGTCTACGAGTAATTTGGCGATCAGGTCACGTCTGTCGTTTCTTGCACCCCTCTGTTAGGGGATGGTATTACCACCACACTCATGATAATAAAACCTGGCTTATTACATTGTCTTGTGGATCTCAATCCAATATTGTACTAAACCATGTTTATCCATATAAACTTGCCTCATTTACAATTATGACTTCAAGTCATTACGTTTTGTTCCTATTAAAGTTTATTTAATGAGAAATTAATCTGATGTACCAAGTTATGTTTTTCGGGACCATTTCTATCGTGTAACTATTAACATAAAATGTTAAAATAAATATCCGATAAGGCTAATTCACGGACACACGCACACATACACACACACACACACAACATTGAGTAACACTAAGAAATTGGGACTGGAAATAAATATCAATAAAACTAAATATATGGTCACACTAGAAATACATTATATAACGGAAATGAACAGTTAATTACATATGAGGGAAATTTTGAGGAAGTGGATGAATTCAAATACCTAGGAACAATAATCACAAGTAGGAACGAGATGCACAAATAAATTAAACATAGGCTCAATTCTGGAAACGCGTGCTATTATGTATTACAGAGACTGTTGACGTCCCAACTCCTTTCAAAAAACATTAAACTAAATATAAATAAAACTACTATTCTACCAGTTATATTATATATATGTAAAACATGGACTCTTATTTTAAGGGAGGAAAGGGTTTTACGAGTATTTGAGAATAAAGTTATTAGGAAACTTTCTGGACCAAAGAGAGGTGAACAGTCGGGTGAATGAAGAAGATTGCATAACAGTGAACTACATGGTCTTTATAGGAAGTCAGATATAATAAAAACAGTTAAGTATCGTACACTGCGATGGGCAGGACATGTGGCACGAATGGAGAATGAAAGACGCACATGGAAGCTTCTTGTAGGAAAACCAGAGGGAAAACGCCCAGTTGGTAGACCAATAATGAGGTGGGAGAATAGCATTAACCATAATTTGAGGGAAGTTCATTATACAGGGATAATTGAAAAAAGATAGCTCAGGATACGGATGTATGGAGAGCATATGTCCGCGCGGCCATGAACCAACGGGTTCGATAGTGCCAGTGAATTAGTTAGTTTAAGAGTTCTTGGAAGAGTCAATACTAATAAAATTCATATCAAATTCCGTCGAGGTGAATAGTCATAAGATAAAGAACTTAAAATACGTACCGTTTGACAGGAGCCGTCGTCCTCAACTGTGTTAAATATAATATTTTTACACAGTTGAGGACGACGACACCTGCCAAATGGTACATATTTTAAGTTATTCGAAGAGGAGAGGACACATTATTATATATAAACCGAGAGGACAAACAGCCCTTGCACTGTAACCAGAATCATCTATTACGTTTTTTTTCTCATCTTTGGAACTGATGGAATGATTTTACTACAGTGATATGTAGTCTGTTATGATGTTTGTGGCTTCAATACATAATAAAACATTAGCACATGACTAATGTAGGCATTTTGAACTTGGCCGAGCGCACCTTCCTTTGACCCTGTTCTGTACTAAGATGACACAAACAGAATCTCGGAGTCTTGTGGAAGTGCATGAGTGTGAACTCCATTAGATCACCACCACGTATTTTAAACACCTGTGGTTTGCTAAACAAGATTGTTTCTACCTAACATGAGATGATGTGAATGACGATAAGAAATGAACAAATGAAGACGAAATGACATAATTGAGAGAAGAGAGGGGTGGAGTGTGTCGGTGGAATGGAATTCGGGTATCGTCAGAACCCTGTGAAAAACTAAAGAAATTCCCCGTGTGACCCACCACCAATATCCCTCCCGAATGTCCAAGATTTGAACCTGGGATCCCAGTTAGTGTAGCCGCGCGAACACCGAGACGGCTGCAAGAGGATTCACTTACCTCCGTGAGAAAAAGAGAGTTGGTATTTTATACTTTACTTAATACAGGCTTTCCACTTTACAGCAGTTTGCCTTTGATTCCTGCTTTCCAGAGATTCCTATCTCCCCATTGTCCATCTTCCATACCCCTCTTCATCATGGCATCATATATTCCCTCATACCATGCTCTTCTACTTCTCCCCCTCTTCCTTCTGCCTGGTACCATCCAATCCAACACCTGTTTAGGCCACTGGTCTTCGGACATCCGTTGTACATGTCCTTACCACTGTAGAGCTCTCTTTGTTATCCTATCGATAACAGTTTCTTGTGCATCCATTTCTTGTCTGATATATGTATTTCGTAATATGTTGTAGCCTGGATATTCTCATACTTATCCGTAATCCATCCATTTCTGTTGCCAAGATTCTTTTCTGCATCCTTTCATTTATTGTCCAGTTTTTTCTGATCCATATGTAAGTATACTTTATATTATTGTCTGTATAATCTCTTTGTTTTTCTGGTCAAATTTATATCCCATAAAAGACCATTCAGGGATCTAATTGCCTTCCTTGCACAATTTACTCTGTTAATAATATCTTTTCACAAGTATCATGGTATTTTATATGACAAATAGTAGTATGTAGTCAAGACAATTAATTGGAATTAAGATTGAAAAATTGGTAATATGAGTTGATTTTTAAGTAGACCTATGTTTTGTTTACTTTTTTTTTGCATATATTACGCATTTACTTTCTGATCTACCCTCTTATTAAAAAATAAAACAGACGCGTCATGAACTTGGATGTTAAAGCTCTGTAAAAAATAAGAATAAAAATAACAATTTCACATCTATGCGAGCCGCTTAAAAGTAAACAAGTATTTTAGTTGATTTATAGACGCTTTATCGTCAGATTTAATTTTTTTAGTCTAGAATCTTCATAATCAGTAGATGGTTTAATTCCGGTGTATGGAGTCAATTTTCCAATAAAGTTTAAATTATTTAAATTTAATGATATTCTGAAATTATGATTTTGCTAAAATATTCTTTTCCCTTCTTATTTTTTGTAGGATTTTTATCCTGCTTATTTCCTACCTGAGTCTTCGGAAGACGATATATTGGATGTGCGGTCACTGTCTAGCCATCTCTTAGCTGGTCTTCCTCTTGCTTCTCTCCCGTCCAATCTATCTTATTTTGCTGTGTTGTCTTCCACCTTTCTATGTGATCTTTTTAACATTTTTGTCTGTCTATAATAAACTTGATTGTCTTGAATTTGACATTTGTCTCCAATTTATGTAATGTGTATGCTATCAAATAATTCTCAAGATATTCATTTCACATGTGCTTATTATTTTAGTTTTTGTTGTTTATTTAGTAAAATATTGATTTTTTGAATGAAATTCCAACTCAACATTCGCTTGATGATTGAGGAAAACGAAGAAAAGACGGTCAGGTAGTAGGAACTTGAACTCGATGTTTCCCAAGTAAGTCGCAATCCGGTATAATGCAACTATGTTTTTGTGACAGTAGGAATTGAAATATTTCCCCCTCCGAAAAATGTGTGAACAATGTTTGGAGAATGGACATTTACATTGAGAACGAGAAATGATATTTGTATTGTCGGGATGATGTGACAAGTGCTCATTCCTCAGGTGTGTGAGAGCTTTCCAAGTGTGTGAAAGCTATAACTAGATGAATAAAAGAAAACAAACTGCAGTCTGGAGTGTTTGTCACTCCCTGCTGTCTTGTCAAATTAGTGTCATCACTTCAAACTACTTCTAAAAACGCTCCAACAAGTTCTTTAAACCATATTTTTAAGCAAAATAAAAAAAACTGATTAATTCTGAGCAGTTATAGGACATCTATCCAAATTTAACAATTATTGCCTAACTATATGATTAGAAAAATCGAGAAATGTTTTCAAATATACCTCACTGGAGTTAAAAAATTGAAGAGGACGCTGAACAAGAAACTGAATTTTGCAAAATAAACATAATTTGCACTGCGAATTTCAAAATTGTATTCTAATCACATATATTCCGTAATATAATTAAATAAAGTGGCTAATTTCTTCAGGCTGGATATCAATTCGTGTATTTTTTTTTTTTTACTCTTTAACAGTCTAATGTAACACTAGGTTCGTTCATGTCATGGTTCAAAATGCTATATCTCTACAACTCAGTAAAGAATCTGAGGCACAGACCACTTCCCCGTTCTGCGCAGATTGGTAGTAATGGGTGCAAGTTATTCTCTTAAGCCTGTGTGTGTTAGATCCTGTCTCTACCAGTAGGTGTTATAATGTGTTATATTAAATTCACTTAATTTAGTAATTCCTAGTTTGAGTCCAACTCTGAGTGCGACTAGTGAAAATCTACCTATTGGACCGCCCCTAAGCTGTGGTTGTCGCCTCCCACTGCGATCACGTGTAATTCAAAATTGTAGCGTTCTTTTGGAACTTGTACTATAAGTGAGTGCCTAAAAGAAACTTCAAACCTAAAATTAAGAGGCCTTTGAAAAAAAAAAACATTTATCAGATCTTTAACAACGAGCTTATAATCGCGATGTAAATTATCTCTAAGGACAATTTTTAAAAAATACTACCTACGAATTACATAGACTATTTAACTCATGACGTAAATGGGAGTCAAATGGCCAATCACCTTTCAATCAATTTTGTTTTACATTCGGAACAGGTCAGAGCATTATTTTTGCAGTGACGTACTCTCGAACAAATATGTTGAATATAGCAAATAATGAACAGATTCCTTCGAACTACACATTTGATAATTGTGTGTTCAATAATTGTGTTTTTAAATAATGGTTTTACGGAGTCATTTACTATAGATCAAGTTCTTCAAAACGTGAAACATTTTGAATATCTTGGTACGACGTTGAAAATGAACGGAAAGTGGAAAAAACACATTGATATAGCATTATTTAAAGGGAGGGGACAACTTAACAGTGTACTCGGTATTCTGGGTCGAGTGCCTGATATTCCAGTCAGCACATTAGAAAAAGTGTATGGAGCGATGGTCAGGCCAGTAATGCACTATAGTAGTGAGATTTGGGGTTTCCAAAAGAACGGAAATACTAAATAAGGTATATACGCATTTTCTAAAGTATATTACAGGACTTAGTAAGGCCGTTTCTAACTGTGGAATTTTATATGAATTCGGGTCATTCCAGGACGACATTAACTGTAAAATTCGTGTACTCAAATACTGGTTGCGAGTAATCCAAGGCGAACAAACAATGCTTAGAGCAATTTGTTACGACCACCAAATTAAAAACATAGATGTTAAATTTTGGGCAGACGAGGTTAGGAGAGAACTCCAAAAGATTGGGATGGGCTGGATATGGGAAAAAGGGACTGAAAATCGCAAGAACGTGTGGAGAAAAATAAGGAGGAGGTACTTAGATGTAAACCAACAAGATACCTTCGCCGAATGTACAGGAAAACGCTCACTGTGTTTACAAAGAGACCTAAAACACGTCTGGGGAAAAGAATCGTATATACTCAACCTAGGATTTAAGGAGAGATCAGGGCTTGCTTGGTTTAGGCTAGGGGCATGGAAATTTCTAAAAATTAGCGACGATCACGATATGCGAATATGTCCAATGTGCGGGAACTTTGAAGATGAGATACATATATTAGGAAAATGTAATGATTTAGAATATTGGAGACATCAGTTATTACCGGAAAGATTTCTAAATTCAAATCGGGAAAGATTGGCATGCTACGAGTTATTGGTAAATCCAGAAAATTGGATAAACCTCGGTAAATTTCTGGACAAAACGCGAAAAATAGGGACAACACTCATTCATGAATAAATATATGTTATCAAAATGCAATACCATTAATTATTAACAATTATATATAAATTAATTAGTGTATAATGCTGTTGTGTTATCATTTAATTGTAATATTAATGTGTTTTCTTTATGTAATTGTAATGTTAATGTTTTTTTAGTGTATAATGCTATTGTGTTATTACTTAATTGTAATATTATTGTGTTTTATTTATGTAATTGTAATGTTAATGTTTTTAGTGTATAATGCTATTGTGTTATTATTTAATTGTAATATTATTGTGTTTTCTTTATGTAATTGTAATGTTATTGCTGTTTTTGTTTATTTTTCTTTACACTAGTACCAATTATTACTTTATTGTAACGGACTGTCAACAGCACGTACGGCATACTGCCCGTGCGACCCATATCTGTAAATAATATTGTAAATATCTTACTTTTTGTCTAATAAAGTCCTACTACTACTACTACTACTATAAAATTAATTAAAACCTATAATGTTGGTTATAATATATAGTTTGATGTATTTCATTTTTTCTTCACTAGGGTGCATTCTTACAATATTGCGATCCTATTTGGCAATAAATAATATGATGTAGTTGCAGTGGATGAACAAATGAAACATAACCAAACATTTCTCATTTGTTTTCAAACATCGCCGTTTACATGAAATAAATCCGATTGAGGGTCTTTCCACTTTTCAGCGGTTGCCCTTTTACCAGCCGGCTGCTGGTCCTTCACATCCACATGTGTCAATCACAGAGGTTGATGATCAACAGCCAGTGTAGGGGTGACATGTGGTTAGCATGTCGAGTCCCCCAGCCGTTATAGCTGGTTCCTCAACCTGGAGCCGCTACTTATTGTAGCTACCCAATTGCCTCACGATGCTGGGTGGGCACCGGTCCCATACTGGCCGAAATACCATGAGAAAATTTCTTCCCCCATGGAGACTCGAACCAGCTCAAGTCCCGTAGCTCTGCGCCAAGGCTTCCTACCTTAACCGCTCGGCTACGGCGCGGGACATGAAATATATACATATTTTAAAATAACTATATTTAAATGATGATTTGTGAGTAAGCAACTTAATTTATTTGTTAAATAATCCCAACAAATGCCACTCTTGATTTCCAAATCCTCTAGATAAATTCACTGGTGACTTCGTGAATTTATCGATAATTTGGAAATCATTCGTGATATTAGATACAAAAAGAATTGCGAGATAGGAACAAATATTTGTTACAGCAATACATCATTGTCACAAAGGATTAAATTAAAATAATGTTAATAAATTATAAACTATAAACACTTGTTTCTTTTGTAAAACTTTCAGAATTTTTTTATTCGAAACGCTTCTGCAGAATACAAATATAGTCTGGCATAATTAAAACTACATGGGCATTACTTTAATAAGCACAAAGGGAGGTTGGAAACATACTTTTTACCCATGTTGTATACAATTGAATCGTGAATTAGAACCAAATAAAGACACATTTAATGGAATAAGGTTTTCGACAGATGTAGTTAGCATACCACAATCCCCACCGGCTATAATTTCTCCCCTTCTGTCTTGAGAAACTTCCCTCCTGAAGAAATGACATATATACTGCAGTTTCTTGTATGCACTAATTCGAATTCCAGGGCAAGCAACTCTGGAAATTACACTCATTGAAATGTCTACATCTGTCAGAATTGACCGCATGGAAATATTCCAGAGGAGATAAATTTAATTCTCTGCTTGGGGGAAGAGAAATTCTTCAACACATGTTTTAAACATTACAAACACATAAAAAGCACGTCTGAGTTTTATTAAGATCCAAGCCAGGAACTGTTGCATACAGTTAAAGACATATTTCCTATTAAATTACGACTTCGTGGCTGGTTTAACTTTGCTCGGGTAAAAAGCATCGGATAAAATATGTCTTATATATGGAAACTTTAGTATGTTATTCATAAATTTTGTGAAATCATCTTTTTTTACTTACATAAAAAGCTAATACTACTACTATAATAATAATAATAATAATAATAATAATAATAATAATAATGAATAATAATGAATAATAATGAATAATAATGAATAATAATGAATAATAATAAACATATAAATGAAAATAACAATAATAAGAACGAAGACAACAATAATAAAACTATAATAATAATAATAATAATAATAATAATAATAATAATAATGATGATAATAATAATCTAACCATCCATTGTAATTCTGCCCGAGGACATGCCTTTCACTGCAATCATAGCATTTTCAGGCTATGCTTTGCAGCTTTACTAGGGAATTACAGGTGTGGTAGCTTCCCTTTGCTTTCCACACCAGCGAAGGATGATGATAAGCATGATGATGGCCGGATGATTTTCGGGGACCATCGGGCCCTAAGCTTCCTGACATTTGTCTTACAGGTGAGGAAAGACCCCAAAAAACCTCACCCAGGAGTCTGTCCCGATCGGAAATTGAATCCGGGCCCGCTGCGTGACAAAGCAGCACGCTACCTCAAGATCACAGCGGTTAATAAACATAATAATAAGAATAATAAAAACTAATAATAATGAATAATAATAGGCATAATAATGATTATAACAATAATAAAAACAAATAATAATAATAATGAACGCGCCGTAGCCGAGCGGTTAAGGTAGGAAGCCTTGGCGCAGAGCTACGGGACTTGCGCTGGTTCGAGTCTCCATGGGGGAAGAAATTTTCTCATGGTATTTCGGCCAGTATGGGACCGGTGCCCACCCAGCATCGTGAGGCAATTGGGTAGCTACCAATAAGTAGCGGCTCCAGGTTGAGGAACCAGCTATAACGGCTGGGGGACTCGACATGCTAACCACATGTCACCCCTACACTGGCTGTTGATCATCTACCTCTGTGATTGACACATGTGGATGTGAAGGGCCAGCAGCCGGCTGGTAAAAGGGCAACCGCTGAAAAGTGGAAAGACCCTCAATCGGATCGGAATAATAATAACAATAATAATGAACATAACAATGACAATAACAATAATAAGAGCGATAATAATAATAATAATAATAATAATAATAATAATAATAATAATAATAATAATAATAATAATAATGATGATGAATAATAATAAAACTGAATAATAATTCATAACTGATTTAATTTAATGGCTATAGTACGTATACTGAACAAAGATAGTGCTTTAATCATTCATCTCCTAATTAGAGGCTAGAATGAATCTAAGATCCCAGACCGACTTGACTAGTTGTGTCACTGGCTAGCAAGTTGCAGTACTTTGAAGTTATTATTGGGTACGAAATGCTCATGAAGGAAACGTAAAGCTTGTACTAAATAATAATGATGATAATGATGATAACGATAACGATAACGTTAACGTTAACAATAACAATAACATTAACAATAACAATAATAATAATATTAATAAATAATTAAATGATAATAATTATAATACTTTTCTTTATTTTTTAACAGTTAACCTGGTTGAGTGGTAGACAAGGCCTTAAGGCCTTAACTCTGACAGGTAAAATAAAGCTATTATTATTATTATTATTATTATTATATATGATAACTTATTTCAAATTCGAGCTAAATGTCAGATTTGAATGCTAAGGAATGGTTCCACCTTAAATAAATGTTCACTATGTGGTTTGACACTGTGTTCGAATTAATAATTAAATATTTAAAACATGAAATTTAAGTTCAAAATCCTGAGAGTACATCCTCTTGGGATTAAGATTCGATAAACCGCATCACGTTAATCCAGTTTGGGGTTGCTTCCACAAACTTTTTTATTAGGTGTAGAAAAAATCTCGTCTTATAATCCATGCAATATGATCACACTATCAGACCCTTTCTTTTATAAAGGGCATTATCTCTTTGGATAAGCAAGCATCTCCCTTGCTCCGGAAACTTTTTTGCAACCCGAACTCTCCGTACAACATCAAGAAGCCCAGGGAGGCGGGCATTTTAAAATTGCATAGCATTATTAATTAACACAGCGAAAACTTTCAACTTCTTCTTATTATATACCAGGCGAAGTTCATTTTGAAAATTCTAGGTGGCAGAAGGGAAAATGCAGATGTTTAAATTTTCATTAAGAATATTTAGAAAAGTACGAAAGTCTCTTAAAACATCCTTTAGACACATATTCTAGCCTTTGGAAAAATATTCTAGGAGTTTCAACCCTATTCCTAATAAAATTTATAATTATATTTATTTTTAATTTTTAAATGTCCCTTCTAAAAGGTCCGTACAAATCCATAATACAACAATGAACTTAAAGGCATTGAGGAAATGAGAGGTAGTTTATAAAAATTTCAAAACTATTTTTACAATTCTGCTAGAATAGGTGATACTACAGATCAGAGAATCAATGAACAGCAAAATGGTGAAAAGAATTATAAGCTGCTATTGAGCATATTGCAATAGATTACAGAGAAACATTTATGCATGAACCTGGATTGGAACCCAGAATCTCCAGATGTCCACGCTGGCTCTGTTCCTTTGAATTACGCAGTATCCGTGAATCGAAAATATATTTTCTCATAAGTAATGCCACGAGTGATTATCAAATTGTCGATAAATTCGATTAAGTGCGGCATTTGTTACGACTATTTAACGAATAAAATTAAGCTATTTACTCACAAATCATTATTTAACTATAGTTATTTTTAAATATGTATAAATTTAATGTAAACGGCGATGTTTGAAAACAAATGAGAAACGAATTGGTGCGCTTCATTTGCTTCATCGCTGCAACCAGATCATAATATTACTTATTGCTGAAGGATCGCAATATTGTAAGAATGCACTCTAGTGGAGAAAGTTTTAACCAACATTAAAGGTATTAATTAATTTCTGATGTCCTATGATGTAAATATTTCAATTATATTTTTCTGCAACGTTAATTCCCGGGAAATAATTCATTTAAGAAAGTGCAAAGAGTGTTTTTTTTTGTATAATCAATTGCTACAAAAGTTTTTATAATATCTCCCGCAAGCAGTATGCGTTTACATTCGTGCACTATATATACAATCTGGTAACCACATGTGGACAGTGTAAGATAATTCTATGACCTATTCAGAATGTTAAAAAGGAGGAGCTTGATTTTAAAGCGATAAAATTAAACTGATAAAATGAGGTAAAAAAGACTGTGATTGGTTGTAAATAAAATATGATTGAAATGTGATTGGTCATTGACTTTCATTTGGGGCATGAGTTAAATAGTCACTTTAAAACGCCGTAAAGTCTTAGTAGTGAATACATTAATTTAGGTATCTTACATTCGTTAATTAGCTGATATGGCAGGGGAAAAAATCCCGTCGTAATGTCTTCTTGGTGTGTAGTTATTTTATTACAGTATTTTCTTTTTAGGTTGGCAACCCCGAAATGTTGGAAGTTGAACTTTCAATCATGGTCGCTATTGCTGTAAGTACGACAAAACGCACTATCACGCAAAAATGTTATTTTCCTAGAGATATAATGAAAAAAGCTTTTCTAACAAAACTTCTAGAGACTCTAACATTGTTTAGGAAATAGAGTATACATGAAACGAATTGTATTCTATTACACGGATATTATACTCGCGGTAATTAAACGTTAAAAAGTATAATTACAATGGTGAGACAAGAATTACTGGATTAGTTCCACATGTTCATAAATATTTTCCAAGTTAAAAGGTTGAAAGTTCATAGGGCGAAATATCACATGGGAAAGGTCATCGTTTTATCATCTGTGAAATTACTGAATTATAGAATTGTCAACTTAACAAGCACAGATATATAATCCACATATTACATTATTTTTGTAGTTATTAATTATTACTACGAGCATTTTTAAATGCCTAGAAGGAAATTGGTTTAAATGCAAAATCAAGAAAAGAAAGGAGATAAAAATGTGCTGCGATCGAACAAAAGTAGATAATAATGGGTAACTTTAGGCAATAACATTTATGCAAAAGTGAAAACGTCAAGGAATCTATAAACATTATACAAATATATGGTAGTTCGACCAGTTATCGTATAAGAAGCAGAAACTAAGGCTGATAAAATAAAAACTAAACAAATAATAAGCACATGTGAAATGAAGATCTTAGGAACTCATCAGGGGAAAACATTATTTGGTAAGATACACAACACAGAAATTAGGGACAAATGTCATGTTCAAGACAAAACCAAATTTATTATAGATAAACGAAAATATTTGAAAGGTCGTATAGAAAGAATAGAAGACAGCCGACTTGCAAAAAAGAGCTAAATAAGATAGACCAATGAATGGGAGAAGAACAAGAGGAAGACCAGCCAAGAGATGGATAGACAGTGGATGCACATCCAATACGTCTTCCTCCGAGAAGTCCGAGGGTCTTTCCACTTTTCAGCGGTTGCCCTTTTACCAGCCGGCTGCTGGCCCTTCACATCCACATGTGTCAATCACAGAGGTAGATGATCAACAGCCAGTGTAGGGGTGACATGTGGTTAGCATGTCGAGTCCCCCAGCCGTTATAGCTGGTTCCTCAACCTGGAGCCGCTACTTATTGTAGCTACCCAATTGCCTCACGATGCTGGGTGGGCACCGGTCCCATACTGGCCGAAATACCATGAGAAAAATTTTTCCCCCATGGAGACTCGAACCAGCGCAAGTCCCGTAGCTCTGCGCCAAGGCTTCCTGCCTTAACCGCTCGGCTACGGCGCGGAACTCCTCCGAGAAGTGATTATGAAAATAAACAGGATGAAAATCCTACAAATTATAATTAATAAGAAGAAGAAGTTAAGGAATCTAGAAACATAGTTAACGAATCAAAGTCGTACAGTAGAAATGAAGAAATACCGTATGTGTTATTGTACAGTCAGTGTCTCCCGATTTCTTGTTTTTATTTTTTCTAAAAATAAGAAAATAAAAATATATAGTATCAATAATATGCTTGTAGTTCATTACAGGTGTAAGATGTGGCCACTTATATTAAGAGGAGAAAACAAGCTAAAAGTTTCGAAAATAGAGTCCTAAGGTGAATAATCCATCCCATATTGGATGGGAAAGGTGGGAGTTTAACAACGAATAACTCCATAGAGTATGTTTTAATATTGTTAGAGTTAAGTCTATAATATTAAGAACCAAAAGACACGTAGCTCGAAATGGCGTCAGTAAAAATACATTAAAATATTTGTATGTTAAACCTCAGGAAAAATTCGATAAGAAAGGCTTAGGTGTTAGGTGGGTGGATAATATTCGGATGATCTTAGGGAGCTAGACATATGTGATATGATTGGGAATCATTTTCCTGAGGACAAGGCCAGTGGGTGACCATAGAAAATGCGGCATTGAACCTCTGGGTTCCAAATACTCTGAGGGAGTGAGTGAGTTAATGAGTTAGGGAGTTAATGAATTAGGGAGTTAATGATTTAGTGAGTGAGATATTTGGAAGTATTTACAGTCTATTTTTAAAAGTTACTGATTAGATATGAAATAAAACTTATTTAGAGAGAAAAAAAAGTATGATTTGTTCTATTCAATTCTATGGAGAAGACATTTTAAAAAATTGAATATTACATAGAGAATAATAATAAATTAATAAATTACTCTTCGGAGCTGAAGCTTGAACATATTTTGCTCTTTCCCATCAGTTAAATTAAGCAATAATATAAATATTAACATTTGAATATAACTAAAATTAGCACTATATCATCTAATATATAAAATAAATGTTTGTTTGTTTGTTCATACTTTATGTGCGGTCATACAGTTGATCCGATTGTGATGGGGTTTTTGCAAAATGTTCAGGAGATTCCCGGGATGAACATAGGCTATAAGAGAGTTGTGATACTCAACTCCTACACCCCAAAAAACATCCTTTGTAGGGAAAAACGTGAAAAAGTCCCTTTTCTACCCTTAAATGACTTACGCTGCCTAAACCATAACAAGTACACAATATTAATGTACACAGAATTCAATATCTCAAAAAAAAAAAAAAAAACTCTACAAAAAAGTCCGCGACAACATGTATTTTTGTCTTCAATTGATGCCAAGAAGATCGGGATAAGTAGATTCCCGGGCAAGTATAGCAGCGCACGGCAGGCATTCTTTTATGGATAACTCAAAATAACGAATTTTTGTCTTTCAGCTCATTTATGCCAAGTACATCGGGATGCGTAGATTCCAGACCACGCCGGGTAATCAGCACGGGCCATCTAAAAATAATAACGATATAAATTTATGTTTATTTTTACTTTTACTTATTCAACTAAATGCAGAAACACATCATTCATTTAGGTGTAGCAACGCACGCCGTATATTAGCTAGTATAAAATAAAAACACATGATTTGCCGAAATAAAATAAATACTAATATCATTATCAATTCGATGATTTTCAAATAAGTGACGAAGAGATTGTGGATTTGAAAAACCGATAACATTATGAACGATTCCTTTTGACAGGCAGGTTGGAAGAACATAGTACATACTTGCTACTACTTGGACGTTGGCCGGGCTATCTTAGAGACTGTATCAAGGTACGGAGCTATAGGGCATGCATTGTTTCGAGTACCTATGGAGGAACCATTTTTTTTCATGAAATTTCGTTCAATGTACGACACAAATGTCCTTCCAGAATCATGAAGAATTTGATAGTTAATAATAGTAGCGACTTCAGATTGAGAAAAAAATGACTAATAATGAATGGGAGACTCTACATGCTGACCATATTACGTCATGCCCATTACTACTGGATGATCGTCCGCTTGTATGACTGACAGATTTTGCATGTCAGGTTGTGAGGTCGCTGGCGTCATGGAGTAGTAAGTGCCTGGTTTGACACGTTTAACGGTGGAGTAGGATTGCGTGAATGAATGAATTAATGAATGTCCTTTTAAGAGCTCTGGATCCCTTTAAGAGTTAGCTAATTAAGAATCATATGTGGTGAGCTAACCTACATGAGCTGTAGTATTGGAATTATTTATAATATTTATTATTAGCTTAATTTTATTAATCTGCATTTTAGTGGCACCTTTTCTCACCATTGGTCATAGTTTCATTACAAAATTTAATTAAAATTTTAATTTGAATAGAAAATGTGTTATAATCAGCTAAACTTTTCAACAACTAACTATGTGTTTGTTAGTCTGGCTTAATTTGCTAAGAAATTTGTAGAAAGGGACATCTGTACTCGCTTCTCTCACTCGCACCAGTGTTGTGGGTGTTTTTCTTCACCAGATGTTAATAGAGGTATTAAGGGGGAAGACGAAAACTGACAATAGAGTGGGTTCTTTCTTTTGTAACTGGGCGAAAGCGGTCAAGGATCTATTCTTATATCTCCATCCCCTCTCTTTGCCAAGATAAGCCAGGTATATAATAAAATTATTTACTTATATTCTGTGTTGTTATGTCATATTTCGAGGATTCTTCCGGAAGTAAGCTATCGTGAATTGATCACAATACGAAACTCCTCATATGTTTCGGTGTTTCATAAAAAGTGCACAATTAACCGGAAATATATTCCGACATGTTACAGGAAATATTTTGGAGTGAAAATTCGTAGTTGGGATAATTTGTATTGCTAAAATGTTTTGGTAAACTGACGTTAAACTGTGTAGCATAATATCGAACAAGCGGTCGGTCAATACTGTTCCATGCAGTAGGAATAATAACCCCTATTGTAATTAGACGATATATATGTAAATAATGTAACTACAACCTGCTACATGTTGAACATTGTAGTCAGCAGGGCTCCTACACGCATCCATCTTTTATACATACATTTTCTCTTGCCAAGGGTAAAATAGAGCAGGATTCTAGATTATAAACTAATCAAACTTTAAATCACAACTCAGTTACGTATACAGGACAATTTACTTAGTGTATTCAACAAACATTTAAAAATTTCCAAAGATTTGTATTCAATATAGATTATTTATTTTTTGCACTATGTAACTAATATGTATACTTACTGTTATTGTTGATGTCCATCGTAATTTGGCATACCCGCTTACAATCTTGGTTGCTATGAAACCAAAGAAATCTCAATACTTTCAAAATGAGCAAGAACACTAGTGCGGTAAGTAAAAACATTTATTTTGAAATATTGATAGCGATACAGCAATTTGTATTAATTTTGGTATTAATTCATCACATCCAGTTTTCCACGCCTCTTCTATTTCATCATCACTGCACACATCGTTTAAAACTTTCTCCATAATCAGAAATAAATCCCAAACATATTGCTTTTACAGTTTTACCAAATATAAGATGGCGACATGACCAACAACACTTTAACTTCAATTATATTTATTGATATTTTGACTAATATCTTAATTACTAAAATAAATACACATAGTGCAAAAAAATAGTATGCAGTACTCATGTGGTAAACACATAACTGAATCTTGGGAATTTAAAAAACTCTGCACAAGCGCCGAGTCTTTCAAAACTTTTCCTCGATCCGTATCAAATGTTTACCACACTCGTATCGCAATATATCATTGCTTTCATATTGAGTTACCGAGAAATACTTGTATCTAATATATAAAAATGAATGTTTCTTTGTTCGTACTTGATGCGCGGCCATACCGTTGATCCGATTGCAATGGGGCTTTTTGCAAAATGTTCAGGAGATTCTCGGGATGAACATAGGCTATAAGAGAGATGTGATTCTCAACTCCTACGCACTTAAAAATCGCCCTTTGTAGTGGAAATCGTGAAAAAAGTAGCTCTTTGGACGCTTATATGGCTTACGCTGCCTAAACCATAACAAAATACACAAAATTAATGTATACAGAATTGAATATCTCAAAAACCTCTACAAAAAAGTCCGCGACAGCATACGTTTATATTTTACGGTTAACTAACAATAACTATTTTAGCTTTTCATTGATGCCAAGAAGATTGGGATAAGTCGACCGGACAAGCGTGATCTGCCATACTGTTTATCCGATTAAGATGGGGCTTTTTGAAAAAATGTTCAGCAGATTCCGCGGATGAACATAGGCTATAAGGGAGTTATAATACTCAACCCCTTCACCCCTAAAAATCACCCTTTATAGTAAAAAACGTGAAATAAAGTCCCTATTTTGACGCTTGAATGGCTTACGCTGCCTAAACCATAACAAATAACCAAATTAATGTACACAGAAATGAACATCTCAAAAAAACTCTACAAAAAAGTCCGCGACAGCATATGTTTATCTTCTACCGATAACTCACAATAACCATTTTTGTCTTTCATTGATGCCAACAATATCGGGATAAGCAGATTCCCGAACAGTGCACGGCTGGTGTTAAAAACATATTTGCATTTATTTTTGAGTAGCAGCGCACGCCGGATATTAGCTAGTTCAAAATAAAAAAAAATAATACTTGAACTTGAATCTAAACAACATTATGAAGAATTTCTGATTAACGATTATCAACTCATTAAGATAAACAGTCGACCGCCGTGGTATAGTTGTTACGTTTCTTGCCTCTAGGCCGGAGGGTTGCATATTCAAACCCAATTGGGATTGATTAAAGAATAAGTCTTCCGGAAGGGACATCAAACCGTGGGTCCCGAATATGAACATTTTCAGATTCGTAAAAGAACCTCAAACCTGAATAAAAAGGCATTTGAGCAACATTTAACCTGCCTTCATTCAAGTAATATTTTAGTTTGCTACCATATGTCTCCTCGAGGCGATATACTAACCACATGTCACTCGCTCACATCTATAGGGAAATAGGTGTTAATAAATTCGTCTGGTTAAGAAAGTTCTAACTGGGGGTAGCCTATGTCCCCAGCGGAACGAACGGGGATTAATCATCATAACTAATAATGACGAGTGATTTCCAAATCATCGATAAATTCACGAAGTCACGAAATCAAGAGTGGCATCCAAATCTTGTGTCTGCCATTTGTACATTCAAATCTTTATTGGAGAGTCAGTCACTGCAAAATAATGCTCTGACCTATTCAGAATATTAAAAAAAGAGGAGCTTTCTTTATCACAAAGGCAGGAGGTGATTTAGAGAATTCGGTAAAGAGTGAAGTGAAACACGACTGTCATTGTTGTAAAACAAAATTTAAACTCGATAGGTCATTGACTCCCATTTGGGGCATGAGTTAAATAGTCAATCTAATCATATCCAGATTTTGTTATTTGCTAAGATAATGAATGGAGATCCTCGGTTCGGCCCGAAATATAGTCTGAGTATCTAAAAAGTGAAGCGACAGCACGTAAAACTGGCTATTAGGCTATTAAATGTTGGACCAAGGACGAATTTATATTCTAGCATAGGTATGTTGTGTTTTATTAAAACCATTTTATAAGGGATAATAACATGAACGTCTGTGACACGCTCATAAGATAGAGTGTGACGTCTGTGGGCTGCCTGCCGCTCAAGTGTGATTTCATTTCATTTTAATTATAACTAATGGGTCCGGTTAAATGGGAGCAATTTAACTACCTACTTTTCTTCTTGGTGTTATTAAGAATGATTACCTTCATTTCAAACAAAGCACGGTGGTCAAATTTGGTAGTGTTTGGCATGAAAGGGAAATAAACTTTCTTGGTGTAATTTTTTAATCTTGCAGTCACGAAAGCATCTTACCGCTATAAGTTTAACCAAGTCTGAAGACTGATTTACGAAGACTTGTAACAATAAAAAGGTAGAATATTAAAAATAAATATGTCGCCTTCCTACAATTTTGTTTAAATACCATGATATATAGGACCTATTGTTTTCCTTACATGATCTATTATGCAATTTAAGTCATTGAAATAATAATAATAATAATTCATTTTATCTGATGGAATTAAAATTAAAGTATAACTAACTAACTCACTGGCTCTATCGAACCCGTAGGTTTATGGCCTCACGGGCATAAGCTCTCCATACAACCCTATCCGGAGCTAATGTTTTCCAATTATACCCTGTATAATCTACTTCCCTCAAATCATAGTTAATGATATTCTCCACCTCATTCTTGGTCTACCAACAGGTCGTTTTCCCTCTGGTTTTCCTACAAGAAGCTTCCATGCAAGCCTTTCATTCCCCATTCGTGCCACATGCCCTGCCCATGCACTCTACGATACTTAACTGTTCTTATTATATCTGGCTTCCTATGAAGACCATTTAGTTCACTGTTATGTAAGTCTTCTCTATTCACCTGTCTGTTCATCTCTCTTTGGTCCAAAAATGTTCCTTAGAACTTCATTCTCAAATAGTCGTAATTATAATATAAACTTATAAAATATTACCTAATAGGTCTGTCTCCTCAATTTTGCAAACTATTGATTTACTGTAGGTCTTTCGGGATTAGTCCCATCATCAGCAGGACAAGACATGGGTCTTTATCTGATGATCTTGAAAATAATTTTAATTTTATTCAGGATCAGCAGATAAATACTTATCTCCTGCTCTTTCTGCTGATAATGGGATTAGTCCCGAAAGGCCTACAGTAAATAAATAGTTTACAAAGTTGAGGAGACGGACCTGTTAGGTAATAATTTTATAATAATATGTTATAATTTTAATTTTATGACTAAAATCTCAACATAATTTTATCTTGAATTTATTAATGTTAAAGTTAAGATAGTAATTTATTCTCTTTATTCTTACCAAAGTCAATTAACATAAATCTGATTAATATAATAGAATTTAATTATTAACTTACGAACAGAAATGGATGAGATTAATATGTGGAAATGGTGAATTAAATTGTGGTTGGGGAAAACCGGAGAAACCCCGAGAAAACCTGTCCAAGCTCCGTTTCGTCCACTAAGAAAACCACATGGAGTGACCGAGAGTCGATCTCGGGACCCCAGCGGTAAGAGGCGAGCGTCCAACCGCTTGCGCCATGGAGCTGCCGGTATATTTAATATTTCATTGCGTACAGATATATTATTGACGATACGATTAAAGGATAAAATATGGAAGTTAGCCGACAGATATCTGAGGTTACATGTGCGCATCATTTAGAAAAGTAGAGTAAGAGAATGCAAAGTTCTTCTGTCACTCAACTGGAGCCAAGATAGTGATTCAAAATATGCAGAAACATGGTCATATATTTAGGATATTACAAATATATCTCGGTACCCGAGCGGTGAGAGGCGAGCGTCTAACCGCTTGCGCCATGGATCCGCCAGTATGCCTATGTTTAATATTTCATTGAATACAGATATATTGTTGACGTTATGATTAAATGATAAAATATGAAAGTTAGCTGACAGATATCTGAGGTTACAGGTGCGCATAATTTGTAACAGAAGAGAAAGCGAATGTAAAGTTACTCTTTCACTCAGCTGGAGCTATGATAGTGATTAAAATGTGTAGAAACATGGTCATATCTTTAGGATATTATAAACAGATCTAACACAACTGTTATGAACACATTGTAACATTTGTGACAGATCAGAACTCAAGTCAGTCAGTAATACATCCCAGTAGTCGAAATGTGGCATGACGAGTGTCTGTACTACTGTCTTAATTGTAAGGGTAGAATGTATTTCAGGTGGTGAAGATAATGTAGTGTCGTGAAAAATGTGTTAGACACTTGTTTTACTTGATTGTGCCAGCTCATATTACTACCCAAGATTTCTCACTACGAGGTAGTATTCAATTGAGGTACCGTTGTCTGATATTTCAGTCGATTTATGGACTGACTGCTTAATTTGTGCGCCCATACGATCAATCTTGAAGAAAGGTATTTCTTTTTAAGTGGAGTGAGTAAATGTCGTCACAGAGAATGTTGCTTTGTATGTGAAAGGGGCGGCTTTAAGAGCAGGTATAATTGTATAGAACAAAACTTCATAATGTACCGGTACACTACAGCCGCAGGATCTCCGGCTCTAAAGTTTAGCTTATACGAGGGGTAAAGGAAGAAACTCGCCCTCTACTGCCAATAAGGAAATAGTTGAGTGAGAGTAGATGTCTGCCACAACCAATCACTGCTCTTGACGTATATATAACGCGCTAGTAAGGTTTAAAATTGCTGAGATGTCAGCCGTATGTCTGCTAACCGCATACATGAAGTGGCCCCTCTCACTGAATATCCATATCGGCAAAACTGTCGTGAAAAGTCAGGGCCGGAGAATCAGTGGCTGGGGTATAGAGTGATCATGAATGATTTTGAGCGAAAATAAATTTATGGCATGCATACAGTGGTAGATTAGTGGTTATGCTCCTTGCGTCTGATTCCGAAGGTCGCGGCTTCAAACCCGAACGCGGTCGATGGATTTTTAGGATGGAAAAACCAAGGAGCAAGTCTTTCGGGAGGGACTGCAAGCCGTAGTCTGAAGATTTTCAGGCTCGAAAAATATCCTTAAGCCTGAATAAAAACGTCTCTAAGCAAAATTTACCAATCTCAAACATCTAGTAATAACTTAATTGTCTGTTACATGTAACGTTGAGTCGGTGTGTTGACCGAATGCCACTCATGACATCTAAGAACAAATAACTAACTAACTAACTAACTCACTGGCACTATCGAACTCGTAGGTTCATATGATCGTGCTGACATAAGCTCTCCGTACATCCCTATCCTGAGCTAATTTTTTTCCAATCATCCACTGTATAATCTCCGATTTATTGAGGGTCTTTCCACTTTTCAGAGGTTGCCCTTTTACCAGCCGGCTGCTGGCCCTTCACATACACATGTATCAATCACAGAGGTAGATGATCAACAGCCAGTGTAGGGGTGACATGTGGTTAGCATGTCGAGTCCCCCAGCCGTTATAGCTGGTTCCTCAACCTGGAGCTGCTACTTATTGTAGCTACCCAATTGCCTCACGATGCTGGGTGGGCACCGGTCCCATACTGGCCGAAATACCATGAGAAAATTTCTTCCCCCATGGAGACTCGAACCAGCGCAAGACCCGTAGCTCTGCGCCAAGGCTTCCTACCTTAACCGCTCGGCTACGGCGCGGGACTGTATAATCTACTTTCCTAAAATCATAGTTAATGTTATTCTCACGCCTCATTCTTGGTCTACCAACTGGGCGTTTTAATTCTGGTTTTCCTACAACAAGCTTCCATGCACGTCTTTCATTCCCCATTCGTGCCACATGTCCTGTCGATCGCAGTCTACGAGACTTAACTGCTCTTATTATATCTGGCTTCCTATAAAGACCATGTAGTTCACTGTTATGTAAGGTAACTAAATATATTTAATGTATTAACTCTTAAGAAAGAGAGGGCATGGTTCAACACATGTCTACGTCATTATATATATATATATATATATATATATATATATATATATATATATATATATACACACACACATATGTTGTGTGTGTGTACTTAATAGCTTAATTTTATAAATTTCTAATGTAATAGTTTACACATTATTGCATTCTATTGGAGATAATGCGAACAAAGTAAATGTATAGTGTTTACATATTGTGTAAATGAAATTAAGATTTTTGGTTCATTCTTTAAAGTTTTTGGATACTTTTTAAACATTTTTAGGTTATCAAACTAAGGGTTCTATCCATAACTATAGATATTACTCATTCAATAAGAGCATTTTATAGATTACTAGCTAATACCCGGCGTGCACTGCTACGGCTAAATAAATTAAAATTGATGTGCTTTTATATTTAGTTGAATAAGTAAAAGGAAAAAATAATTATAATTTATATTTTTTACGTACCCCGTGCAGAATATCCGAGTTGACCGGGAATATACTTATCCCGATCTTCTTGACATAAATGAGCTGAAATACGAATATTAATGTGTTTTATGTTTAGTTAAATAAGTGAGACGAAACATTATCGTAATTATTTTTAGATACCCGTGCTGTTTACCCGGCGTTGTCCGTGAATCTACTCATCCGGGTCTTCTTGGCATAAATGAGCTCAAAGACAAAAATTATGATTAGTTCATCATCATCATCATCATCTGCATTCATGGATTAGTTCTGTTGACCCGTTCCGACTTCAGCCCATCTCTTTCTAAGTCTGCCCACATCTCAGGTGCTTTTAGGTTTGTATTTTGTTGTTTGTTTTGGATATCTATCTATTATGATTAGTTGAATACGTAAAATGAAAAATAATTATAAATGTATATCGTAATTGTTTTAAGATTCCCGTGCTTATTACCCGGCGTTGCCCGGGAATCTACTTATCTCGATCTTCTTGGCATAAGTGAGCTAAAAGACGAAATTCAGTATTGTGAGTTATCCGTACTGCTATGCTTGCACATGAATCCACATACTTGTTTCGATCTTCTTGGCATCAATGAAAGACTAAAATGGTTATTGTGAGTTATCCGTAAAATGATAAACATGTGCTGTCGCGGACTTTTTGTAAAGCTTTCTGAGATATTCAATTTTGTGTACATTAATTTTGTGTATTTATTATGGTTTAGGCAGCGTAAGCCATTTAAGCGTCCAAAGAGCTACTTTTTTCATGTCTTCCACTAAAAGGGCTATTTTTAAGGGTGTAGGAGTTGAGAATCACAACTCTGTTGTAGCCTATGTTCATCCCGGGAATCTCCTGAGCATTTTGCAAAATGCCCCATTACAATCGGATCAACGGTATGACCGCGCATAAAGTACGAACAAACAAACATCTACTTTTATATATTAGATATCGTTCAATTTTTATTGTTTTAATCATTAAATTGACAGTTCAGATTCTTCATAATGAACCGAAATGGACATTTCGGTACAGGAATTACGTCTTACTGCGCAAACTACACGTCATCGCGTCTCCATCTCGAGTGTCATCTTTATGAACAGTGCCAAATGCTTTCCTATCTATCCCTCCCCTTTCCTAGTGCGCACCCTGTGCTATCGCGCATTCCCCCTCTCCCGGTGAACTCTCATAAATAGCTGTGTTTCGTAACATTGAAAGGATCATCTACTTAGTCACCGTTGGAGTCTGGTCAGAAAAGCTCAGGAGAGCTGGTTATGTTTGTTTAGTCCAGTGAGCCAGGGTGGGGACGCCAGGACAGTATTTCCCCCAACCCGAGGCTGGACTTGAGTGATTGATCATGTATGAGTGTATGTAAGTTGATTTATATCATATTTTGTTTTTGTATAGATGATCAACTATGATTTCTTTTCTTTGTAAAGCGAATATTTATTTATTTATCTTTATATCATATCTGACTAAATTTTGACTCGCATTAAAAGCTTTAGTTGTGTTTTTTTTTACTAGGCATATTCATTCAGTAGTTAGCATTAGTCAGATGTCTAAGTCAAATTCCAAAAGCTTACTCAAGCGTATGCTAGTTCCTTTATCCCAAAGCTTCCACGATTGTATTTTATAAGTCAGTAAACATTACATATTGGGAGAATTTAGTAAAGAAAGTTGAATTCCTCTTTGCCTCTATGGGCCCGGGCAAAGATGTCACTATTTGAATAATCTATGCTTTCCAATCAAAATAGTTGTCAACAATAACGGTTTGATCCAGCACCTATACGGTGCAATTTCTGGTAGCATTGAGCGTGGTTACGCCGGTGCAATAATATGAAATCTATACGACTCTTCCCATATTACTGCTACCTTTGAAGTAGTTACAACTGCGGTGCATAAAATGAGGGTAAATTCGCATAACTGGCAACAAAAGTTTTACTATCTAGTAATGTAAAGCTTTAAATTGGTAGTTTAAAATAATTTTAAGACATAATAGTGTTCTGAGAATCGATATTGTCTAAAACCATGCACATGCAAACTTGTAAAATTTAATTTGACAGGTAATCGTCTTATCTTTAAAAAGCTATCCCTTCTCTAAATCAACAATCTATCTACTAAGACAATTACTTGGGGCTCAGAAAACAGAGCATTTTAAGTTTTTCTCTTCCAATTTTAATCGTTCCAAGAAAGTAAGTATCCTTTCCCTTTTCTCAGTTGTGTTTCTCGACAAATTATATTGTAATCTCCTTAAAACTAAAAGGGAAGGTTTTGAGGGAGAGAACATCTTCCACCCTAACCACATCCTGACAAGAAATGGCTGCATCGTTACCATAGAAATTAAAATACTCCAGATGGTCGCATGGTTAATTTCTGTTCTAATGAATTTTCATGAATTTTGTACTCGCTACAAGGAGAATTATCCCTCAAGAGAAGAGGAAAAGTATTAAAATATTGTTCTTGTAATTTAGTAGAAACAGACTGACGTCATTTCATGGAGCTGTCTCTCTCGATTAGGCTTACATTTTTTTGTACTTGTAACACAGGTAAAGGGCGTATTTCTTACCTCAAAAGAACAACATGCCTCGATGGTCTAGTGACTATTTAGCTCGCCTTCTTCTTCTGTAGAATAAAAATTCGTCACCCATTATCAAGAAAAATTGCCTTTTCACAGCAATTGTTAATTTAACAATTCCCACAATTACATTTTGAATGTAAATGAATACCTTTTAACATAACTTCATGAATCTAGATTCATACTTAACTTACTTAATACAGGTTTTACACTTTACAGCAGTTCGCCCTTAATTCCTACTTTCCAGAGATTCCTATCTTCCAACTGTCCTTCTTCCATACCTCTCCATCTTCTTCTTTTTCACTTCACGGGCTAGGCAAAATGCCTGTTCCGCCTCACAATTGTCCAATTTTTCACTGACCTTCCTACATTTCATGAACCTCTTGGCTTGTAGTTAAATGCTGCTATTGGTAATCTTATTACATTCGTTCTTTCTACACCATTTTTCTCTATATTCTTTGATTTTATCATTTAATGGATATATATTTAATTCTGTTCTTATATCTTCATTCTTTAACCATTCTTGTGCAGCCTTTTGTTCTTCTATGGAAGTTCATTTCTACGCTTTGTATTGTACTTTGTAATTTTAGGTCATTACCCAAGTTACACTGCCATAAAGTAATGCAGGAACTGCAAATGTTTTATAAAACTTCAATCTAGTATCTCTTCTTCTTTTGTTCTTTAATGTTCTATGTATAGTTCCACATATCATTTGAAATCTTGACAGTTTCACATTTACGTCTCTTTCAATTTGTGTGTTTATAGTAAAATTACAACCCAAATAATTAAAACTTATTTGTTCTAGAGGTTTGTTGTCTATTATGATTTTTGAACTTATATGTCCATTTTCCCAAAATACCATTATTTTTGTTATTCCTTTGATATTTTAAAATTACATTCTTGGCATAAATAATTTAATTGATGTAAAGAGTACTGCAAATTAGTTTCATTTTCTTGAATAATAACCACATCGCCAGCATACATTAAAACATTTAATATTTTAAAACGGTCCATTCTTATACCTACATTAACATTACTTTTCCAATTTTGGATGATGTCATTAATAGAGTATGTACATTAAAAAGAGGAGGTGATAAACTACACCCTTATCGTACACCTCTATTTATTAAAATTGATTCGGTCTTTGATGTGCCTATATCTTATACATAAAAATTAATGTTTGTTTGTTTGTATGTTTGTTTATTTGTATGTTTGTTTGTTTGTTCGTACTTTATGCGGCCATACCGTTGATCCGATTGTGATGGTGTTTTTTGCAAAATGTTCAGGAGATTCCCGGGATGAACATAGGCTATAAGAGAGTTGTGATACTCAACTCCTACACCCTAAAAATCGACCTTTGTAGTGGAAAACGTGAAAAAAGTATCTCTTTGGACGCTTAAATGGCTTACGCTGCTTAAACCATAAGAAATACACAAAATGAATGTACACAGAATTGAATATCTCAAAAACCTCTACAAAAAAGTCCGCGACAGTATATGTTTATCTCTTACGGATAACTCACAATATCCATTTTAGTTTTTCATTGATATAGAGTCTCGCGTCGTAGCCGAGTGGTTAAGGCAAGAAATCTTGGCGCAGCACTACGGGACTTACGCTCGTTCGAGTCTCTACGGGGGAACAAATTTTTCTCATGGAATGTCGGCCAGTGGGTCAGAAATGAAATCTAGCTAAAAAAAAATCACTCTAATATAATTGTTATATGACGGTTCTTAAGTTATCTGCAAAGGAGGGTACAATTCTAATGTTCATGACTATGTGATGTCATCATTCACACTTCTTGAGCCACAACAGAAGGCTGTAAGAGGTTTTCTTGCGAACTTATTTAATAATTTCTGAATTTTATGGTAAAAAAATGTAACATTTTTATCGTCCGCCCATGACATGAGAATTGAACGTTCGGGCAGGTCAACGTCTGCCGGGTACGCTAGTTTATTATAATTTGAGATTTTTCATATAAACTTTTTATCACATCAATTAATTTTGCAGGGTAGCCATGTATTTCCATAATTTTCCATAACTTATCTCTATCAACAAGATCGAATGCCTTCTCAAAATCAATAAAAACAACATGAGCCTGAAGGTAACGTTCTCTCCTTTTTTCAAATACTTGCTGTAATATGAATAAATTATCTATTGTTGATTGCCCCGTTCTAAAGCCACTTTGTTCTTCTTCTAGTATTGCTTTTGCTATTATTTTAAGCCTTTTATTTATAACCCTTGCATAGATTTTATAAATTGGATTAAGTATGTTAATTCCACTATAATTTTTACATTTTATTCTATCTCCTTTTTAAATAATGGTATGATTTCAGCTATGTTCCAAATTTCTGGTATTCTACTCTTTCTCCAACATTAATTAAATAAATGCAATATTCTCCAATGCAAAACTGTCCACCATATTTTAGAAGCTCCATATTTATCTGATGAGGACCAGCTGCTTTTCTATTTTTTTGGTTTCTTTTAAGGATTCTTGAAGTTCATCAAATGTAATCATATCAGTTTGAATTTCTCCTTTTTCATCATGGCATTATATATTCCGTCATACCATGTTCTTCTATTTCTCCCCCTTCTTCCTTCTGCCTGGTACCATCCAATCTAATACCTGTTTAGGCCACTGTTCATCCGACAACCATTGTACATGTCCATACCACTGTAGAGCTCTCTTTGTTATCCTATCGATAACAGTTTCCTGTGCATCCGTTTCTTGTCTAATATATGTTCGATCTAGATTCCAGAATTCAAAACAAAACTGCAAATTCCAAGTATGGGCTGCCTCTAACGTGTAACGTTTAGCATAGTTGTTTGAATCCCAGAGGTCCCTGGTTTGATTCTTGGCTACTATAGAAAATTATCTTTCGATTTAGGGTCTGATGCGGGGTCCGCTCAGCTCCGTGAGGACAACCGAGTAACTGTTTTACAGTCCAGCCGCTGAGTCTCCGGCCCTGACGTTTAGGTTGTACGAGGGGTAAAGGGAGAAACCCGCCTCTACTGCCAATAGAAAAACAGTTGAAGTTGGAGTGGACGTCTGCCACAAACCAAGTTCTTGACGCCGCTAGTAAGGTTTGAAATTGCTGCGATGTTGTCGGCTGTGTTTCTGCTAACATCCATAATTTGATATTCCGTGGTATATAAAGCGGCCCCTCCCATTGAATATCCATATCGACAACACTGTCGTGAAAATTCAGGGCCGGTAATTCAGCGGCTGGACTATAAGTGCAAAGCAGCGAAAAACGATTTAGAATAATCAAACCAGGCTTGAGCGATACGATACCCATGTGGTCACTTGTACTGCCTTCTGTTAGTCTGTGACAGCAAATGTTTCAGCTCTGTGGGACTGTGGTGCCAAAATGTATTATCATCGTAGATATGATTTATTTGTAAGGAACGTGCTGTGATTATATTTAAAGCTCATAAATGAAACTGTACTCTGAAATATGATTCCTGTTAAAAAATTATAGACGCTTTCAAGCCTAGAATATTATTTATTTAATCCATTAATGCCTAAATATTAAACCATATTATTACAGACTGAACAATTTAAAGTGTGTATGTCTTTAGTCAATTAATACGATAATTCAAGAATGTTCTTATAACAGAAGACAATGAGGTTGATGTATAAAACTGATCGTGAATAACTCACGTTAATAAGTATCCAAAAAATCCGAGATTTTATAAAACACTTCACAAACGTGCGTTGTACGTTATTTTTAGCGCGATGCTGTTTTCGAAATAATACATAATAGTACAATAATAACATCTTTGTTGGAAATGTTTCCGTTCATTATAAACAACTGACTAACGTTAACAGTGTGGGCAATGTTTATTAGTTGAAACTACAGGAGGCCGTGAGACCAATTAGTGATGCAATTACGCAAAAACGTATTTATTGGTTTATATTGTTTCAAATAGAGTTAAGTTCACTTAAAATGCAGTGATTTGTTTCGTATAATGTATATTAACCCTACCTTTTTGGATTTTTTTCTATATACATTATACAGTAAAACCTGCCTATGAAGAAACATGACGGTCCCTTAAATATATTTTCTTCTTCGCAGTTTTCCTTCTTATAAAGGGTTCCCAAATTACAAGCTTGAATTTTCTCACGCAGTATAAGAGTTTTACATGCACGCTTTAAAGACATAACGTATTGACTGAAATACAGACAAAATAGTGTATGTAACACAGCTCAGTTTACACGGCAATACAAAATAATGATATTACACAAAAGAGAGAAGGAACTCAACTACAGGAAGACTGAAGAGTTTTTCCCAACTCCCTCGCAGATAACGTAAGCAGGCAAGGAATAGCGAGGGATTCCCCGCTGTCACACATAAGCAAGGGTATCCCCGCAATACAATGACAACACAAGAAGGTAAGAAAATATAATAAAGAAAGCGTCATATGCAGAATTTTCACGTGTGGTCATTACTACTGTAATTAGAACGTGCTTAAGAATAATTTTCCGTCTTACTGAGGTACAAATTAACTATTGGTACTTTAAAAACCATTCCGTTTCCGCATTATGAAGATTTCCGGCTTATACACGACGATTTTGCATATAGAATCGAACCATTCTGGAGATTTTTTCCGTCTCTACAGGTTTGCTTCTGATAAAGGTTCCGGCTAAGACAGGTTTTACTGTATGTAGTATACATAGAGGGCTGTGGTTTTACTTCCCACGCGCGTTTTGTAATGTGTAATATTACATTATAGTTATTTTATTACAGTATAGTTATTTAGGTTGGGAACCCCGAAATGTAGGAAGTTGAACTTTCAATCATGGTCGCCATTGCTGTAAGTACTACAAAACGCACTATCGCGAAAAAAATAATTTATATTAATTTGTTTTTCTTTTGTTTTATTTAAAATGTATCAAATAAATTAAGTCCCGCGCCGTAGCCGAGCGGTCAAGGTAGGAAGCCTTGGCGCAGAGCTACGGGACTTGCGCTGGTTCGGGTCTCCATGGGGGAAGAAATTTTCTCATGGTATTTCGGCCAGTATGGGACCGGTGCCCACCCAGCATCGTGAGGCAATTGGGTAGCTACAATAAGTAGCGGCTCCAGGTTGAGGTACCAGCTATAACGGCTGGGGGACTCGACATGCTAACCACATGTCACCCCTACACTGGCTGTTGATCATCTACCTCTGTGATTGACACATGTGGATGTGAAGGGCCAGCAGCCGGCTGGTAAAAGGGCAACCGCTGAAAAGTGGAAAGACCCTCAATCGGATCAAATAAATTACACGAATGTATGTTATAGGATAGAGGACTTTAAAAGCCCATATATATGTTAGTTTACTTTTTTAAACCCTCTTTCCACATATTTATGGAAGTCAATTCAAATTTAATTGGAATGTATTGCTTTTTAACCGAAGACAAACATCCAGCAAAAGTAAATAATCACAACTTTATAATAATTTATTTACCATTCTTCCGAAAATATTTCAGTCCTCCTTAGTACTCATTTTTTGAGAGGTGGAAATGACATGAACTGGCAGATTGAACTACATATCGACGTACTAGTAGCCCGGGGATCTAAATATAGATCCGTAACAGGTAGACAATGTAACCTATTGCAGGTGTGTGACCTATGACCCGACCAGTGTCAACCTGACCTCATGGCAAAGAGAGAGCAAGCTGAATTATACGCCACTTTATTGAGGAAATGGAATGTAGGTGAAGTGCCAGTATAAAGCTTCAAGCTTCCACTTTGTCCACCGCAAATTCCACACTACACTCTTGAGTATTTGAATCCGGGCATCCCCTGTAGTCTCTCTGGATAATGAAATAATACATATACAATTATCTCAGAATAACTTTTTGATTTTATTCAGGGTTATACCTCTATATTACACGCATTATATTAGCTTGACATGTATCTGTCCATCTCTCTATGTAACGGAATCTTTGAACACGATTTTAACCCACTTAAAAAACATGGGATCGACTTGAAACTTTGTATAGTTTTAAAGGACCAATGACAATCCCATAATTTCATAATTTTTTTTTAAATCCTGGGCAGAATCATCAGAAAATCAAAAAAATAAAAACCGGTATAATAGGTTGCGGACTTGTCGACTTTCTAGTCAATCGTTGTAAGAGCTCAGTGGGTAGAGCGGTGGACTATAGTGGTATATAATTTCAGTAATCCATAGGTCGCCGTTTCAAATCCGGCCTGGAGGATTTTTTTGGAAGAGTATTAAGCGATTAAATTTTCATAGGATTCCGGTTTATGACAATCAATTAAACTGAACATTTAAAAAAATAAATAATAGCTTAAAAACTAAAACAACACGCTTTATTAGAAAACCAAACTAAAAAATTAATAATAGTTAAAAAAACTAAAACAACACGCTTTATTAGAAAACCGAACTAAAAAATGAAAAATAATTTTAAATTCCAACACTCTTGGAATAAAATTAAAGTGGTCAACAAAAAATCATCTCCAACACATCTAGAATAAAACTAGAGTTATCTACAAAAAAAAATAATTTTTCCATCAAAAGCGTGGGGTGCTTTTTATGGTTTTTACGTTTTCTTCTAAGAGACTTTGCTTTTATCAATATCTGTTTATTATCAAATATATTAATTGATATAGAGCACCGCACGCTTTTGATGGTAATTTTTTTTTGTAGATAACTCTAGTTTTATTCTAGATATGTCGGAGATGATTTTTTTTTTGTTGAACACTAATTTTATCCCAAGCGTGTTGGAAATTAAAATTATTTTTCATTTTTTACTTCGGTTTTCTAATAAAGCGTGTTGTTTTAGTTTTTAAACTGTTATTTATTTCAATATACTGATAAGGATGATAAAATACAATAATTATTTATCTAATATATTCGATACATTTGTTACTCCACTATTGCCGTACCCAAGTCTGCATGAGGAGGAGCGGAGGAGTAACACCTCGTTAAAAAATCCAGGTTCAGCTTACACGGCTGATAGTACCTTGTAAGGGTCCCTAGCCAGGGTAACGGTGAAAACCCCAACGGCAGATGCAGCAGAGTAGGAGATTTACAGTAGGTGCAAACGGCGGATGAGGCAAAAAAGGGTGGATCAGACTCTTAGCTGCAGTGAAAGTAACTGATCCATGGTGGACTCCAGAAAAAGTCTCTATTCCTCCAGGTTGGGGGGGGGGGGTTGATGCTATGGGCTAACTCCTCATACATTGTAGAAAAAAAGTTAATGCTAGAAACCAAAAGAGAAATATGACAGAAGCAGACATGCAAGACCGGGAAGTGTGGAAGAAAAAAATATATTTTTTGGTTGAGTTTACCTGTCTATATAAGAGAAAAAAAATTCTGAAAAAAAATATATTTGTCTACCAATCAAAAAGTTTGTATCTTACAAGATAAATAATTTTTATAATTATTATTATAACGCTATTTATTATGATTCGATCTGCCTCAATTCTCTCCAAAAAAAATTGTTGAAGATCGATAAGAATCATTCCCATTCGAATGCGGGTTTGATCCTTAAAGAAATGCTCGTCTTCCTTTAAACATTTTTACTCCGTGTACACCTGTGTTATTTTACAAGAGAATTTCATAAAATATTGTAACTGCAGATTTAAAATATACACTAAATTAAATACGCGATACGACAGCTACGAAGAGCTATGGGCGATTGAATTGGTCGCTGTCACTGGCATGTAGATGACAGAAGTGAATTTCACGAGGTTAAGAAGGTTTACTCAATCTTAGATGAGTTTTATATTTGATTTACTTAAATCAAATAGACTCTCAGTTTTCCTCACGAGTCAAAGGTAAAAATTACATGATACAGCCGGGTATTGATCCCGGAACCCTAAAATATTAGTCGAACCATACTAAATCCATATTGAAGATCTCCTAAAAGGTTTCCTCTAAAGATAGTGTAATTCATTCTTATGTATTCTTCTCCATTTACCTCTGTTCGTTCTCTCTTTTGTCCAAAAAATTTCCTAAGAACTTTAATCTCAAATACTCGTAATCTTCTGTCCTTCCTTAAAATAGGAATTCGTGTTTCGTATCCATATAATATAAACTGAAGAATATATATATTTCCAGTTTAACTTTTTTTTTTAGAAAAGTCGGGATGACAGATGTCGCTGTAATGTGTAATAGCGTGCAGTTCTATAATTGAACCCATTATTAATTTCTTTCTCTACTTAATTCCTGTTTTTAATTATTGTTCCGGGGTATTTGAATTCAGCCACTTCTACAAAATTTCCCTCATTTTTCATTAACTATCCGTTTACATTATATAATTAATTCCTATGTATGACCATACATTTAGTTTTAATGTTATTTATTTCCAGCACCACTTTTCTTTTTCTTGTTCTTCTTCTTCTTCTTCATCACGGTTTAGGCTTATTTTCTAGCCTGTTCCAGCTCCAAATTGCTGCTGTTTCCATCTTTTCTTTGATCTTCCCAAACTTCTTCTTCCTCGTGGCGAATAGCTGTATGCTGCTTTTGGTATTCTATTCTCAGTCATCCTTGCCAAGTGTTCTTTCCAGTTTGTTCTGTATTTCTCTATTGTGGTGTTTAATACCTCTACTTTTAGTTGCTGTCTTATTTCTGTGTTTTTTTTTTTGCGTCTGTTCTTTGATATCCTGCTATTGGTCTGAGGAATTTAATTTCAGCAGTTTGTATTCTGGCAGACTGTTGTGTACCAATTTTTTTGTGGTGACCCGCGCCTTAGCTGAGCAGTTTTACGGAATGGTGCCTTGGTGCAGAGCTATGGGACTTGCGCTGGTTCCAGAAATTTTGTTACGTAATATCGGCTTGTATGGGATCGGAGTCCACACAGCTACAATAATAGAGATTCTAGGTTGAGGAAACCAGCTGTAAAGACTGGCGAACCCGACTTGCTTCATCATGATCATCTACCTATATGATTAGTACATGTAGATGTGAGGTCAGCTGTCGACTGGTAGGCAAGGGCTTCTAGGTCTGTCAAGCCATTGCATTTTATTACGGCGATTAGATGAAATTCGGGGACAATTTGTGCCAGTTTACTGACGTTTGTCTTACAAGTTAAGAAAAATAAAGCAAAAAGAATCTATTCTAGGAAACCTGTCCCGATTAGGGATCTAACCAGAGCTCATTGGACCCGAGAGAAGGACGTTATCGCTAGTAGAACACAGAAGTGGGCTGTGATACAAACTGGGGTATTATAAAAAGCCAACCAAATTGTTGGATTAAATTTTTAAATCAAATTGTGAAATCAAATTGATAAATCATTCATAGACAATATGATGTAAATACTAATAAAATTCATATTAAATTCCGTTGAGGTGAATAGTCATAACATAAAAATCAAACATTAAAATGTACCCGTTGGCAGGTACCGTCGTCCTCAACTTTGTAAAAATAATGTATTAAAAATATTATTAATTGGAGGCCTTTCAGAAGTTACCTTCTATCATCAGCAGGATGAGTATGCGCTACTACTTGTTGTATTTAAGACGCTGCAGACGTTGATGGTCTTGATGCGTCGCCAGTAGGAACTGACTGGTTTTTAACAATCCCATATAAGGGATTGTACGTTTGGGGTGTGTTCTCATTTAGTAGCAAAGTGTTGTAGATTTCTCCCATGATTCCAAGGTCTTCTAGTAGATTAATTTTAGCTGGAAATCTTTCTCTGTGAACTATCGATAGAGTGTTTTCTATTGTTTCCATTCGATGACCTGCGTTAAATATGTGTTTTGCATAGCTTAACTTTCCATCCGCGTACATAAAATCTCGCAGGTGTTCCTTGTATGTTATGTTGAAGTTTCTACTTGTCCTGCCTATATAAAACGCATTGCAATCTTTACACGTTAGATTACAAACTCCCTTTCAAATTCAATAAACAGGTACATTTTAATGTTTAATTTTTATGTTATGAATATGATGTAAGTTAGTAACATTTCAACAGGCAAATAAACATCCAGGATGACATTCTCATTACTTAGAAGTGTTACTTTCAATCAATTTTGACGCGACATCATTATCCAAGTGACTTAAATGCTAAGATGCAATCAATCGTACAGCATTTCCCAATTAGACCCAGTGTAAATATACGCTAGAGTATAAGTTTCTAACAAGTACAAGAACTCTCTTTTCATTATTAACGCCTAAACAGGTTAAAAGTTATATTAGAATATAATAAGCGGAAAATTGCTCGTTCAAATCTGGATAGACATCGTGTCCCATTCAAACCTCCCACATTTTAATTAATCATAACTCTCAAGGTATATGGAATTATGAAATGAGGTTGGCATTAAAATAAAGAGAAACTCAAAGAATTTTTGTTTTCATTGTTGCAGTTAATTCATCTGTGGCATGTTGGCCAAAAATGACATAAAACAAAATGGCGAATCCTCAGCAACGAGTACAAATTGTTTTCTGGTATGCAGAGACGAAGTCAATAATTACAGTACAAAGAAATTACTGGAGAGAATCTGGAGGAAATGCACCTGATGGGAAGACCATTAAGGAAGGCATGGCTTGAGAAGTTTCTGGCTATTGGAAGCGTTAAAAAGAATCAGGAGGTGCTCATACACGTGTTTCAGGAGAAAAGATTGAAGAAATTAGAGCAGGATTTCAGAGAAGTCCACAAAAATCAATTCGGTCAGTGCGGTGCGCAACGTTCAAATAACTGACACAAGAAATTAGTGGTTTGCCAATTTAGGGGTTAAGTCAATGTGTCAACTCCCATCAAATGTAATTAATACAATTATACTACATAATATTATCAGGATTTAAAAAAATAGCAATGAATGGGATGTGGCAAAAGAACGGAACTGTGCTTCTTTGAGTTAATATTTTACAATTCTGTTTATCAAATGTATGCATAATAAAGTAATTACACGTTTAAACATAGATACATTTTAGTCACTTGTATTAAACTATGTTACTTCGAATTCAAGCTAGTTAGTTTTGATTCAACCGCTTCAGTGGTATACAATGCTTTAAGGCCTAAAGTCTGCCAGAAAGAATAAAGCATTTTTTTTTCATTAGGCCTACTATTATTACCATTAAGTTATTGTCATTAATAGCCTATTATTTTTATTGTAATTAATAGCTTGTTTATTATTAAAATACTGAAAATTGTTTTTATTTGTAATCTATTTCATTCGAAGTCAATAATATAATATGTTTAATAGTCCGCCGTTCTAGCAGGCCCACGTTTGTTTCTTTGTTTTTTTTTTTGTGAGACTTTTTCGGGGTTTTTCCATATCCATAATATAAATTTTTAAAAAAATAAGACCATAATAGTACCCGAATATAAATGGTCATTGTTTATCATTTGTATCATGTTCGTCCAGTTATAAAATTCCTTAGAAAACACAAAAGAAAAAAAGATCTTAAGAGGTATGTCCTTGATGTTAAAGCGTCTGTAATTAAATAAATATTGTTCTTAATTCCATTCAATTTTAATTGCGTTATTACCTTCAATTCATGTAATGCTATATGCAACATTATTTATAATCATGTTGATGATAGTGAAATAATAATAATAATAATAATAATATTTTTTATTTCAGGATTTTTTCTGTTATTTACACAGGTATCCTCAACCAAAATATACAATTTTTCCTTCCACACTTACCGGTCTTGAGTGTCTGCTTAAGTCATATTTCTCTTCTTCATGTTGTCTTGAATTCCCTTTATCCACGTTGCCTTTGGTCTACCATATTTCCCATTTCCAAGAGGTATCCATTTCAATACTTCTTCAATGCCTCTTTGTTTGTTTCTGCGTCCCTTCTTCTCATTATATGTCCATACCACCTTAGTTGGACTTCAATCTTTGTATATCCTTTTCTTCATTCATTATTTCTCTTGTTGTATTATTTTTTATTTTATCTAATTATTTTCATATTCTTGCCGATCTTCTTAAAACGTCCAATATCAAAGACATTACAGCATTAAAATTTGACACAGCCATGAAATTATTCGTATCAGTAATCACCCCCGATCGCCACCTACGGGATAGAACTGATATGGGAGAAACTATCGCCCAGCGATTCGGAGAGGCTAGAAAAAGTGAAAGCAAGATACATAAAAAAAGCATTAGGTACAAGTAAATATACACCAAATAGAATGGCCTACATGCTAGCCAGAGAAATCTACTTCCTAGAGGACCTGAGACAAAGGATACTACTGCCAGCAACGGATCCATATAAGAAAGTCACCGAAAAAAGAAGCAGAAGGAAAAAGAGATCGACAAAGAGTTCTACGCCTCAGACGCCATGGTGAACAGGGAATGGGACGGAAGCAACCAACCACAAAGGCAAGCAATCATAGGCCTGGCAACACGTGGATACCACCATAAAATGTGCAAAAATATGAAATTCCACCAACCGAGTGACTCGTGTGAATGCAAGATATGTGGACAAAAATGCGAGCGATGCCATTACAAACAATGCAGAAGATAGACGGGATCGTTGAACGAACTCATAAAAGACAAATCATAAACCTAAAACTTAATGTATTCACGTAGACTTTCACTGCCAGAGTTGCTACGATGATCTTGAAGAAGATTTTCGGGCTGTAGGCCGTGGTCGGAAGCTTGTAGTTCCCCGACGTTTCGCCAAAGACTGCGTCAAGACAACCCTTGAGGATGCCAGACGCAGTCTCTGGCGAAACGTCGGGGAACTACAAGCCTCACGACCACGGCCTACAGCCCGAAAATCTTCAAGATCAACACTAAAACTTAATGTTCTTTCGAGTGCCACTTACCTACTTATTATTATTAAAACGTCCATTTCTGTGACTAATAATTTATTTCTGTGCTTTTGGGTCAACGTCAATTTATCCGCACCATGTAATAAAATACTCTTCACAATTGTGTTATATATTAATAATTTAGTCCTTTTGATTAATAATAATAATAATAATAATAATAATAATAATAATAATAATAATATGAAGAGTAAATCTATAGTAAAATCAGGCAATATGCGTGTAAGGTAAAAGTCTACAATTGATTAAACAAATATTAGTAACTGATACTTTCACGCTAAAATGTAATAAACAACATTCTCGCGGAAAGTGCAGTTAAACTGAGCGTGGAGGTGTAGACCGCGCTCTCTAGGAGCCACCACGTTCAGTTCAACAGTGCACTTACCGCGAGAATATTATATTTAGTGTGAAAGCGTTTAAACTAATGCAGTGCCAGTTACCGGTACGTTTACCTTAATTAATCGATGCTCTGAAACGTAAACAAAAATAATAATTAAAATAAAATAAAGAACCGTATTTAAATAATTAACAAATAATGTAAATACGCAACGATAATTGAAAATAAAGTAAATTAATTATTGGTAGTTCAATATTGTCGTAAATAAGATGTTTAACAGGTTTGTTATTGTAAAAAAAACACTTTAAAAAGGTTATGTTACCGGTATTAGAACGTAGGAGGAGGTAATGGGTGGATTTTGAAATTCAATGTATGATTTATTGGACATGAAGTGATTTTTCTTTACTGGGGATGGTGTTACAAATTGTTATTGTAACCCTTGGTAACCTGTAGTGACCTGGCCCTCGTTAAGTCATGTGTACTACCTTACTTCTTGCCTGTCAACGTGTTTACATCATGTAAAGATTTCCCTAGTGCTGCTGACGTGTGCCCTACGTCACTACGTGATTAGACAGCAAATGCTATTTCCATCCCCAGGACGACAATTTCGTGTGCAGGCATGCATAATCACTAGCCAAAAAATTCCATCCCTAAAAACACAATCTTTCCCTTGTAAGCATTTCGTATTTTTAAAAATGGAATTTCAGTTAAGTTTCGTATTAAAAATATAATTTATTTGTAATGGAATTTGTATATTAGTTTACTATTTCAATTTTATTTTTTGCGCAATAGAGCGTCTTGTCGTACCTACAGCAATGGCAACCATGATTGAAAGTTCAACTTCCTACATTTTCGGGGTTGCCAACCTAAATAACTATACTGTAATAAAGTAACTATACTGTAATATTACATATTACAAAACGCATGTGGGAAGTAAAACTACTACCCTCTATGTATACTACATACAATATATATACAAAAAATATCCTAAAGGTAGTGTTAATATACACTATATGATACAAATCACTGCATTTTAAATGAACTGAACTTTATTTCTAATAATATAAAACAATAAATACGTATTTAATACACAATTGATCTTCTTGGTGATACAATATTAAAATATATATACAGTCAATATGCCCATTTCACCAATAAATGTTTAAAATGGTCAACAAGTTTCTACAGCCAAGCTGTCATTCTCAAGACCAGATATTGACAGTCAATATCTGGTCTTGAGAATGACAGCTTGGCTGTAGAAACTTGTTGACCATTTTAAACATTTATTGGTGAAATGGGCATATTGACTGTATATATATTTTAATAAATACGTACTTACCGCCATTTTATCACTAATTGGTCTCATTGCCTCCTGTAGTTTCAACTAATAAACATTGCCTACACTGTTAACGTTAGTTAATTGTTTATAATGAACACAAATATTTCCAACAAAGATGTTATTTATTATTTTGAATACACCACAGCGCAAAAAATAATGTACAACGCACGTTTATGTGTTTTATAGAATCGCGGAAATTAAAAACCTCGCTTCTGTAAAAACAATTTCCCAACCTCGCATCGTTATATAAGAGTCAAAGCATAAAAATCATATGCGCTTGCAAAGTTAATAATTGTGTATGAAATAATTAGGAATCTATTTCATAAAACCACTTTAAAGAATGTGGTAACTGATTGAGAAATATATTTAGTGAAGAAGAAAAGTATATGTAAATTTGTGATTAAAATCAAAGGACAGAGATACGAAAGGTGTAGTGCTAGGTTAATGGAGGGTTGTGTAAGATGAAGAGAGGGTAATGATAAACTTTGTCAGGGTAATTTGATCTTCAAAAGATGTGGGCACCCCCTAACGATCAGACACAAGCCACGTGCGCAGATTGTTGGCTTCCTCTTACACAAGCATAAGACGTGCAACAATTGCTACTTTTGCCTGCCCCATTCAATTCATTAAGGCACTTTTCTTCTATTTACGCTTTGTTTATATATAGATGCGCTTTAACACCAAGGTCAATTCACGTCTAGAATTGTTGCTTTTTTTCATTACATTGTATATGCATTCACTGTGTATGGTCGTGCGTTCATGAGGAAATTCACTTACTTAAACATCATCATGATCAAATCCGTTTTAGGCCACGTGGTCTGTGATGATAAACCTTAAGAAGATCGTCTTGATCTTTCCACCAATGTTTTGGTCTTCCTTGGTCCCTATGTCCAGTTGGAGTATATTGGATCGTCTTTTTTGGAAGTATATTTATTTTCTTTCTTCTCAGATGATTTTTCCATTCTTGTTGATATCTTTCTATATCTTCATCTAAACTTAGTACTCCAAGTTTTTCTCTGACTATTTAACTCATGCCCCAAATGGGAGTCAATGACCAATCACATTTCAATGATTTTTTATTTACAACCAATCACAGTCGTTTTCACCTCGATTTTATCATTTTTTTAACACTGTAAAATCAATCTCCTCCTTTTTAACATTTTGAATAGCTCATAGTAATATTTTGCAGTGACTGCATGTGGCTACAAGAATGTATATATAGTGCACGAATATCACCTTATCGTGTTTGCAGGAGATAATATAAAAACATTTGTAGCAATTGATTATGCCACAAAAAAAAACCACTGTTTGCACTTTCTTAAACTGTTTTTCCCAGGTAATATCGTTCCAGAAAAATATAATTGACATACTTACATCTTAGGACATCAGAAATTAATTAATATACAGTTTGATGTGTTTCATTTTTTCTCCGCTAGTGTGCATTCTTAAAATATTGCGATCCTTTGGCAATAAAGAATATGATCTGGTTGTAGTGATAAACAAGTGAAACATACGTTTCTCATTTGTTTTCAAACCACCGTTTACATTAAATATATACATATTTTAAAATAACTATATTTAAATAATGATTTATAAGTAAACAGCTTAATTGTATTCGTTAAATAGTCCTAACAAATGCCACTCATTATTTCCAAATTTTCATACATAATGCCACGAGTGATTTCCAATTTATCTAGAGAATTTGGAAATCATGAGTGGCATTTGTTAGGACTATTTAACAAATAAAATTAAGCTGTTCACTCACAAATCATTATTTAACTATAGTTATTTTAAAATATTTATATATTTATTGTGAACGGCAATGTTTGAAAACAAATGAGAAACGATTGGTACGCTTCATTTGCTTCTTTTGTTCATCACTGCAACCAGATCATAATATTATTTATTGCCAAAGAATCGCAATGTTGTAAGAATGCACCCTAGTGGAGAAATTTATAACCAACGTTATAGGTATTAATTAATTTGATGTACTATGATGTAAATATGTCAATTATATTTTTCTGCAACGTCATTTCCTGGAAAATAATTCGTTTAAGAAAATGCAAATAGTGTTTTTTTTTGTGGTATAATCAATTGTTACAAATGTTTTTATATTATCTATCGTACGCGCTTTCTGCTGACATCCATGCACTATATATGCAATCTGGTAGCCGTATTTCTTGGGGGGTTAGTCACTGCAAAATAATGCTATGACCTATTCAGAATGTAAAAACGAAGGTGCTTTCTTTATTATGATAAACTTTAGTTGGTAAATTTTAGGCGAAACACGACTGTAAATAAAAAATCATTGAAATGTGATTGGTCACTGACTCCCATTTGGGGTATGAGTTAAATAGTGCAGATCAATTCACGTGAATTTGTCGATAATTTGGAAATCACTCGTGGCATTACTTATGATAAAAGTGTTCCTTTGGTGATTCAGCCTATTAATTCCTAACAGTGAACGTAAGAATCTCACTTGGCTTACTCTAAGTTTATCAGAATTTTATTTAAAATCCAAATTTCAGTTCCATATTTTTAGAGCAGCCTTTGATATGGTGTAATCTTAGTTTTGTATCTCCTCATCTGTTTACCAAAATGTCTTATTATTACTCCATTCATTTTATTATATTTTTGTAATTAGCAATCAATGTCACTCTTGTGTTCTGCAAATACACTTCGTAAGTATGACAAATCAGAAACTTGTTCTAAATTTTACGTTTTTTTCCATTGCTTTATATTTAGAAGTAGAAATTTTCATATTATATTTGCTGGTAATTTTGAATTATTGATAGCCTACTTATTTTTTTAATTATGTTATGAAATGTTGTGGTAAAGAAATTCCAATCAGCATTGATAATGAATTCTGAGGAAAAATTTTAAAAAAGGTCTCAGTTAGGTTGGTCGAAACCATAGCATTGATAATGAATTCTGAGGAAAACTTTGAAAAGGTCTCAGTTAGGTTGGTCGAAGCCATATCATTGATAATGAATTCTGAGGAAAACTTTTAAAAGATCTCAGTTAGGTTGGTCGAAACCATAGCATTGATAATGAATTCTGAGGAAAACTTTGAAAAGGTCTAAGTTAGGTTGGTCGAAATCTAGCATTGATAATGAATTCTGAGGAAAACTTTGAAAAGGTCTCAGTTAGGTTGGTCGAAACCATAGCATTGATAATGAATTCTGAGGAAAACTTTGAAAAGGTCTCAGTTAGGTTGGTCGAAACCATAGCATTGATAATGAATTCTGAGGAAAACTTTTAAAAGATCTCAGTTAGGTTGGTCGAAACCATAGCATTGATAATGAATTCTGAGGAAAACTTTGAAAAGGTCTCAGTTAGGTTGGTCGAAACCATAGCATTGATAATGAATTCTGAGGAAAACTTTGAAAAGGTCTCAGTTAGGTTGGTCGAAACCATAGCATTGATAATGAATTCTGAGGAAAACTTTGAAAAGGTCTCAGTTAGGGTTGGTCGAAACCATAGCATTGATAATGAATTCTGAGGAAAACTTTGAAAAGGTCTCAGTTAGATTGGTCGAAACCATAGCATTGATAATGAATTCTGAGGAAAACTTTGAAAAGGTCTCAGTTAGGTTGGTCGAAACCATAGCATTGATAATGAATTCTGAGGAAAACTTTGAAAAGGTCTCAGTTAGGTTGGTCGAAACCATAGCATTGATAATGAATTCTGAGGAAAACTTTGAAAAGGGCTCAGTTAGGTTAGTCGAAACCGTAGCATTGATAATGAATTCTGAGGAAAACTTTGAAAAGGTCTCAGTTAGGTTGGTCGAAACTATAGCACTGATAATGAATTCTGAGGAAAACTTTGAAAAGGTCTCAGTTAGGTTGGTCGAAACCATAGCATTGATAATGAATTCTGAGGAAAACTTTGAAAAGGTCTCAGTTAGGTTGGTCGAAACCATAGCATTGATAATGAATTCTGAGGAAAACTTTGAAAAGGTCTCAGTTAGGTTGGTCGAAACCATAGCATTGATAATGAATTCTGAGGAAAACTTTGAAATGATCTCAGTTAGGTTGGTCGAAACCATAGCACTGATAATGAATTCTGAGGAAAACTTTGAAAAGGGCTCAGTTAGGTTGGTCGAAACCATAGCATTGATAATGAATTCTGAGGAAAACTTTGAAATGGTCTCAGTTAGGTTGGTCGAAACCATAGCACTGATAATGAATTCTGAGGAAAACTTTGAAAAGGGCTCAGTTAGGTTGGTCGAAACCGTGATTTGTATCTGGATCCTCCCGAAACGAGTCTCGTAGTAACCGCTTGACCATTTCGGTAGGATTCCATTATTTGTACAACGTAAACATATATAAACAAATTAATGATAAGTACAATCATATTTTTAGGGACTTAAAGCCGTGGGTCCCGAGTCTGAAGATTTTCAGGCTCGTAAAAAATCTCAAATCTGAATAAAAAGATCTCTAAGCAAAATTTCCTATCTTCTTTCATCCGCGGGTGAATGGAGTTCAATCATTATATAGAATGTTAAATATCTAATTACTACATAGATCCGTGTACGTGTACATTTTTATAATTCATCTTTATTTTGCATTGTTTTCATTATTGTTTTATTCAACTTTCTATCTTATTCATGCGTTCTGGCTCTTTTTTATCTAAATCCATTCTACATCTTGACTATTTATCATCCCCATTATTACTGTTATTACACTGAAATAAATGATTACTTATATAACCCATTATTTACAGATGATCAAGTCATTATTACACAATATAAAGATGAAGCAACAGATATGATTATAATTGAGAAATTTGAAAATGAGGATCACAATATTTCAAAATGAATACTGATGAGCAATATATTACAGGAATGAATAGCATTAAACATGTCAAGAAATTTAGATATCTGCGATCAAACTTAGAAAAAGGAACTTCTTCATAATCAGAAAAAAACAACAAGCAGTTGGAAGGAAAAACTCAGTATTATGGAGTAAAAACATCCTTTACAGAACATAGAAATGTATAAGGCTATTGTACAAAACAAGCATTTTATTAACAATAGAGATGGATTACTGGAGATCATCGCGGAAATCCAGACTAGAAAAAAATTATAAACGCTCAAATTATGAAAATGATGAATTTTGAAAGAAATGTATTACAGAAATTGAAGAATGACTATTAAGATCTCGAGAAGATGTCATTTGATCGAATCCTAAGAAGATTTTAGAGCAGAGAGTCGATGGAGAAAAGAAGAAGTCCTAAATATGATAGGATGGATTAAAACGAGATTTAGTATATGTGAACGGAGACGAGATGAGGATGTTCAGGACCTATTACGCTATTAGATAAGGGGAATTTCTTGAGAATGACGGAAAACCACTATATTGTGCATAAATTCCAAAATAAATAAATATATTATTATTATTATTATTCATAATTTGTAAACATTTAATTGTATACAATATACAAATTAGTGAAGTTAATTGTATGCTACTGTTACAGGTTGAGCGGATGAGAAGACCTGATGGACTTAAATCTGACAGTATATAATTAATGCTTTATTATTACATTATACTTGAGGGGAGCAACAAGATGTTCAAAATTAGAAAAAGTAAGAAATACTGTCATACGAGGAAAAATGAATATTAGATATTCAATAGTAGATTATATAAGATATAAGAAATTTAATTGGTACGACGAATGCAAGAAGGAAAGTTGCCCAGGAAAACATTGGAATGGTGTCCACCTGGAAGAAGAAGGAAAGGAAGACCTCCAAACTCGTGAATGCAAGAAATGAGAACTGGAATGAGAGTAAGATGACTGGAGGAAATAGAGTGGATGGTTAGAGACGAGTGGAGAAGAAAAATAAAACTTTAGGCACAGAAATATGTGTAAACATTAAAAATCTGTATGTAAATGAATTAAATTATTAGAGGCAGATGCGAACAGGAAACCACCATGTGGGGCTCCTATGCAGGCAAGAAAACTCAGGGGAGACCAAGAAGGAGATGGGCGGACACATTCAAACATAAATTTAGGTACCCACTAGTCTAGCGTCGTCTTTGTCTTCGTAACTAGCAAGCGTTATTTAACAATATAAAATTTTAACTATATAGTAATTGTTCATCACTCTCTCATGTGGAGTAGCTCCGCATGTGAATCACGAAACACTAGTTTTGCTTCTTGTATGCCATCATAGTGCTTCGTGGGGCAGAGTGTCTTATTAATTCATTATTATTAGGGCCCGGATGTTTATGGCCTTAAATGTTTAAAAAATGACCTATAATATTCCCTTAAAATTATCTTAAAATGACCTAAAAGTGGAAAAAGAAAGTCCTAATGAAAATGATAAATTTCATAATAATTAATGAATTGTTAATTATTATTAATGTATTAATTTATTAATTATAAATGGTCTAAGAGAAATAACAATAATAATAATAATAATAATAATAATAATTATTATTATTATTATTATTATTATTATTATTATTATTATTATTATTATTATTATTATTATTATATTATTATTATTATTATTGATTGGGGTAACTATTCTAAAGCAATTCCTGTTCTTAGTAGTAATATAAAACAATTAAAAAATAATAATTATCACTCGGTCAATCTCATTTCCATTAAACTAATATGACATTTTTTTAACTAAACATAATTTAGTTGGCATTGCAATACACCACCATGGCCATCCTTAAGTTATCAAAAGTGAACTATCGACGGTTGTCAGCTAATACGATTTTATATGGTTTAATGGGTCTTCATAACATTTTATTAAATAGTTTTTACACAATGTTGATTCGGCTGGAACAGTATGACCTATGGCGTTCAAGGAAATCACATAGTTTAGAATTGTTAATTTTTGTAGTTGAATATTTGCACTAACAAACACTTCACATAAATCTTTAAAACATAGAGATGACTTGCTATTTGATGTGGAAACAATTTGTTTTAACAGTAATTCAGTCACTTTTCTTTTGTTCACATTTTTAAGAGCCCGCAAATGTTTCTCGCGCCCGATATGTAGATGTACTGATAAACGTTTATCTGCAGCGAATTTAATTTCGATCACCTTGCGAAATAATAATTCCCTTCAGTAGAAAATACTTGTTCACCGAATTCTGTTACTTACTGTCTTAAACGGATAGTATTAGACACTTTTTGTTTTGGTATTTTGGACTGCACGAAAATCAACACAACCATACAGAAACACTACTCTCGTGAGGCAAACGGAAATATTACAAATAGAAAGATTACCACATTGAAAGGGAAGTCCAATCAATCCACGTGGAGGCACAACACAGTGGTTTGAAGTTATATTCAGGCAACGCACTGTGGTTTTTCACCGACTTATCTGAGCACAAAAAACAAGATAGCAAAAAAATTCATAAAAATGAACATTTAACCATACATTATTTAAAAACTGACGTATAAAAGTATGAAAAATAAATAAAATTACCTAAAATAACAAATAAAATTTGTAAAATGACTTTATCAGAAAAAAGTGGAAAAAATTCATTTTAATGACCTATAGAACCTTATATAGCTAAGATATTTATTGCACAATGCACTTAATTATTGATCTGCATTGTCTCTGACAACTCGTAAAAATGATGACATTTCATCAAAATCCGGGCCCTAATTATTATTAACATCTGACAATAAACCCACCATGTTTTGTTAACTTTCTGAGTAGTTCAACTATATAATGTTATAAGTTGATTAGGCAGATAGTGTAAACCATCATCAACAAATATTCGCCGTCTTATTCTACTGCATTCTTTCTCGAACAACTCCGAAAAAAACTATAAGTTTTTTGTGCTTTGTACAGAAAGAGAGCAGAAGGAATTCATTGTGATGAAAAACTATACTGCGACTCTTGTTGAAATGTTTCATACTGGAGTGCGCAGCTGCTGACTTGTCAAAATTCTTTTCTTTTTTCCTCCCCACCACCCCTAAGAAACTGGATTGTGTTGAACTTAAAAATGAGGCAATTTTTTGCCGATACGTGACTTTTCTTTCCCCTCAACAAAAATCTTATTTGTAGAGAAAAGGAGATTGTTTTCTTAGCTTTCAACAAGTGATGTTAACCAACCATAGCTTGTAGCAATCTTACAATTCAATGCAAGAACACAATTAACACTTATCATGGTTGTACGTTACAAAGCGAAGCTGCTTTTCATCTCTTCTAAAACAATGATATGCTTGTTAAGAAATATGTAGACAGAATTAAATGATGCGTTTACAGTGGATAAAATGTATACAGTAGTTGATGAATTACGTCATTTTCTTTTATAACGCGCTGCAGAATATAACCTGATTAAGAGAAACGTAGACCTACTATGTTGCCATGGAGTGTAAAAACACTAAGAACGAGATAAGATTTAAAAAAATATGTATGATTGGCCACTGGCTAAGCAGAAACTGCCTGCTGACAGTTGCCTCGAAAGAATGGTCAACGGAAAGAAGGTTAGATGCACAAAAAAGACAACAGATGATAGACATTATTAAAATATATAGTTTGTATGCGCATATAAAACCGAAGACTGAGTTAAGAAAAGAGTGGAGAAAGCTGAGTTTGCAGTGAAAGACCTGCTCTTGAGCAGAACTTTATGTATATGCACTTCCTCCTATTCTACTTCCTTCACAGTAGCCTCTGCCCGCTCCTGGAATCTCCTTCCTCAAGATATCAGGGGTTGCCGCACACTTGGTACCTTTAAGTCACGCTTATACAGTTACCTGTTGTCTAATAATTAATTTTTCTCTATTTATTTAATTTTATACTATGTCATTAATCTTTTCCTGTTTTTTATATATATTGTACATATTATATATTTAATTCGTTAAATTTAGAGTAAATCAAAATACATTATAAATATTAATTGTATTGTATTCATAACTTGTAATCGTTTATATATATATATATATATTGTAATTTAGATTTAAGACTATTTTTTGTTTGTATTTTTTCAAACCTGGTTGAGTGGTAGACAAGGCCTTAAGGCCTTAACTCTGCCAGGTAAAATAAAGCTATTATTATTATTATTATTATTATTATATGTAATATTTAGCAAAGGAACTATATTTATTTGTATTCCTTTATTTTCAAACAGTTATCAATAACTTCTTACGATTGTTTCCATATGTATTTCAGTGAGGCGGACAGAATATGCAGGAATAATTGTAAACGTTGTTCAAGCGTAAAGTCTCAAAGGCGTATATTATAATCTGATTGTATAACCTTTCTGGTACGATTGGAGGAATACAATATGAACGCGGTTCTCTATTTGTCATTACAATATAAGCATACTTATTTCATTTAAATGTGTTTATAGTGTACCTCAGACGTTGGTCTACTCTTTAAATTCATATATCTGAAAATAATAATTAATTAATGGAACTTCGGAAGTGTACAAGCAGAAATAATGATTACAACGAATTACTGTGCACATACAGACTGAGTTTTAATTACACCGACGAAATGCAGGGACTGATTCCTGACTGTAAGTGGAGGAAAAAATGTCCTATGAATAAGTGTCCATAAATGCATCGTTGCCACGGAAGATGGCACTGACGAATGGCATTATTCTCTCGATCCTGTTGCATGGACTGCCAGATCACCGGACTTAAACCCCCTGGAGTTTTACCTCTGGGGTCATCTGAAAAGTATTGTTTATGCTGAACCAGTTCCTGATGTGCATACCCTTCAACAGCGTGTCCACGTCGCCTGTGACGCTATTCGGAGAGAGGCCGGAACATGCGAAAGAGTGTGGCAATCCATGATATGAAGTATGAACGCGTGAATTGCATCCCATGGATGCCACGTTCAACATCTGTTGTGACGTGGTTGTGATTATGCTATGTACTGTGTGCCGGGACGATTTTTTGTCGTTGCACGCGCGTCGTTCATTACCGGACACATGTTTATAGGACCGTTTTTCCTTCATTTAGAGTCAGGAATCAGTCATTGAAGTTTGTCGGTATAATTACCGTTCATCCTGTATTAATATATAGTCATTTTTCAAAACGTGATGAGTCAAAAGTGCTTATTGTGACAATTTTTTTTTTTTGCAAATGCCCAGATTGTCTTTTCAGCATTCTTGGTTTCTCTCTTGGCATGGCGTATTTGTAACCCACTTCTGAGATTGGGGCGCCTGGAAGGCGGGGTTACGTTGCCCCGATGATATGATGGGCGAGATGATTGTACCGGAGCTCGGTGGTAGGCAGGAGATCTCAGGGTTATGAACTCTTTATAAGCAAAAGAACAACGTATAAATGTACAATCAATTTTAACGAATCCAAGAAACTGTTTATTTACGGAGAAATACACTTTTGATAATACAGTTACAAAGTTTTATCTATGAGTGGAGTCAATGAAATACTTAGAGGTCCACGTGCTCGAATCAATATTTTCAAAGTCCAAATGCTTAACGGACTATAACTTTAAATTTAACTATTTCTCGGACGAATCTAATATTTAAACTGAATCGGAGATCGCGGTCTGCAGGTCTACGATGTTCCAACACTGAACACAGAGTCACTGATAGTGATTGAGAGTGATTTTTGATATAAGTTCTCGCTTATAAAGGCGGTGGCTCCTCCCACTTTTCTCGAATCCACTCCTTACAATTGAATATATATTTTTGTTACAATAATATTATTTACTAGTATGTATAACATTTCTAAGAACTGGGTAAATTGGTTCTTTGATATTTAATAGATAAATGTTTATCAGTTTCTTTGTAAACTGTCAATGTTAAGAGATTATATTTTCTAGAGGTGAATGAATGTATTTTGTTGTCTGTACTAGGCAGGTAGTAATTCTTTATCATCATTTCTTGGAATTGCTTAGTAACGTTAATTGGTTTCTAAGAATTGGGTCAATAGATTATTAATATTTTTAATAGATAGCTAATGTTATCTTTTCTTAAAGAATGAATTTTCTTATTAGTTGGATAGCCTGCTAATTGGAATTAGTTATATTCTTTTCACAATACCCTTTTTTGTGTTCTTATATTATTTGTAAGTTGTGTAGTAGGTAGAGGTCTGACAATACCTCTTTATTTGTCATTTGTATAGCAGGTAGCGTTTTACAGTATTTTATTCTAGACAAATGTATGTGGAATTTTTACCTGGATATATTTCTACTTTTCCACATACATATTTTATAGCGATATTAGTGATATATTCTATTTTCATTATTTAGAGATTTATTTAATTTTAATAACAATTTAATATATTTCGGAACATTTTAGTTTCAGATCCATGCATATTAGAGTTGTATCTTGGTTTATATGTCTCCTATCATATTAATCGCTACATGATGATGATAGTGGTGCGCCAGGAGAGTCCCTAATCCTAAGCCTAATCTAAGATGAATATGAATGATGATGACTGCGATGGCCATATGATTTCGGGGACCGTTTGGGCCCTAAAGTTTTCCTGACATTTGTCTTACAGGTGAGAAAAAACCCGATAAAAACCTCACCCAGCAAAACCGTCCCGACCGGGGATCGAACCCGGGCCCGCCGCGTGACAAGACAGCACGTTACCTCGAGTCCACAGCGGTGGACATTTTGCTATTAGAAGTTTTATTAAAATGCATAGACCATTACAAGAAATTTAATTCCACAAATCATAGAATGTTAAATTACAATAAAAGTAAATGTTAGATAATTTACTATTTTGACTACCTGTGGATATTACATTTTTATAATAGTTTAAAATAATTAATATGCTACAAAGATAACATGATCCCACTATATTCCTTTTTAGGTCCTTGGGGAAGTAGAAGATTAAAGCTCCCAGCTTTCTAAACAATCTGCACGAGGCTTCGGCCCTGCGTTAGGGATGCTTTTATCCCCCGAACAAACGTTTGGTAGTCATTTCAGTTAGAGGCTGATTCAACTCAAGGTCATGGTGCCGCTAGAAAGTTTAGACCAGTTATAAAACGTGATACCTCACCGGGACTCGAATCCTAACCTTCCGACATGTAGCGTATTAAATGTGTTATATTATACCTATAAACCCTATAGTACGAGTAAATTTATTTATTAAACAAGATGAAGTTAAAGATATATGAAAAGTTAAATTCCCTATAAAACGAATATCCACATATTTAAAATCATCATCATCATCATTTCAAAGGTTTAGGAGAACCTATTGTTTCGGCCTATATTACAGTTAAATTGACTCTTTCCAACGTTTCCTTGGTCGTCCCAGATTCAGTCTTCCTGTTGCTTTCCAGTCTCAGGTTTGTCTTGGAATGCGGAATGTTTGCAACATCAATACATGGGAATTTCATCCACTTCTATAATCCAAATGTTGTTCATGGGGAGAGAAGATGTTAAGGTCGTTGCGGATAACTTCATTTCTTATTTTATCTAATTTACATTCCTTGCTGGATATTAACAAAATGTTTTCTGCTGACAGCGTTTTATTCCAGTCTCCATTTCGCAATGTTTAAGTTTCACTGCCAATAACAATGCTGGAACTCCCATAACCTTATAACATACATAGGCCTATTTAGACTTAAGTCAGTTTAAATTAAATAAATACATATACTGTGCTAGAAATACTATCTGCGGGGCTAAATATCTAATTCAATATTAATTTGTTTTATCAGATGAAGTGAAAACCGTACAGTCTTTACCTACACATCACCATGGAAATAGTATATCACGATGCGAAGTTGGGAAGTGGTTTTCACAGAAGCGAGGAAAGTGTTAAAAAACGAGCGATATCAAGGATTTTAATTTCGGAGATTCTGTAAAACACTTCACAAACGTGCGCTGTACATTATTTTTTGCGAGATGGTGTTTTCAAAATAATATATAATAGTAAAATAATAACATCTTTGTTGGAAATATTTGCGTTCATTATAAACAACAGCGCAGGCAATGTTTATTAGTTGAAACAAAATGAGGCCGTGAGACCAATTAGTGATAAAATGGCGGCAGGTACGTATTTATTGTTTTATATTGTTTCAATAAAGTTCAGTTCATTTAAAATGCAGTGATTTGTTTCGTATAATATATATTAACACTACCTTTTGGATATATTTTGTAGGGTATATAGGCTACATTGCATGTAGAATGCATAGAGAGCAGTAGTTTTACTTAATGTGTAATATTACAGTATAGTTGTTTGGGTTGGCAACCCAGAAATGTAGAAAGTAGAACTCTTAATCATAGTCGCCATTGCCGTAAGTACGACAAAACGTATTATCGTGCAAAAATTATATGAATGTTTCAAATTATAAATAATTAAATATTAAACCCTGGTACAAAATATATTTATTAACGAAAAGGAAAAATGGCATTAAATATCAGCGTTAGGCTGTTAAATAGTCACCTTATTAGTCCGTCTCCTCAACTTAAAATGTTTTAACACTCTGTAGGGTATTCGGGACTAGTCCCAGCATCAGCAGGATGAAGTAGATCTGTACCGTATTTATTGACCTTCGTTGAAGCAAAGTATTGACTTAATTAATGTACATAGGCCATACAAGAAATTCTGAGATTCTCAAAGAATTACAAACAGAATGAGTCATGGAATATGTACAAAAATACAGAAACAACTGGAAATCTCACGTAAGAAGAATGAGCAGAACACGAATACCACGTCAAATATTAAATTACCAGCCACCAGGCAAGAGATCTTTGAGCAGACCCTTCAAACGTTGGATTGAGACCTTAACAGACCACTAGGTCTATCACATGAAAGGAAGAAGAAGAAGAAGAAGGTTATATGTAAATTTTTTGTTTTATTTTGCGTATAAAAGTAACGTAGGCATTATTTCTATCACCTCTCATCTAATATATGAACCTAAGAATAATTATGTTAAATTTATATTATGGATAAACAGGTGAAGTAAGTTCCAAGCTTATGGGAAAAATCTTGGTTGATACTGCCTGCCCCATTATTTCCACCCTTATTCCGTCCATCAGCAAGTTCTATTTCTCTCACACATCCCCGCCACTTTCCTCAAGATGCAATTCCACCACCCTCTTCACATCGATTCCTTCCCTCCTCATTGTTTTCCACCCCTCTCATTGCCAATGTCACAGCCGTTTGGGGCCCATTCCAATCTTTCCCCCATTTTCTTGAGGAATTGTTCTGAATCGTATTGATTTATTTTCATTTTTTTATTTCTTTCCTCTTCGACACACCTTTCAAATCGTCCACTTGTACAGTGGTTACGCAAATAGACTTCTTACTTTTTATAAGCATTTTTAGGCAACTGCCCGTTCCGACTTCATTATGCATCAGTTCAATGTTTTCTAGGTCTTTTCGACATCACGTCTTCCTCTTGCTTGATAATTTCTTGCAAACAACGAATATCTCTCCTTACTCATTACATTCATGTGATCAATCAAATTTTGTCCATAAGGTGTGACTTTATCCAATGGAGACTGCACTTTTAATTCTTCTCATAAATCTTCATTTCTAATTACAAAGCTCTACAAAAAAAAAATTGTTTTGTTGCCCTGGATTACTCAGCGAATTTCTATGTTTTCAAGTGCACAGTTTACGAATATATTCATAAAAGTGCTGAATGTGCTCTAGTTTTTATGAGTTTTGCGTATTTTATATCTTAAACAGTAAACGGCTTGTTACTAATAACATTTATGTTTCCAGTCATGGTTTGATTTCTGCTATTTTTTTTCGCGTAAACAAACATCACGTGATCCCCACTCTCACACCCCTCACTCCGCACATCGGCCGTGATCTCCGTTATTTTACAAAATTAAAGTACTCACGACGTGCATCTGCATATAATAAAACAATTCATCAAAGCGATGGACAAGGAAGGAAAATGTTTCAAATACTGTTGTAGAAAAATTTCCTAAGCTCAGTATGTAAAAGTTAAAAGGCGGAATATTTGATGTTCCTCAAATTCGGTAATTGATGAAAGATGCAAATTTTATCAAAGTTTTGACTGTTCCGATAAGTGGAGCTTGGAAGGGTTTTGTATTGTTAGTAGACAATTTCCTAGGTAACTATAAATCACCAAATTATAAAGAAATTGTACAAAACATGTCGATAAGCTTCAAGATTCTGGGAGCAAATATGAGTATAAAATTAAACTTTCTCTACAGTCACCTGGATAGATTTCCGGATAATTTAGGAAATTATAGCGACGAAGATGGAGCGCGCTTTCACTAGGATCTAAATGTAATGGAGGAAAGGTTTCAGGGTAGATGGGACCGTCACATGATGGCAGATTACTGCTGGTCTTTAAAAAGAGATTGTCCCCTAAAAATTATACAAGGAAATCTTATAAAAGACGTTTCACTGAAGAATAACATGGGTTTTCGATATTTTTCTTTCTATTTACGTCAGTGCATACTAATTTTTCAAAAACCAATTGACATTATATATATATGTTATATTTTTTCATATTTTCCGATTTTTGTAGTGTAAAATGAAAATAAAGATTAAAAAAACCAGAGCAAATCTTCATGAATTGTGAGCATAAATATATCCGAAATTAATCTATATCAAGGGCAACAAAACCATTGTTGACCAGTATTATAATATCAAGTTTATACGTCATTTAACTTGTTTGAGGAACCTCATCTCCCCCATCTGTATTCTATCTTTCTGTTTTTTCATTGAAGCCCAAGTTTCACATCCATATAATATTGAAGGAATTGCCATAACTTTATACATTTTCATTTTTGTTTCTTTTTAATTTTATTTTTGAACGTTTTCTGTATTGTTCCACATAACGTCTGAAATTTATTTATTTTTGACTCAATATCTCTTTTCCATATTGAAGCTAATATCTCAGCCCAAATATTTGAAACTAGACACCTTTTCTATACTTTGATTTTCTAAAATAATTTAGGATGCCACTGTATGTTTTCGACAATATTATCGAAATTAAAAATGTAGGCCTATATAATTTTAATTCATATTAGTCACTACATTTCATTCATATCAGCTAAAATTAAAATTAATTGGGTAGAAGTGTATGTTAACTAGGGCTCATTAGACCTATGCTTTTTGTATTTTTCCCAAGGGTAGGAAGTTTCCTCCAGACATTTAATGTTATATAGTTTTGTATGTACTTTACATTAAACGGGAAAATATAAGTCTCATGTTGGTTTCCATAAGAAGTTTTTAACTTATAACTTTACACATCTTGCTACTCTTCAATCTCTGACCAAAGTCCAGTAGTAATCGACCAACATCCTAAGCATCCATGTATCGTATTATTTTTCCAATGTAGAAATAATCTAATCAAAATGCTCAATACGGTGAACACCAAGAGTACCACGATTTTCTTGGAAAAAGGCTACGTGAATCCAGGAAGTAAAAACGAAAAATCATATTATATATATATATATATATATATATATATTTATATAATTATATATTTTTATATATTTATAAATTTTAGAATCTATTTCAAGGAAAGCTAAATCCATAGAAGTATAGGCCTATTATACAAAAAGCGCCTATCACAAAAACATATAAAAATAAAATAAATAAAATAAATATATATCTTCAACTCGTATCCAACTCAGCGTCGGGTCGAGGAATGAAATGAGATGAACTGGGAACTACAAGGGTGCCGGTCTACCCTCCCTGACGCACCATTGCTGGGGCGGATGAACGAAATCAAACGAAATGGATGAGATGAGTATGGAGAAATGTTGGAATGAAATTTGTGGCAGGGAAAATGGGAGAAACCCCGAGAAAAACCTGCACAAGCTCCGTTTCATCCACCACGAAACCCACATGTAGTGACCGAGACTCGATCTCGGAACCCCAGCGGTGACAGGCGCCACCGGGCCGCCACAAAAAAAAATCTGCATAAAAATTGATAGAATTACTCCTCTTATCAAAAATATGGTGAAAAGTAAAATAGTATTAATAGCCTATAAAAGTTGTCGGTAAAAAGTAATACAATATTATTTATTCGTATTATATCCCTACGGATAACATCTCGATTGGAATGCTCATGTTATTGTAATTATGGTTCGAAATATCGCATATCAGCGTATATTCAATAACAGTTATATAAGTGCTACTGTAGTGAGTGCCACAGTTAAAACACATGAAGGCGGCTAGGTTTAAGCTGTTTCTTCAAGGGGGAAAAAAAAAACATTTTAATGGACTTTTTTGGCCCTCTGCATACCAGATATCACCCATAGACCGCCTTCATATGCCATTAATGATGGCAATCGCTATAGATTTAAAGAACGATGCAATAGAAAATTAATATAAGTAAAACCTAAATTTGGATGAATTAAACATCTTTATTTAAAATATTAATAACACATTTTGATACCCATTTCTCAATTATATAGAAAAATGTCTTGTGCAATTCAATATAGGCCTAACAGGATTGGGATCAACTTTACTTTTACTCTGAAATAATTATTAGAATAATATTATCGATAGTCCACCGCTGTGGTCTCGAGGTAGCGTTCTGCCTTGTCACGCAGCGGGCCCGGGTTCGATCCCCGCTCGGGACAGTTTTTCTGGGTGAGGTTTTTATCGGGGTTTTTCCTCACCTGTAAGACAAGTGTCAGGAAATCTTTAAGGCCCAAACGGTCCCCGAAATCATATGGCCATCGCAATCATCATCATTCATATTCATCTTATCATCATCATCCTTCAACGGTGTGGAAAGCAACGGGAAGCTACCACACCTATAATTCCCTAGTAAAGCTGGAAAGCATAGCATGAAAATGCTGTGATTGCAGTGAAATACCTACCTTCGGGCAGAATTACTATGGATGGATATTATCGATTGTATAAATATTCTCTTCTAATAGCTAGGTTCATAAAAAAGTTTAGTAATTTTAATGAATAAAATGTTGGATTATTTAATTAAAAGCTCTAGGGTTAATAAGGTAGCAAAGAATACAGACGTATTTTTAAATGCCTGCAAGAAAATTGACATAGATGCAAATACGGGGGGGGGGGGAACGGACTAGCGTACATACAAATGTGCCATTATCGAAATATATCAGATAATAACATCCTAACTACAGATAATAATTGAAAACGTTTAAATGCCTAGAAATATGGCTTGAGAAATTAAATACCACACCGAGTTAAAACAGGAATTGATAATACTGTATGTGGTATATGTGTGAAACATGATTACTAGCATTAAGAGAAGAAAAGACGGATATTCGGTTACGTTAGGAGGATGGAGGAATATTCACGTGAGAAATACAGAGAAAAGTTATTTAAAAGCCTTACTAATAGGTGGAAATGATGATTTTCGAATGGACATCGACCCTTAAATTGGCAAAACACAACTTTCTTCTGTTAGTTATTTGAATGTGGCGGACCGCAGTGAAAAAGGAATCTTGTATAACTGTTATTATTAGATATATAATAAGACACACATTTAAGTGTTTTTTGTTCGTTTTCTTCTGATTTATTTAAAATATTTAAATTCATCCAAAACGACACATCACGAATTTAAGAGTAAAGGAGACGAGAGACGATGTAAGTGCATAAAATATTCTTGAAGTAATTGAAAGAAAATGTATATGATTTGGACACATTAAAAGAATGGGAGAAGACAGAATTCCGAGAATTATTTTAGAGTGGAAAGTTGAAGACAGAACGAGAAGAAGAAAACCATCGGAATAATGGATGAATGGGATCGAGAGGAGTATGAATAGAATGGAATTGATAGAGTATGCGCAAGGCAGAAATTTTTTGGAAGAATACATTTATTTTAGGTTGAAGGAAAAATTATTGTAGAATATAAAAAAATCCTAATTTTAAAATATTAAGGATATCGACATGAATTGTTTCTGTTGACTGATGATAAGGGCCCGTAAAGGGTTTTATACAATGCACCATTGAACCGAATTCACGACTCTAGAGTTAAATTGTTATCGAATATTTGTAATGGTTAAAGTTACGAACTTTTTGGGGATCATTATGTCAACCAATATACATTAGTTACATCAATTTCTACCTATGCGTCACAATGTACATCCTCGATAATTGTAAGCACGAATTAAGTCTCTATATGAATAAAGTGGGACTGGAAGTAAATATCAATAAAACTAAATATATGGTCACACATAGAAATACATTATATAATAGAAATGGACAACTAATGACAAATGAGGGAAATTTTGAGGAAGTGGCTGAATTCAAATACCTAGGAACAATAATCACAAACAGGAATGAGATGCACAAGAAAATTAAACATAGGCTCAATTCTGGAAATGCGTGCTATTATGCATTGCAGAAACTCTTGACTTCCCAACTCCTTTCAAAAAACGTTAAACTGAAAATATATAAAACTATTATTCTACCAGTTATATTATATGGATGCGAAACATGGACTCTTACTTTAAGGGAGGGAAGGAGATTACGAGTATTTGAGAATAAAGTATTTAGGAAAATTTTTGGACCAAAGAGAGATGAACAGACGAGTGAATGGAGAAGCCAGATATAATGAGAACAGTTAAGTCTCGTAGACTGCGATGGGCAGGACATGTGGCACGAATGGGGAATGAAACGCGTGCATGGAAGCTTCTTGTAGGAAAACCAGAGGGAAAACACCCAGTTGGTAGACCAAGAATGAGATGGAGGAATAACATTAACTATAATTTGAGGGAAGTAGATTATACAGGGGATAATTGGAAAACATTTTCGCAGGATAGGGATGTATGGAGAGCTCATGTCCGCGCGGCTATGATCCTACGGGTTCGATAGTGCCAGTGATTTATACGAATAAAGTAATTCAAATTCTTGGTTTTAGTACCAAGAAATAGTCTATATTGTTTGAAGCAATTTTTGAGTTGTCAAAACCTCCCCTCTATATATAACTGGGGTAGGAGAATGGGGAATAGCCAGCAAGAATTTATGGTCCTGAGCACGCTTTGAGTCTCTTGGCGGTCCAGCAGGGGCAAAACTCCGGAAATAACAGAAATAGTCATACAACAATAGGAAAAAGTAAGAGTGATAAGACTTGAAGGGAGGTAATCAAGATAGAGGGTGGAGAGAAGAATGCTTGCACACAATGACAGACGTAACGTAATGCAACGTAAGGAAGGAGCTGCGATTTCTATCTTGGAGGAGAAAGAGCATGAATCTGGATTAGAAAAAGGCGCCGAAGATTGGACACGGAAGATTAAGACGTTTGATAGGAATGGAGGGCGTTTCAACAAGGAAATACGATTGAGAAATGGAAAAAAGGGAATAGGAAAGAAAAGAAGAAAAGATTCTCTTGAATAACGAGGTGCACCCTTCTCTTGTTTATTTCCGTAACGCAGAAACCCCTTTTACCACAATACTGCCTTATGATCGTTATCTCCATGTCCACAATAATGATACGGTGATTATATAGTTTTTGTATTTAACTCATACCCCAAATGGGAGTCAATGACCAATCGCGTTTCAATGAATTTTGATTTACAACCACTCACAGTTGTGTTTCATTTGGAATTTATCAAACAAGTTTATCATATTAAAGAAAGATCCTCCTTTTTTAACATTCTGAATAGGCTAGAGCATTATTTTGCAGTGACTGACTCTCTAAGAAATACGGGTACCAGATTGTGTATATAATGCATGAATGTAAAGAAATACTGCTTGCGGGATATAATAGAAAAACATACGTAGTTATGTTACATGTTACATCATGTCGGCTACGTTGGCCTAGTGGTTATGGTTCTCATCTCTAGTCCCGAGAGTGGTGGGCTCAAACCCGGCCGGGGTCGATATACACCGTGTCCCATTCAAACCTCCCACATTTTAAATAATCATAGTTCTCAAAGTATGCTGAATTATGAAATGAGGTTGGTATTAAAAGAAAGAGAAACTTAAAGAATTCTTGTTTTCGTTGTTGCAGTTAATTCATCTGTCGCATGTTAGACAATAATGGCATAAAACCACGTTTGTCAGACATCACTCCACAGGACTTCTTCCTCTGGCGGTATGTAAAAGACCGTGTCTTGCGACTCCAGTACAAGATCTTCATGATTTACGAACCCGTATTCTTGACGCAATTGCAACAGTGCCAATGGACATGTTGGACAGAACGTGGCACGAAATCGAATACAGACTTGATATTTTTCGTGCTACTAATGGTGCACACATAGAGGTGTTTTAGTGTATGGCAATGAAAATTCTTTGAGTTTCTGTTTCGTTTAATGCCGGCCTCATTTCATAATTCCGCATACTTCGTTAGTTACGATTAATTAAAATGTGGGAGGTTTGAATGGCCAATTGTCTAGAAAAACTGGGAGCCTTAACCTCCCACTACCCCAAGGGCCCCGAGGCCTATAGTGGGATCACTTTACTTTACTTTAGGTTTGAATGGGACACCCTGTATTTTCAGGATGGAAAATCCAAGGGAAAGTCCGCCGGGACAGGAACGTTAAGCCGGAAACGATTTTCAGGCCTCGTAAAAGAACCGCAAACCCTGAATAATAATGTCTCTGTGCAGAATTTAACCGACCTTCATCCATACAAGTAATACCTTAGTTGCCTACTAGATGTCTCATTGAGGCTACCTGCTAACCGCATATCACTCGTTGACATCTGTAGATAAATAAGCGTAAATCAATTAGCTTGATTAAGAAACTCCTGCTAGAGAACACCCGTGTCCCCATGTACAATATTACTAATGTACACTTTATTTGTGGGTTAAATACAACAAATGTGGTGCTCAGAGATGTGTGGGTTGGTATAGGATGGAGAATCGTTTGGGACCCTTGCAACTAAACCAAGCGCTTTACTATAGAGTACGAAACGCGTGAGCGTTTGTCAGAAACACAACCAATGTGCCTATAGTATTGTAATGTTCACGCATTCTGACAATATTCAAACGAGAGTTATATAACATAAGAATTTTTAAGTTACCGATAAAAATGAATTATTTCACAACCATCCATCGATACATAATTCTGCCGGAGAACAGGTATTTCACGGCAATCATGACTTTTCAGGCTTATCTTTGCACAGTTTTACTAGGGAATTATAGGTGTTGGTAGCTGAAACCGTTGCTTTCCACACCGGCGAAGGATGATGATATTGATAATGATGGTAATGATGGCCGGAAGAATTATCGGGGATTGACGGGCTCCGAAGCGTCCTGACCTTTGTCTTACAGGTGAGGAAAAGCCAGAAAAAAAACCTCGCCCAAGGAGCCATTCCCGACAAGCAAATACGAACCCGGGCCCGCTGAGTGCCAAGGCCTCGTGAATTGTGAAAATTGGACTTTTTTAACAATTATTTTTTTATTAAAAGTTAACGAATTTTAATCTGACTTTAAGGGGCAAATTAATTCTATCTTTTTGAGCGCAATAAAGTTTTATATTTTTTCAATTATTTTTCTTCATAGCTAAAGAGTGCAGAAAAAAGCACCATTTACAATTCTTTGCACCTAATTTTCCCACACTGATTCTTTTCAAAACATATGAACATTAAATTTCTACCATTTTTATGGTAATTATCGCGTTGAAAAAGTGTCCAGAATTTTTTAACGAAGTTCTTATCGCTATTTACCGTGGCCTAATTTGTGTTTCAGGTATTGAGTGTTCACATATCTAAGAAAAAGTATGATTTTCTTTTAATTTAAAATTGTGTGGAATGTTGTATTTAAAAATAAGAAATTAATAAATTTGGATAAAATTTTACATTCTTATGAGTAAATTATTTAGAAAGCTTATTTATTATTCAAAAGTTAATGCCACGAGTGAATTCCAAATTATCGATACATTTACGACTCACCAAGTGAGGAGTAAATTTATCTAGAGAGTTTGGAAATTAAGAGTGGCATTTGTTAGGACTATTTAACGAATAAAATTAAGCTGTTTACTCACAAATCATTATTTAAACATATTTTACAAAATATGTATGTAAACGGCGATGTGTTGAAAACAAATGAGAAACTTTTTGTTATGGTTCCACGTTGTTCATCCAACTAGCAAACCCGATCATATTAACTTAATTGCCAAAGGACCGGAAAACAACAAACGAGAATACGGTCAAAAAGAGTGGCATTTAAAATTCCTATCTCTGTTAAGTCTGTAACATTGTAAGATACATTCATCTATTACTACTCCATAGCAATCGACAATCAAACGACCTTTAATTTTCAAATGCATAAGTTTTCTGATTAAATAACAACCTTTTGTCTTGTGGCAGAAATCTCCTCTCTTTTGACTGATACTGACTGTTTTATAATCTATGTTTTTTATTTATTCCATTTTTACAGAAATCAGAAATTAACGGGGATAATTAACAGTATAATGAAACCATCTTTAGTACAGAAGAATAACTCAATTACGGCTTTATAATGTTCTCGCAAGGCCAATACTTAGATATGATAGTCAGGAGCATGGACAATTACCAAGAAGAGATGAAAGCCGAATAACAGCAAATGAGATGCGATTTTAATGCGCCGTACATGCAGGCTGTAAGAAAGTAGGGGACCATAAAAAGAAAATGGAGGAAATTATGGAAGACGTTTGGATTCCATCAAACACTATATACAAAAAACTATCAAAACAACGGTGACAAGCCCATCTTCAACGAATGCCCACATCTCAATGGAATTCCGAAAGCCATGCTTACGTTATTCATTGCTCCCAATGCAAACGCTTCGCTGTGACGACAATCAAAAACGCTGGATGGAAAATTCCGTCTTTGAGACCGTAACAGCCCACAACGGCCTCATATTTTATGCATGGGTGATGATGAGTATCAAATTTACTAAAGAGGCAGTTGATGAGGATTCTTCCTTCATTTATGCAATTCTTCCGTGCAAAGAAAAACATTGCATGAACAATACCTTACAGAGTTTTTATTTGCACGTAAGAAGGGCAACTTTACACATTTTTCAGTACTGTGGAAACTTTCTTCTTTCTCTAACTTTAGGCACCTTAATAACAGTATTCATTGTTAAACAGCTGTATTCAAATATAAAACAGATAAAGATATAACACAATAACAGAACAAACAATATTACACATATCCTGTTATATGAATCTTTGCAAACACACACGCACATCCACATGGCTCTTACAAACTGATTTACCTGGCTTCGGCTAATGGATTAATTTATTAGAGTTAAAATTAATCTAGCTTTATTAGTCTAAGAATGTAAGAGAATTGATTTAATTTCAAGGAGTAGGTCAAACCATGCGCTTTCTATCTCTCCTCGACATCTGACAGTGAGACACAATGAAAATATTACAAAGGGAAAGAAAAAGGGTCAAAAAGCTTTAAGGGACTACTTCCACTTAAATAATCTTTAAATGAGCTACTCAACTAGAATCAAATCACCAGCCTCTATTCAGTGAAGGTCTTCCCAAAGTCATTTACAAACAAATGATGTTCGATCGATCGATTCGGTGGCTCTTGTTGAACACGGTCATACAGTCTGTCCGTGAAATATGTAGAGAAGTTCACCTTCTTTCCGATTAGACATCTTTCTAGTTTGAAGCTCAAGAGTAAAAGGAGTAATGTCACGTGATATGTTCTTCGCTCCTGCACTTCCTTCCGCAGTCTCATTGAGGACCGCCTACCTGCAAAATCAGATGGCAATATTTGCGAATTATCGAACAGCCTTCTCTATAGATATTCTCCGGACAGAGGGATCCAAACGTCTGTGGGTAATGGTAGAATCTGTACCATGTTTAATGATTTTTCATATCCCCAGTAATTTTTAACGTATCACATACCTCTGTTTAGGTCCTTAATTTCCCGCAATGAAGGCAGCCATGTTACCCCCCTCACGCCCCTCAGCAAAAAGTTGGAGCCAAAACCCGGACATGGCCCCGAGCTTATAATTCTCGATCCCGAGAAAACTCTTCGTGCAAAGGAAAAATGAAGAATTTTTGAACTTTTAAGAGGAAAAAGAAAAGAAAAGAAGAACACAAAGCACAAAATAAGAAGAAGAGTTGATGGTAGTGGTGACGAAATGTTTTGATTGCGAATATAAATATCATCATCAATCTTTCTTATCTTTCTTCCTAGTCCTGGTTGCCGATTACGGTCCTCTTGCCATCTTCCCAAAGATCAAAACTACACTATCCTCGTCAGGGACTAATAATTCAAAATCTGATGAGGACGCGAGATCCGATTCCATTCGCTGAATGTACTTGTAGCCAATTATTTCTGTATGATGAGTTATATGGTTCAATAACTAAAATGATTTGAAGTTCTATTAAGGAACTAGCGAAATGAAGTTCATAAGAAGCACAGCTGGGTACAACAAGTTAGAATAAACCAATATAATAACGCGCGTAAGAGGAAGGAATGGGGAAAATAGAATCTTAAGTAGATAAAATAGATGAAAATAATAGGCATTTTAAAAATATCCTATTTGTATAATTAATTGTCCATTCTACCTATAATTAAATTTAAAAATAGTTTAACTGCAATTATATTAACGGTTTTAAAATAAGGAATTTTGTGTATTGAATTTTAGATGAACACTAATATCTCCAAATTGTTTAAGTTAAAGGAGAAGAAGAAAAATATAAGAAGAAGTAGAGGAGAATAAATTCCAGAAGTTGTGAATTATGCAGATTATAATATTTAGCCATTCATGTAGTTATCAATTCTCATAATGGCAGTGCTCCATTCTACGGTGTACGAAATAAAATAATGTGACATCCCTGAAGTTTCCTAATTGAATTTTCCTGGTAACAGCTTGAAACGATTGGGAACATGGTGCTAAAAGAGAAGAATGCAAGGGTGTAGGTTTTTCACTCCGGGTGAAATGAAGAGAGACGGAGAGATATGGGTTAGAGGACAGGTCACTAACTGTCTCAGTTTTATCCACCCCCGACACGCACACCAAATTGCATCTCTCTGCTCGAGGTTCAGACCCATCTGTGTCCTCTCACAGGTCAAAACTTTGCCATGACATTCTCTATCTACTTACAATGCACATGAAATTTCTGCTGTTACCAAAACAACACTCTTGTTGGCAACACAATGTGCAACTAACTTTAGTTTTAAAACTCAACACTTAAATTAACGTCTTTTTCAAAACAACAACCAACAATACTACGTATAATAACAATAATGACAATAATAATAATAATAATAATAATAATAATAATAATAATAATAATAATACGTTCTGTTACAAAGCATGTTAGTACATGTGTCCGAAACCTGGATTTTTGGAGGCGATCGACAAGAATTTCAAGAAGGGATGAGTTCAGAAACAGCACAATAAGGGAAATTATGCAAGTTGAAAAAAACATTAGGAAAAATAGAAGAAAAACGTTAGAAATAGTATGGACACCTCATAAAAATGGAAGAAGAGAGAATACCAAAGAAGATCCTTAATTGGAAAGCTAATGGAAGAAGTGGAAGAGGCAGGCCAAGAGAACAATGGATGGATGGAGTGAAGAGAAGTATGGAAGCTACAGATTTGAGGGAAGAAGATGCTTTAGACAGGAACCTCTGGCGACAAATCACGTTGGGTTGAAGGAGAAAAACACTATTGTGGAATATTGCTAAATAAAACAATAATGATAATAATAATAATAATAATAATGTAGCGACTTGGTAGAACCAACCAAGTGCTGCTTAATCATTTTGTACGTAGAGAGAGAGAAAGAGTACGAATACGAATACGTTACTGCTACCTTCCGGGATCGCTGGGTTATGATACTGCTGTACTTAGTAAAGGGTTCCAAACATTCAACGAAGTTATTTACAACAAAACAGCCTGCCTCGGGCCCATAGAAGGCGGCTAACCATTCATCTTTCTTTTTCCACTTGAACATGCATATGAATATAACACTGATTATAATTTGCATGGACTGAACTAATTTCGTTATGGGATAGAGAACAATGGCTATTCTTTAAATAAGAACAAGGGGCGTAACATAAAATATTGGTTTTTAATACAAAATAAGTGTGGATTATTATAAAAAAAATAAAGTAATATAAATAACAGAACTATATCTTGGAACAATCAATCAAACCCCAATAATAAACAAAACATAATAAGATAACGACATACCATTCCAACAATCACACTCATACGTCTCTAAGCAGAATCGGAAATCCTTCTTCCATGCTGACTTAGATTAAATTAAATCCAACCATTCTTCGGTTTACAATCCACATGCTTATCTTCTGCATTACCATGCTAACTTCGCCCTTTGCATGGTACACCAGAGTAGGATTCCAACACTGAATCCACTCGTAAAGAACCCAAACGCCACTTGTTAGGCCGATCGACTGACTGCTCAAGTCCACTGAGATTGCCGAGCATATATCAGGTTCGCCAGGAGAAGGGATGTGCGCTACCAAGATGCGCAATGGAAAGGGTAAAGAAGGAAGGGGTAACCACACGGAACACAGGAAACATTGGCAGGCTTCACAAATGTTCGTAAGCGGGAAGGAGCACGAAGATGATAACTGAACCGCAAAGGCACTTTCGGTTCAATAGCTCCCGCTACACCCTCCGGTAAAAAGAAAAAGTCCATAGACTTCCAAATAAAGTCCAGAGAAGCAATCCCACGTTGGGAGGGGAACATAAGCACTATTGGATTCCAGCGGTAACTTCAAAGCAAATCTTCCATCGTCCCCAATATCACGATCACCACACCTGCTTTCATGTAGACTATTCCAGCGCTGAAAAATAGACTCCAATTTGATTCAGCCGCCATAGCACAACATTGCGGCGTTCCAGGTGAAGACTCGGGTGACGATAATCCTCGGATTGCCGGATCGCAATCCCGTTCCACCGCTTTCCAGGAATCCATAGTTCCAAAGCCACTATGTCGGTCAGCTGGGCACTCGGGGGTCGGCCGGATCCTCCAAGCGCTCGACTGCCGAACACTCCAGGCATATAGACTGTAGAACTGCCAATGTTTAAGGAAAGGTAACTGAAACAAAGAACAGGCGCAAACAGGAAAGCAGAACCATAGATATGCTAATTTAACATGTGTCATAATACATAGTAATTTAGCTTTAACATTCAGCTCTTTTTCATTTATAACAAACATGCTTGAATTTACTGGATATCACTACATATTTTTAGCTGACTCACATGTTGTTTCATAACATGGCCATTGACGCTTTCCAATTCCAGAGTAACTGGTGTTAGAAAACGTTTTACAACATACGGTTCAGACCATTTGAACATAAGTTTTCCCATACGTTGCTCATCAGTAATACATTCTACTATCCCAAACGAAAATATATACATATATAAACAAACTACGTAAACTAAGATTGACATTCTCTGGACAAATGCCCATACCGCTGACATTTCCAACACTGTAGATTCTTTTTTGAATACCCAGAAGGACGATTCGCCGAAGTATTAGATTTATTTAAATTGTCAGCTTTACTTCTTTCACTAAAGTCCCTCTGTTTTTCAGCAATTTCGAAATCCGCCACTTTTCTGGCTAAGAGACACATTTCGGCTACATTTCGAGGTTTTGTAGTAAATACCAAATGCTGTCTAGTAGCCGGGGACATATTTTGCAGAATAAGATCAATTAACTTTCTCTTCCGAAAATGAAGGATTCAACATAAGTGAAGCTCCTTGCACATTGGAGATAAACTCCAACAAAGATTCCTTAGGCATTTGGAATCGACGTGACACAAATTTAATCCAAAAGTCTTCCAACAATCTAGGAGGCAACAATGAACACTTCACATGTTCTAAACTTTCCATCCAAGAGAATCTCAATTTAACAACTTCACTCCAGATATTCAATAAAATTCCTCCGATGCAACTCAAAATCGAGTTTACAAAATACTCATCGGAAACCAATTTCAATTCAAAAATCGAATTAATTTTGATGAGGAAGACCACTAACGATTCTTTATTTTCACCATCGCAGAGATCAACCTTTCTAATCAACTCTCGGAAAATCCGTTGATTATTCTGCTCCATAAAAGAAGAAAGGTTGGAGACAGTTCCACTAGATAAATCTTTGATAGAGCTAAGTCTACGATCACTCAAATCCTCTTGAGTTGCGTTATCGACAATGAACTTACGCTTTATTAATATTTGTTCAGGCTGGGAGAGAGAATTCATATGATCTTTAAGCCGCTGACGTAATATGTTTACATCACCTTCAACTTCTATACCTAGCAGGCCTAATTCACAAACGAGCTTATCTCTGGATATTACATCCACCCAGCTAGGCATGTTTATAAAGTATGATAGACACAAGATGTAAACAACAATAAGCGAACGTAGTATTACTTGCATAAATCAGTCTCTGTTTTGGAACGAAGAAAGATGAATCAATGTTTACGTAATGTACAACAAACACGTAAACCAGTACTTAATAACTTCAACATAAGTACAGCATATCTTTCAATATGAAAAATACAAAGTAAACACTTTGTTACCATTTGGGCGCAATTAAACCCAAAAAAAACCAAACCCTTAACCACGCTCTGAGAAACCATTTTGTAGCGACTTGGTAGAACCAACCAAGTGCTGCTTAATCATTTTGTACGTAGAGAGAGAGAAAGAGTACGAATACGAATACGTTACTGCTACCTTCCGGGATCGCTGGGTTATGATACTGCTGTACTTAGTAAAGGGTTCCAAACATTCAACGAAGTTATTTACAACAAAACAGCCTGCCTCGGGCCCATAGAAGGCGGCTAACCATTCATCTTTCTTTTTCCACTTGAACATGCATATGAATATAACACTGATTATAATTTGCATGGACTGAACTAATTTCGTTATGGGATAGAGAACAATGGCTATTCTTTAAATAAGAACAAGGGGCGTAACATAAAATATTGGTTTTTTTAATACAAAATAAGTGTGGATTATTATAAAAAAAAATAAAGTAATATAAATAACAGAACTATATCTTGGAACAATCAATCAAACCCCAATAATAAACAAAACATAATAAGATAACGACATACCATTCCAACAATCACACTCATACGTCTCTAAGCAGAATCGGAAATCCTTCTTCCATGCTGACTTAGATTAAATTAAATCCAACCATTCTTCGGTTTACAATCCACATGCTTATCTTCTGCATTACCATGCTAACTTCGCCCTTTGCATGGTACACCAGAGTAGGATTCCAACACTGAATCCACTCGTAAAGAACCCAAACGCCACTTGTTAGGCCGATCGACTGACTGCTCAAGTCCACTGAGATTGCCGAGCATATATCAGGTTCGCCAGGAGAAGGGATGTGCGCTACCAAGATGCGCAATGGAAAGGGTAAAGAAGGAAGGGGTAACCACACGGAACACAGGAAACATTGGCAGGCTTCACAAATGTTCGTAAGCGGGAAGGAGCACGAAGATGATAACTGAACCGCAAAAGGCACTTTCGGTTCAATAATAATAATAATAATAATAATAATAATAATAATAATAATAATAATAATAATAATAATAATAATAAATTTGCCAACGAGTTGGTAGATTTGTAGACACAGATTCTTATTCGGCAACTCTTTGGTTCAAATACCTGATCTGACCATCTAATTTGACTTCGTTTTATGCCGAAATTTTTCTCAGTAATTAAGAGGAATAATTGGCCGCGGTGGACTACTGGTTATGCTCTTTGTCTCTGGTCCCGAGGGCTGCGGGTTCAAACCCGGGTGGGGTCGATGGATTTTTTTAAGATGGAAAAATCCAAGGAGCAAGTCCTCCGAGAGGGACTTTAGTCTGTGAGTCCCGAGTCTGAAGATTTTCAGGCTCGTAAAAGTTCTTAAGCCTGAATAAAAATGCCTCTATGAAAAATTTACTGTATTTTCCCATCCTAGTACTACCTTGGTTTCCTAGATGTTACTGTGAGACGGAATGCTGACCCCGGGCCACTCAATGACATCTATCCGAAAACAAGTGCAACTAAATGAGTATGGTTGAAGTTCTCCCCTGTAGGTGGAGAGCGCCCAAGTCTCGTTGTGAGAAACAAGGGCTTACAAGAAGAAGATTAAGGGAAATGCTGAATCCGAATTCCATTATGAAGAGATGTTCTGTGATTAATTTCTCACTTTTAATATATTTTCCTAATCCTTTACAGGATTTGACTTTAAAAAGCAATGCCTGGACCGATCCGTACGCAGGGAGCAGTGTGAATAACGCATTAACTTATATAGGTAAAAAGTGTCTGGACCTGCGTTTTTAGCGATATATCAGGGACACCGCCGAAGACAGCACAAGGCAAGGTACAAATGTCTACACTCAAGGCGCAGAATTTAAAATTTTCATCGTGCTGGGAATCGATTCCGGGGAGATGATTAAGACAAGGCGATTCATCGTTAATGAACATGGCACAATAACCTTATTAACTTACATATTTAAAACAAGTGAACTTCTACATAATAGAATTCGACAGTATATTAGATATTGGGTCACGGCATGGTGTTAGATTATTACTAACAACTAATTAAACAATTCACTGGAATTATTTGGACAACGGCATCACTACAATCTGCCAAAATCCAAGCTGCTGAAATGAAATTCCTCACACCAATAGCAGGATATCAAAGAACAGACAAAAAACACAACACGGAAATAAGACAGCAACTAAAAGTAGAGGAATTAAACACAACAATATTGAAATACAAACAAACTGGAAAGAACACTTAGCAAGGATGACTGAGAACAGAATACCAAAAGCAGAATATAAGTATTTACCTAGAGGAATAAGAAGTTTGGGAAGACCAAAGAAAAGATGGAAACAGCAGCAATTTGGAGCAGGAACAGGGTAGCAAAAAGCCTAAACCGTCACGAATAATAATAATAATAATAATAATAATAATAATAATAATAATAATAATAAATAATAATAATAATAATAGTGATAATAATAATAGTGATGATAATAATAATAGTGATAATAATAATAGTGATAATAATAATAATAATAATAATAATAATAATAATAATAATAATAATAATAATAATAATAATAATATGAACACTGGAATTATTAAATGCGGAGGATCATGGCCGCGAGAATGTAAGGTCTCCACCCAGCCAATAGATGTTAGAGAATTTATAAACAATATCATCAACATGTGTCCTACTCAGGGTCGAGTCGAGGGATAAAATGAGATGAAACCCCTATATTAATAGAGTTCTATGAACGACATGAACGCCGGCCGACCATGCCTGACACACCGTCACATGCTCGAATGAACGAGACTGAAACGAAATGGATGAGATGAGTACACAGAAATGGTGGAATTAAATTTATAGCACGAGAAAGCGGGTGAAACCCCGAGAAAAACCTGCCCAAGATTCGATTCGTCCAGTACGAAACCCACATGGAGTAATAGAGACTCGATCTCGTGACCCCAGCGGTGAGAGGCAAGCGTCTACCGCCTGCGTCATGGAGCCGTCTTATAAATAACAATCAAATACAAATATGCATTTAACAAAGGAATGCAATAAATAGGACCTTAGTGAACGAGTGAAAGATGAGAATGAGAATTGAAATTAAGTCTCCCGTAGAATAAAAGTGTACCGGAAGAAGGAAAGGATTTCGAGATAGGATGTCGAAATAAATAATGAAAAGCAATGTCATGTGGTTTAGATTCATATATTTACTCTGTATATTCTTGGAGTAGGGCCTATAATCTGTGATAAAATATATGAGCATTATTATTTATATGTTGTTGGTCACGACAGTAGGGGAGACATGTTCTTCCATCCCCAAGAGGAAGCTATTTAATACGTAACAGATGTTGTTTTGTAATGCCAACATTTACTCTCAAATTTATCAAGATTGGACACGGATACTAAATATTCTTCTTCTAATACAATGCTACTATGAGCTTTGTAAATTATTTCAACGTAATAAATATATTACTCATTCATTCATCTTGAGAATTTTCCTCATTATTGAGGATTTCACTAACCAGTCTTAATAATTAACATATATAGATCATCGGTTGATAAATGTCTTTGACATCGTCTGATTCCTAATAGCCAGTTTTGTCGGTTCATCCAATCTCCTGGTTGTAGATGTTTCTCCTTCATGTATAAATATATTCCCTGACTCCAGGAGGTCTTAGGTCTTCCCTCAGGTTTCCATTCCAAAACAGATTTTGGTAGCCGACCCTCTTCCATTCGCTAGACATGTCCGTACTTAATTGCTGTTTTTTATTATAATCCAAAATCGTGTCTTCAATCTTCATTTTCTTCCTTATATCTGAGTTTCAATTTTTTTCTCTTCTTGAAATTCTTTCTGCCCTTCGTATAAAATCCAACATGAGTTTTAAAAAATAGCCTACGTAAATGTCTACGGACTTACAGACTATCAGTTTGTAATAAACATTCACAGATGGCCTTTAATTAAAGTTCTCCATTGTTGCCTGTCCTCTGTGTCTTCATCCGCTACACCAAATTTCCTCATTGAATTCTGAATGTTATTCTTCCAGGTTGTTCTTGGTCCTCCTTTTCTGCTAGTTATTTCAATTTTCCATGTATATACGGCCTTTGGCAGTCTTCCATCCTGCATTCGTCTTACGTGCCCATGCCATTTTAGCCTTCTGTGTTCAATCTCACCCATTATACTTCTTTCTGCATTCAATCATTATCTAATTTCTGTATTTCTAATTATTTCCAGTCTGGGTTTTCTGGCAGCTCTTCTCCAAAAATCAATTTCAACTGAGTTGTTCTGTTGGCATGTTGTTGTATCATTGTCCAAACTTCAGATCCATGTAACATTATACTTTCTGGTATGGGCTTATAAATTAGTTATGTTTTGTTAATGATGTTTATACTCCATAGTATAGAGTTTGTCCACCGCTGTGGTCTCGAGGTAGCGTGCTTGTCATGCAGCGGGCTCGGATTCGATTCCCAATCGGGACAGGCTCCTGGGTGAGGTTTTTTCGGGGTTTTCCATCACCTGTAAAACAAATGTCAGGAAGCTTAGGGCCCAACGATCCCCGAAAATCATCCGGCCATATTATCCTTATAATTATCATCATCATCCGGCCATATTATCCTTATAATTATCATCATCATCCGGCCATATTATCCTTATAATTATCATCATCATCCGGCCATATCATCCTTATAATTATCATCATCATCCTTCACCGGTGTAGAAAGCAACGGGAAGCTACCACACCTATAATTCCCTAGTAAAGCTGCAAAGGATAGCATGAAATGCTATGATTGCAGTGAAAGACCTGCCCTCGGTCAGAATTACTATGGATGGAGGAATGGATGGTACAGAATTTAACATTCCTATGGCTTTTGTTCCATTACTGATCCTTTTTGCTATTTACTTTTTTTATGTTCCATTTTTTAACTATTAATAATTTAATCAATTGAGTTGGTGTTTACTTGATGAAAATCCATATTTATTAATTAAATAAAGATAAAACGTAGTTCTATTTGATTGTACCTTCTTCAGACAGTGTACCGAAACAGCTGTCACTGAATTATATAATAAATATGAAAATCAAATAAAACTACGTTTTATTTTTATTTAATTAATTAATAATTTAATTAATTAAATAAAAATAAAACTTAAATTTCATAAATATGAAAATCAAATAAAACTTTATTTTTATTTAATTAAATACAAATGGATTTTCATCAAGTAAACGCCAAATTAATTGATTATTAATCATTTGTTTCTTTTCAATATTTAATAAAACTAGTATTAAGATCTGTCAATATATTTACTAAATGTCTTAGATATATGCGATAGATTATTTCATTAGAATTTATTACTTTCTTTATATGTTTTTTTTTATGTAGATTCCAGCTGTTATTCCTTTGAGTATACATTCTTCCATTAGTTTAATTTTAATTGCACTTAATTTTAATGTATTATTAGACATTATTTATATTATTGTTCAGTTTGACCAGATAATTAATTGTTTAGTATGTACTGTTATCGTATTTTTTGTATTTAAATGTAACTTTTTGTCCTGATAAGTGGAATATATGGCCACATGGCCTTAACTCCACCAGGCTAAATAAATATATTCTAAATATATTCTATATATAGGCGATAGATTAATTCATTAGAGTTTATTACTTTCTTTGTATATATATATATTTTTTTTCTTTTTTATGTATAGTAGATTTTAGCTGTTATTCCTTTCAGTACACATTATTCTATTAGTTTAATTTTAATTGTATTTAATTTGATTGTATTATTAAACATTATTTTCATTATTGTACAGTTTGACCAGATAATTAATTGTTTAGTATGTACTATTATTGATTTTTTTTGTATCTAATGTAACATATGTTTGTTCTGGTGAGTGAAAGAGAAGGTCACATGGCCTTAACTCCACCGGGCTAAATAAATCTATTCTATTCTAATTTCCCAATAGATATATACAAATATACATAATATGTTTGAGCATAGTCAATGGTAGGATTAAAGCACATAATTCGGTTTCAACAGAAGTGTAATTTCCCTTCCCGCCTTAAAAAAGAGACACGAAAAAGAAAATATATTAAATACCTTTGTTACGACTCGGAATAGCTTACAGCACGGACATGTTTATTTATACAGCCATGGTCACGAGAAAGAGGGTTGGAATTGGATATTCATCTCCCCCATGTAGTACATAATCGAATCAAATCAACTTGCAACGACAGATTTATGTAAAACATGGGGTGTATAGGATAGCATTTCACCTCTACATTTATCATTATCGATAACCAAAATATTTCCTCTTACCCTTGCGAATTGTCTGGAAGACAATTCCACTCTCGCTAGCACTCTGTGAGGAACACGATAATGGAGAACGGAAGACGTGAATATGAAATGAGGTATTCTGGCTTGAAAGCGAAAGCAGATTGCAGATAAAAATGGGCTGAGTGGAAAACATAATAACAGGAGTATAGAAGGATGAAAAAGCTGTTTTTTTTTCTCTGGCATCCACGTGTATGATCGATGTTTTAGGCAGAGGGGCACTTTCCAATAAATGTGGAAACCTCATACAGAAAATTATCTAAGAGTTAGGTAAATATTAAAATTAGACCTCATGTCCCCTCATTCTGGAGGGGAAACCCATTGAACAAGGGAACCATTTTAAAAACCTGGGTTTTGAAATCTCCTATTTTAAAAATGAAGATCTTTTTAACAAACTTAATACATTTATATATATATATATATATATATATATATATATATATATATGTGTGGCACAATTAAAATAATGTTTGAAAACACAAGAAAGGAAACAAAACTAAAATTTTATAAATCAGGGGCAGTCCCCTTACTATTGTATGGTAGTTAATTTTGGGTTATAACTAAAAGAGAAGAGAAGATCATAGAAGCAGCTGAAATGAGATTTCTGAGAAGTGTAGCTTGCTGCAAACTTCTAGATAAAAGAACAAGAGAAGATATTAGAACTGAGCTAAATATTTGAAAAAAAAAATAGATAAAATAAAACAATCTGGAAAACAAAAAACTGAAAAGAACATGTTCAAAGAATGAAAGATGAACTCATACCAAAAATTATATTTAATTACAAATCATAAGGAGACAGGAATGTTGGTAGACCAAAAAAGAGACGGATTCAACTTTTTGATTGAGAATCTATGAGACCGGAACAAGCCACATGGGCTTAATCAGTGATTGTTGATGATGATGATGATGATGATGACCTCATGTGTAATTTAAAAGTATCAGGAATGTTAATTAATCATTTTCAATACTTTTTATGCATAAATTAATTTAAACTCTTCATGTTCAAATATATTAACAATAAAATTACAGCAGGGGAATTTATTCGTTAATGTATTGGACTCACTTACAGAGAGGCATCAGAATCACAGACAGTTTACAGATGGCTGGACGAAAGGGCGGACGTACAGTGGGCCAAATGCTCAAACCTGACCGAAGTCCTAAAAAGGAAAATGTGCTCTTAACATTTCGAGTGGTGCAAAACATGGGTGGACTGCAGCAACATTTAGCGCCGCTAGGGCTGCTCCTCTCCGTTCCAGGATCTTCAGATCACTTAACGTCCTAATAGCAATTATTCACGGTGTTTACTAAGCGGCATTTCTTTAAGTTTGTGGGCTTGCGTGAACGTAAGTTCTTGAATAGATAAAAGTCCTAGCTATAGAACCACGAATACATATATTTTAGAATAAGTCAATATTTAACCTCTTCAGAACAATATAAACAGGCTACAAAAAAGCAGAATTCAAATTTTACATTTATCTACGTGATATATATATATATATATATATATATATATATATATATTGAAACATGGGTACTTTTAAATTATAATGTTCCAAAGATTCCGTTCTTCTTTCTTCGTAATCAGTAGTTATTCAAAATTGTAAGTAGGGCTGAAAAAAAGTATGGGTTACAGGCTAGGCTGCATCATACTTAGAGCGCTGTGTTTACAAACTGCACGTTGACTCGTGCTACTCGGGATAAACTTCTAGTAAAGTCCGCTTTGTGTAAGAATGAACTCATAATCTAATAACGCTCTTTAATCAATTTTTGTTTCGGCATTCTGATACAACCACACGTCACGTAAACAAGTGTATTTCAGAGGAGAGTCGAACATACACACTCTCCGCTCCGAGCAGGCGGTGGAGACTCTCGACAAGGACACGCATTTTGTAAACAATGTATATAGAAAAAAGTTACTACCCTGACACCGATATTTTTCAGTCCTAATTATAAGGCATCTATTTTTGTTTGTACGTTTTGTTACTTCCTTCGCTAGAATGAAGTTTTATAAATATGGTTAACGAAAATAAAAATCGAATCAGGTTGTGTCTTCAATATTTTTTATTATATGTACGAGCTAGGACTTTATTTTTATCTAGAGGAGGGTACTTGTGGGAAGATCGGAAAGCCAAGATATCGACAAAATATTTCATTCCTTGACCGAACTAACAAAATAAAATTAAAATAAAATGCAGTAAAGAAAATTTTAATATCTTAAAACACACACTGTCTCATTGTAAGTAACAGTACATATCTCCATGGTCTACGGCCAGCACAATTGAAAAATTTTGAAGAAAAAATTAAATAAAGATTGGCTAGACGTTTTAATTAAATTCTTATAAAAAAACGACAAGAAAGAAAATAATTGATAGATTACACATCCACTTCAGTTTTACATACGCCACAAAAAATCAGCTTAAGAGCCGAAGTGCAGTCGGAGGCCTCAAAACATCCGAATGACATGACACTGACTCCAAAACGTTGTTAAGAAGTACAGGAAGGCTTACAGTAAGTAATTGGTACCAACACAGATTATTTCTGTGAAGCTAACTCTTCTAGACATTAACATAACATTATAACGGTATTTATTTTATTTATTTATTTAGCCTGGTGGAGTTAAGGCCATGTGGCATTCTCTTCCACTCACCAGAGAAAACATATAATTTCATGAGCAACAAAAAATAAACTTTTTTTGTCTCAGAAAGAAAAATATGTGATTCTGATATTATTATTTTTTTCTCCTGAATTCAAATATGATATCGGTTTTCCTCCATCACGCAAGGTTTCAGAGAGATTCCTTCTTAGCATATTCACTGCAGTGCCCTAAACCGACTCGAAAGACTATTACGTATAGAGACTTAAAACATATAGACAATGCAGCCCTAATTGAAGAAGCTATGCAGATGCCGTGGCATTCAATATGGACGCTACATTCTGTAGATGAAAAAGTTGAGACACTAAATGACTTTTTACTACAATTATACAACAGACACACCCCACTAAAAACTAAACTCGTGAAACGACGCCCTGCACCCTGGATGACTCTTTCAATTCGTAACTTGATGACTGATAGAGACGCAGCACATAAGAAATATAGACTCGACAAAACAGACACAAATCTCGCTCAATATAAACAGTTACGTAACAAGACAAATCAAGCTATAAGAAACGCCAAACTTAGACATTTATACAACCTAACAGATACCAATACTTCAGAAATCTGGAAGAACTTGAATAGAATGGGAATTGGGAGAAAAGACACACAGGTAGACAAATTACCTGTTTCCCTGGACACACTCAATAATCACTTCACAGGTATAACTACTACTCCAAAGGATAAAGAACAAACAATAAATGAATTATCACTGACAAATCAACCCGACAGAGAACATTTCCACTTCTCATATGTTACAGACTACGACGTAAAGAAAGCCATAATGCGAATAAAAACCAAAGCAGAAGGAACTGACCGTATAAATATTACTTTACTGAATAAAATAATCTTAGCTATACTACCTACTATAACTCATATTTTTAACTCCTCACTACAAACTTCTACATATCCCTCATTGTGGAGACAAGCCCTCGTACGCCCACTGCCTAAAGTTAAAACGCCTTCAACCCCGAACGACTTTCGACCCATTAGCATTTTACCTACCCTTTCAAAAGCTCTGGAACGATTAGTCCATAAACAACTGACTGAATACCTAAATGAATACAACCTTCTAGATCAATTTCAGTCAGGTTTCAGGACAGGACACAATACAAATACTGCTCTACTAAATATTTGCGAAGACATACGCGAAGCTGCTGATAATCGAAAACTTACCATTCTTACATTACTGGACTTTAGTAAAGCATTCGACACGGTAGACTTGGACTTATTGTTGCATAAACTTAAAAACCTCTTACTCTCTGATAGTGCCACGAAATGGTTCAATTCCTACCTTCATGAGCGCCAGCAATCTGTTATAGAAAATCATACATTATGTTCTTCTTGGTCCTTCCGTAAAGCTGGGGTTCCACAGCGTTCGGTACTTGGACCTTTACTTTTTTCAATCTACATAAATGACATATCTAACTCCCTAAAGCATTGCAAACATAATTTATTTGCAGACGACATGCAAATCTACATCCACACAGACAAATATTCACTAAATGACGCTGTTGCCAAAATTAACGAGGATCTTGACTCACTAATGACTTGGACAGTTATATATGGACTGCAATTAAATCCTAGAAAGTCACAATCAATCATTATGGGTCACCAGAGACTATTATCTACAATTAACCTAAACACAGTTTCGCATGTGTCACTAAATGGAGTTCAAATCCCTTATAGTGAGACAGTAAAAATTCTAGGAGTATTTATTGACAAAAACTTAAATTGGAATACACAAATAAACCATACATGCAAAACAGTCTTCTCAATAATACATTCATTAAATCGTGTACGAAATTGTTTGTCATTCGCCCTTAGGAAAATGTTAGTAGAAACACTTGCAATGCCCCATTTTGATTATTGTGACACTCTTTTTACAGACTTAAATATTATTTCCACTCAAAGACTTCAACGTGTTCATAATTCTTGCGCACGTTTTATTTGTGGTATTCGCAAATTTGACCATGTTACACCGTCCCTGGAACAATTATCGTGGCTTCGTCTAAGAGATCGTAGAACTGTCCATTCCCTATCCCTTCTCTATAAAATACTTCACACATCATCGCCTAATTATTTATCACACCGCTTCATCAGACTATCCGACACACATAATCTTGACACTCGATCCCATCAGCACATTGTCCTTTATATCCCTCCTCATCACACTGTATATTATTCATTATCTTTTACGGTCTCACTTACCAAAACATGGAATTCCCTTCCGTCCTATGTCAGAGACTGTCAAACTATAACATCCTTCAAAAACAAACTAAAGAATTATTTAATAACAAACTAACTTATACACCTCATTGATAGTATTCTTTTAGCAATATTAATATATTTAATTATTTATGAAAATAATATTAAGAATAACAAATACGTTAATTTTTTTGTTTTAAATATTGTATAATCGTAAAATTAGTTTTCTATATCTCATTATTTTCCTGTTTTTTATATACATTAGACAGGGACAATTTAATATGCCTTGCTTGTATACATTTTATTATTAGTTTTAGTCTTAATTTTAACTAATATTAACTGGTTGTATTATAGATCGTAATACGTATATTAGATATTATCTTTTGATCAAATTTTTACTTAGTGTTTAATATTAGAGTTAATTAAGATTGTTATATTCTGATGTAATATATGTTTGTCCTGGTAAGTGGAAGAGAAGGCCACATGGCCTTAACTCCACCAGGCTAAATAAATCTAATCTAATCTAATCTAATCTAATCCTTTTAGCGGAACCAAGTATTTCAGACTGATTTTTGGATAACTTAAAATCTCGTATGAGATCGTTAAGATCTTCTTGAGTCAATAAATGAGGCTCAGATGAACAGCTTTGTTTAAAAGTTGTATCACCAAAATCTGTTTCTTCTTCTTCCTTACTTCCATCAGAATCTGAGCTCTCTTCATCTCATGTCACCTGTTCTGGAGGCTTTGGTAAGGGCAATTCTTCACAGTGTGGAACTCGTATCATTTCAGATTGCAAGTCAGGGTACACCACTGTATGTTTTGATTTTGACGTAATCCCTTTAATGTTTGTTAAGCAGAAATAACAGTAATTATTTAAATCCATTAATTGAAATTTAAATAAAAAAACTGTGGGCGATGGAGAAATTCCGAATACATATTTGAAAACACGATAAAAAACTGCATTAAGTACAACTATTGGTACTCATGAGGCAAAAATCATGTTGACCAGTGTTATTACATCATAATATAACAATCACAATTAACTCTAATATTAAATACTAAATGAAGATTTGATCAATAAAAAATATATATTATATTACGATCTATAATATAACCAGTTAATGATAGTTAAAATTAAGACTAAAACTAATAATAAAATGTATACAAGCAAGATGAATTAAATTGTTGGTAGACTGTCCCTGTCTAATGTATATAAAAAGAAAGAAATTAATGAGATATAGAAAACTAATTTTACGATTATACAATATTTAAGCACATGAACATTATTTACGGAGAAGTTCCAGAAAGTCTAGATTAGAACATGTCACAAATAAGGAAATTAGAAACATAATAGAAGCAGAAGAAAGCATAATTGAAAGAACTGAGGAGAAGGAATTAAAGTGGTTAGGACATGTCTTAAGAATGGAAGATGAGCGATGGCAAAAGCAACTATATGAATGGCATCCGAACAGAAAGAAGAAAAGAGGGAGACCAAGGTTAACATGGAAGGAAAACATGAAGACAGTAATGCAAGCTAGAGGGCTAAGCATCGAAGATGCCCAAGACCGTAGGCTTTGGAGGTTTGGCACGGAAAGACGGCAGCAGCTGTAAAAACCCGAAGATAGATAGATAGAACATATTTCTTAATCTTAATATTATTTTCATAAATAATTTAATGTATTAATTGTTAAAAGAATACTATCAGAGAGATGTATAAGTTAGTTTGTTATTAAATAATTCTTTCGTTTGTTTTTTAAGGATGTTATAGTTTGACAGTCGCTGACATAGGGCGTTGAAAATGTTCACTCGTACAATACTGTTTAAGATGCAAATGTATTTTGTGATAGCAAAACTGTAGGGCCCAGGTAACCGATAACTATGCTCTTCTTACTGCCCCAGTGTTGGTTGACCAAACAGTCGAGCGCCTATTTCTTGTAATGTAACAAGTTTCTTCAGATTGAAGACATCTACCAACTGTGTTGTATAAAGAAATGTACATTAGATTGCTTCTCAAGCCACAGTTTGTACAACAAGGCATTTGATGGGTTTATATTAAACAAATAACAAGTGCTGTTCCTATTCGCCACGTTTGCGGTAAAAAACTCGTCCAAATCAAGGGATATCAAAATGGGAATTGCGCCATTCTTTCAGCACAAAATTACTTTAAAATTTACGTAATGTATGACGGATTACAGTACAGTATCTGAATTAATGACACGAATGGAGGCCCTTTCTCATACTACGAGATGGTAGAATTTTTAAATATTTTTTTTATAATTTTTACATTATTTAAAGATATTTCAAATTGTTTTTACTTTTAACTTTAATACATTTGTACAATTATTTCATTTATAAAAAAATTAATATATATATAATAAAATAAAATAAATAATAAAATAAATTATGAATCTAGAAAATAATATTGTACAAGAGATTGAAGATATCCAACTAAGATAGTATGGACATACAATGAGAAGAAAGGACACAGAAACAAACACAAGAAGTATTAAAATGGATACCTCCTGGAAAAGGGAAAACGTGGTAGACCAAAGCCAACGTGGATAAAAGGAATTCAAGACAACACGACGGAGAGAAATATGACAGAAGTAGACATACAAGATCGGGAAATGTGGAAGAAAAAAATTGTATATTATGATTTAGAACACCTGCGTAAATAACAGAAACAATTCTGAATAAAAAAAAATATTTCAAATTATAACGTCCGCTGTGGTCTCGGGGTAGCGTCGTTGCCTCATAAACAGAGGGCTCCAGTTCCATTCCCAGACGGGAAAAGTTTCCTCAGTGATTTTTTCTGGATTTTTCCTCGCCTGAAAGACAAATATTAGGAAACTTTAAGACCAAAAAGTCCCCGGTCATCATCTGGTCATCAAAATCATTATAATATTCGCCATGTTTTGTATGACTGTATGTGTGAATGGTGTGTTTCATCCTCATTTCGTGTTGTCTCGGAGGAGGCCTAAACATTGAGCTCACCGCTCATTGAGGGAGGATACCCATGCCCTTGTGTGGTTAAAAAAATACGTGCGTGATCCATAGTTTAAATTATCTCTGCCGACAGGTCGCACCACTGTAAGGCCCGGGGCATGTCAATTGTAAATATAAAGTGAGGCTAAACGTGTAAAAAATAAATTATACATGATTCGATTCAACTTATACTTACTTTTTCTGAACTAAATACATATTTTGTGGATTGAAAATCAAACAACATTTAACTATCTCGGATACCAAGTTACACACGTAGAGTCAAAAAATTATAAAATTTAACAGAGTAACAGGAATTATAAATAATATTTTCAAGCCAAACACAGTACAGCAACTCACACGAACTAGAATTTACAAAACACTGGCCAGACTCACATTATGTTACGGCAGTGAGGCCTAGACAATTCGCAGTGTAGATGAACAAAGACTAACTGCGGCAGAAATGAAATTTTGAGACGTACTGCAGATTACTCAAGAACAGACCATAAAAGGAATTCTGAGATTCTCAAAGAATTGCAAACAGAATCAGTCATGGGATATGTCCAAAAATACAGAAACAACTGAAAATCTCACGTAAGAAGAATGGGCAGAACAAGAATACCACGTCAAATCTTAAATTACCAGCCACCAGGGAAGAGATCTTTGGACAGACCCTTCAAACGTTGGATTGGGACCGTAACAGACCACTAGGTCTATCACATGAAAGAAAGAATGAAAGAAGAAGAAGAAGAAGAAGAAGAAAATCAAACAATAGAAGTCGCACGAATTGATTGATAGCTTCTGAATCTTTAATTCGGGAAGCAAGGCCTAGTAATCCGAGCCGAACTTACTAACATTTTCTTTTTAGTTTCATCATCATCTTCTTCATGGTAGGTCCTCGGCCTGTTCCGCTCTCAGAATTCATGTTCTCATCGTCTTCTAGGACTTCCCATCTCTCTATAGATTTGAGGTTAGTACAACAGTGCTTGTTTTGTTATCCTAGAAGAGTATATTCTTAAAATATGTTCATGCCATTGAAATAAATAGAAATAATTATATAATAAGATTTATATAAATATAAACAACTTAAATTTAAATACAACTTTATTATATAATCATTTATATATTATTAGGAATATATATATATATATATATTAGATTTAAATAAATTAAATATACATAGGCCTATGTTTATAGTTTTGTATTTTTTCATTTACATTAAAAATGTTGAGTTCTTGCCTAATTGCTTCACTAGGAATGTAGCCTCTTAGAGTATATCCTGCTGTTTTTTAGTTTCCTAATTTTAAAAAGGAATGAGTTAGAATTCATCATCATCATCCAGGGATTAAGCCTGTTGGATCGTTCCGGTTTCATGAAAGCTAGAATTGTTATAATTGTTCAGACCATCTTCTGTGTGGGCGTCCAACATTTCTTCTTCCGTGCGGTTTATAATTTAGTAATAATTTTAGAAATCTTCCTTCTGACATTCTATCAATATGTTCTTTCCAGTCGTTCCTATATTTAATTATTCGGTCTGTAAGTTTGAAAATATTTAGTTCCTTTCTTATATCTTCATTTATTTTCTTATCCAGCAGAGTATATCCTGCTATATTTCTTAAGAATCGCATCTCAGCTGCTTCCAATCTTTATTCTTGTCTTTTAGTGATCGTCCAACATTCTGATCCATTCATCAATACAGGTACAGCCATTACTTTATAAAATTTAATTTTTGTTTTTTTTCTTGGGTTTTTAAGGGTTCTTTTAATAGTGCCACACATTAGATTAAATGTATTTATTTTGTCATTAATATCTTCAATTTTAACATATCATAAATTGAAACCTAGATATTTAAAACTGTTCACCTGCTCTAAAATGTTATTATCAATTACTATGTTTGATTTTAAGGTATCATGTCCTTTAAATGCTAATATTTTAGTTTTATTCTTTGAAATGTTTAAATTGTAATTGGCACTTATTTTTTCCAGATTAAAAATAGCTGTTTTTAGATCATCTTCTGAACTGGAAATCACTACTTGATCATCAGCAACTAATATTGTATCCAACAGTTTATTATTTATTTTAAATTGTTTATTTAAATTAATAGAGTTGGAATTCAATTACCATAAAAATCACAATATATATATATATATATATATATATATATATATATATATACACACAGGTTACCATCATTTTTTAAAAAGCATTTCGGAATTAAATAAGTAAACTGATGCCAAAGAAATGTCCGGATTCGAACACAGTCTAGGATTCAAAGAGTGTTATGATGTTAGTGTCTCAAAATAGTTAAATACTAAAACAATATTTATTTTGCAAATGAGAAGTACAATGAGAAAAATGCCATTCACTCACGAGTTTTCTAGCTTCCCTATATCGTTTCGTTTCAGTCGATTATTGTAGAACAAGTGGCCTCGATCCACGCTATATATTATATCATATGAAAAATAAATGCCTGAGTCGAGATTTGAACCCCAGATCTCTAAATTTATACGTTAGCGCTCTAACCAACTGACCTATTCAGGAATCCTAACACAAACATTTATTTCTCTTTTATATATATATATATATATATATATATATATATATATATACATCCATAGTAATTCTGCCCGAAGGCAGGTCCTTCACTGCAATCACAGCAATTTCATGCTATTGCTGCAGTTTTACTAGGGAATTGAAGGTGTGGTAGCTTCCCGTTGCTTTCCACACCGGTGAAGGATGATGATGATGATGATGATGATGATGATAATGATAAGGATGATGATGATGGCCATATGATTTCGGGGACCGTTTGGGCCTTAAAGTTTTCCTGACATTTGTCTTACAGGTGAGGAAAAACCCCGATAAAAACCTCACCCCAGAAAAACTGCCCCGATCGGGGATCGAACCCGGGCCCGCTGCGTGACAATGCAGCACAGTACCTCGAGACCATAGTGGTGGACTATACATATATATATATATATGTGTGTGTGTGTGTGTGTGTGTGTGTTGTGTGTGTGTGTGTGTGTGTGTGTAAGATAAATTAATGTTAGTGTTGGGATTCCTGAGTAGCTCAGTTTGTTAGAGCGCTACATTTAAGGTTAGAGTATTAGGGTTCAAATCCCGACTCAGGCACTTATTTTTCTTTTCATATTATAATTGGCCTTCATTGCTTAATGTCAAAAATATAGTTACAACATCTACATATAATCCACCGCTGTGGACTGGAGGTAGCGTGCTGCCTTGTCAAGCAGCAGGCCCGGGTTCGATTCCCGGTCGGGACAAGCTCCTGGGTAAGGTTTTTTCAGGGGTTTTTCCTCACCTATAAGACAAATTTTAAGAAGCTTAGGGCCCAACGGTCCCCGAAAATCATCCGGTCATCATGATCATCATCGTCCCTCACCGGTGTGGAATGCAACAGGAAGCTATAATTTCCTAGTAAAGCTGAAAGCATAGCATGAAAATGCTACGATTTCAGTGAAACACCTGCTCTCGGACATAATTATTATGGATGGAGATATATAGGCCTATATACAGTATTGATGGCTATGAGAGGTTGAAATGTTGTGTACAGTCTGTTACCATTTTATGAAACAGTATTGTAAAACAAATTAATAGCAAATTTGAGGAGCGGAACACCCTTAAATAGGGGGGAAATGGCTTAATAAACAAGAGAGACCATGAGGGTGGTTAAAAACCGCACGGTGTGTTAACTGTAAAACAAGAGCACGTGATAAATGACAGTACATTACCACAAGCCAGGTGTACAATCACGTGATCTTGACCTTATTTATTACAATCCAAGCATGAATTAACAACTTTTCTCTCTCATCACTACTAACCTACATGTATTATTACGAATACGAAGTAGGCCTACGTAGGTAAAATTCGCAACTTACGTCCCTCTGGGTTGAGTAATCAATGTTACGTCTAATATTATCCTCACAAATACAGAGTGTCTCCCGCCTGGAGATATACAGCGTTTAATATTTTCCTCGAGATGATCAGTTATGTTCTAGATATTTATTGAATTTATTTATTTAGCCTGGTGGGGTTAAGGCCATGTGGCCATTTCTTCCACACATCAAGAGAAACATATATTACATCAGGATATATAAATCATAATTAACTCTAATATTAAATACTAAATGATGATTTCATCAATAAGATAATATCTACTATATTACGATATACAGTGGAGAGCAGCCGCGGGGTTTGTGCTGTGCGGTGACGAAGGCTTACACGTGCAGACACGGGACTTGAAATATGCGCAGACTCAGCAGTATACAAGCACATCCCACGCATTCACGATCGCAGTCAGATTGTGTGCTTCGAGTGGATAAGATGCTCGCTCGCTTTTCCTTGTATACCGAATGGCGTATGTATAAGTTATTTCAATTTTAAAATTTGTATCTTATAAAACAGGCGCGTATAAGTGTAAATTGAATGACGTGTATACTAGTGTAAAGTGTAAACTATACATTCGCTAATAATGTTTCTATTGAACAACGTGTGTTTATTTATGATCAATATTTGATAACTCAGTCTGCCAGCCAAGTACGAAGACTTTCTGAAACACGATTCCCGGGTGTAAAAATTCCGTCACGTTGAACAGTCCATAATCTGTACAACAAATTTTATAAAGCGGTGTCAAAAAAGTATGGACAACGAAGTTGAACAGTTCCAACACCTGCTTCAATAAAGTTGGTAAGTATGACAATTTGAAAAATAGTTACGAAAATGTTTGTGGTTGTATCACCGCGATCCTACGCTCTCCGTTCCCCGCCGCCAGTGCGTCAGCAGTGTAAAGTGAAATCCCCGCGTCTGGTGTCCAGTGTTACACTGATCGCTCTGTACAAAACAACCAGTTTTAATGGTAGCTAGCGCATATTAATGCGGAAAGATGTCTAAATTCAAGTCGTGAAAGATTTAGTATGCTACGAGCTAATGGTAAATCCAGAAAATTGGATAAACGTGCGTAAATTTCTGGACAAAATGGGAAAATTAAGAACAACACTCATTCGTGAATAAATATATATTTAAGTAAAGTATAATATCGGTAATACTTAATAATTTACTTAAACTAATTAATCTATAATGTAACAGTATTGTTATCTATTGTCTTTGTTTTATTTTTGTTTTATTCTATCTACTTTATATTATTACTTGGCATGTGGACTTTCACCGGTGCTTTTCACCATATACATGAATAAATTAATAAATGAATGGAGGAAAACACAACGAGGATACATACCCATCAATAGGAACCCCAAACTCGATGCTATTCTTTTTGCAGACGATTTAGCTCTTCTGGCACTTTCCGAAAATGATTTGCAATGATCAATTTATAATTTACAAAAAATAGGTGCCAAATTTAATATGGAAATATCAATTAACAAAACTAAAATTATGGCATTTCATGGGAAGGACCCCATTCTGTCTCCAGAATAAAATTTTAGAGAGATCTAATCAATTTAAATATCTTGGATATTATCTCACTATCTGGGATGAAAAGGATATCCCTGAAAAAGTTACTAGTTATAATAAAATTTTAGGAATTATTAATCAAGTTATGAAGCCATCCCTTGTACAAAAAAACACCAGATTACGTTTATATAACACTTTGGCTAGACCAGTGTTGACCTATGGTAGTGAAGCATGGACACTAAAAAAAACAACATGAAAGCAGAATAACGGCTTGTGAAATGAGATTCATGCGCAGAACAGCGGGTTACACCAGATGGGATCGGAAAAGGAACACCGATATCTTAAAAGAATTGAAGACTACTTCAATTTTGGAATATATTAAACAGTACCAACTAAATTGGATACACCATCTTGAAAGAATGAGTTCAAATCGGATCTCCAAAGCTGTTTATAATTATATACCAAGAGGACGAAGATCACTGGGCCGTCGTATGAAACGCTGGAGGGAAAATTTTCTATAGGATCGTAACAGGCCTTGGCCTAATACTTGGAAGGAAGAAGAAGAAGACTGGACATTATTTTATTGATACGAACTGTCAACAGTACGTACGGCTTACTGACCGTGCGACCCATATTTGTAAATTACTTTGCATGTATCATATTTTTAGTTTAATAAAGTTATTAAAAATAAAATTGCTACCTGGTAGGTCAGTCGTCCTCAACTAAATTATTAAACTTCATCAAGTAGTTAAAATGCAGAAGATGAAACATTGCTTTTGAAAGGCCTCCGTATTGGAACTACTTGATGAAGTTTAATAATTTAGTTGAGGACGACTGACTTACCAGGTACAGGCTAAAAAATTGGATAAATGAAAATAATAAAATTTCACGATACCAAGCCGGGTTCAGGGAAGGCTTCAGGACGGCGGACAATCTATTTGTCCTGAGAACAGCAATTAACAGATGTTTGAGTGTCAAACGAGGCAGGTTACACTGTACTTTTATCGATCTGAAAAAAGCATTTGACTCTGTTGAACGCAATGCCCTATGGCAGAAATTATGGCAACTAGGAGTATCGGGAACTATGATTAGGGCGCTAATGGGAATTTATAAAAAAAGTGGAGTTCTGTGTTAAATATGGGAGGGACCAAGTTTCAGAAAATATAAAGGCAGTTAAGGGTGTAAAACAGGGATGTGTATTGTCACCACTGTTATTTAACTTATTTATAGACGATGTAGCTTTGATGCTGGAAGTAGAGGGGATCGATGCTCCAACGGTGGGTGAGCGAAGTATTCCTGTTCTAATGTATGCAGATGACTTATGCCTCTTTTCCACAAAAATAGATGGCATGCAGAAGGGTTTAGATTTACTATCGACTACTGTACGACTTGGGGACTTACTGTTAACGTTAGCAAAACGAAAGCCATGACTTTTAAAAACGGGTCGGTATACAGCGGGAGGGAAAGGTGGACATACCGTGGTGAGAACTTAGAAAATGTTAAAAACTTTGTCTACTTGGGGATGACTTTGACAATGAATGGAAAATGGACGAGACACATCGAAAATGCAACAATGAGAGCTAGGTACCGGACAAGCGAAATGCTTAATAATATGTCAAAATTGCGAAACATACCGATGCGTACACTAGAACAGGTTTATTCTTCGACTGTGAGAGCGACCATGCTGTATGGCTCAGAATTATGGGGTTGGGAACGAACGGGGACACTAGATAAAATTCAACCTATGTTTCTTAAGAAAGCAATGAGATTAGCAACGGGGACTTCAAATTGTGGCATACTGAAGGAATTCGGTACATTTTCGGACACAATAAGGGGCAAAATTATGGCTATTAAGTATTGGTTGGACATAATAAACGGGAATCAGGACTCGCTTAGAGCAGAGTGTTACAATGAACAGAAAAGGCAGTGTGTTTCGGGAGATTGGGTAATCGGTGTAGAAAGGGGATTGAAGGGCATAGGGATGGGTTGGGTATGGGAGAGGAGTACGCGGAATAATAGAAATGTTTGGAGGACAGTTAAGAAGAGACTAATCGATATAGACAGACAGTATATAGAAGCAGAGTGTAGCCAGAAAATATCGCTCACCCTGCAGACGGAACTGAAACTTTCGTGGGGAAGGGAGAAATATATTGACTCTTTGGATGGAGATGATAAAAGTGCTATTGCATGGTTTCATTTGGGGGGATGGATGGCCCATAATTTAACAAATGAGGAAGGCATTAACTATGCCCACTATGCGATGACCATGAAAACTGGCAGCATATTATAGCATTCTGTAGAGAGACAGAACAACTTAGATTACAGATGCTGCCGGAGAGATTTCTCAAGTCGGATCGAGGGAGAGTGGCGTGTTGGGATCTTTTAGGACGGATCGAGAGTGAATCAAAAACATGCAAATTTTTGGGTACAGTAAGAAAATTGAGATATAACAAAATTGTAGATTAAGGATATATGTATTAACAATAAGAAGAATCTCAATATGGTCTTTGTTTTCGATCTTTAATCATGATAGTGCACTTAATGTCTGCAGGGACGGGGGGAGGGGGGTATGAGCGTGCGGTGTGTATATGTGTGGGGGTGTGTGGGTGTATGTGTGTGTGATTTTTTTTTTCTAATTTGTTTTCTAGCATTTTTTTTTTAATATTAATGTACGGAATGTGGATGAATGTAGATATGTATTATTTGATTTAGTGCAGACATAGATTTTACTTATATGTAGCCTGTTATTGTTGTTTGATACAGGTGTATTTGTAGGTATTTGTTTATATTATTAGTTTTATTTTTTTATTCATGGAAAAATAATGCACGTACGGCCAAGCAGGCCCGTGCGCAATGTAAATGAATATGTATTTTCTTTATTCTGAAAAAAAAGGCAATAAATTCCATATTCTATTCTATTCTACCAGGTACCAATTTTATATTAAGAATTTGTTACATAACCTCAACGGTGTTTTAATATGAATTGTAAAAGTGTTGATTGATAGTTTAATAACGTCCTTATGCTAATAAAATGCAATTGAAGTTTAAGTCAGTGCTAATTACACATGTCAGTAACAAGACAACTCCTTTGCCAGCACAAAATAAACTTCAATTTTTACCTTAACTTTTGAGAAGCGATTAAAAATAACAGACTATATAAAATACACAATAAAATAGCATAAACGCTTTCGAAGAATCTAAGCAGAATTAGCCTCAGTTGATGATCTTGTAATATTTAAACGAAAACAGACCGTGAAGTTTTCTTGGGAGTTCATTTTTTTGTAACGCCTAGGTCTCTTCCTTTCGGTAAGCAAGTTGGTGTTGTTAATATACGTCTGGCACTATTCGACCTTCGAGTAGAAGTCCTTAATGAAGAGACAGGGATGAAATTACCAAAGCTTATACAGTTAACCCATTCGTAGAACACTAAAATATAAATCAAGGAAGGATACAAGATTGAAGCTCAATAAAACAATGGTGGTAGCGGTACTTTTATACGGTAGTGAGTCCTGGGTAACAAATAAGAGGAGTTCGAGTAGAATATAATGAGAAGAAATGACCTATCAAAGCATCAAAGTATGCAGAAAATCCTATAAATCGCGTCAGCTGGGAAGAGCATGTTCAGAGAATGGAAGAAACAAAATTACCCAAGATAGCAAATTATTATAAACCAAATGGATTAAAGGATGTAGGAAGACCTAGAAAGAGATGGAAGGAATTACTGTGAATTCGGATCAGGCGAATCGACTAAAGCCCTAAACCTTAAAGCGAAGAAGATATTGGTTATCTGTGATCGAACTGGTATTATTATTTTTTGAAATAATTTGTAATGAAAATCAAACTCTTAATTTGTCTTAATGAATGAGAGATGCTGCGAAAAAATTCAGCCATACAACACACTCTCACCGGCATTGAACGTAGGATATCCAGAATTTTCTTAACCGCTATCAATTTGGCGGTTCAGTACCGTGCGTTTCCAAATAAACTTTAATATAGTTTATAATGAAATATTAACCTGGGTTAAGAAATCTCCCATTTTAAAAATGAAGATATTTTTAACAAACTTAATTATAATTATATATGTGGCACGATTAAAAGACTATTTAAATACACAAGAAAGGAAAAAAATTAACATTTTATAAATCAGTGGCAGCCCCCTTACTTTTGTATGGTAGTGAATTTTGGGTTTTAACTAAAAGATAAATCATAGAAGCAGCTGAAATGAGATTTCTGAGAAGTGTAGCTGGCTGCAAACTTCTAGATAAAAGGAGAAGTGACGATATTAGAAATGAACTAAGTATTTTTAAACTTTTAGATAAAATAGTATAATCAAGAAAAACTGGAAATAACATGTTCAAAAATAAAAAATAAACGCATATAAAAAATTAAACTTAATTACAAACCAAAAGTATACAGAAATGTTGGTAGACCGAAAAAGAGATGGATGCAACTTTTTGAATGAGAATCTATGAGACCGGAACAAGCCACGTGGGCTTAATCCGTGATTGTTGACGATGATGATGATGAAATATTAATTGTAATTTTATAGCGTCATACTCCTTTTTCTGTTGAATGTAAGTGACATCTTTAAAAAAATTACAGGTAATTTGGAAAACAAAGCTGTACATTCCTAATAATGAAGAGTACAGTAGTAGACTATCATTGTTATTTTATATTATCGTCTCAGTAGATTGCCAATGTTTTATTAACTAACAGTGCCTGAAGCTTCTTAAAAAGTACGATGAAATACAATTTGTAATATGAAATCCTGAGATTGATTCTTGCATAATTGATAGTCGTCGGATTCAGGATTCTGCCAAACCGCCACGAAATTGCACTTCTGCTTGTATTGATTTCAAGTCTACGAATTGTTTTCTATTATTATGTCGTTACCTCGCATATAAAACCATACATCAACCTGGTATAAAGTTAATTAAAACATTTCTTGCAATTACATTAGATAAAAAGTATAAAGTTTACTCTATTATCATGATATGAAAGTCAACGGAAAGGAGGTAGGGTGGCTAACCCTAGCTGATAGGTTCTTTTTCTTATGAAAGTTCTTGGCACTCATTTTTAGAAGGGTGAGTGCGCAAGAGAAACAATCTGAACACAAAAGTGTGAGGGAAAATATCTAACCTTCCGCTACCGGGGACAAACCCAAGACGTCCAGCCCGCAATCAGACCACATTGCACTAGACAAGGCTGCAGCTAACCAACTTGTTTCCTTTGTACTGTAGGACAAGTAGAGGAACCATTTCAGTCGGCTATGGAACTACCGTCACACAGAATATTATTATTATTATTATTATTATTATTATTATTACTAACGTTATAGTATTATTATTATTATTATTATTATTATTATTATTTAGGTAGGTAGATAGATAGATAGAATTATATAGCCTGGTGGATTAATGCCATGTGGCCTTCTCTTCCACTCACCAGGACAAACATATGTTACATTAGATACAAAATTACAATAATAGTACATACTAAACAATTTTCTGTCAAATTGAACAATAGTGAAAATAATGTCTAATAATACAATAAAATTAAATACAATTAAAATTAAACTAATGAAAGAATGTATACACAAAGGAATAACAGCTCAAATCTACTATACATAAAAAGAATAAAAAAATACAAAGAAAGTAATAAACTATAATGAATTAATATATCGCTTATTATTCAAGGCATTAGGTAAATGTATTGACAAATGTTAACACTATTTTGTTAAATAATGAAAAAAAACAAATTATTAAGTGTTAAAAAGTAATATTAGTTTAGTTGTTTCTGTTAACAACTTTATTTTCAATTTGTTTCTGAAAGATGGTAAAGTTTGGATGTCTCTGACATAGGGTAGAAGGGAATTCCATGTTCTACTTACTTACTCACTCACTGGCACTATAGAACCCGTAGGTTCACGGCCGCACGGACATAAGATCTCCGTACATCCCTATCCTGAGCTAATGTTTTCCAATCATCCCCTGTATAATCTACTTCCCTTAAATCATCATCATCTGCATTCATGGATTAGGTCTGTTGACCCGTTCCGACTTCAGCCCATCTCTTTCTAGGTCTGCCCACATCTCGGGTGCCTTTAGGTTTGTATTTTGTTATTTGTTTTGGATAACTATCTTCATTCATTCTGTCTATGTGTTCCTTCCATTTTTGTCTATCTCAAATCATAGTTAATGTTATTCTCCCACCTTTTTCTTGGTCTACCAACTGGGCGTTTTCCTTCTGGCTTTCCTACAAGAAGCTTCCATGCACGCCTTTCATTCCCCATACGTGCAACATATCCTGCCAATCGCAGTCTACGAGACTTAACTGTTCATATTATATCTCGCTTCCTATAAAGACCATCTAGTTCATTGTTAAGTAGTTTTTTCCATTCACCTGTCTGTTCATCTCTCTTTGGTCCAAAAATTTTCCTAAGAACTTTATTCTCAAATACCCGTAATCTCCTTCCCTCCCTGAAAGTAAGAGTCCATGTTTCGCATTCATATAGACCTAATATAACTGGTAGAATAATAGTTTAATATATTGTTTAATATATTGTCAGTTTTTTGAAAGGCGATGACACGTCAAGAGTCTCTGTAATGCATAATAGCATGCATTTCCAGAATTGAGCCTATGTTTAATTTCTTTATGCATTTCATTCCTATTTGCGATTATTGTTCCTAGGTATTAGAATTCAGCTACTTTCTCAAAATTTCCCTCATTTGTCATTAGCTGTCCATTTCTAGCAAGAGAACCTGTAAAAGATTTCGAGTAATAGGTAGTGTGATTGTTATTATTATTGTTATTATTATTATTATTATTATTATTATTATTATTATTATTATTATTATTATTATTATTATTATTATTATTATTATTATTATTATTATTATTATTATTATTATTATTATTATTATTATATAGTTTGTTAGTAATTGTGGTTTAGAATGTTGGTAGAGATACTCTGAAAATAATATCATAATTTAGTACAGAAATTGTGTAAAATTATCTCGGAGGAGGCCCTGATATTAAGCTAATCACTCATTCACTGCGGTACTCCATGTCCTTGTGTGGTCGAAAAGTATGTGTATGATCTATAGCTTAAATCTTCTTCCGACCGGTCGTTCCATTACAAGGCCCGGGTTGCAGGTGGCACGTAAAAGTACCTATAAGGTGAGAGATTAAACTGCTTTAATTGAATGGAATTATCTAAAATTAAAATTTGTAATTAAACTTTATATCTTTAAAATATAATAAAGAGGCAATGAGTTAATTATTAAGTAAATAAAACATTTTTTATTTCGAGAATTAAAAATTTGTGAACATAGGACTATATGCGAAAAAGTGTGACTTTAATACATTTTCACTATTAATCTTCTAACATATAAAAATGAATGTTCGTTTGTATGTATGTTTGTTCGTACTTTATGCGCGACCATACCATTTATCCGATTGTGATGGGGTTTATTGTAAAATGTTCAGGAGATTCCCAGGATGAACATAGGCTATAAGAGAGTTGTGATACTCAACTCCTACACCATCAATAACGCCCTTTGTAGTGGAAAACATGAAAAAAGTAGCTCTTTGGACGCTTAAATGGCTTACACTGCCTAAACCATTACAAATACATAAAATTAATGTACACAGAATTAAATGTCTGAAAAAGCTCTACAAAAACGTCCGCGACAGCATATGTTTATCTCTTAAGGATAACTCATAATAACCATTTTTGTCTTTCATTGATGCCAAGAAGATCGAGACAAGTACGTAGATTCCTCTGCAAGCATAGCAGCAAATGCCGTGAATTCTTTTACCGATAACTAACAATAACGAATTTTGTCTTTAGCTCATTTATGCTAAGAAGATCGAGATAAGTAGATTCCCGGGCAACGCCGGGTACATAACACGGGGTATCTAAAAATAATTACGATATAAATGTTTCTTTATACTTATTTAACTAAACATAAAATACATTAATTTTCGTATTTCAGCTCATTTATGTCAAGAAGATCGGGATGAGTAGATTCCGGGCAAAGCCGGGTAATCAGCACGGGGAATCTAAAAATATAAATTTATAATTATTTTTCTTTTTACTTATTCAACTAAACATACAAACACATTAATTTTCATTTATTTAGGCGTAGCAGCGCACGCCAGGTATTAGCTAGTACAATATATAACTTGAATTTATCAAGTGGGTTGATTCAGGAAATAGCATTTGAAACTCGTATCTCGGAGATCACGGATTAAAACCTAGGAGCCCAACAACCTGCTCAAGGCCGTTTTATTGACATTTCTTAATCATCAAGCAAATGTTGGTTTAGAATTTTATCACCAGGACCCATCTTCATCACAATCACCACTTTATACTAATTTATCATAAGTAATGTCAGGAGTGATTTCCAAATTATCGATAAATTCACTACTCACGAAGTGAGGACTGTATTTAACTAGAGAATTTGGAAATCAAGAGTGGCATTTGTTAAGACTAATTAAGCTGTTTACTCACAATTCATTATTTAAATATAGTTATTTTAAAATATTTATATATTTAATGTAAACGGCGATGTTTGAAAACAAATGAGAAATGTTTGATTATGCTTCTTTTGTTCATCCACTGCAATTAGATCATATTATTTATTGCCAAATAAGATCGCAATATTGTAAGAATGCACCCTAGTGGAGAAAAAATGAAAGACATCATTACAGGATATTAATTTATTTCTGATGTCCTATGATCTAATATGTTAATTATATTTTTCTGGAATGTTATTACCTGGGAATTAATACGTTTAAGAAAGTGCAAACAGTGGTTTATTTTTTTGTAGTATAATAAATTGCGACAAATGTTTTATATTATATCCCGCAAGCAGTACCTGGCTACATTCGTGCACTGTATATACAATCTGTTAGCCACATGGATTCTAGAATTCTTATATCGTAATTTCCAAATTGTTATATTCAACGTATTTTTTAGAGAGTCAGTCACTGCAAAATAATGTTCTGACCTATTCAGAATGTTAAAAAGGAGGAGCTTGATTTTAAAGTGATATAATTAAATTGATAAAATCGAGATGAAAAACGACTGTGATTGGTTGTAAATCAAAATTCATTGAAACGTGATTGGTCATTGAATCATATTTGGGGCATGAGTTAAATAGTCATTGTAATTAAATCATGAACATCTTCAGAAAGCAGATGACAAAGACAACAAAAGAAACATGGATCTAGACGCGGTATGATGACTAAAAAAATAAGAATCAAATAAAGTTGGATCTGAAAATAGAAAATATTTCTCCGTTTGCTCTTTGACAAATTAGGTATAATTTACACATTTTGAGAAGAGTGGCTGCATTAGTTTGGTTAACACATGTACTGAATCACTTTAGCGAAGAGGACAAGTGTAACGTTACAGAAACTTGGCGTGTCCCTCATCCCTGGAGAGTCGTGGGGTCGCCGCATTCTACATCCGCGCTCCTCTGCTCTCTCAGAAGGAGACAAAGGAAGGAATTTATATACTATGAAACACATTACTGTAGTCTGCATTACGCCTACAGGATACATACCGAAATTCGGAGAAATTGTAAATATTGTAACCTAATTATATCCCGGATTCTTTGATTTGAACGTAGTCTCTTTGTTTACTCATTGCTCTGAGAATTCCTATTTTAAGTTCTATTCATAAGTAATTCCAATTTATCTAGAGGATTTGTTAGGACCATTTAACAAATAAAATTAAGCTGTTTACTCAAAAATCATTATTTTAATATAGTTATTTTAAAATATGTATATATTTAATGTAAACGGCGATGTTTGAAAACAATTGAGAAATGTTTGATTATGCTTCTTTTGTTCATCCACTGCAACTAGATCATATTATTTATTGCCAAATAAGATCGCAATATTGTAAGAATGCACCCCAGTGGAGAAAAAATGAAACACATCAAACTGTATATTATAACGAACAATATTGGTTTTTAATTATTTTTTAGAAAACAACTCCGTAAATTCATTAACTTTTAAACACAATATTGAACACACAATTATCAAATGTGTAGGTCGAAGGAATCTGTTCATCATTTGCTATATTCAACGTATTTGTTCGAGAGTCAGTCACTGCAAGATAATGCTCTGACCTGTTCAGAATGTTAAAAGGAGGAGCTTTCTTCGATATGATAAACAGAAGTAGATAAACATTGAGGTGAAACACGACTGTGATTGGTTGAAAAACAAAATTCATTGAAATGTGATTGGTCATTGACTCCCATTTGGGGCACGAGTTAAATAGTCTCTACAAATTATACTATCGGCAGCCTGAAACAATATCAAACATATAAATTTGATCAGATTTCCTGAATAACTTTAAACATTTAAAATTACGTAAAATTATCCTTAAATGAACACAATTCTAATTGATTTTGGCAGTTATTTGAATGTGTAGGACCACAGTGAAAACAATATGTTACTGTAAGTTATTATTACTATATATTGTGTAATTAAACACCTATTTTATTTATTCTTCTTCTTCTTTAACACCAGAGTCCAGGATAGGTCTTGGTCTCTTTCAAGAGTGTCTGCCACTCCTCTCTATTCAGGACAACTATTCTCCGGTTCCTAAATCCAGACGTTGCTCCATCCCCTTCAATTCAATCCCACCGTAGCTTTGATCTACCTCTATGGCGCTTTTCTACAGGATCTAATAATAAACATTTTTAGCCGATTAATTTTCAGACATTCTCATGACATGGCCTGCCTATCTCAGACTGCTTAGCTATATAAACTTAACAACATCAAGTTCATCAAACAACTGATAAAACTCAAAATTTGCTCTATGGCGCCATCTTCCATCATCTAATATTGCATTACAATTTTTCCGAAGGGTCTTACGTTCAAAACAACCGAGCAGGACCTCATTTTGTTTGGAAAGTACCCACGTTTCTGCTCCATACAGGAGCACTGGCCTGATGAAGGTCTTATATAGGAGGATCTTAATTTTCTTAGACAATATTTCTAATTTCAAGTGATTCATAAGGTCATAATAATATCTATTGACAGATAACAAAGGGGCATTAATTTATAATGGTCAGTTATTTGTACTCATTAATTTTTCTGTTAATTAAACTAATGTATTTTATAGGATGCATTGCGGATTTAAGGGTTAAAGAGAAAACTATTCAGAACAATAAATTAATGTAACGTATGTTCTTCAAAAGAAGGTATTAATAATATAAATTAAATAAAAGTAATTTCCAATATTTGATAATTTCATAATAAAATACTAATTCGGAGGTATTTCAGTAATAATATAGTAATTATTGAATGACAAACAACCTAATATAACTAATTATTTAGTAATATATGTTTATATTCAGGATCCTTGCGATCATTCTCAATGAAGGGAAAACTACTTTTATAATGAATATTTCTTCCACACAATCATACCATTCAAAAAGTTTCATACAGACTCAGCATTGCAATATTTGTTTAGCGGACTCAGTATTTTATTTTCCAGGCGGCATCAAAGGCAACTGTTCCCTCGGGTTTAAAAAATAGATTGTTACTGCCAGGTAGAGCCAATGAGTTTTAGAGGCTTCTAAGACGCCGCACCAATCACCAAAAAGCTGAAAACAGTTGTCTGCCAATAATGTATTCGCATTATAATTGATGTATAAAACGACGTTTCCATGTCAGCTCCTTTCGGATATAATTATCGTAACAGCGTTGTAACTTTTGTCTTTTGCAGTATTATTACAAACTAGTGGCCACTCAGCGGTCGGAATTCGACCACAATTCATTAAAATGACGTTTGTCACAAGTTGTCACATTATGCATTAATTTTTTATTTATTTTAAATATACGAACGATAAGAAATATATGGTATAGCTTGGCTAAGCCATATTTGAAAAACAATAACGCGTGATTTGAAATTTGTATACTATTTAAATTTGCATTTGGCCTATTATTATGTGCACAGGAATATATATACCTTCTTCTTTGCCTCTCACCCAGATCCGTCAATGTTCTATGTCGAGGCATAATGGAAATAAGTGCGAATATCTAAATATTAAAAAAATCTATTTAATAAAATTATTGAAACCAAGATTAGACAGGGTTTAATTTTAATTTAAATAATCAAATCTACTCACTTTTTTAAAAACGCTAATAATAAATACGCGAGAGTAAATCAATTCACATTGCTGCTGCACAATTTTCACTTTGCAACAATGCACTATCAGTATAAACGTAAACAAATGAATGAGTAATACACATAAATTCCTTGGAGACAATTTATTTTATTTTGTTTAATTTATCTGTAACACAAATTATACATACATTTTATTTTTGTGCACTCCTTCTCTTTATGAACTTTTATTATGCCAAATATCACACAATGTGCTTAAAAAGGGGTACAAAGTTTTTTCAGCACGTATTATATTTATATATATATATATATATATGTATATATGTATATATATATATATATATATATATATATATATATATGTGTGTGTGTGTGTGTGTGTTAGTGCCAGTGAATGCAACGTGACAACGCCGCTTGATATGCTAAATACTAGTGCGTGCAAAATAGACCTACCACAAAGCAAAGCGTCTCTAAACTAAATTACTGAGTCCAGTATATATAAAAATACACGAGAGGAATGATTAAAATGTGTTAAATTCTTGGAGATTAAGCGATTTTTTCTCTAAATGATACACATTAAAGCTTGAAAAAATCTAATGATATATTAACTTACACTATAACATCCAGTATAAGTGATATTTTTCTTACAAAAGAGTTAAAAATGGATGTAAAATTGGATTTTTTTACTCTCTCTTCAAGATGTTGAACTGTGGAAGAATGAAATTCCGATCTCTCCCACTACCAAATTCTTGACTGACATTCTATTTTTAATATTCTGTTCGGTCGTTGGAGAATAAATTAAATCTCCCTTTCCGATATCTCAGTTTGAAGAAGAAGAAGAAGAGAAAGAAGAAAAAGACGTTCAACCCTACAAGCAGTCATGATAAAAGATCGCTACGTTTTAAGAATTCAAAAGTGATGTTACTGATTTTCCATTCATGCGTTCAAATTCAATGCCTTCTATTATGAATAATAATATTCCTTTATTCTAGAAACTTTATTATATTTCAAAGTACTCTTTGGCCTTTTATATGTCAAACTGACAGACTACATAGAGAGCGTTACTTGCGGATCTGTGCAGTTCAATAATATTATAATTTTACACTATTATGATCTACTGAAATGAAGGTCCAATCTTAATGTAAACTTTGACACAAGTATGACACTCATTGCTAGTAAGAAGCGAACAACCTGCATGCCTTTTAATTATTATCTTTTGCGTATACAAGTTGGTTACACAAGTAATTTTGATAGGTTCATGCGAAAAGAGCTTTGGTCCATTTTTAAAGAAACTGAGATATTTTGTTAAATAATCTATGCTAACACATTATGCATTGCAGAGACTTTTGATGTCCCAACTCCTTTCAAAAAAGTTAAGCTGAAAATATATAAAACTGTTATTCTACCAGTTATATTATATGGGTGCGAAACATGGACTCTTACTTTAAGGGAGGAAAGGAGATTACGAGTATTTGAGAATAAAGTACTTAGGAAAATGTTTGCACCAAAGAGAGATGAACAGACAGGTGAATGGAGAAGACTACATAACAATGAACTAAATGGTCTTTATAGGAAGCCAGATATAATAAGAACAGTTAAGTCTCGTAGACTGCAATGGGGAATGAAAGACGTGCATGGAAGCTTCTTGTAGGAAAGCCAGAGGGAAAACGCCCAGTTGGTAGACCAAGAATGAGGTGGGAGAACAACATTAACTATGATTTGAGGGAAGTAGATTATACAGGGAATGATTGGAAAGCATTAGCTCAGAATAGGGATGTATGGAGAGCTTATGTCCGCGCGGCCATGAACCTTCGGGTTCGATAGTGCCAGTGAGTAAGTAAGAGTAAGTAAGTAAGTAACACAATTGTGTATTATTGTTCATTGATTCCTATTACAATCACAACAGTCACACCAGACTGAAGTCGTTCATTGGGGAGTGCAGAACATGTCAAATCCGAATTTACTGAAACAAAACGGACTTATACTCATGAAGTTCTTCATTCATGAAATAAACAAAATGACATGATCTTATTCTTTGTTACAATACACGACTATGTCTACAATAATGCAATAAAAGTTTCTCATACTAAAATAAATGTTCCACATTATTTATGTTAAAAACGCGTCTTATTTTAGATTGGTGAGGATCGCAGCATGAAAATGCAAATTATAATATATTTCTGATTTTTTAGGGATATGTTATGAATTTACAAGCAAAATATTTTTATAATTCTAGTAGGAACGCAATTTTTTTATTAGGGTGAAGATTTAAGTGTGAAGACTTATACGTAAGTATGAATTCATCATCAACATCAAGACTTACGCCCTCTAGCCCTTTCCATCTACCTTGACTTCTATATCGTATAGGTATGCAGTTTAAAGTCATTTAAGAGGTCTATCATCTGGCATTCTTAATAAATGTTCGTATCAATTTTGTCTTTGTTTGTCAATTTTATCCGTCATTTTAAAAATATTTAATTGATCTCTTATCTCTGAACTTATTTACTGGTCCATAAGAGTATAGTCGCCATTAGCCTTAAAAATCTCGTCACCGCTGCCTCTATGTTTCTCCTATCTGTACGAGACAAAGTCCAATTTCCACTGCCGTACATAACAGTAGGATCGGCCATGACTTTATAAGTATGAATCCTTTGGGTAAATACACGTGATACCTTATTATACTCGCATTGATTTGTTTCAAGTGAATTGAGAGAGAGATATAATAACATTATGGTTATATGCTCAAAATAAACAATTAGAAAAAATAATTCATCCATAAATAAACGGAGAACCAAAACTATGTACTGCCTAATTATATTATCTGAAATCATTATTTATATTTATAAACAGAATGACACCCAATAGACTCTCATAAATTTTGCTTCACTACCAACCCAAAGAAGAAGAAATGTTGAGCACCTCATAACTAGATGGTGGGATAAGGTCTCTTGATGTGGAAACAAGTCTATGGCCTAATTCCATCACGTAGAAGAAGAAGAAACAGAATTTTTAATAGTTTTTGGTCACAAACGTACAGATATCTCAGAAATGTATTATTTATGTCTGAAATGTATTCGTGCAATAGTTAGTAATGGAGCGCAGTGCTGATCTTTCAAAAAGTTTTCCTTTTGTACTTTACGAATCCTTGATTTCTTTTAGCACAAATTAATAAACATTTATCAATATTATTCTGAAGCACACATGTTTTTGCCTAAAAATACCAAAGAAAATAATTATTTCATCCCATATAATCTATGTACTGAATTAAAATGAGGCCAACATTCAACATTGTTATGGAGTAATGTTAGAATAAACCCTATAAAAATAAATATAGAAGAAGGGTATATATCTGTGAACCAAATCATCGTGAATATGTTCAACTTAAATAATTCTTACTTGAAATCTAAGCACTTACGTAAGCCCAACTTCTACTAGTACAGTCATTAAGTTTTGAGACTTTACGCCTGGAGGGTAGGCACCCACAAGAACCTGGATGTCTCACAAGATGCCGATAACTCGGCGTACACTTGAACAGAACCACATCCTCCCTCAAAATAGTCGCAATTGGCCGTTGTGCACGTTTGCCGACGTTGATATAGCTGCTGGAAGCACCGCTGTTAAGATGTTGGCAGGAAGGTCCCGTATGGCTTCTTTTGTGGCACTGATGACCTCTTCGGAAGAATGAAATCTACGCCCACGTAAGATTGATTTCGTACGAGGAACGAGTACGGAGGATGTGGCAAAACTGTCACCTGTTGCCTTGCAAGTTATTTTTGGACGAGGACAGAATAATCTGCAGGGACGCTGTCGAGTGGTAACAGTCAATTATTTGTACGCCAAAGCTTAGGTCAGTTACGGCGAATTGCGTAAACGGCCAAGGATCTCTTTAGAGTGGGTTTTGTTTACAGTTGTACCTTCTGGGATGAATTCCATGTGAAAAAATTTCATTTGAATAAAAAAAACAGTTCAAGCATTACCATGTCTTTTGACACGTCTTGTCACGGTTTTTTCTGTTCTGGTGATAATGGCGTTTTCCAGGTGGCGGATTGTCGTTTCAGTTGCGGATCGAAAAGGAAACACCATGTCTCGTCTTCAGTTATTATCCGGTTGAGAAACGTTGGATCACCGTAACCACAAATCGACATGCGATCATCACGTTGATCTTGCGACAGGATTGGTGGCACATTGTGGTGGATAACATGTTCAGGTCATCAGACAGAATTTTGTAGCAAGTACCATGGCTGACTCCTACCGCTGCTGGGAGATCGACTACCGATTGGAAGCGGTTAGCACGCACCAACGTTGCAACTTCTCCGATCTTGCGTTCAGTTCGAATTGTTTGTGGCCGACCAGTACGCACATCACCTTCCAAATTGTCTCTTCCTCGTAAAAAAACGTCGGTGCCACCTAAACACAACACTGCGACTTAATGCGTCCTCACCGTAAACTTGCTGCATCATTGCATCATGTAAAACGTTTCGGCAGCGGTTTTGCCTAATTTCTGACAGAACTTGATGTTTGCCCATAGCTCAAACTGTGACATCTCGAGTTCCGACGAGCACATTCAAAACACCGTCACAATAAAGACCATAGTTCTGCTTACAGGGCATGTACTTAACTGTCTCTTGCTAGTACGAGAGACTAACTAACAAGGTGCCATACCACGGCGTCACCTATGCGCTATAGTACACCACAGCGCCACTATGCGCTCAGTCTCAAAACTTAATGACTGTACCATGTATATTATAGTTTATGTAAAGTTTATACAGAGTGAGTTTTAATTACGCCGACAAATTGCAGGGACTGATTCCTGATTGTAAATAGAGGACAAAATGTCCTATGAATAAGTGTTCATAAATGCATCGTTGCCACGGTAGATGGCACTGACGAATGCCATTCTCTCGGCCCTGTTGCATGGCCTGCTAGATCACCGGACTTAAATCCCCTGGATTTTTACCTTTGGGGGCATCTGGAAAGTATTGTGTATGCTGAACCAGTTCCTGATCATGCCCTTCAACAGCGTGTCCATACCTCCTGTGACGCTATTCGGAGAGAGGCCGAAACATTCGAAAGAGTGAGGCAATCCATGAAACGACGCGTGAACGTGTATTGCATCCCGTGGAGGCCACTTTGAACATCTGTTTTGACGTGGATGCGATTATGCTATGTATTGTGTGCCGGGACGATCTTTTTGTCGTTGCACGCACATCTTTCATTTCCGGACACATGTTTATAGGACTTTTTTTATTCCTTCATTTAAAATCAGGAATCAGTCCCTGAAGTTTGTCGGTGTAATTAACGTTCACTTTATATACCAATAGGGTAAAGACATATCTAACTGGATGGCACATAGTTTAAAGAAAGCCATTAACATTTTTTTCCTTTTAACGTATGTATCTCATAAGTCCCTCTTGATGACGAAGCCAATTTAGTTTCGTTTATTTCCCTACATATGTCAGTGGTTGACATATGGTCAGCACATCGTCTCAATGAGACATTCAGTAGAAAAGTAAGGAATTATTTAGAGGGAAAGACCGGCAAAATGTTGCACTCAGAGACATTAAATTACGCTTGAGATTCTTCCACGATCCCGAAAGTCCGTCGCTGTGGAGTAGTCGGTAGAGTCTCTACCTTCCATTCCGGCGACCCGGGTTCGATTCCGGCGGGGTAAGGGATTTGTAAAACCTCAACCTTGGGACTAGGTGTGTGTCGTGTCCTAGTTGTACTCACTGGGTTTAATTCCTCTAAAATAAAGTCTTTAGACTCGACATCTAAATGTTAAAAAGTCCATCACAGAGGAGTTGTGTCTTGGATTTTTCCATCCTAAAATTGCGTCGATCCAGGGGGGGGGGGTTCATCTTGCGATTCTTGTTTTTTAACGGCAATTGATTAATTATTGTTTTACTGAGTGTGGATAGAACTCCAGTGGCGACAGCTAGCCTAATGTCCACATGTATCAATCATTATAATCCAGCTAGTACAGAGATGACATATGTTCAGCATACGGGTTCCCTCCAATCATTACATATATTTTCTGAACTTGTAGCCGCTGTTCATCCTAGCTACACAAATATTCACAACATTGAGAAATATCCGTCACATCATAAGAGTACCAAATATCAGAAGAAAATATCTTCCTTCTTGAGGACCAAACGAGAGGCACGTTCCATAGATCTGCACCAAATACAGCATGTAGCCACACGTAATAAAAATACACTCTTTTTAAATACGTAAAGGAGTAAGTTATTGTTCGTCATCGTGCATTCTTCAGAGTTTTATATCTCATCTGTTGAATGATGTTTATTTTTTACTCTAGCAATGTATTTTCTAATTACTTCAGTGTAGAGGGTCACGTTTGTTTTATGTTGTTACTGATGGAAAACTATAACAATAATAATAACAATAATAATAATAAAAATAATAATAACGATAATAAAATGGATTGATGAAGTGAAAAAGGACTTAAAATTGGTAGAAAATTACTTAAGAAGTTAACATAAACAGAGATATATTTAGAATTAAATGCACAAGTGGCAGGTTGACCAATAGGACTCACCAAAGAAAAAAACTGGAACAGCATGGACAGAAGAGAGACAGAAAACCCATAGCCAAAAAATGAGGGAAATATGAAGTCAAAGGAAACGCCTCTAAGTACTTTGCATAGCCCTACATGGCCTCATTCGCAATAAAAGATATATAAATAAATAAATAAATATATATATATATATATATATATATATATATAATAAATATCCTCAACTCGGGTCGAGGGATGGGATGAAGTCCCTAAAAGTGGTGTGTGAATTTCAAGGGTGCCGGCCGACCACACCTGACGCACCATTAAGGGGGCAGATGAACGAAATGAAACCAAATTAATGAGATGAGTATGGAAAAATGGTAAAATGAAATTGTGGCAGGGGAAAAGGGGAGAAAACCCCAAGAAAAACCTGTCCAAGCTCTGTTTCGTCCATCACGAAACCCCCGTGGAGTGACCGAGACTCGATCTCGGGACCCCAGCTGTGAGAGTCGAGCGCCTAATCATTTGCTCCATGGAGCCGCCAAATAAAATAATAATAATAATAATAATAATAATAATAATAATAATAATAATAATAATAATAATAATAATAATAACAATAATAATAATCTGGGGCAAACACAATAAAAAAGGATACAATACAGAAGGAAATTATAAAATAAAAAAAACATATCCTACGTAAAAGAAGCAGTAGCGAGGTCAGTCTGTTGGTTGGCTTACAAACTGTTTGTTATTTCCTGAAGGGGTTAAGATGCCTGTAGAGAGATTTATAGTAATGATGTGACGGAAATCAAACCCTCTCTATGCTAGTTGAATTGTGTGGGGCGTAATGCAAACCCCATTGTCAAGAAACGCGTACGTATCGATTACAACAGTCGATATCAATTTCCGTCGAGGACTCAGGTGCGATATCGAGTTTGTACATAAATCAAATTACATATCAACGCGCCACGCTGTGGTAATGTGGTGAATTAATACATTTTCATATTAAGTGGATTGTGTCAGAGCTGGAGGCTCCAATTCGATCCCCTGTCACATTCAAGTTGTACATAATAAGGGTAAACACAAGTTTCCTCCAAGCAACTGCGTACACTGAGGTCGAAATTACATTAAATCCAGTAAAACGATTGAAAAGTAGACTGATATGTTTGAGAAATGACAGTGCAAGTATATACCAACAATTTTATACAGCCTACTGTGTATTGTTTATGTATTATGTACTAAAATTCTGTAGTCTTATCATAAAGTTGATTTTGATTGTACAAGTCAATGGGTGGATTTTTCAACCGGAGTCTACATCACGACCGCGGTTTACCAATTGTTATAGTTTCCAGAACAACCAAAATAACTGAAAATCTACGGCTGTTAATTACAAAAACAAATGTCTGAGTCATGTCTGTGGTTTCAAACAATTTCTGTGAATTTTCAGTCATTTTTATAGATGTTATGGAAGCAATAAAAAATTGGAAAACGAAGGTTGGTTTAGACATCGGTTGAGAAATCCATCCTGAGTCACAAATGTGGTTCTGCACATCCGCAGATGTCAACTGTTCTTTAGATAAATGATATATTGACACAAGTTTTTTTTTTTTTGACGCCAACTAGCCAATGCCGTATTCAGACAGAATTACAATACATCGGCGAATGTAAACGTCTACTGCCGATGTTACATAATATATGTTTGAAGGTTTATTATATTAGGGTTCATTTGAGGATCCCTGAATTTAAGTCCAAATGTTTCTTGATCAAAATATGCAGGAGCTACTGGTAGGCCTATAGATATATTGCGTAGATTGTGGATTTGGGATCCAGGGCCAAGACTTCAATCGAAATATAATCGAAAAATGTGATGAGGTAATGCCTTCTTTCGGACAGGACAGCACTCCACTGACTGGTGGTACCATTAAAGAATCCTCAAATAGGACGCATACAGATTATTGTGAAAATTACGAAGTGTTGGATATCGCTCCCTGATATCGCGATTCTTCTTATGGGAGAGTAGGGGAAAATTGAAGTCATAAACTAACTAACTCACTGGCATTATCGAACGCGTAGGTTCATGGCCGCGCGGATATAAGCTCTTGATATACCCGTATCCTGAGCTAATGTTTTCCAATCATCCCCTGTATAATCTACATCCCTCAAATCAAGGTTATGTTATTCTCCCACCTCACATTGATCTACGAAGGTCGTTTTCTCTCTGGTTTTCCTACAAGAAGCTTACATGCACCTCTTTTATTCCCCACCGCATTCTACGAGGCTTAACTGTTATTATAACATCTGGCTTCATATAAAGATTATGTAGCTCACTGTTATTTAGCCTTCTTCATTCACCTGTCTGCTCATCTCTCTTTGGTCCAAAAAATGTCCTTCTCCTTCTTCGGCTTTCCCCCACTTATAGGTTTGCCGCCTTCAGTTTCCATTATCTCTATCATTCCAATCTCCCTCTTCCAAATTCCTATCCTCCATTATAGTTCTGACGTACGTTTTCCATTTCCATCTTGGTCTGACACGTTTTTTTCTCCAGGGGGTGACCACTGGTATATATTTTTTGGCCATCTTTCATTTTCCATTCTTTGTACATGGCCATACCATTTAAGCGTTTGATTTTCATTCCTCTTAACAACAGATGTGGTGACATTCATTTCTCTCCAAAGGAATTCATTTCGTATTTTATCCTGTCTTGTTTTTTGGAGGCTTCTTCTAAAATATTCAAATTCAACTGTTCAAATGTTATTCTTTTGTAATTCTGTCAAAGACCAAGTTTCGCTTCCATATGACAAAATATTCTGTATTATGGTCTTATAAATTTTCATTTTAGTTTCCTTTGTAATATTTTTGTTCAAAATTTACTCCATATAATGTCTTAGTTGCATTTTTTGCCATTGCAATTTTAGTCTGTACATCTCTCTCACAGGTATCTAAACTTGTAATTATTGAACCAAGGTATTTAAAGAATTCACATTTTTTATATTTTCCCTGTTTCAAGTATGAGGTCATCCACATCCTTTCCCAAACACATATATTCTGTTTTCTGTAAATTTATATTCAGTCCCCATTTTTTTATATTCTTCCATTAATTTATTTATCATATATTTCATATCATCTTCATCCCCTGAAAAAATTATTTGATCATCTGCAAACAACAATGAATGCAGTAGTTTTCCTCCTATAGGAATACCCATTTCAGAACATTTTTTATACCATAAGTTAAGAGCCTGGTCTAAATAAATGTTAAAAAGAATTGGTGACAAACTGCATCCCTGCTTAAGGCCTTTATTCACTGTGAATTCCTCTGTTAAATTATTCTGTATTCTTACTTTAACTTTTGTATTACTATAGATCCTCCTAACAATATTAATCCATTTATCACAGATATTCATATTTCTCATTGCCATCCATAACAATTGTCGAGGTACACTATCATATGGCATCTCTAAATCAATAAAGGTCATATGTAGTTCCTAAGAACTTTATTCTCAAATACTCGTAATCTCCTTTCCTCCCTTAAAGTAAAAGTCCATGTTTCGCATCCAAACAATGTAACTGGAAGGATAACAGTTTTATATATTTTCAGTTTAACGTTTTTGAAAGGAGTTGGGACGATAAGAGTCCCTGTAATGCATAATAGCAAGTAATTACAGAATTGAGCATATGTTCAATTTCTTTGTGCATCTCATTCCAATTTGTATTATTGTTCCTATGTGTTTGAATTCAGCCACTTCTTGAAAATTCCCCTTATTAGTTGTTCATTTCCATTATACCTATGTATGAAACATATATTTATTTTTATTGATGTTTACTTCCTGTCCCAATTTGTTAGTGTTAATCATTAGAGTGTGCGTGTTGCCCCTTAGTATCTCCTCGCTATCGCCTAAAAAATTCTAGGATGGATACTGACATCTACTTAAGTTCTAAGAACTTCACATTTTCCCGTACTGGTATTCAATGTAATAAAATGTAGGCCGACTGTATAGGCCAATTTATGTTATTTAAATTTGAATTAAATAAAAATACCTTCAATAATGACAAGTATAACAATAAAAGGATATTTAGAACGTGTAATTCATCCCTGGTTGTATAACATGTGACAAATATAAAGTGCAACTTTATTAGCTAACTACCTCATTGACACTATCAAATTCAGAGGTTCATGGCAGCGCGTACAAAAATCCCCATTCATACCAACCCTGAGCTAATGTTTTCCAATCATTCCCTGTATGAATTACCTTCCTCATATCATCATTAATTATTTCCACCTCATTCTTGGGCACCTACTGGGCGCTTTTCCTCTGGTTTTTCTACTCGAAGATTCTATGCTCCTATTTTCTTTCCCCATTCGTCCCACACATCGCATTCTACGAGAATTAACTGCACTTCATCTCATTTTCCATAAATATAATGTAGCTCGTTGTGAAGTTTTCTCCATTCGCCTGCCCGTTCGTCTCTCTTCAGTATTAATTTTTTTGGAAGAATTTTATTATTACATTTGTACCGAAATCACTCTTTCGGTACGTAACAAGTACGTCATCGTGTCTTCTCTCTGCAGTGATGTTATACAACAGTGCCAAATTCCTGTCTTCGTTGTCCTCTCTCCTACGTACCTCCCCCTTCCTTCTTCATGCGCTGCGTGTGACTGTGCATCTTCCCCTGGTTATCGAAAGCCTCAAATAAGCTGTGCAAGTTAGTATCAGGGTCATCATCAACTTTGGGATCGTCGTGGTCAGGTCGACTGCAGCTCGAGGGAGATTTTTGGTTTCATCAGTCCCACAAGCCAGGGTAGGGTAATCAGGACTGTGAACCCTAGCCCTTGGCTGGACTGGATTGTGTGTGTGTGTATGTATATTATTATTATTATTATTATTATTATTATTATTATTATTATTATTATTATTATTATTATTATTATTATTATTATTATTATTGACTTTTTGAATTATTGATGATCGAGTTTGTTAATTTATATTATTTCATTCATATATTTTCTTTCAGTAGTCAAGAAGATAATTTTTATATTATTTTATTTCAATTATCTGACTTAAGATTCTCATTAAAAGTTACCTTTTTTAGTTAACGTATGTTTACAATTGTGTAGCTAGTCATGTTTGGTATTGATATATATTCTAAAGCTTTCTCAAGCCAAATTAATCCCCTTTTTTCCTCCTAGCTTCCACGATTATAATACTGTTAAGCATTCAGTACTATATGTTAAATAATTTACAAAGGAAAGGTGGATTCATCTTGCCTTCTATGGGCCCGGGCAAAGGAATGTCGATATAATCACTCAAAACTTTCAAACTCAATGTAATAAAAAAGGTAGGATCGAGCGAGGGCGCAAATTCTTGTAATATTTTCACCACCCCTTAATACAAGAGACCATTTTTCGCATCCATATAATATAATTCTTAGAATAAAAGTTTCATATATTTTAATATGACTTACTTTGATAAGCGTTTGGATGAAAAGATAGCCTGTAATGTATGATTGCATGGTTTTTGAAAGTTCAACCATGTTTAATTTCTTTCTACACTTCATTCCATTTATTGTTTCTCGGTATATGATTCTGCCACTCTTATTGAAAATTTCTCTCATTTGTTGTTAACTATCCCTTCCTTTATATCATATATGTCTGCTTGTGGCCACATTCATTGTTTAATAGATATTTACTGCCATCCACCGTTCCTTTGTGTTAACTTTCATTATTTCCTTGCTATCGCCTAACAGTACATAATCATCACAGATGATTAATACAATTTACTTGTACTCCCTCTTTATACTCTAAAGTCTGATTTTATGATCTACAACAAAATTGAATAGCAGAGGAAATAGTGCATCTCTTTGCTTTAATCAATGTAAACCATCAAGTAATTCCAAATTTCAGCAGGATACTATATTACAAAAGTAATATTGAAATTAATATATTCATGCTTCCTCTTTGCGAGTAATAGTTAATACAACCAAACAGAAAATATTCTGCCTAAATCGGAATTTGAACACAAGATACTTATTTTGTAAAGTGTCACTTCTTGGATTGCCTAAGTATCGCAGTGGTTTAGAGCGCCAGGACATAAAGTTGGAGATCCGGTTTAAGGCACACATTTGTCTCTTTAATTGTAATAGGATTATGTAGTAGGATATATATATATATATATATATATATATATATATATATACATAAATAAAAATAATACTTTACAAAGCAATAATTAAACTGGTGGATAACGGTAGCGTAAGCTGGACGGTAACGGAAAAGGCTATAACACATGTGTCCACCTGGGAAATAAATTTTTGAGGAGATGTATGGCCCAACTAGAGATACTCTAAAGGAGTCTGCAGAATTAGAACTAACCAGGAACTGCAAGCTCTATACAAAGACATAGATATAATAGCAGATATTAAACACACAATAGTGTATTGGTTGGATATAAATATATAATGGGCTAAAAATCGAACTCCCAAGGAAATGGTCGCAAAATTTGACTCTGAAATAAGACTTGGTAGATCCAAGATTATGGAGATGAATGAAGTGGAGAATTTTAATTCTTAAATAACTATTTAAGAAAAACCGGAAAGAGTAATTGGAGGCAGAAAGTAAAGGAGACAACAGAATGGCGTGCTTGTTCGGGAGGTCGAGGCTAAATTTTGCTAACCAAAGAAGATGTTGAAGATGATACTTCATCTGGGATGAGTCTTGTTGAATCCAATATTTTCCAATACGCATGTTACAGTTTATCAAGTTATATGTGAAAGGTTGAGAAATAAATTTACAAGGCATTTCCCAAAGGCGAGAAACTAGTTTATTTGTAATTGACTATACGAGATTGATGGAAACATGGGTTGATTTTAACATAGTCCTACCAGAGTGAATATGATAGCCCTATAGTCAAGTTCACTTAACGGCACGAGAATCAAATTCGTGCAAAGAACTGAGCAGAGTTTCGTTACATAACCACAGGCAGCAAGTGGAACACTATCGATCCTGAACCTCAATTATTTTATTTACTTTCGTGTTACATAATTTCCAGAGACAAATGCATGGATGTTCAATGTCCAGATATTATAGCAGCAATGGATTTTCAGTTCGGTAATTCCTACTGACAAAAACAAATATAGGTAAATTATAATTTTAGTCTTCCTCTTCTTCACTTCCTGGTTTAGGCATTGATTGCCTGTTCTGTCTTCACTAATAGATCCAAGACCATCTCTTCCGAGAACGTCCGATATCTCCTCTTCCTCTCGGAAAATAATGCAAGATTTTATTTGGTAATCTACTTTCTAGCATTATTTACACGTTCTCTCTACTGTTTTTTATTAGATATATTTTTTATGGAGTAGATCTGCAGTTCTTCACGAATATCGTCGTTTGTTATCTGGTGCATTCTAGAACACCATTTTACTCTTCTTAAAAATGTAATCTCGGCTGCTTGGATTTTACTTTCTTGTTTGGTAGTGATAATCCAAGATTCGCTTCCATATATTTTTAGTATTGTGTTAAACTCCAAAATAATCCAATACATTTTTTACTTCTAGAACATACATACACTTAGCAATTTAAAAAACACCATTAACAACTCTTAGTATGTTATGCGGGATGGCAAACAGATATTTTTTGGAGAAAGAACTCGTATCTGGAAATACGTGGTAGCACATCAAAGTATAAAAAGGCTTGGAGGCTGTGACCAGTAACCCATTCATATTTCATCAACAAGCATCCACTAATATAATGAAAGCAGTCTATAATTTAAACGAGGGATTCGAACTGCCAACCTCCAAACTGATTCAGAAGGTGTAGAAAACCTTGCAAAGTTAGCGATTCATATATTGTCAAGAAACATATCCACTAATGCAATGAAAGCGCTGCCTTGTTTATTATTCAAAAGAGAGATTCGAACTGCCAATCTTCAAACTAATTCCGAAGGTATAGTGAACATGACTCAAGCCGTTCGGTTTCTGGCTACAGAAACAGATAGACGTCTAGACATGTGCTCAGTATTGAGTAGTTTTGCAGGTGGAAATTCATTCGCAGCGTTCTGCTCAAGAGCAGGTCTTTCACTGCAAACTCAGCATTCTCCGCTGTTTCCTTAACTCAGCTTTCCTTTTTGTATCTACATACAAACCATTTATTTTAATATTGTCTATCATCTGATGTATTTTTCTGCCTCTAACGTTCCTCTCCGTTGACCACTCCTTCTAGGACAGTTTCTTCTTAGCCAGTGGGCAATCCAATTTCTTTTCCCTCTTCTTTACGAGTTCCAGCATTGTTCTTCTATCACCCACTCTGTCTAGCACATCTTTATTTCTTAGTTTGTCCATTTTATATCTTCCTTTCTTCTCCATATCCACATCTCAAAAGCTTCCAGTCATTTTTGCTCATTCCGTCGTAATGTACAAGTCCCTGCACCTTACAATGCTACACTCCACACAAAGCACTTCACTAGCCTCTTCCGTAATTCTCTTGCCAAAGGTCCGCAGAAAATGCTTCTCTTCTTGTTAAAAGCTTCTTTTGCTATTGATATCCTCTGCTTTACTTCTTGACCGCAGTTCATGTTACTACTGATAGTTCAACCCAAGTATTTGAAGCTCTCCACTTGCTCAACGGCCTCATCTTAATCCTCTGTTTATCTTCCTTGGTTTCATGGGTTGGTAAACTCTTCACGTGAATGTGACGAGTTCTCGCCATAGTCTCATATGTTTATCTTAAACAAGTGTTGTGTATCTGACAACTGTTATATTTTGTACGATTATATTGGTATTGTTGTTTCAACACAAGCTCATGTGTCGTAAGAAGTTCAATTATGATTGGTATTCAATGGTATTCGTAAGTGGAGAGACTCTTACAATCAGTATGTGAACCACATTGTGCAGTAGCCGCTTTGCGTAAGAAAGCGATCATAGTAAGTTTCCTTCTTAAACTGCGACTAATATGATTTCAAAATTAATCTGAATACATCGAGCCCAACAACGCCCAAATTGTGCATTTCAAGACATGAGTATTCTCTTGAACTGTGATAAGTTTTCCATCACGCACAACATATTAAGCGTTGCCAGTGTTAATTTGAACCATTACACTGGTCAACATGATTTTTGTCTCATGAGTACCAATAGTTGTACTTAATGCAGTTTCTTTTATCACGTTTTGAAATATGTATTCGGAATTTTTCCATCACCCACAGTTTTTTATTTCAATTTCAATTAATGGATTTAAAAAATTATTTTTTAATAAACGTTTTTTCGTCCATTTGTCCATTGTAAAATAAAACGAGGAACACTTTCATCAGGAGATTTCAGCTATGGAAAAGATATATCAAGGCAATTGGAATCCTAATATGCTGGCCAATTATTGTTGGACCATCAAGAGGGATGCTCCACAGGCGAAATATAGCAGAAAATCGACATTTCTTACTTTTAGGTGAATCCGAATGTTCGAATACTGTGTCGTTACGAATGTAGAAAATATTAAAGTGTTTGAAATTATAAATTGTTGTCTCTCGGAAACCTTGCATGATGGAGAAAAACCGATATCATATTTGAATTCAGGAGAAAAAAATAATATCCGAATCACATATTTTTCTTTTTGAGACAAAAACAAAAGATTATTTTTTGTTGCTCAGTGTTATCTGAATGGTTATATTATTAATTCAGGCAAAAGTTTGACAGCGTGGGTATGATGTTTGGATCGTGTGGTTGTTTTTACTAGAAGATAAAATAAATTAGATTAAATTGAATAAGAATTTATTCAAATTATGCTTATTAGGATTTTTAAACTGACCCAAACCCTCTGGCGGCACTATGGCCCTGGGGTCGACTCAGCCTCAAACGTAAATGAGTACCAGACGCTTGTTCTGGGGGTAAAGGCGGCCGTCACGCAAGGCTGACAACCCGGCTGACATAAAGTGCCGATTGTCAAGAAAAAGTGGGAGCCTTAACCTCCTACTACCCCAAGGGCCTCCGGGCCTGTTGTGGGATCACTTTACTTTTTTATATACTTCTATAGAAAAATACCAAAGGAAGAATTAGTTCATTTAACGTCCCATACATCCGAGTAGCTCGATATCCGAAGCACGTGAAATGCAGGGTATTGAAGTACACACGTTCCGTATACAACGTAAAAACCACAATATTTTTGACTATCATTACAAAAAAAAAATTACCAATAAATTTCCATACACTTTTTGTCGAGAAAATAGTACATTTGAGATCTGAAGTCTATAAACTAATCTGATTATATATACTCGGATCAAATAGCTCTTATAATACGAGACACTGAACACGCCGGTTCTGTAACCTGTAGAGTTATTTACTACTGTTTAAAACTTAGTGCTTAAGATTATTTTTTTTAGGAATATTCCACGATATAGTGTTTCTCCTTCAACCCAAAATGATTTGTCGCCAGAGGTTCGTGTCTAGAACATCTTCTTCCTTCAAATCTCTAGCTTCCATACTTCTCCTCATTCCATCTATCCAATGTTTTTTAGGTCTGCCTCCTCCACTTCTTCCATTAGCTTTCCAATTAAGGATCATCTTTGGTATTCTCTCTTCTTCCATTCTTATGATGTGTTCATACCATTTCAAAAGTTTTTCTTCTATTTTTTCTAATATGTTTTTTTAATTGCATACTTTCTCTTATTGTGCTTTTTCTGACCTTATCCCTTCTTGAAATTCTTGTCGATCGCCTCCAAAAATCCATTTCTACTGGTAACAATTTGTTGGATTCTTTCGTACTTACTGTCCACATAATAAAATGCTTTGTAACAGTACTTGTAATATACTTTTCTACGTTCTGTATATTATATTTCTAATCCAAAGCACTGAGTTCAACATACCTATGAATCCCTTATTTAAACTCTATTATTAAAGGAATTTCAAATGGATTAAATGTCATAATTCCTGCAGTATTTAAACCCTATTATTAAAGGAATTTCAAACGGATTAAATGTCATAATTCCTGCAGTATGCCCCTTAATATAAAAGGTTGACCATTTAGGATCGGTTTCACCAACAGAGGTAATTGTATTATGCCAGTTTTAAGCTATGAATTATACATGGGGAAAACTGGCGTAATACAGTTACCCCTGTTTGGTGAAAATGGCCCTTAATGTCAACATAGACACCTTTATAACAGCTACCTGTGAACATTTTCTCATAATTCTACCAAATTTACACTAAATATTTTTTCGATTATAATAGTAATAATAATAATAATAATAATAATAATAATAATAATCCCTCCATGGTATCTTTACCTTGTCGTGGTGGAGTGGCTTGCGTGCTTAAATGATCCTGAGAGCTATGCCGGCGGTAGCATTGCTGCCGATAGGGTTACCCATGCCGGACTGGTTGAAGGTGATAAGCCAGACGAAAAAAGTACCTTGGGCGAAAGAGTGACGATCTTTCACCGTAAAAATATAACCGTCAAGAAATGCGGACATGGGTTCATCTGGGGTATGGAGAGCTTATGTCCGCGCGGCCATGAACCTTCGGGTTCGATAGTGCCAGTGAGTAAGTAAGTAAGTAATAATAATAATAATAATAATAATAATAATAATAATAATACTTTATTTATTCTGGCAGAGTTAAGGCCATAAGGCCCTCTCTTCCACTCAAACAGCACAAATACAAATAAATATTCGACAAATATAGATATACACTATACTAATTATAAACAGTTAAAGATACAATAAATGTAGCAATGTAAATGTCATGTACAAACAACATTTTATAGGGTAATAATAATAATAATAATAATAATAATAATAATAATAATAATAATAATAATAATAATAATAATAATAATAATATAAATATGATACATTATACGGGAAACACCAATTAATATATATATCTTACACTGGATAATAATGAAGTCGAGTTTAGAGCAAATATAAATTTAGATTTCTTTTAAAAGATGCCAATGTCCGGCAGCCCCCTTTTTTCTTGTGGTAGGGAATTCCAGTTGCGAGAAGTGGAGATGGTATATGACATGGAGTGATGTGTGATGTCCTATGTTGCGGTATATTAAGCAAGAGACTATGTTGTGAACTTGTGTTTAAGTTATGGTTTGAGGATAGATACTGGAAACGGGATGATAAATAATTGGGAATCGAGGTATGTAGGATCTTAAATAGGAGAATTAGACAGTGCGATTTTCTTCTCTCTTTTAGATGTAGCCATGACAATTCGTGGAATAATGGAGAAATGTGATCGTATTTTCGAGCATTAGATATGAATCTGATACACATATTATGGACACGCTGCAGTTTGTCCGAAAATCCGTCACTTATGTCAGTTAGTTGAACGTCACAGTAGTCAAAATGCGGCATCACTAAAGTTTGGATTAAAATTCTTTTAAGAGTTGTAGGAAGAAAATGTTTAAGTCGCTTTAGGGAATGCATTATGGAGAAGATCCTTTTAGATGTTTGTTTTACTTGCTCATGCCATTTTAAATTAGAATCTAAGTAAAATCCCAAGTTTTTAACGACGTCGGTATAAGGAATTTGTTCATTATCTAATATGACAGCCGGCATATTGCCATTGTTTATGAGGTGTAATAGCCTTGGATGTCCGATAATTATTATATTAACAGAAAATAAAAATAAAATAAATGCAACAAAGTCAGAATAGCACAAAGTATAAAATAACTGAATATAAAGTAAACAAAAATAAAACCTTCCCATTTTATTTTTCTGACATTCTCCCCAAATAATCAAAAAGGCATTTAGCCATAAATCTGGTTACTCATAAGTAAAAATCATTTTTAATTTTTATTTTGTAGTTTTTTTCCCCTGCATGTTTCTAAGATATTTCAGTTTTCTTCCATTCTTCAATTCCTTTCATTAAAACGACAGCATACAGAGTGGAAGAGGGAATGAGAGAGAAAGAAACGTACCTTGCTGATCCATTATTTTAGAGGCTTGGGGTTGAAAATTCCCTCCAACGTTTCTCATATTTACTTTCCATTTATAAATACTTGAAGTGTTTACCTTTCATCAGCAACTTAATATTTCTCTACAACAAGAAACAGGCTACACTGTTAGGTTATCAGTTATTACAATGGAGCTCTACTAAATATATATATAGGGTTTTGATCACAGAATGTTAAAGCATCAATATTGGAAATATTTATTCAAAAAACCACACAATATGTATTACATTTTTCTACTTTTTTATATTTTATTATATTTACCTTGAATAAATCAATACTTATTTTTCATAAGTAATGCCACGAGTGATTTCCAATTTATCTAGAGAATTTGGAAATCAAGAGTGGCATTTGTTAGGACTATTTAACGAATAAAATTAAGCTGTTTACTCACATATCATTATTTAACTATAGTTATTTTTAAATATTTATATATTTAATGTAAACGGCGATGTTTGAAAACAAATGAGAAGTGTTCGGTTACGCTTTATTTGTTCATCACTGAACCTGATCATACTATTTATTGACAATTAGGAACGCAATATTGTAAGAATGCACCCTAGTGGAGAAATTTGTCACCAACATTATAGGTATTTAATTTCTGATGACCTATGATGTAAATATGTCAATTATATTTTTCTGCAACGTCATTTGCTGGAAAATAATTCGTTTAAGAAAGTGCAAACAGTGTTTTTTTTTACAATCAATTGCTACAAATGTTTTTATATTACCTCCCGCATGCGCTATCTGCTGACATTCATGCACTATATATACAATCTGGTAGCCGACGTTGGCCGCTGCAAAAAAATGCTATGACCTGTTCAGAATGTTAAAAACGAGGTGCTTTCTTTAATATGATAAACTTTCGTTGATAAATTCGAGGCGAAACACGACTGCGATTGATTGTAAATAAAAAATCATTCAAATGTGATTGGTCATTGACTCCCATTTGGGGCATGAGTTAAATAGTCATACTAACTATATTGTAGGCCAACTATGTAGTAATTTCATCATCAGCATCATCATCCTTATCGTGTCCTTTCAGAAGGTAATTCCAAATATGCCTCCAACTATCTCTATCATCTCTTGCTTTGCTTCTTTTTAGTTCTTCCCAGTCGCATCATCTCTCTTGTAGACTTTTCTTCACTTGGTTAATCCATCTTTCTCGTGGTTTACCTCCTGGTCGTTTTCCTTGTATCTTGAGAATTAACAGACTTTTGGTAGTCTTTCTTTTTTCCATTCTTTTTATATGTCCAAACCATTTTGGTCTCCTTTTTTTCTATGTCTGTTGTTAATTTTTCTACACTTAATGTCTCCCTAATTTTGTCATTCCTTATTCTATCTCTTCTCGTTTTATGTACCATTTCACGTAATAATTTCATTTCTGTAGCTTGGATTCTGCTCAAGTCCCTGTGGAAATTTATTTTACTTAAATATAGTAATAAAAATATCCCCAACTCGTGTCCAAATCAGAGTGGGTCGAGGAATGAGATGAGATGAAGTCCCTATACTTATAGAGGTTTATGAACGACACCGTCACAGGGGCGGATGAATTAAATGAAACGAAATGGATGAGATGAGTATGGAGAAATGGTGAAATGAAATTTGAGGCAGGGGAAAATGGGAGAAACCACGAGAAAACCTGCACAAGCTCCGTTTCGTTCATCAGGAAAAATCCACAACTTAAATAGAGTATCTTAGTATTATAAGCATAGTTGTAGAACGTTACCCAAGTTGAGTGGTAAACAAGATCGTATTCTTTAACTCTCTCACATAATATATTAATCCCCAACTTACAATATTATCTTTATTATTTTTTGTAGACAGTAGTATTTTATTCACAACAGTGAACTACATGGTCTTTATATGATGCCAGATATAATGAGAACAGTTAAGTCACGTAGACTGCGATGGGCAGGACAAGTGGCACGAATGGGGAATGAAAGACGTGCATCGAAGCTTCTTGTAGAAAAACCAAAGGGAAAACGCCCAAGGGTAGACCAAGAATGGGGTGGGAGTATAACATTAACTATGATTTGAGGGAAGTAGATTATGCAGGGGATGGTTGGAAAACATTGGCTTTTAGGATAGGTATGTATGGAGAGTTTATGTTAGTAGTATTTTATTTAGCAGCGCACTTTAACATTTCAGATCATTAGTAAGAATTGTAATATTTGAGAGATTTTAATGACTGTTTTATTATGGACTAAACACATATGGGTTCCATTCCCGGTCGGGATAGGCTGCTGGGTGAGGTTTTTTCGGGTTTTTTTCACTTGTAGTAGGCCTAAGACAAATGTCAGTAAGGTTAGGGCCCAAGTTCTTTTAGGGTTATAATTGTTAATACTATAATTAGGATCATAAACCCAAAAGTGTCTTTAATGGAAAAGTAGGGATGAATGGGGATTTTATCAATATTTCTATGTGATCATAGAGGATTATTTGATCCTGTTTGATATCATCATCATCAACAACAAGGATTAAGCCCAATGGTCTGTTCCGATCTCATTATAGGTCGAATTGGTCCTTCCATCTCTTCAATGGTCTTCGCAAAATTCTTCTCCCATTTTGGTTTATAATTATACATTATTCTTGGTATGCGCTGTTCTTTCATTCGTAATACATGCTGAAGATAAGCATTTTGATCATATTCTATTCTTTCACAGAGATTAAATATATTAAGTTCTGTTCTTATATCTTCGTTTTTCTTTTTATCGGTCCTTTGGTATCCTGCTATTGCTCTCCACATCTTCATTTCAGCAGCCTCTATTTGTTTACTATCCAACTTTGTTAATGTCCAGGTTTCACATCCATAGATAAGAGATGGAACTGCCAATACTTTGTAAAACTTCAAAATAGTTTATTTTCTAGTCTTATTCAATAAAATGCGTTTAATTGTGCCACATAGATAATTGAATCGTTGCATTTTAGTATGTTTATCTAAATTTCTGTCATTGCCTAAATGACACCCAAATAATTAAAATTCTGAACTTGGTCTATAATTACATTGTTTGATGTAAAATAATAAATGAATTATTATTATTACTACAATAATAAAAGGTAATACAAAATGAAAAGTAAAGAATCGATTTAAAGTAGCATTATCTACTGCAAATCCCCTCAAACTGATAGTAGAGATAAAATTTACAGCTCCCAAGATAGTTGATACCCGAATATCATCCTGCCATCATATCATCCTTATCATTATCATCTATCCGTCACCGGTGTGGAAAACAACGGGAAGCTACAACACCTATAATGCCCTAGTAAAGCTGCAAAGCATAGCATGAAAATACTATGATTGCAGTGAAAGACCTGCCCTCGGGCAGAATTACTGTGGATGGATGAAACACATATTTTAATAAGATTAACTGGATCCTGTATGCCCCATTTTGACAATGCTAAATATTGCTTACAAGTTTCATATTTTCTCACAATGCACTTCAACATTTCAGGGGACTATTTAACTCATGCCCCAAATGGGAGTCAATGACCAATCACGTTTCAATGATTTCTGTTTTACAACCAATCAGAATCGTGTTTCACCAAATATTTATCAGTGTTATGATTACCATATTAAAGAAAGCTCCTCCTTACAATATTGCGTTCCTTTGGCAATAAATAGTATGATCTGGTTGCAGTGATAAACAAATGAAGCAGTAGAAGCGTACCTATCGTTTCTCATTTGTTTTCAAACATCGCCGTTTACATTAAATATATAAATATTTTAAAATAACTATAGTTAAATAATAATTTGTGAGTAAACAGCTTAATTGTATTCGTTAAATAGTCCTAACAAATGCCACTCTTGATTTCCAAATTCTCTAGATAAATTCACTCCTCACTTCGTGAGTTGTGAATTTATCGATAATTTGGAAATCACTCGTGGCATTACTTATGATAATTAAGTAAGCTTTATGTACAAAAATTATCATAAGTAATGCCACGAGTGATTTCCAAATTATCGATAAATTCACGACTCACGAAGTGAGGAGTGAATTTATCTAGAGAATTTGGAAATCAAGAGTGGCATTTGTTAGGACTATTTAACGAATAAAATTTAGCTGTTTACTCACAAATCATTATTTAACTGTAGTTATTTTAAAATATTTATATATCTAATGTAAACGGCGATGTTTGAAAAGAAATGAGAAACGATAGGTACGCTTCATCTGCTTCTTTTGTTTATCACTGCAACTAGATCATACTATTTCAGAATATTAAAAAGGAGGAGCTTTCTTTAATATGGTAATTATAACACTGATAAATATTTCGTGAAACACGACTCTGATTGGTTGTAAAACAGAAATCATTGAAACGTGATTGGTCATTGACTCCCATTTGGGGCATGAGTTAAATAGTCAACGGTATTTCCATTACAAATGATTATTATAGAAACTACATGAAACGTGTATTCACTAGAAAATTATAATACGGATTTAAATAATGAGGCGCCATTAAACAAAGTACTGTGTCGCACTACAAACAAAGTTCCCAGAAATAACTTCATCATCGTGCTATGTACTCTTTACAGCTAACATTTGAAGATTATCGATGTAGAGAATCGTCGATTCCATTAAGTAGTAGTAGTAGTATTAGTATTACCCTTTTAAGGAGTAAGCGCATTTGTTGACGGAGGGCGCTGCAGTCGTGTTTATGCAGAGAACACGTGACACTGCTATCTATGAGTGCAAAGGGGAATGGGACGTGGGACGCTGACAGTGTACACTGCTTTATATGACGTCACGTGTAGCAACAAACAGAGCTTCGTAATTCTTCCGCCTGCAGAGATATTTTGAATGACTAATAATAGAACTATATTAGAGTACAAGTAAGATAGATACAATGTTATCTACAAATATGTGTCGCACGGGCAATAAGCCGTACGTGCTGTTGACAGTCCGTTACAAGTAACATTTGGTAATATTATAAAGAAAAAAAACAAAAAGAGTCAATAAAGATGTATTCAAAGCTGTGTCTTAAAATATAATCTATACAGAGTGTTGCAAAAAAACACCGACAACGGCGGTGAGGTGGTATATTGGGATATGCTGATCATGTTTTAATAATATACCCATGTCCGGAAATGATGCGTTTTCACACTATGATTAAATTTATTTATGTCTCAAGATCAGTGTTAATTCGAAGGATTTGAAGACTCATTACTTGAGAAAAAGAACCGATAACGGAGGTGAGGTAGTATATTGAGATATGCTGATCATTTTTAATAAGGTACCCATGTCCGGAAATGATGCGTTTTCGCACTATGAGTAGCTAATTTCTCAAGATGTCCGTTGGTTGGATTTCAAGACTAAATACTTGACAAAACACTGATTATTGTGGCTCAAGAAGCGTGCATGATGACGTCACATTTTATTCGCGCGGAATATGTCGATACTGCAGAAGACTTTACATCTGACATAAAAAAATATTGTAGTGATTGGCACAAACGTTCAAATACGCCGATGTACGCTCTGCAATGAGATGGGAGCTCGACATTTCGAAAACTTGATGTGAGAGTATTGTCAAGTATTGAGTTTTGAAATTCAACTAACGGAACTCTTGAGAAGTTAGCTACTCATAATGTGAAAACACATCATTTCCAGACATGGGTACCTCATTACAAATGATTAGCATATCTCAATATATCACCTTACCTCCGTTGTCGGCGTTTTTTTTGCGACACCCTGTATATAAATAGGTATAGACAAAACATATAAACAGGTATAGACAAAACAAAAAGGTTTAAGGCAAGGTTGCAGTTTATCTCCAACTCTATTTAAAATTTATCTCGAAAGAGTACTAAGAGACTGGAGGAAAAAATGTCAAAAAATGGGCATACCTATCCAAAATACACATGTATATTCATTAAATTTTGCAGATGACCAGGTATTAATAGCACAGGACCACGATGACATAGAATATATGGCTAAAAAACTAAAAGAAGAATATGAAAAATGGGGACTTTATATAAACATCGAGAAAACTAAATACCTGTGTATAGGAGAAGAAATGGAAAATATAAATTTCAACAATGGAGATGAACTAAAACCTAGTATTGAATGCACTTATTTAGGAACAAAATTTGACCATTCAGGCGATAACACAGTGGAAATTAAAAATATAATCGCACAAACAAAACAAGCAATAAATGCTTTAAACTCTGTTTGGTGGAGCAAAAATATTACAAAAAATAGAAATTACAAATATATCAAACCATAATTGAGAGCATTTTAACATATGGTGCTGAAGTCTGGAACATTTCTACCAGGGAAATGAAAAGAATTTTAAGTACAGAAATGGAGGTTTTAAGAAGATCAGCTGGAAAATCTAGAATGCATAGAATACGAAATAAAGAAACAAGGGAAATTACGGGTGTACAAGAGGAGCCGGACATCATAGACATCATAGAAAAAAAAGATTGCATTGGTACGGTTTTGTCAAACGAATGTCAGAGCAAAGATTGCCAAAAATAGTTATGGAATGGATCCCAATGGAAAGGAGGAAGAGAGGAAGACCGAAGAAAACTTGGATAGAAGGGGTACAAGCTGCTATGAATATCAGAGGAATGGAGGAAGATCAATGGATGGATAGAGAGGAATGGCGTTTGGTTTCCGGAAGACGGCGGCAGCTGCCATGATACCGGATGATGATGATAGACAAAACAATTCAGTACTTTTTTCTCCTCTGTTTGTCAACAGTTTTTAGCAACTATTGTGGACGAGCTTTAGTATTATCCACTCATCCATAGTAATTCTGCCCGAAGACAGGTCCTTCACTGCAATCATAGCATTTACATGCTATGCTTGCAGCTTTACTAGGGAATTGTAGGTGTGGTAGCTTCCCGTTGCATTCCACACCGGTGAAGGATGATGATGGCGATAATGATAAGGATGATGATGATGGCCATATGATTTCGGGGACCGTTTGGGCCTTAAAGTTTTCCTGACATTTGTCTTACAGGTGAGGAAAAACCCCGATAAAAACCTCACCCAGAAAAACTGCCCCGACCGGGGATCGAACCCGGGCCCGCTTCGTGACAAGACAGAATTCTGTATTAATGTATCATAAATACAAATATATATAAGAATGGAGGACAAAATGTTAAAGTATGGGAATTCCTATTTGAAGCAACAAAACTTTATACAACTTACATTTTGCAGATGATCAATTGTTAATTGCACATGATTATGAAGATTTAGAATATATGACTAGAAAATTAATAGAAGAATATGAAAAATGGGGATTAAATTTGAACATGAAAAAAACAAAATATTTATCAATTGGTGAACCAGAACAAAATTTAATTTTGGAGACTGGAGAAACAATAAAATGTTGTAGTGAGATCACATATTTAGGAATTAAAATAAATAAAAATGGGAGTTATGAAGAGGAAATAAGGAATAGAAATAATAAAGGAAAATTTGCAATTGCTTGCCTCAATGGAATATTGTGGGATAAGAATATAAGTAATCAAAATAAAATTAATATATATCATACAATTGTTAAAAGCATCATTACTTATGGAGCAGAACTTTGGTCATTAACAACAAAAACAAGTAAGTACCTTTTGGCAACGGAAATGGATTTTATACGAAGGGCCGAAAGAATTTCGAGAAGAGAAAAAATTAGGAACTCAGTTATAAGGGAGAAAATGAAGATTGAAGACAGTATTTTAGATTATATTAAAACTCAGCAATTAAGATGGTACGGACATGTCCAGCGAATGGAAGAGGATCGGCTACCAAAATCTGTTTTGGAATGGAAATTTGAGGGAAGACGAAGCAGAGGAAGACCTAAAACCTCCTGGAGTCAGGGAATATGTTTATATATGAAGGAGAAACATCTATTAGGAATCAACCGATGATCTCTATATATATATCTTTATTTCAGTTTAACCTCTCCCATTATATGTAATATTATGTTCCCCATTCTATCCGGTCTTACAGGCACACGACCGTAAGAAGTGGATTTGAAATTTGTAGTCACATAGGCCTACTTACTTTTAGACCACACAAGGGCATGGATGGTTTTCCCGGATGAGTGATTAGATCAATGCCAGAACCACTTCCGAGGCAACACACGCCAATCGCTCATACATCCATACTAAACAAGGTGAATATGATATTGGTGATTGTGATGGCCAGATTGTGTTCGGGGGCCATAAATATTATAACAGTTATTGTTCTTCTTGTAAACCCTTGTTTCTCTTAACGAGACTAAGGCGCTCTCTCCCTACGTGGGAGAAATTCAACCATACTAATTTAGTTACACTTGATTTCGGATAGATGTCATTGAGTGGCCCGGGTTCAGCATTCAGCCTCAATAGTGACGTTTGAAAAACCAAATTAGTACCATAGAGAAACGGAATTAAGGGGAAACTACGTACAGTGACATCTAGAAATTCACGGTCATTTACGATGAACTACAATGAGCAAACTACAATGGAAGCGCTGTTTTATAGTAACAGAATATGTAATTAAATAAAAAAAATGCAAGGCACATGGCGTGTTCACTCGGGATTATGGGAAATTAGCCATTTTATAAATTGAAATTTTTAACTGCTAACCTTTCGTTCTATGTAGACGTTACTGTAAAAATTATATAATTATTATCGAAAGTTAAAAATCATTACTTAGAATTTATTTTACTCTAATTTGTAAGTAAATTCAAACTTGTTTATGTTTTTAATGTGAATCTATTTTCATATATAAACCTACTAGAAGTGATAAAATTCTAAGATTTGTTAGGTTAGGAAGAGTGATGTTAGTGTACAGCCATTTCTAATAAACATTTAAAAAATGTGAGTGACTTTATAATGGATTTCAGATGTACATGACTAAGGTTCTTTAATAAATATTGTATAAAATATGTGTGTGAGAATAAGGGCGTACATCAATTGTACATATTTAAAAGAGCTCATAAATGCACGTTTTAAATTTTAATAAACGAAATTAAATTATCATGTTTTATTTATTTCCATTCTTCCCTTCTGTTAAAATTAAAAAAAAAGACTTTAGGTCTGAGAGGCTGGGTACAAATAATTCCATAATTTAAGATAAATTAAATTTTATTTATACCTATAAAAGTTAAATTTCACGATTATTCACCAGATGGCATTGTATAATTATAATTCATAATTTTACCACCAGAAAGTGCTGAAATTCATATTAGTACCAGAAAAAATTGAAAAAAAATTAGATGTCGTTAGTTGTTCTGCACTAGTGCCGCTTGTGGCATGTACGCTAAAACTTGTATACTTTATCCTCTGGGTCCTCTGTGAGTAGTACTAGGAAGGAAAAATTGAGTAAATTTTGTTTTGAAGCTATTTATTCAGGGTTAAGGATCTTTTACGACCCTGAAAATCTTAAGAGTCGGCACCCATGGCTTAAAGTCCCTCCCGGAGGACTTACTCCTTATAGTTTTCCATCCTAAAAAAATCAATCGACCCCGGCCGGGTTTGAACACGCGACTCTCCGTACCAGATGCAAGGAGCATAACCACTAGTACACCGCGGCCGACTACTAGAGTTATTATTAACTAACTAACTAACTCACTGGCACTATCGAACCCGTAGGTTCATTGCCGCGCGGACATAAGCTCTCCATTCATCCCTATCCTGAGCTAATGTTTTCCAATCATTCCCTGTATAATCTACTTCTCTCAAATCATAGTTAATGTTATTCTCCCACTTTTTTTGTATTTTTCTTTCTTTTTTCACAACGAAAACATATATCTAAAACTAAATAAAAGTCTGCAAAATATTAAGATTTTTGATAAAAGGATAATCAATTTCATACTTCTATTCTCTGCTCCATATTGGGTATTATGAAGTTAAATATAGTTAACGCTGTTTAATTATAATTATAATTATATACCAAGAGGACGAAGATCACTGGACCGTCCTATGAAACGCTGGAGGGAAAAATTTCTATAGGATCGTAACAGGCCTTGGCCTAATACTTGGATGAAAGGAAGAAGAAGAAAGATATAGTTAATAAATGTTAACTCATTAATGTCATTAATCATCAATATTTTAAGCCTGTTGACTCGTTCCGGTTTCATGAAAGCCAGAATTGTTAAAATTGTTCAGATCATCTTCTGTGTGGGCGTCCAACATTTCTCCTTCCGTGCGCTTTAAAATTTAGTAGGCCTAATTATTTTCGAAATCTCTTCTGGTATTCTATGAACATGTTCTTTCCAGGCGTTCCTATATTTAATTATTCGGTCTGTAAGTTTGAAAATATTTAGTTCCGTTCTTATATCTTCATTTCTTTTCCTATCCAACAGAGTATACCCTGCTATATTTCTTAAAAAATCTCATCTCAGCTGCTTCCAATCTTTGTTCTTGTCTCTTAGTGGTCGTCCAACATTCCATACATCAATACAGGAAGAACCATTAATTAACTAACTAACTCACTGGCACTATCGAACCCGTAGGTTCTTGGTCTCGCGGACATAAACTCTCCGTATATCCCTATCCTGAGCCAATGTTTTCCAAACATCCCTGGTATAATCTACTTCCCTCAAATCATAGTTAATGTTATTCTCCCACCTCATTCTTGGTCTACCAACTGAGCGTTTTCCCTCTAGTTTCCCTACAAGAAGCTTCCATGCACGTCTTTCATTCCCCATTCGTTCCACATGACCTGCTCATCGCAGTCTACGAGACTTAACTGTTGTCATTATATCTGGCTTCGTATAAAGACCACGTAGTTCACTGTTATGTAGTCTTCTCACAGGAACAGCCATTACTTTATAAAAATTTCATTTTTTTTCTAATAATAATACTGTTATCTTACATTTAGAACTTTCTTCATGAGCTCCAAATTCTGCACTATACATTATTAATTTAATTAGAGTTAATTTATAGTTAATATATGTATTAACTCATGAATATATTTTGTGTAAACAAGTTATAAATTAGTATTAATAACACATTAGAAATGTATATATTGTTTCTTATCATTAATTACTGTATATATTCAGCAATGGTATATAATCAGTACATAATTTTAACAAGATAGCCATAAAATATAACATGAGAATCAATATAGAGAAACTAAAAGTAATGGCTTATCAAGGAAATAACCTGTACGTAGCAAAATGTGTATAGATTCAAAAATACTGGAAGGAATAAATTCATTTGCCTGCCTGCGATACATATTAACAAATTTGGATGAACTAGACATAGCTAATAAAATTATTAATTTTAATAAAACAATGATAATAATAAATTCAGTAATGAAACCTTCACTAGTCCCGAGAGATACCAGAGTATGGTTACACAAAATCTTAGCAAGACCTGCACTTTGCTACGGCGGTGAGGCATGGACTTTGAGAAAAGGAAAAGAAAGCAAGATAACGTCTAGTGAAATGAGATTAATGAGGTATACAGAATGATATACCAAAAGGGATCACAAACGCAATGACGATATTTTGATGGAACTATGTTTAGAACCGGTCATTGAGTACATACGTAGATACCAGAACAACTAGATGAATCATTTGCGACGAATGAGTTCAGATAGAGTTCCCAAGGCCATGCTTCGTTATTGTCGAACAAGGAAGAGATCTCTAGGCCGTGCAAGGAAACCCTGGATACAAAATTCATAATTGTGATCGTAACAGGCCAATTGGATGAAGAAGAAGATTTAGCAATTGGCTATCAATGAAATACGTAATAATCAAATTATAAATTTTATATGCAAATTATTTAAGGATCCTTGGACTTCGGCGCAAGATTAGACCTATACGCCTCTCAATACCTACGCCAAAAAAAAAATCCCTCTAGTTACCAATTGCAAACTAACAAATACATTGCTTGCTTACAACTAAGTTGTTCTGGCTCCACTTTTTTTAAACCATACTGTTCTTAATACATTTCTGTATCAGCTTCGCGTATAAAATGGTAGCTTTTGTGGTCAAAAGGTGACCTAAAACTAAACTCCAAGCGCGACAGGCCTAAAAGGCCCTTGGCTGACCAGACGGTTGCTGGCCTCACATCCACATGTGTTAATCAGAGGTAGACGATCATCTAGCCATTATGAACTTAAATATAGTTGTTCTGTCCATCTTTTCACTGGCCTTCCTACATTCCTTGAACCTCTTGGCTTGTAATTAAATGCTGCTTTTGGCAATCTTGTTACATTCATTCTTTCTACATATCTAAACCATTTTTCTCTATATTCTTTGATTTTATCATTCAATGGATACATATTTAACTGTGTTCTTATATCTTGCATCTTTATCCGATACATTCTTTGCTGTCTTTTGTTCTGCTAAGGAAGTTCATTTCTACGCTTTGTATTCTACATTGTGACCTAAAAAAGTGCTAATATAGTGAATTGGGTTCTGGGCCTGAGTCTCAAAAATTAAAAAAAATATTAGAGTTATAATAGCTAGTTCTAAACCGGCGATACCTGGAATTTTTACGTAACTAAAACATGTTTTATAATTTAGTGAATGAACTATTTGTTACTGAATTGATAGGCAGCGTTTTAGAAAGGCTCTAATTTTAAATCGAGCATTACAGCTACTGTTTGAAACAAAGAGGTAACAGCTTGTTATTGAAATGCCAGTGCTATCGATTCTCAATTTCCCTTCAAGCTGCTTCATTCTACTGTCTTAATCTAAACCCAATTCAGCATTATCAGTTTCAGACTAGGTTCATTCCGCTCTATTGGTTCTCTGTAACTTCAGTTTCTACAGTTAGGTAACAACTTGCAACTGTGACATTTTCAACCTCCGTAACTGATATGAAGCATATAATAAATGCAGAACACAAAAAGCACAGTAATCTAATATTTCTCTATTTCATTATGCATTTTTTTTAATTTTCTAGGTGGACTCATATTTTATTTAACTATGCTTCTTGCCTCTAGTTTCGAGGGCCGCGGACTTAAATCTTGCTGCGGTCGATGTACTTTTAGGATAGAAAAATCCAAGGAGTAAGTCCTCCGGGAGGGACTTTAAGCCGTGGGTCCCGGCTCATAAAAGATCCTTAAGTCTAAATGAAAGGGCATCTAAGCAAAGTTTGCCGATCTTAAACATCCTAGTAATACCTTAGTTGCCTGCTAGATGCCTCATTAATTCGGTGTTGATCACATGCCACTCATGACATCTATGGACAAATAAGGGAACTAAATGAATTTAGTCTATTAACTCCTGACAAAGGAGAGTCTATGACTTAACACTGCTTGTAATGCATACATATGCACACATATTGTGCTGCATGTAGGCTACATTTAAGTGGAATGAAATATATAACAACCAAATTACATAAAGTGATTTAAGCAACAAAATATCACTTCTAATTCATGTTTATAGTTAGAAACAGGTATTTCTAGTTCTGAAAAAATACCACGTCAGATCTTAAATTACCAGCCACCAGGCAAGAGATCTTTGGGCAGACCTTTCAAACGTTGGATTGAGACCGTAACAGACCATAGGTCTATCACATGAAAGGAAGAAGAAGAAAGAAGAAGAAGAATATAACAAAAAATTGTGATTAGCCACCATAATAGAGAAGAAGAACAAGAGAGATTTGAACCTGTATCGTCATTATAGAAAAAAAAAATCCTCTCCGCTACATGAAATTGAACTATTGAATACATGTATGTATGAGGTCAGACTTTTTGTCAACTGTGCTCTATGAGGGATAAGAAAGAAATATTTGATCTATTATTATTATTATTTGTTATTTTTATTATTAATATTACTATGCCAGAAGAAAGAGTGAGTAAATTAATTATTTGAATGCTCTAATGTACTTTATATCGGACTTACTTGAAGTAAAATGAAGTAATTGGTTTTATGAATGAACGTTGGAAGTGAAATTGGGTCTTGGGTTTTTCTTTGGCTTCTTCTCAAGATAATTATTGAAGTTACGTTATATGACTTACTCAGTTTGTTAATTAAAAGAAACCCACTTAATAATATTAAGCGTTTAAAGGAACCGCTCTTTATTACTCCAACGTAACTTATTTTCCATGAGGTCCGCCATGAGAGTTACTTCCTTTCAATTTCTAGTTAATTATTTAACATCATGAAATGCAGTAGCATAGGCCTATTTATTTTATGAAAGTAATTAAACTGAAATAAGATACATATGTGTCCACCGCTGTGGTCTCGAGCTAGCGTGCTGCCTTGTCACGCAGCGGTCCCGGGTTCGATCCCCGGGCGGGGCAACTTTTCTGGGCGAAGTTTTTATCGGGGTTTTTCCACACCTGTAAGACAAATGTCAGGAAAACTTTAAGGCCCAAATGGTCCCCGAAATCATATGGCCATCATCATTATTCTTATCATCCTTCACCGGTGTGGAAAGCAACGGGAAGCTATCACACCTACAATTCCCTAGTAAAGATTCAAGCATAGCATGAAAATACTATGATTGGAGTGAAGGACCTGCCTTCGGGCAGAATTACTATGGATGGATGTGGATATATATATATATATATATATATATATATATATATATATATAGGCCTATACTTGTTATAGTAGCTACTAGGTATAGGCTATATATACGAAAAATAAACGCCTGGTGGCGTAAGCGGTAGTGCACTGGGATACCACCAGAGGTCTGGGTTCAAATCCCGTCCAGGCATTTATTTTTCTTATCATGTCATATGAAGCTTGCATTGCTCAATGTCAAAAATTTAATTATAACAAAAGCATCACTGCTACAAAGTAAAAATATTTTCTTTAATTTGTTTACTTGTTATAGTATCTACTAGGTGGCAGTGGAGACGGAGTTCCCGCTATATTTCGCAACAATTCCATTCAATAATAATTCTGCCCGAGGACAGGTCTTTCACTGCAATCATAGCATTTTCATGCTATGCTTTGCAGCTTTACAAGGGAATTATAGGTGTGGTAGCTTCCCGTTTCTTTCCACACAGCTGAAGAATGATGATGATGATGATGATGATTATGGCCGGATGATTTTCGGGGACCGTTGGGCCCAAGCTTCCTGGCATTTTGTCTTACAGTTGAGGAAACTCCGAAAAAAGAAACTCATCCAGGAGCCTGTCCCGACCGAGAATCGAACCCGGGCCCACTGCTGGTCAAGGCAGCACGCTACCTCGAGACCACAGCGGTGGACCTCGTAACAATAGAGAATGTATAGGCCTATATATGAAAAATAAGTGTTTGTACTAGATTTGTCTGGTAGCGTAAGTGGTAGCGTACTGGGATATCATCCAGAGGTCCGGGTTCAAATCCCGTCCAGGTATTTATCTTTCTTGTTTATATATATATATATATATATATATATATACAGTGTGTAACTCATGCCCATTACAGGCTTTGAGGACGCATGGTAGGGACCAACACGGATAAGTTCAGCATAGGAATTCATGTCCGGAAACGTATCATTTTCCCGCTACACGCAAAATGCTACAACACGAATTTTCAGTCTCAAAGACTCGGATATTACGTAGGCTACATTATTCACCGATCACTTGATTTCCCATGGGAACAATAGGATTGTTTACATGCCATTCAGTTGAGTTTGTAATCCGCCAAGAGACGTTTGTACCTGCTGTTGTTATTATTGTACTAATCTGTACGCATTATATTTCATTAATGAAACAGCCGTATTCCTCGAAAAAAAAATCTCGCATTGAACAGTTGCCTGGATCTAAACCAACACCTTACTCCTCAGTGAAACGCCACATAAAGTTAAAATCCAAAATTATGAATGATAATAGAGGCCAGAAAAAAAAATGGCAATGCCTAATAAAAATATTGATATATCAGACATATCAAGAAAACCAGAAGTAGCACATTTTAGAAAGACAACGGGCCTCGACTCTCTGGCAAAACACCTTTACGAAATCAATGTTCTGCCTTCACCGAAACGCATTTTATGCAATCACCCTGATGAAGAAATGGACGAAGGTCATCTGAACAACTGTATCGCTGTGAAACATGAAGATTCTAAGACCTCAAAGTATTGGAGACCAAGACTGCTGGTGACTTCAGTGTTAGATGCAGCACATTAGACAACAACACATTTCATCTGTATTTTGTTGCTGTTGACAATGGTGAACTACAGTTTGCGGAGTACGTCGACATAGTGTTATTGTACGGTGAAGCTCGGTGCAATGGGAGGGCTGCTCGTCCGAGATCATCTGGGCCAACGATTTGAACAATGGCGCATAGGTTGTGGTGGCCCGATTGCTTGGCATGCATCTTCTTCCGATGTGACTCCACTAGACAACTACATGTGGGGGCCACATAAAATCCATGATTTAAGAGACCCCTGTGGCATCCGAGGAAGACCTACTGGAGCGGGTACCGTATCTGTGTTGACGTCGGGGTCGTCACATAGAGCCCTTGTTGTCAGTGGATCCAGACCATAAGCAGCTGGTGTCAGAGAGGGCTACGTGAGCTGTTTTTTTTTTTTTTTTTTGCGCGTAGCGGAAAACGGTAAGTTTTCGGACACGAGTTCCTATGTTAAACGTTACCGTCTTGGTCCCCACTATACGTTCCCAAAGTCTGTAAAGGAAATTAAGTTACATATTATATATATATATATATATATAAACTTGAAACGATTATAATCGATTTTCAATTTACCATATAAAGACACAATGATGGGGGAAAAAATATATTTGGATAAGACTATAGATGAATTTTAACTTAATATTTTGAGGAACAAATCATTATAATGTTATTACTGTAGTAGTAGATTATAATAAATGTATTTAAGATATAAGAAAGGAACTAAATATTTTCAAACTTACACACCGAATAATTAAATATAGGAACGACTGGAAAGAACATATTAATACAATGCCAGAAGAAAGATTTCCAAAATTATTGCTAAATTATAAACCGCACGGACGGAGAAATGTTGGACGCCCACATAAAATATGGTCTGAACAATTTTAACAATTCTAGCTTTCTTGAAACCGGAACGAGCCAACAGGCTCAATCCCTGCATGATGATAATATTTAGTGTTACATAAAAAATTTAAAACATGCATAAACATAGGATATACACAATTTTAATATTGGGACACATATCTAATTGAGTAGAGTTTTGCCAGGACAAATGTAATCGGATAAAATACTTTAAAAAATGTATACATGGCTTGTTTAAGATCATTTGCTCTTCCATTCAGTCTGCTTCTAATCTCCGTACTTATAAAATTTAAAAATGCTATGGAGCGTGAAAGTGAGGAAACGTGTATTGAAGAAAGAATAATCAGAGTAAATTTATACAATCAGAAACTAAATTATACAAAAATAGTAAAAGCAATGAACAAGAGTTGCTCAGCTGTCTTTTATATCATAAAAAGATGAAAATAGGAATATTTTAATAAATGGTGTTCGGAAAGGCCAATAAAGAAAGCTTACGACCAGATAGGAAAGGAAAACTATGAATATAGTGAAGAAAATGCAATTGTACGTGGATCTAAAATATCACCGCAAATATTTGCAGATTTTGGGAAAGACGTTTATCCAAAAATAGCGAAGAGAACTCTTTAACGAGCTTTGTGTAATGCTCGAGAACCAGGAAGAAAGCTGTGTATATCTATGTTTATTTATTTATTGAGAATTGTCCTCATTATTAAGGTTTTTCTCGAACTAATCATAATAATTAAAATGATTACGGACGTATATATTATCAGTACGGATACATTCACAAATCCCCTTTAATTAAAATTCTCTATCGTTCTCTGTCCTCTGTTTCTTGATATTGATGTGTATATTTAAAGTAGATAAAAAGGAAAGACGCTTATTTGCAAATGAGTTTTTTTTTTAAGAATCTTCATATGACAGCATGCTCCACTACAGTTTTCTGCAGTACTACATGCTTTGGTTTAGCAATATTAAAATATCTCTATCATTTTATGTGTGTTGATGTTCCTGACTATGCATTTATAATGTTATTTACTAGTTCTAAAGTGTGAAATTATTTTTTTTTCTATTTTCGATTCCTTAAAATATAATTTTGAGTTATTGTGACGCTAAATTGTTCTATTTCGTTGTGGTTGTTATTTGCATTTCAAACAATGCTCTCTGTTAATTATACTTAAGCAAGTTATGGTTCCTCTTATCACTAACAAGTTATGATTAATATTTACAGTTGCTTGATATTGTTCCTATTAGCACTTACTTAACCCTTAAATTGGCGAAACAATAATTTATGTGCCCACCATTCAAGTGTTTCGGACCGCAAAGAAAAATAAAATCATGTAAAAGTTATTACTGTATTTTAACGTAATTTGACACAATCTTAGGTAATTTATGATAATTTGTTTTATTTTTACTGTTTAATAAACTATAACAAATAAATTAAATCAATGTTTCTTATAAGATACATTGAGAGTTAAGGGTTAAATTAGTGCATTCTTCATTACTATTCCTAACAAAATATAGTTCCTATTTACATTTAAATTGACTAATCCTATCAAGCTATAATCTATATTTACACGCTAAGTTAATATTCTATCCATTACTAATCTAAGAAGATATAGCTCCTATTTACACTTAAGTTACGGACTAATTCTAACATTTTATGAGTAATCTACTATTGAAAGTTCTAAAAAAGTAGGCTATTAGGTTCCTATTTACACTTATAGCACTGACTAATCCTAACAAGTCATGATCAATATTTACACTTCCTTAAAATAATGTTCTTATCCTAACACTTATTATCTAGTTCTATCACTTTATGATTTACAGTTCCTTAAAGTATACTGTCCAAGTAATGTTCTATTGTAATTTTTTTTAAGTCTATGCTATTTGCGAATTTGTTGAATTGTTTAGTATACTTAAAAGCTAATTTACTCTTATTTATGGGCCACCTTTCACTACCTCTATTTACAAAGTTTATAAGAGTGTGTCTTTCGTTTTTAAATTCTATACAGTTATATATGACATGGTCCACTGTCTACTCACCAGCACCGCATGCACACATTGCACTGTCCTTTATCTTGAAGCGATGGAAGTAGGCGTTTATATTCCCCATGTCCGGTCACCAGCGTTGTGAAATTGGGAGATATCTGGATTCTTGTCTGTAGTCTGTCGCTGACTTTCGGGAAGAACGATTTCGTCAAATTCCCATTGGTGGTTGATTGCCATTCCCTCTCCCATTTTTCTTCACTAATGGTTGTCAGGTGTTTCTTCACAGCACTTACTGGAATCCTATCGTAACTCGTTTGTAGGCCGCCGTCGCACGCTGCTTGCTTCGCTAGGCGATCCGCTATCTCGTTGCCGTAGATTCCAGCATGTGCCTTGACCCAGCTGAATTCCACTGTCCAGTTGTCGCCTTCTAGAGATTTCAGCTTATTCCTAATTTCTTCAATTAAATTGTTTCGATTATTTCTGTTCCTTAGGGAGTCTAACGTGATCTTGCTGTCAGTGTAGATTGCCACATTACGTTCGTCAATCGGTATTTCGCTGGTGTTAAGTCCTTTTAAGGTGTCTAATGCTTTCATGATGGCAAGTTGCTCAGCCTGGTTATTTGAACATTCTTCGTACAACTTAAATTTCAGCTGGTTTGTTAATACATGTTTTTTGAATATAACTATTCCCGATCCAACTCCATCATTGCTTCTGCTTCCATCTGTGTATATTCATAAGTGTATTCTTTGTTTTCTCTTGTATCCTGGATTTTTATGAATTTTGCCGGATGTGTCCAGTTTTTGTAACTAACTGTCTGATCAACGTTAAGAGTTTCGTATTTGGAACTTCCTCTTATTTGGTGAATAGCCGAAATTTCTTGTATTTTTAGATGTATAGGTGTTAATCCCGTCAGAATGCAGAGAGCTTCGTAGGACGCAGTGCGATATGCCTTTGCCATTCGTATGCTGATCAATCTCTGTACCTGTTTAAACTTTCGGATATTATATTTCTTGTCCAGTGCACTTATCCATACTGGTGCCGCGTACGATAACAGTGGCAGAATTGCACCGTTATAAATTGTGCACAGGGCTTTGTCACTTAAACCCCAGCTTATTTTTGCTGTCTTCGAGAGAGCATTAATAAGTTTTTTGCATCTCTCTGCTACATATTCGACATGCTGGTTGAATGTAAATCTCTTGTCGATTATTATGCCAAGATATTTAATCTGGTCTACCTGTTCTAACTGCTTATTATTTAGAAATATATGTATTTGTTTGTTTTCCCTTCGTTTTCTTCTTGTTATTAGAATAGTTTTTGATTTGCATTCATTGAATTTGGATTTATTGTTGTGGGCCCAGGGTATAATCTTTCTCATTTCAATATTTGCATAATTCTCAGCTTCGAGAACTGATTTTCCCTTTGTTATTACTATCAGGTCGTCTGCAAATGCTATTACTTTAGTATGTTCGGTGTAATCTAATCGAAGTATGGAGTTGTACTGGATGTTCCAGAACCCCGGACCGCAGCAAGTTCCTTGTGGGCAGCCTCTCGTTACATTTGTGTCTACTTTAGCATTGTTTACTGCTAATGTAGCTGTTCTTTGGTTAAAATAATTGTTTGCAAGATTATACAAGTTCCTTGGGCACTGGAATTCCCTCAGAGCTTTCATGATCCCCGGCCACCAGGCCGAGTCAAAAGCTCCTTGGATATCCAAGCTTACTAGCACCAAATACATATTTTCTTTTAGATTTTCCTCCTCGATGTATTCTTTTAGTGTCATCGCTGCGTCCACCGTGCTAGTTTGAGGAGTGAAACCGAACTGTTTGTCTGACATTAGGTCTTTTGAGTTGACATGATGCATAATTCTGTTTATTAACAACTTCTCCAGTACTTTTCCTCCTGTGTTTAGGAGGCTTATTGGACGGAATTTAGTAACCTCCTGGTAATACTCTTTTCCTGGCTTTATGATAGGAATTAATCTTGCTTTCTTCCACTGTTGGGGAAAATTACCTCTCCTGAGACAGTTATTGTATATCGCTGTTACAAAGCTTGGTAGAATGTTCATAACTTGAAGTAAAATTCTGCTCGTAAATCCGTCTTCTCCTGGGGATTTATTTGGGTCCATATTTTCTAAAATGTGTGCCATTTCTTGTTGGGTAAAATCGGCATCATCTTCAGTTTCCACGGGACGTTTATTATCTTCTCTGACTAGCTTATGGTAGTAGTTGTCCGCTGTCTCGTCATCGTCTGGTGCAAAATGATCTATCATATGCTGCAGTGTTTCTTGTAGGTCGGATGTATGAGAGCCGTCTGCTTTCTTTAGAGTGGTTAAAGGTGTTTCGTTTCTGGCTTTTCCAGACACTATGCGGTAGACTGCGTTCAATGGGTTGTTTGACGGAGTCAAACTACAGTAGTTTTTCCAAGACACAATTTTCTCCTTTGTAATAGTTCTTTCATATTTTCTTTTGGCTTCTAAATATTGATGCTTTCGTTCTTCTCTCAGCTCTTCGTTGTTTCTAGTTCTCTGATATCTCCTTCTTGTAGCATTCACTCTTTTCCGCATTATGGTTAATTCTTCTGTCCACCATGGGAGAGATTTATTCCGGTGTAACTTTTGTGCTCTGTTTGATATTCTGAAGTGCCTACTGCATGCCGCTGTGATGATATCTTCAAACTCCCTGACTAGTTTTTGTGAGTCCGGTTCTTCCCTAGCTATGCTGCTCAGCCCCTTGTCCAGTTCTTCAACAGTGTTCATTATCGTTTTGCTTAGTAATCTTTCTGAGAACATTCTTATTATGTCATTACTGAAGTTCTCAAGTCTGTTTTCTTTTACTATATATTTTATACCTTGAAAATTGTTGGAAGTGTTCGCGTTATTTTTAGATATGTTGAATGTAATAAATCGGTGATCAGAGCAACTCTCTTCTTCCTCACACTTCCACTCGCTCACCATGGTTACTAACCGGTCATTAGTTATGGTGAGGTCGTTATTGCTCTTTCCTGTTGCACTCTCGAAAGTTGTATATTCACTAGATTCATTCATAACATACAGCCGTTTTGAACTCAGATATTCTTCTACTTTTCTGCCTCTAGTGTTGGTGATAGTATCATGCCACATTATTGACCTAGAATTACTGTCCACGCCTACTATTATTCCATCCTCCTTCCTCGTAACTTCTAGTATATGGTCCAGCTTAATGAAATCATCATTAATATCTGCTCTGATATCCATATACTTGCAAATGAGTTTGTGGAAAAGGATTCTGAGTTCAGAAAGTGTTATCTTCTGAGACGAGAACATATTTCAGATTCAATGGGCACGCTTGGGTGTGGAGAAAGCAAACATTGAGTTGGAACTGAAGAACAATCAGTTCACAGTGAAACATCGGGGTTACAATGCTATGATGTGGGTTTATATGGCGGTATTAGCAGTGGGGATAGACACAATTAACAAATAAGAATACAAGGAGATATTGGAAAATAATATCCAGTAAAGTGCTGAAAACATTGGTCCAGCTGGGGAAGACTATTTCCAACAAGACAGTGGTCGGAAGCTTTCGCCACTTTAATCCGGTGATGGTTCGTCTGAAACTGATTCCACACTTTGTCGACTCCGCCGCAATACCCGGACATAAATCCTATAAAATATTTATGGGACCAACTGGAGAGAAAAATCTAAAAGTTCCACATAATCAGCAATGTCCAGCTCAAACATGAACTTCTGGAGGAATGGCATAAAAATGGACAACATGTCACGGAGAAATTAGTCCAATCCACTCTTGTCCGATTGGAAGAGGATATGAGGAACACGATTATAGATATTACATTTTTTATATCTTTGTATAATTATTTTGTCATTTCACTTAACAGAAAATTTATGTTTTTTTAGAGAATTATGCATTTCTTTCTTCTTTTTTTTTTTGCATGTATTACAAGACCATTACAGAGACTCCTGACGTCCCAACTCCTTTCAAAAAACCTTAAACTGAAAATATATAAAAAGTTTATTCAACCAGTTATATTATATGGATGCGAAACATGGACTCTTACTTTAAGGAAGGAAAGGAGATTACGAGTATTTGAGAATAAAGTTCTTAGGAAAATTATTGGACTAAAGAGAGATGGACAGAAAGACGAATGGAGAAAACTACATAACAGTGAACTAAATGGTCTTTATAGGAAGTCAGATATAATAAGAACACTTAAGTCTCGTAGACTGCGATAAGCAGGACATGTGGAACGAATGAGAAATGAAATATGTCCATGGAAGCTTCTTGTAAGAAAACCAGAGGGAAAATGCCCAGTTGGTAGATTCAGAATGAGATGGGAGAAAAATATTAACTATGATTTGAGGGAAGTAGATTATAAGGGAATGATTGGATAACATTAGCTCAGGATAGGGATGTATGGAGAGTTTTAGTCCGCGCGGCCTCCTACGGGCTCGTTACTGCCCTTGAGTTAGTTAGTTATGCATTACAGAACAAAAGATAATAAAAATGATGAATTCTCTTTATTAAATTCCTATTTAGAGCCGATTTAAAATTATGAAATCAATTATAATTATTTGTCCACCACCGTATATTAATGCATTATTTACGTAGTGTATTGAAGGAAATAATTATTTGCCAATGCAAATTTCCTATAGTAATAATAGTAAGCTATTGCACCTATCATTGTAATAATAATAATAACGATAATAATAATAATAATGTTAAAAATAATATATTGAACAACAAAGAATGCAGTGGAAATATTATGTTATCAGGATGTTATTTAACCACTTCCCAACATCTTAACATAGTTCCCTACACTCTTAGAAATCGAATAAATTCGCGATGGTCGGAAACTTGTTAGTAGAATATTAACCTATTATTAATTATTATTATTATTATTATTATTATATTATTATTATTATTATTATTATTAATCTTATTATTCAAGCAGCTGTATGCACCATGACAAGACAATTTTAATATAGACTCCTGAGAAAATGTTCCTTAATGTCTTAGAATTAATTTTCGTAATTTTTTAGTCGATATAAAATGTGTTACAGTTTATGATGTGTAGAGAGGTCGAGAGTTCCGCAAGTCGAACACTCGCTTATGAGTGAAATACAAAATTTCAGTGTTAAATGAATATAATCGAGTCGCTTCATTAAATATGGTGGCGCCTTGAGCAGGGGCAGTTGTAAATGATGCATGTTCATAAAACAATTTAAATTAGAAACTCAGTGTGTTGCCATCTTAACGCGTGCATGTGTCTCATAAATATTACCAACTGTGCCACTATTTACTGCCTGCATTTACATTATTTTGTAATTGAGGCGGTTCTTTGTATCTTCAACCAGTGTTCTTCCTTAACATACACGACACACGGCGCGGCAGGGAACTCATGTCATGAAGCTACTTTTAATAATAGTGAAAACAATTTGTCCAAAACCTCATTTTTTCCAAGTAGTCTACCCGAGAACTGAAGTTTCTGGATATCAACAAACACTTCCCACAGCTGTAACAAACTTCAATATACTTTCAGATACTGCTTCGATACTCGGGCAGTATATTGGGTTTGGTTTAAATAATCAGAGAAATAATTATGCAAAGGTTCTAAGTTGAAAGCACGAAACTGTCAATAAGTTTCAGAAATGTTGATCATGTACACCCTTAGACAAAACAATGAGTCATTCGCAGATCCTATCAACCAATCGGGGAATTTCGTGAGCGCTCGCAGAAGCCGTATTCACATCAACACGTTTTCAGTAATTGTACTGGGTTGTTTGCTAGTTAACGCAGTGCACACTCAAGCAACATGAAAGAGAGAGCTTGGATTAATGTGTTTCCGTGGTCGAGAGGTTTAACAGACACCATCTGCGTTCGTAGCCTCATGGATTCGATTTTTGTTCTACTTTCTTTTTATTTTTTAACTGACTATTATAATAGCATTTCCCCTGTAATATAGTTTCATATTTAATTATATATTTGAGTTTTATGGTTTTAATGTACACACAAAAACATAAATTAAAACCTTTTTCTAATAAATAAACGAGAAAAGAAAATAATATATTCTAAAATGAAAACTTTAACAAAAACAAAAACAATATCGGGTGTATGAACCCTCAGCATCTATTACCGCCTTCAATCTGCGGGGCACTGAGATTGCATTGTGCTTACGTCCTTGTATGTGCGCTGAGCCATGGTAAAACTCAATATGATTCATTATAAACATACTTGTCAGAGGCTGTTCCTTTTGCGCAACGTCTGCGCATCACAGTCTATTGAATGCAATATATTGAAATTGCCTAGAACAAACCCTGAATGTGGTAAATATAATTGTTACAATAACGACATTAACATTGATTTAATTCAAATGTCAAAATAAAATGTTATATTTAATTCATAAAACATTTTAATGCAAATATCATGAGAGAGAAAAACTGCATAATTCAGGGCGCGAACCTGCGACCTTCATTAACAGAAACAGCGACTGCATGCTTTATCGCTGACCTAACAGAACACGTAGGAGTGTCTTCAGTTCATGCCATATAACACAGTAGCTCTGGGACTGCACAATTATGACTAGTTTCCTAGTTTGAACCCAGCGCTGTGCCGAGTAGGACTTACAACGACTCTTTTTTTTTGTCTAAGGGTGTACTTCTGTATTATAAAGTAAAATTATTTCACACGGCTTTATTTTACAAGTTGCACACAAAATATATGATACAATGTACTATAGTCTGTCCGTGAAATGTGTAGAGAAATTCGCCAGCCTTCTGATTAGACATCTTTCTCGCTTGAAGCCCAAGAGCGAAAAGAGTAATGTCAAGTGATCTTATTCTCCCTCCAATACTTCATTCCGCGTCCTAATTGGCCGTGTGTTTTTTCCCCGTCTCCTACATAGAGGGCTTGTTTCAAACAGCTTCTCTACGAATTCTACGGACAGACTATAGTGCTATTATTTTCATGTTTATGCAAGTCCCTTATAGGCCATATAGCCTCTATTTCAATGCATTCTGTAAAATTGCGGCAATTCCTTTTCCATGCGGATCTCCATGAAATATTTCCCGTACTCATTGTAGAATGTTATCTATATTTGAAATTGTCCTTAGCAATGTATTCCAAGCCAAGATTTGTTACAGTTATTATCAATGACACTATATTTTCAATCACTTCCTATCACAGTCGCACTTCTTTCCGACGGCAACACTTCGTTGAACTGTGATTACGGAGACATCAAACCGATCATTTACAGTAAATATCGAACCACCGTCCCAGTTCAGCGCCATCTACACCGAACATCTAATACACATTCATCAGCGCCATCTTCATCAATACAGAATGGGTAATCAATTGATTTAGTGTTTACTTGACGAAAATCCATGTTGTTTATTTGTTAAACGCAACTATCAACGTTTTATGTTATTTTCATAAACAATTATTTTAATGTATTGTAAGTTTGATATTACATTATCAGATGATGCGGAATTCTAATGTTGTTTTTGCGCTATCCGAACAAAACTGTTGACCATAATTTTCGATAATTTTCTGCATTAGCTATCCAGCCTTAGACATAGCATCCAAATTAAAATCCTGGGTATGAAAAGGGAAATTTTACTAGGTGCCTCTTATATTAAGCTTCAGATTTTTATGTGCCATAAATCTACAACACAAAACTCACGGCTATACTTTACGTGACCGACTGGATATATATACTCTAGGAATTGGGGATTGGCTGTAAATTTTAGTAAGACAAAAACAATGACTTTCAAAAATGGGACGGTTTATGGTAGAGCAAAGGAATAGAAATACAGAGATCAAGTACTTCAAAACGTGAAACATTTGAAAAATCTTGGTACGACGTAAAATGAACGGAAAGTGGAAGATATAGCATTATTTAAAGGGAAGGGACAACTTAACAGTATTCTCGGTATTCTGGGTCGAGTGCTCGATATTCCAGTTAGCACATTAGGAAAAAATGTATGGAGCGATGGTGAGACCAGTAATACACTATGGTAGTGAGATGTGGGGTTTTCAAAGAACGGAAATACTAAATAAGGTATATACGCATTTTCTTAAATATATTACAGGACTTAGAAGGCCGTTTCTAACTGTAGAATTTCGTGTGAATTTGTGTCATTTCAGGACGACATAAACTGCAAAATACGTGTACTCAAGTACTGGTTGCGGGTAATCCAACGTGAACAAACAATGCTCAGAGCAATTTGTTACGACCACAAAATTAGGAAGGTACATGTGAAATTCTGGGCAAACGAGTTTAGGAGAGAACTCCAGAAGATTGGGATGGGTTGGTATGGAAAAAAGGGACTGAAAATCGCAAGAATATGCGGAGAAAAATAAGGAGGAGGTATTTAGATATAAACCGACAAGATATTTTCGCCGAATGTGCGGGAAAACGCTCACTGTTCTTACAGAGAGACCTAAAACAAGTTTGGGGAAAATAATCTTAAATACTCAATCTAGGATTTAAAGAGAGATCAGGGCTTGCTTGGTTTAGGCTAGGGGCATGGAAATTTCTAAAAATTAGCGACGATGACGATATGCGAATATGTCCAATGTGCAGGAGCTTTGAAGACGAGATACATATATTAGGAAAATGTAACGATTTAGAATATTAGAGGCGTCAGTTATTACCAGAAAGATTTCTAAATTCAAATCGTGAAAGATTGGCATGTCTATGAGTTAATGGTAATAAATCCAGAAAATTGGATAAACATGGGTAAATTTCTGGACAAAACGCGGACAATAAGAACAACACGATCATCCAGCCAGTCTAGGGCTGATATGTGGTCATCATATCGGGTCCCCTATCCGTTATAGCCGATTTTCTCAATCTGAAGCCGCTACTTATTGTAGCTACCTAAATTCCTCACGATGAAGGGTGGGCATCGGTTCCATACTGGCCGAAATTCCATGAGAAAATCTCTCTCCCCATGGGAACTCGAACCAGCGCACGTCCCGTAACTCTGAGCCTAGGCATCTTGCCTTAACTACTCGGCTACGGCGCAGTTCATATTATTATTATTATTATTATTATTATTATTATTATTATTATTATTATTATTATTACACATTTCGTCCATTCATTATCATCTCTATTATGTGTTACTAATTTAATTATACTTAATTCATAATTAATATCTGAAAATTTAATCGCGATGAAGTGAAAGGGAAAACCGTATGTTCTCAATTTTGTAAGATAAAATATATAAATGTTATTACTACTTTTAAAATATTTGACTCTAATACAAGAAATTAATTAACTAATTTCTATGAAACTATATAAATACAGATTTATGAGTAATTGAAGATAAAAATGACGTCATATGTAATTAGGATTCACTAGCTCCAGCAAACAACATGTATTAACAAACACAAATTAGCATTAATGAGAGCTTCTCCACATGAGGCCTCTAGTTTAAAGGTCCTCCCGAATAAGGATAATGTTTATTTCTGTGATGTCATAGACCTCGGTGGGGATCCATTCCACATGGAATAAAATGAATTAGATTCGGAAAATTATGGGAAGAGGTTCACCGAATTTTGATAAGATATGCAGATCACGAGTTAGCTGAGACGATACAAGGATAATATGTTACACTTAGAGACGAAAATCTGAAAGCCAAGAGGTGTGTAGTGCTATTTCCATAAGTCAAGTCTCTTTCACATAACTATACAAGGAACTAGGAAATGCTTTCAGGCAATGCCAGGTAGAAAAAAGTGAAACTTGTGCTCTCTAGTGATCTATAAAGTGCGTTTGGCTCTTCTGGAACCCCTGGAGGTGTCGTGTACAATGTTTATCCAATGCTTCGGGATATTTCTACAATATCGCAATCCAATATCTAGCCTTATACCACATATATATACATTTCCCCTACCTGTAATATTGAAGAAAATCTTGACTGCTATGCATTTTTCTTTCCCCTTACCTGAAACAAACAGAAAATGCTTATTCAAATACGAGGAACTTGTTATTAAACTTATTTTTACGTCTTGGAGTTATTTCAATTTAATTTCAAGTAGAGACAATTAAATAAATCAGTGAATCAATCTATCAAGTACTGTAAAAGTTTCTTATTCGCGGGGAATATGTCCCGCAAATATGCCGCGAATAGAGAAGCCGTGCATATGGAACGGTAATTTGTGTGGGTATATAGGGGATATGTTCCAAGATTCCAAAACGAAATAAAATTATCAAAATGAACTGAATTATTGGGAGGTTTTAAACAATTTATATTAATTATTATTATCAGGCTTAGGCAATGGTTTAAATAAGTCACTAATGTTTTCATGTTTTGCCGCTTTTATAAGGTCTTTCAGTTCATATTGATATTCAGCTGTGAATTCAGCGATAGAATTCCTTATTTCGTCTTCGGATTTCTTGATGAATCGTACAGTTGATTCATTAACATTGAAACAGCGTGATATAGACGCATACGACTCGCCAATACGTAAACGGTAAAACATTTATATTTTTACTTTAAGCGGCAGAACTTTTTTGTTCCGCTTCGGAACTAATTTCCTTTCCTTTTACTCGACATTATAAATTGGCAACAAAGCAGAAGACACACGTGTTATTCAATCAAAATATTACAACAAATGAAAAGTTGAAACAATGAAACACCGATCGTGGCGAAGACGGCATTTATCAACGGACATAACGACACGTGAATTACGGCAGCGGTGGCTTTTAACAAAGAACTTCATGCTTAGTGACAACAAGGTTTGTTTTAATTCGACATTTATTTGTCCATTTGGTTAGAATCGCTCTTTGTAAAAGCCGCCTTGGCACGTGCCTGCAGTAAAAAAAAATGCCGATGCGTTAATAAAGGATACTAATCATTCTAATATACCGACTGGATCCGCGAATAAAGACAATTTTAGCCGTGAATACAGGAACTGTGTCGCAATTTTTTAACTCGCGAATAATGAAAACGTGAATAAGGTAACCGCAAATAAGGAGCTTTTACTGTATTTAATTCTCTTGTAATCTAATAATTACATAACAGCTAATAAATACTTAAAACTAAACAACTTTTGATGAACACAATTGTAGTTATTTGATAACTAATCGATGATGGAAGTATAAACTGAAGAAGAAAAGCGTAGACCTGTAAAGTTGTGGCAGCGAGTGGAAAAATTTTGAAGGAGGTGAGGGGAGGAATAATTGTAGAGTCGTTTTGTAGCAATTTTTTCTACAGCGGTACTGCCAAACTCTAGCTTTCTTTTAATTTATTTATCAACCACTCAGCTGTATTTCTGCTTCATCGGATAACTGTTAAATCAGAAACAAATTTACATTTAAGAAATGATCATGAATGTAAATTAATTGATCTGTAATGGTGACTGAAGTTTTGTCTTATAAAAATATATATGTAGTCAATATGCCCATTTCACCAATTAATGTTTTAAAATGGTCAACAAGTTTCTACAGCCAAGCTGTCATTCTCAAGACCAGATATTGACTGTCTTATAGATTTCTATTAGCTTATACAGTCATACGTTAAAAAAATGTGGCAGAAAAGTCATCAGTCACTCAAACTCTTCATTCCCAAATTACATTTAAAACAAAAAGACTACAATAAACAGGACATTTGTGATTACCTACTTGAGTGCCACAAAATAGAAATGATTGGAGGTAGAAATTAAGGAAGGACAAAGCTCAAATTTGAGCCAATTAGCCATTGGATGGGTGGATGGATGGATGGATGTATTTTATCATTACAGAAGCTTATACCATTAAAAAGAGCCAGTCTTGAGGTAGGCATGATTTTACCTGCTATTGTTATTGGTAGATTGTATTATGTCTCCAGTTCTACACTCCGCCTGAAATCCAATCTGATACATTTTCTAATGTTTTACATTAAACAGCAAAATAACATTTATGAATAGCAAAACAACGAATTAAAATTATCAAAATATTCCCACTATCAATTTATTTATAAAAATGGTTTAACAATTTTCAAATTTACAAACACAAATTGTGCTTGAAGGGTAAGGTCTATGGGGAAAGAAACTGTTAAGTCACATTTTGTCGAAATTAAGTTTGAGGTGTCGTTTAGAAGCGTGAAAGAGTAAAATAGTTTAGCCATGAATTTATTTACCTCCAAAGTTTGGCATGCATGTAGGTAAGGAAGTATGGATATTGTACTACTTAAAGTACGTTTTATAGGTTTCAAGAAAAAGTGGCTTACTTTTTTTCTCCTTATACCCTTAATTTGTTCATTTGTTGATTTAACTGTAATGATAATGTCGTGAATTTTCTGTATGTTACGGCGTCTGATCATCAGGTTTGTTAATTTTGCCGATCTCCCTTCACCTGGCGTCCTGATCCGAGTAATTTATCTCGGTGTCACGACATCAGCAGACATTTTAATTTTAGTTAGATGTGCTCTTTACTCATCTAGCGACGAATATTATCTGCAGTATACAAATCGGTCGGAAACACTATACTGTATTCTTAATTGGACATTTCTAACTCTGGCATAACGTGTTAACTCACATATTTTGATGAAACTCTTATGGTCAGGTTGTATTATTGTGAACTAGTACTCTGTCCTCTTACTTAATTGTTATGAATAGGATTCATGATAAATTATTATAAGTCCGGTGATTTTTCAAGCATGTTGTAGTATTTACTTTATGGTTGAGGAAAACTACGTAAAACCTCGACTATATGATACAACTCTATAGGGAACTAAACCAGATTCCCTGCTTCTTATAGAACACTTTGTCCACCTCATCACCCATTTATATTTCTACTCGCTTCCATTCGCTATCCTCCCACCATTACTTAAACACACGATCGAGAGAAAATTTAACTCTAGCTGTTCCTCTACATCGAACACCTCACAATTCTTCATCCTTCCTTGTTTCAGCCACCCGACTCTGGAATTTCCTCCTCTCGTATATCAAGAACTGCCCGACTCAAAATCAGTTCAAAACAAAACTCACTTCATATTTCCTTAGACACTATAATATATAACTGTGTACTCTTCTGTTAATCCTTTATATTTTAAACTTTTCTTACCAAACCAATTACTTAAACTAATTACACCTTATTGTTATTGTTGTTATTATTATTATTATTATTATTATTATTATTACAATTTTTCTTTATTTCCCTTGTCAACTTTATATTCTGTAGCCTATATCGGTTATGCATCATTAATCAACATGTAGATAATTCATAATTGTTATTATATGTATAATTTAACCCTGGTAAAGTGGATGAGAAGACCTTATGGTCTTAACTCGTTCAGGTAAAATAAATAAATAAGAGACAACCATGAAATCCCTAGATCCCAGTAGGGTCATACATATATTAGAATGACTTGGAATCCAATGTTAACAGTATTTTCATTATACCTCATAGAGTGTAACATTCTTTCATTCAATTAATTTCTTATCTGCTTAAAATCCAACATGTCTGCATCCATAATTAATATTGGCTTTGTTTCTAGATTATTAATTATTCTCTATAAAATATTGAAGGATGGATTAAATAATATTTCCTTCTTTAAAAAATGCTTTATTCAATAAAGGCGTAAATCATGATACTATATGAGGAAATAAATAAAGCGAAAAGAATAATAAAAGAATTTTTATTTTAACTCATATGAAGTTTTATTAAAAACAAAAACTGGTATTCGGTTTTAATATTCTACAGAAATGTAATAAAGAATATTTAACTCGAATTAAGTTTGAAAAATCGAAGATGGTATTAAAAAGATTCTTCTGTATCTCATAACTTTTAATTCTGAAAATTAAACTCTGCGCTGGAACTCAATAAAAGAACAAATATTTTGTAAAATTTAATAAAGCAAGAACGTAATAAATGTGGGTTGGTTTAAAAGAGGACAAAAAACTATTTGTGTTTTACATAGAATTCAAATAATTCTCTCGTATAGCAAATGAAAACTGAGCGAGCAGAAAATCTAGAACCAGCATGCCTGTTTTTTTAACATACAGTTCCGTTCAGAGACAGTTGTAGTGAAACTGTGGCTTCACGTCGTAGAATTAGAATCCTGAAAATATAAGTCTGCTTGAAATTTTTCATGAATTTGTCATCAGCTTAGTTCAATCAATGAAAGTTTTTGAATATAGGCCTAAACAGAAAAATAGAATAACATCATCATCCAGGGATTAAGCATGTTGCCTCGTTGCGGTTTCATGAAAGCTAGAACTGTTAAAACCATCTTCTGTGTAGGAGTCCAACATTTCTCCTCCTGTGCGGTTTATAATTTAGCAAGAATTTTGGAAATCTTCCTTCTGACATTCTATCAATATGTTCTTTTCAGGGCGTTCCTATATTAAATTATTCGGTCTGAAAGTTTGAAAATATTTAGCTCCTTTCTTATATCTTCATTTCTTTCCTTATCCAGCAGGGTATACCCTGCTATATTTCTTAAAAATCTCATCTCAGCTTCTTTCAAATCTTTGTTCTTGTCTTTTAGTGATCGTCCAACATTCTGATCTATACATCAATACAGGAACAGCCATTACTTAATAAAATTTCATTTTTGTTTCTTTTCTTGCGTTTTAAGGGTTCTTTTAATAGTGCCACACATTAGATTAAATTTATGCTATTTTGCCATTAATGCGTATCTTCAGTTTTAACATACGAGAAATTGAAACCTAGATATTAAAAACTGTTCACTTGCTCTAAAATGTTATTATCAATTACTATTTTTGATCTTAAGGTATCCTGTTCTTTAAATTCTAAAATTTTAGTTTTATTCATTGAAATTTTAAAATTGTAATTGACACTTTTTTTTCAAATTAAAAATACCTGTTTGTAGATCATATTCTGAACTGGAAATCACTATTTGATCATCAGCAAATAATATTGTATCCAACAGTTTTTTTTATTTATTTTAAAATGTTTATTTAAATTAATATGCCACTTTAACATAACTTCGTCTATATATAAATTAAAAAAGAGAAGGTGATAAAGAACACCCTTGTCTGACACCACGATTTATTATTACAATTTTTTGTTGTTTTGATTTAAAACCCATGCCTATTACAATTTTATTATTTACATATCAACTTTGTACAGCCATAATCAAATGTTGTGGAATACCTTTATTTCTCATTATATCCCATAATTTACTTCTATTTACCATATCAAAAGCTCTTTCATAGTCTATAAATCCTATACATGTTTGAATGTTAAATTCTATATGTTTTCAAATAATTGAGTCATTGTGAATATACAGTCGGAACAGGATCTTCCCTTCCTGAATCAATTTTGAACATCCAGTATATTTTCTATAATTATGTTAAGCGGTTTTATTTTAAATATTGGCATAAATTTTATAGCATGTATTCAATATACTTATTCCTCCATAATTAAAACAATTCCTTTTTTATATATAGGGTATACTTTGGCGATAATGCATTCTTCGGGTATATATCCAAATAATAATATTGATTAGATTATTCTTTCCCATACTTTTCATCCGAAAATGTGACTTGATTATTGCCTTATGCAAGCGAAGTGTTTACAAATGTAGGCGTTGAATTCATATGCATGTTATTGGGAGGATTCTATGGCCTAAGAATATGGAAGTGTGTGTAACGTAAAAAGTCCCGCGCCGTAGCCGAGTGGTTAAGGCAAGATTCCTTGGCGCAGAGCTACGGGACTTGCGCTGGTTCGAGTCCCCGTGCGGGAAGAAATGTTCTCATGGAATATCAGTTAGTATGGGACCAGTGCCACTCAGCATCGTGAGGCATTTGGGTAGCTACAATAAGTAGCGGCTTCAGGTTGAGAAAACCAGCTATAACTGCTGGGGGACCCGATATGTTAATCATATGTCACTCCTACACTGGTTAGATGATCATCTACCTTTATGAATGACACCTGTGGATGTGAGGCCAGCAGCCGACTGGTAGGCCAATGGCTTTCTAGGCCTGTCGCGGCGTGGAGTTTTAGTATGGTGTAAAATAATTTTAAATATAGTAAAACAAATGTTTAACTAATTAAATAACTCCCTGTCACTATTGAACACGGAGATTTTGGCCGAGGGACATAAGCTCTCTATACATATCTATTCCTAATTAATACTTCCTAATCATTCCCTGTTTTACTTCCTCGAATCACAGTTAATATTATTGTTCCACCTCGTTCTTGGCCTGGGTAATGGATGTTTTCCTTATGGTTTTCTACAAGAAGTTTCTATGCCTCTCTCTCATTCTTCAATCGTGCCACATGTCATGGTCAAAGAGATTATTATTTTTTACATCAAATTTCCAATAAAGATTTTGTAACTCACATAATATGTTCTTAAAATTCCAATAATCCTCACACGTACAAGTATAAGCTTTGAAATCCATTGAAAACAAAGTGAAGAAAATTTGGTGAACAAGCTCACCACCATCATAGTCTCACAAATAAATGTATGTTTTATTTGATAAAATTCTCTACGCTTATTTATAAAATGCGAATATTCAGTACTCCATTATATTGAACTAGGTATCTTAGAGTCCAGTATGAAACCTAAAAACCAAAGAGCGGAATCCGTTCCAGAATGTCGAAGGCTTACTTATACTGGTATAGACTATACAAGAACGCGCGCGAGTGGATGGGCTGGGTGTATAACATAGCTGCATACCTACCGGGCTATGAAGAGAGCTCTTATCATGTAGAAAGACAGGCGCAGAAAACCACGTGCAAATTAGTAAAGAAGTGGAATTATTATAGAGTACGTCCATAGTTGATACTGCGCGTACCTGATCTTACTTGTAGTGAAAAGCCAGCCCAAACGAACAAATTTGCATGCGATAGGGTAAAATCTATTTTTTTAACTTTGACTTTGACCCTTTTTGTTAATTTTTTTCCCCTTTATTTACATTTGTTGTTTATTTTTTTGTTTTATATGTATTAACCTTTTTATTTAATTGACACACGCAAAAACAAAGACAGGACACACACCCAGACCCAGGGTGGATATTAAAAATCCCCTACCTCGCCTCGCCGGGAATCGAACCCGGGTCGCAGGAGTAGAAAGTTGGGACTGTACTGACTACGCCACGGGGACGGACAAATATTACGTTTCATTGCCTTGTAAACATTGCATAAACTAAGTATGTTTTATTGTATTATGCATCTAGGCCTTAAGGCCTTAACTCTGCCAGGTAAAATAAAGCTATTATTATTATTATTATTATTATTATTATTATTATTATATTGCTTCCTAATGATGATCAGAAAATGCAGCGTGTTTCGGGAGATTGAGTAATCGGTGTAGAAAGGGGATTGAAGGGCATAGGGATGGGTTGGGTATGGGAGAGGAGTACGCGGAATAATAGAAATGTTTGGAGGAGGGTTAAGAAGAGACTAATCGATATAGACAGGCAGTATATAGAAGCCGAGTTTAGCCAGAAAATATCGCTCACCCTGTAGACGGAACTGAAACTTTCGTGGAGAAGGGAGAAGTATATTGATTCTTTGGATGGGGATCATATAAGTGCTATTGCATGGTTTCTTTTGGGGGGATGGATGACCCATAATTTAACAAGTGAAGAAGGCATAAAACTATGCCCACTATGCGATGACCATGAAAACTGGCAGCATATTATAGCATTCTGCAGAGAGACAGAACAACTTAGATTACAGATGCCGCCGGAGAGATTTCCCAGGTCGGACCGTGGGAGAGTGGCGTGTTGGGATCTTTTAGGACGGATCGAGAGTGAATTAGAAACATGCAAATTTTTGGGTACAGTAAGGAAATTGAGATATAGCAAAATTGTAGATTAAGGATATATGTATTAACAATAAGAAGAATCTCAATATGGTCTTTGTTTTCGATCTTTAATCATGTTATATAATAAGTAGATCTGATAAGTTGAATAGTCTGATAGTGCATTTGATGTCTGCAGGGTCGGGGTGAGGGGAGTATGAGCGTGCGCGTGTATATATGTGTGGGGGTGTGTGGGTGTGTGTGTGTGTGCTTTTTTTTCTAATTTGTTTTCTAGCATTTTTTTTAATATTAATGTACATAATGATACTTTTTTATTTGTTTATTTATACACATGATCTTTTCATGGATGAATGTAGATATGTATTATTGTGATGTAGTGTGTACATAGATTTTACTTATATGTAGCCTATATTGTTTTTGATATTGGTGTATTTGTAGGCATTTGTTTACATAGTGATTAGTTTTTTTTATTCATGGAAAAATAATGCACGTACCGCCAAGCAGGCCCTGCGCAATGTAAATGCATATTATGTATTTTCTTTCTTCTGAAAAAAAAGGCAATAAATTCCATGATATTACCTTATTACAGGAAGAATCGCCCAATAGGTAGGCAGACCTGTGATACACCCCATAACAACTGTTCCAGTACAGTTAATACCAATACAAGTAAGTAATCGACATTGTGGAACAAATTCCGCTCTCTACTTACAACTATTCAGCCACTTAATCTGCAATACCATCTAGTGTTTATATATATTGTTGAACTCTGGACATAAAATGTATGCTAATATAGTTAAGAAAAAATTGAAAAAAAAAATGAAAATATAATTGGAGAAGAGCAGAATGGATTCAGAAAGGGTAGATCTTGTACAGATGGATTCTTCACTCTAAAACTACTATTAGAAAAAGCACAAGGAATTCAATATAGAAACTCATATCGCCTTTGCTGACTTCATAAAGGCTTTTGACAAAATAGACACAAATATATTATTACAAATTTTAGCTGATGATAACGTTCCACAACAATGTATTACTAATATCTTCGTCATTTATAAAGATAATGAAATCTCTGTTAAACAAGATGGCAAATTATCTTCTTGGGAAAAGATCAACACTCGAGTAAGACAGGGATGTGGACTTTCACCGGTGCTTTTCATTATATATATGAATAGATTAATAATCGAATGGAGAAAAACACGAGGATATATACCCATCAATAGGAACCTCAAACTCGATGCTATTCTTTTTGCAGACGATTTAGCTCTTCTGGCACTTTCCGAAAATCATTTGCCCGATCTGTTGATAATTTACAAAATATAGGTGCCAAATTTAAAATGCAAATATCAATTAACAAAACTAAAATTATGGCATTTTATGGGAAGGACCCCACACAAAGTAAAATATGTCTCCAGAATAAAATTTTAGAGATATCTAATCAATTTAAATATCTTGGATATTATCTATCTGGGATATCCCTGAAAAAAATACTTACTTACTTACTCACTCACTGGCACTATCGAACCCGTAGGTTCATGGCCGCACGGACATAATCTCTCCATATATCCCTATCCTCAGCTAATGCTTTCCAATCATTCCCTGTATAATCTACTTCCCTCAAATCATAGTTAATGTTATTCTCCCACCTCATTCTTGGTCTACCAACTGGGCGTTTTCGTTCTGGCTTTCCTACAAGAAGCCTCCATGGAAGTCTTTCATTCCCCATACGTGCAACATGTCCTGCCCATCGCAGTCTACGAGACTTAACTGTTCTTATTATATCTGGCTTCCTGAAAAAAAATACTAGTTATAATAAAAGTTTGGGAATTATTATTGAAGTTATGAAACCATCCCTTGTACAAAAAAACACTATATTACGTTTATAGCCTATAACACTTTGGCTAGACCAGTGTTGACCTATGGTAGGGAAGCATGGACACTAAAAAGACAACATGAAAGCAGAATAACGGCTTGTGAAATGAGATTCATGCGCAGAACAGCGGGTTACACCAGATGGGATCGGAAAAGGAACACCGATATCTTAAAAGAATTGAAGACTACGCCAATTTTGAAATATATTAAAAAGTACCAACTAAATTGGAAACACCATCTTGAAAGAATGAGTTCAAATCGGACAATAAAACGTGGGCATAACTTAGATGTGCAATTTGTATAATTTGTTTCATACAATTTTTGAAATTTTCTTTTATATTTTGTCAATGTTCCACTTTTTTTTTAAAAAAATGTCCCAGGTTTTTTTAAATTTTTATACATGTCCCATTTTACATTGAAAATATTTAGGACACAATATAGGCCTATCCATCCATCCATAGTAATTCTGCCCGAGGGCAGGCCTTTCACAGCAATCATAGCATTTTCATGCTATGCTTTGCAGCTTTACTAGGTAATTATAGGTGTGGTAGTTTCCCGTTGCTTTCCACACCCCGAAGGATGATGATGATGATAATGATAAGGATTATGATGAAGATAGCCAGGTGATTTTCGGGGACCGTTGGACCCTAAGCTTCCCGACATTTGTCTTACAGGTGAGGAAAACCCCGAAAAATCCTCACCCAGCTGCCTGTCCCGACCGGGAATCGAACCCGGGCCCGCTGCGTGACAAGGCAGCACGCTATCTCGAGACCACAGCGGTGGTCAATGTATGTATATATATTCAATGAAGAGTGTTACTATATTTCACCAATATTTATATCTCACTTAAAATTAACCACGTAGAGAATTTCCATAGATAAAATTAATCGCATCATTTCATGTAGAGAATCTCGTCCTGTCTGCGACTTTTTCTTCATCCTATGAAATAACAAAATTTAATAAAAAATACAGAAAGGCGTCGACAATCTGCAGTGAGATCAACTCATAACATCGTTATAAAGAAAATATAAACATGCTAGTTTGAAAGGTATTGAAGCCCGTATATTCAGAATAAGGAGGAAGTGTACAGCGTGAAGAAAGGCTTGACATGTAATTTGTTTAGGTGAAGAATGAAGAGTTTATACAAGAGATGATAAGATCATCATTTTTACGTGTGACATTTTTATTTCATAGCTCATCTAACTTCATACTCTGATTCCTTTTGGGGGGAGGGTACGGTGGTAGAAATTTCAAATTCTTGAGGCCATATCGATGGAGCACCACCACAACTCAATAAAGCAAATCGAAACACCCCGTGGCAGAGTTGTGATTGAAGAATTCCTTGTCGTTTCGTCGCATCAAAATATTTCAGAGGGCAATTTTCTCATCCCATCTTTAATTAATTTTCTCCTTTCATTTTAATGAAGTGAAGGGCTATCCGAAGAGCCTGAAATAGTTTAAATAACATATCATCATTACTTTGGTTTTGTTTTATCAATGGATATAATAAAATATTTATTTTATTTGCGAATATAATTAGTAAAAATAGATGCGACACTGTACATATAGGTCTAATAAGATATGGTTGCTGTCGGAGAGATTTTTCAGGTCGGATCGTGGGATAGTGGCGTGTTGGGATATTTTAGGATGGATCGAAAGTGAGGTGAAAACATGCAATTTTTTGGGCATATTAAGGAAATTGAGGGATAAACAAATTGGAGGTCAATAAGGAAATATATATGTTACCTTTAATAAAAATCACAATATGAAATTTGTTTCCGATCTTCATTTACATAAGTAGTCTTAATAAGTTAAACAGCCTGACTGCAGGGGTGGTCGTGTGTGGGGTGTATGTGTGTATTGTGTGTGTTTGTATCTCTTTTTTCTAATTTGTTTTGTAGCAATTTTTGTTATTATAAATATACAAGATTAGACTTTCTGTATCTATACACATGGTCTTTTAACGGATGAGTGTAATTGTGTTTTTTTGTGTATAGAGTGTAGACATAGATTATATGTTTTCTTTCATTTTTTATGTAGCTGTGTAGCCATGTAGGTATATGTATATATATATTTTTTATTCATGGAAAAATAATGCACGTACGGCCAAGCAGGCCCGTGACAATGTATATGCAAATGTATTTTCTTTTCTTTTGAAAAAAAAAGCAATAAATTGCATGGCTTACTTATCTTAATATATGAGCCCGCATAACATTCCAGTGACAGAACACACATTTTTGTACGGAGTGTTACCTTGATTATAGACTTTTAGGAACAATTGGTCATCCGGAGATGATCGTTTTTCATTAAGGAGTATATATACATCCATCCATAGTAATTCTGCCCGAAGGCAGGTCTTTCACTGCAATCTTAGCATTTTCATGCCATGCTTGCAGCTTTACTAGGGAACTGTAGGTGTGGTAGCTTCCTGTTACTTTCCACACCGATGAAGGATGATAATGATAAGGATGATGATGATGGTGGCCATATGATTTCGGGGACCGTTTGGGCCTTAAAGTTTTCCTGACATTTGTCTTACAGGTGAGGAAAAACCCCGATAAAAACCTCACCCAGAAAAACTACCCCGACCGCTACCTCGAGGCCACAGCGGTGGACATTATACATATACATATATATATATATATATATATAGCATATATACTCCCATGCACTTCCGTTGTTAAGTTCCATTCATTGGTCAATGTGATCACCCTCAAGGTCCGGATAATGAATAAGAATAATTTAGACATAACACATACTGTTGAAAGGCATGTTCCGACAGTTTGCAATGCATATTCAAACAATCTGTACTGTACCTCATTGTGTGTGTTCTATTATTTAACGACGTTCCTTAACAGCTGAGGTAATTAACGTCCCACCTTAAAATTGGTGTGAAATGTCTACAAATTCAGGTCAGAGGCGTCTTTGTTTTAGGGTTGAGGTAACGTTATGTGCCGTAAATCTGTGTGCTTAACATCTTCGCAGCAGCGACCGTCCAACGGCGATAAGAATAGTCAGGAATGTATATGATGGGGATAAACGCTTAAACGGTTCAGGTAATCAGCTGAGTTCTATTGGAAACTCAATTTTCATATATTGTACTCTTGTCATGTCCTCAAAGAAAAAAGCTCGAAAGGAGTTAAGTCGGGCGAAAGCGCTAGTTACGCAATGTGCCCTCCTCATCCAATTCAATGTTCCCCAAATCGACGGTTATTTGTGCTCGTTCATTAATACTGAAGTGTGCTAGGGCCCCATCATGCTGGAATCGGATGTTTATTACGTGGTTAGCGCGCATCTTGTCCATTGTCCTTAACTCATAAACTACGTGTTTGGAAGCATATTTAAGTTCCTTAATAAAAATCATATAAATTATTGTCCCTAAAAGTTTGTTGGTGAGGTCCTGTAAAATGTAGTAGGCCTATTTATAACACAATTAGGAATAGTAAACATCATCAGCATGAACGAATTCGTTTTAGGCCATGTGCCTGTGACGGAATAAATTGAACGAAAACATGAAAATAATTTAAGATATTAAATATAAAATTGGTACCTGGTAAGTCAGTCGTCCTCAATTAAATTATTAAACTTCATCAAGTTATTCCAATATGGAGGCCTTTCAAGTACCAGTTAAAATGCAGAAGATGAAACTTTGTTTTTGAAAGGCCTCCATATTGGAATTACTTGATGAAGTTTAATAATTTAGTTGAGGGCGAGTGACTTACCAAATGCCAATTTTATAATTAATATCTTATTACATAACCTCAATGGTGCTTTAATATGAATTTTAAAAGTTATGATCAATAATTTAAAGTCACGTCAAAACTGTGGTCCCCATGTTAATAATTCAATGCATGAAAACTAATGAATGGCGAGACATGTGATTGGAAAGGGAAAAACTTACAAGTATTATTCAATACGAGTACCATCTGCGGTCAATCTCTGTTCTTTTTGTTAATTTCTCATACAGAGAAAACAATGCAGGGAAAACTTTTGACTCGTCTATACATGAGAGTTGTCATCTTTAAAATCTTGAACTAATTACCAAGGATAAGTTGACAAAACATTACTGTCATCAGGATGACTGGACCTCTTAGAAGATAACAAGGAAAACTTTTGACTCGTCTGTACATGGGAGTTGTCATCTTTAAAATATTGGTCTAATTACCGAAGATAAGTTGACAGAACATTATTGTCATCAGGATGACTGGATCTCCTGGAAGTGAATATCAGTAAAACTAAATACATGGTCACACGTAGAAATTCAGTATATAATGGAAATGGACAGCTAATGACAAATGAGGGAAATTTTGAGGAAGTGCCTGAATTCAAATACCTAGGAACAATAATCACAAATAGGAATGAGATGCACAAAGAAATTAAACATAGGCTCAATTCTGGAAATGCATGCTATTATGCATTGCAGAGACTTTTGATGTCCCAACTCCTTTCAAAAAACGTTAAGCTGAAAATATATAAAACTATTATTCTACCAGTTATATTATATGGGTGCGAAACATGGACTCTTACTTTAAGGGAGGAAAGGAGATTGCAAGTATTCGAGAATAAAGTACTTAGGAAAAATTTTGGACCAAAGAGAGATGAACAGACAGGTGAATGGAGAAGACTACATAACAATGAACTACTTGGTCTTTATAGGAAGCCAGATATAATAAGAACAGTTAAGTCTCATAGACTGCGATGAGCAGGACATGTTGCGCGTATGGGGAATGAAAGACGTGCATGCAAGCTTCTTGTAGGAAAGCCAGAGGGAAAACGCCCAGTTGGTAGACCAAAAATGAGGTGGGAGAACAACATTAACTATGATTTGAGGGAAGTAGATTATACAGGGAATGATTGGAAAGCATTAGCTCTGGATAGGGATGTATGGAGAGCTTATGTCCGCGCGGCCATGAACCTACGGGTTCGATAGTGCCAGTGAGTAAGTAAGTAAGTATGACTGGATCTCATAGAAAATAACAGGAAATACTTTTGACTCGTCTATACATGGGAGTTGTCATCTTTAAAATATTGGTCTAATTACCGAGGATAAGTTGATAGAACATTAGTCATCAGGATGACTGGACCTCATAGAAAATAACAGAGAAAACATTTGACTCGTCTGTACAAGGGAGTTGCCATCTTTAAAATATTGGTCTAATTACCGAGGATAAGCTAACAGAACATTACTGTCATCAGGATGATTGGACCTCATAGAAAATAATAGGGAAAACTTTTGACTCGTTTATACATGGGAGTTCTCAACTTTAAAATATTGGTCTTATTACCGAGGATAATTTGACAGAATATTACTGTCATCAGGATGACTGGATCTCATAGAAAATAACAGGAAAAACTTTTGATTCTTCTGTACATGGGAGTTGTCATCTTTAAAGTATTGGTCTAATTACCGAAGATTGACAGAACATTACTGGCATCAGGATGACCGGACCTCATAGAAAATAATAAGGAAAACGTTTGACTCGTCTATACATGGGAGTTGTCAACTTTAAAATATTGGTCTAATTACCAAGGATAAGTTAACAGAACATTACAGTCGTCTATACATGGGAGTTGTCATCTTTAAAATATTGGTCTAATTACCAAGGATAAGTTGACAGAACATTACAGTCGTCTATACATGGGAGTTGTCAACTTTAAAATATTAGTCTAATTACCAAGGATAAGTTGACAGAACATTACAGTCGTCTATACATGGGAGTTGTCAACTTTAAAATATTGGTCTAATTACCAAGGATAAGTTGACAGAACATTACAGTCGTCTATACATGGGAGTTGTCAACTTTAAAATATTGGTCTAATTACCAAGGATAAGTTGACAGAACATTACAGTCGTCTATACATGGGAGTTGTCAACTTTAAAATATTGGTCTAATTACCAAGGATAAGTTGACAGAACATTACAGTCGTCTATACATGGGAGTTGTCAACTTTAAAATATTAGTCTAATTACCAAGGATAAGTTGACAGAACATTACAGTCGTCTATACATGGGAGTTGTCAACTTTAAAATATTGGTCTAATTACCAAGGATAAGTTAACAGAACATTACAGTCGTCTATACATGGGAGTTGTCAACTTTAAAATATTGGTCTAATTACCAAGGATAAGTTGACAGAACATTACAGTCGTCTATACATGGGAGTTGTCAACTTTAAAATATTAGTCTAATTACCAAGGATAAGTTGACAGAACATTACAGTCGTCTATACATGGGAGTTGTCAACTTTAAAATATTGGTCTAATTACCAAGGATAAGTTAACAGAACATTACAGTCGTCTATACATGGGAGTTGTCATCTTTAAAATATTGGTCTAATTACCAAGGATAAGTTGACAGAACATTACAGTCGTCTATACATGGGAGTTGTCAACTTTAAAATATTAGTCTAATTACCAAGGATAAGTTGACAGAACATTACAGTCGTCTATACATGGGAGTTGTCATCTTTAAAATATTGGTCTAATTACCAAGGATAAGTTGACAGAACATTACAGTCGACTATACATAGGAGTTGTCATGTTTAAAATATTTGTCTAATTACCGAGGATAAGCTGTCATCAGGACGAGTGGATCTCAGAAAATAACAGGGAATACTTTTGACTCGTCTATACATGGGAGTTGTCAACTTTAAAATATTGGTCTAATTACCAAGGATAAGTTGACAGAACATTACAGTCATCAGGATGACTGGACCTCATAGAAAATAAATTTTTGGAGCAAGAGAGTAATTCCTTTACGCTTAATATTGTTAAGTGGGTTTCTTTTAATTAACAAACTGAGTCTCTTAATTAACAAGATTATTATCTTGAGAAGAAGCCATATAAAAATTAGCCAACAAAAGTCGATGTGATTGTAAAGAACAAATATGATTTGATTTAAAATGGAATCTAATATTTTCAATTGATATTTGTTATTCTTTTCACATGTCAATATGTGTTAAAATGCAGTATTACTGTAACCAACACGTCTCATTTAAGATGCCCAATGTTAATCCACGAGAATAAATTCAATCTCAATAAAAGTACAAACGAATCTCATTGTGAAGGGCGTCTAATTCAAGCCGTCCATAGAATGTTTTAGATATCTCGCATAACCTAACTAAGGGTGGACAAAGAACATCGTTCATCATTTAAATTCTTATGCGCAATGAGCTTGTGTTGTGCATTTCGTCCAACTATTGAACACCAACTACAAATAATAAATAAAAAACTTATACTGAATCAAGTAATATAAACTATTTTATATTATTTGATTCAGTATTATTTACATTTACATGAACAGTTTATCAATCTCTGTTTCCACCTGCGAAACCACTCAACGATGATCGCGTATCTCGACGGCTATATCGTTGCCTTACCAGAAACTGAACGGCTTGAGTTACACACACTGTATATATACAGACACCTTATATATGTACAACGAAAATGAAACTTTTAATTACCTTAAAAATGAATGAGTTACGTTGATGTATGATAAGGCAGACAAGAGAGATTAGTGAAATTGCTTTCTTTAGAACTCGTGAGCGGTAATTTGAAAGAAGTTTTAATGACAATCAAACTGAGGAATCTTCTTTCTCTATGCAAAATCATTCTTTATTATGCTAAGAAGGATTACGTAACATTTTTGTGTTTTATATATTTATTGAGTTTTATAGCTCTAACATAAAAAAATGTATTTACATTATCTCAATATAACAGACGTGTATGCAGTTTATCTATTAGAAAACATTACAGGTACTAATTGAAATATAGCTATGAGTTAGTTCAGTCGGTAGCGCTCAAGACTCCTAGGCTATTCGAGAGGTTCCTATTTACACGCTTTATATTTGCTTGACCTGTGTCTATCTATCTATGTAACAGAATATTTATCACTACTTTTATCCCCTTAAAAACATTGGATCGACTTGAAACTTTATATACTTGTAAAGGGCCAATGACAATACAATAATTTCATAATTTTTTCTAAGATTCTGGCCAGGATCCTCAGGACATCTAAAAAATAAAGACCGGTATAATAAATTGCGGACGAATCGACTTTTTATCCATCGTTGTAAGGAATTAATACTATATCCTCTGGTAGCTCAGTTGGTAGAGCGGTCGACTGCAGTGGTATATAATTTCAGTTAATCCATAGGTCGCTGGTTCAAATCCGGCCCGGAGGGTTTTTTTAGAAGAGTATAGGGCCTATTACTTTTACCTCATACTACAATAGTATCGAATTAAAGATATTTACATTTTTATCTTATTCTGTAAAATATTAATGACAATTTTGTAAATTTACCACATTGTAATTTATCCAAAAAAATACAAGAAGGATACGATTAACTGTAACTATTTATCTACATTAAAATATTAAAAAATATTATAATGTTAGATAATAATAATTTAAAAAATAAATATAATTATATTCGTGCCTAGACAATAAAAATATCGTAAGCAATTAAATTTCCAGGGGATTCCGGTTTATGACAATCAAACTGAAACTAAGTAATAGTTTTAAACAAACTAAAACAATACGTTAAAAAACTAAAAAACCGAACTAAAAAAATGAAAATTAATTTTAATTTCCAACACGCTTGGGATAAAATTTAAAGTGGTCAACAAAAAAATCATCTCCCAACACATATAGAATAAAACTAGAGTTATCTACCAATAAAAATAATAATTTTACCATCAAAAGCGTGGGGTGCTTTTTATGTTTTTATGTTTTCTTCTTAGAGACTTTACTTTTACCAATATCTGTTTATTATCAAATATATTAATTGATACAGAGCATCCCACGCTTTTGATGATAAAATTATTTTTTTTTGTAGATAACTCTAGTTTTATTCTAGATGTGTTGGAGCTGATTTTGTTGTTGAACACTTTAATTTTATCCCAAACGCGTTGGAAATTAATATTATTTTTCTTTTAGTTCGGTTTTCTAATAAAGCGTGTTGTTTTAGTTGTTTTAACTATTATTTATTTAAATCATTTTAATCACTTGAGGTTTATTCGTTTTGCTCAGTTGTTAAGGTAGGTGATGTTGATTCGAAATTTTATTCCACGATATGTATAATCATTAACAATTTTATTTTTCATTAAAAGTATATTAAATTAATTTTCACAAGAAGCGTGAACACATCATACTTGTATATAATTTTTTATCAAAGCGAATAAATTACTAAGAATAAAACTTGGTTATACCTATAATAGTTATTTACAATCTTAAAATGGTAAAATATTCATGCATATCCCTTACAATGGGGGATCAATTTAACAAACAAACTCAGCCTACATGGACTAATGGTATCCATCTAATTACACTGAGCAACAAAAAAGAAACTTTTTTTTGTCTCAGAAAGAAAAATATGTGATTCAGTATTTTTTCTCCTGAATTCAAATACGATATCGGTGTTTCTCCATCTCGCAAGGTTTCCGAGAGACAGGAATTTATAATTTCAAACACTTTAATATTTTCTACATTCATAACTACACAATATTCGAACATTCGGACTCACCTAGAAAGTAAGAAATGACGATTTTCTACTATATTTCGCCTGTGGAGCATCCCTCTTGATGGTCCAACAATAATCGGCCAGCATATTAGGATTCCATTTGCCTTGATATCTCTTTTCCATAGCTGAAAACCATTTGAGTTAGCTCATTTGGTCTTATTTTACAATGGACAAATGGACGGAAAAACGTTTATTAAAAAATAATTATTTAAATCCATTAATTGAAATTGAAATAAAAAAACTGTGGGTGATGGAGAAATTCCGAATACATATTTGAAAACACGATAAAAAACTTCATTAAGTACAACTATTGGTACTCATGAGACAAAAATCATATTGACCAGTGTAATTCTACATGCGATATGACAATATTACGGTATGAGGCGTCTCAAAATAAAATTGAAGTAAAACATTGATTATTAATTAATGGAACTTTGGGTACAGGAAGATGTTTTATTACATTGTAAACCTGTTTATAAATTGATTAATTAATATCTTCTTTTCACCGTTAAGCTTGTCCAGGAGCTAAAGATTGCAGCCCTGCCACTGGAATACCTAGTAATCCGACATGAGCAATTTAATCTTATTTTCAAGTCTCGTCGAAACGTTAATCGGATGACTGGACGTCCACAAAAACGATTTTTAGACCTTGTCTAGTTGAGACCGAAACAGGTCAGTATTATCCTATATCCATGAATCGTGTATGATGATGATGATCTTTACACCGTCGACCTGTGAATAATTCCATGACAAATTCGTGTTAACCTAACATTTGTTAAATAGAATAGTTTTAAATATAAACTACTATTTATAAAAGGAGGTTACTTCCATTATCACCATCATCAGCTTCAGAGATTAGGTATTTGCCTTCTCCAATCTCACATATGTTCAGCCCAGCGCTTTCTTAGTCTTTCCACCAATCTTCGTCCTCCAGGATTGTACATCAGTGCCATCTTTGGTATCCTATCCTCTATCATTCTTTGCAGATGTTCTATTCAATTGTTCTTGTGTTCTTCTATTTGTTGAAGAAGAGGTTGTCCTTTTAGTTCCTCTCTGATATTCTCATTTCTACTATGTTCTTCTCTTGTACAACCTTTGAGAGCCCATGGGAACTCATTTCCGCTAACTGAATTTTACTTTTTTTCTTTTTCCTTCAGGACCCAGGCCATGGCTGTGCCATCGTTGAGTAAAATCACAGAACTCAGAAATAGAAAAATTTAATCAGCAGTGACCACACAAACAAAGAAGAAATTAAAGAGTTAATTCCAAAATTAAATAATTCATTTTTAATAAAACATATTTTTTTCACCGTCATCAAGTTGTATTAGTCGTTCTACCTTGAAGTAGAGGTGGTTCCAGTCACATTCAATAAATTTAGTCATAATATTTCGACCAGTGTATGGAGTCAGTGTACACCCCCACCTCGTGAGAAATTTGGGAACTATGATAAGCACAACTCCAGAATGATAATTCCGGCTATAAAGTAACGGCTGGGGTAGCTGGCATGCTGATAGCACGACATCACACATGCTAATAATTACACTACAAAGGCGTAAGAAGCGGAGCGGAGAAATATTGTATAAATTAACAATTACCTTAGGAATGCAACTTGCAGGTTCCACTGTTATTTACTATTTTGAGCATGTTAATGTGACTGGAGGAGAGTGATCTGGAGGATTTGGAATCTAGGACAGACGGTAATGGCGGAAAACGCGCACACACGCACATAGAAGAGCGTACGTGCCTGGTGTTCATCAGTCTTTTTCCTGCTCATGTAGTGACCCTGCCAGGCAATCCTTTTCCACTTCCGAGCTCCATCTCCTGAGCTTTTTATACTCTTCTCTTTGCAGGTCTGCGTGATCTCTATTCTCATGGCACAGCCTAACAATACAATTCCCTGTGGTGCTCATCACCAGGTGAAATGTAGCAACTTTCACAAAAACACGACTAAAATATAAACTTCATTAAAGAGATCAGAAATTCCATATATCGTTAAAATTGAAGTATTGATTATAAAGTGCAATTTTTTTTTACAATATACTGAACGAATTTGCTTCAAAATTGTATGGCAAATTTAACATACCTTTTTTAGCTTTTTAACACAGGTATTTCTACAAGAGGAATATTTTGTTGAAGAATACAATAAACATTATGTTAATAGAAACATTCATTAATTTAGAAACATGTGCGAATATGCATTACAGGGGTTCATATCATCCCAGTTTCTCAAAAAAAAGTTAAATTAATAATATACAAAAAGTATAATAGTATATTCTTCTAATTATAGTATGTTGTTGCGAAACATGGTCTCTTATTTAAAAAAAAAGGAAAAAAGTATTTAGGAAAGTTTCATCATCATAATCATCATCTTCACGGATTAGGTATTTGCCTGTTCCGATCTCACATCTGTTCAGCCCAGCGCTTTCTTGGTCTTCCTGTCGATCTTCGTCCTCCAGGATTATGTATCAGTGCCATCTTTTGTATCCTATCCTCTGTAATCGGATGCTCTAACCAATTGATCCCGTATTCTTCAATTTGTTGAAGAAGTGGTTGTACTTTTAGTTCCTTTCTAATATTCTCATTTCTAATATGTTCTTCTCTTGTACAACCTTCCACAGCCCTTAGGAATCTCATTTCCGCTGCCTGAATTTTACTTTTTTCTTTTTCCTTTAGGACCAAAAATGAATATAAGACATGAGTGAATGAAGAAAACATCATGTCAGTGAGTTTCGTGATCTTCATGGGAAACCTAATGTAACAAACACAGTTAAGTCTCATAGTACATTTGGCCGAATAGGAAATGAAGAGAAACACGGATAATTCTTGGTGCAGAGGTACAGAACGCGCTGGCCAATCTCGCTCATATGGAAGACACAAAGGACCTGCAATTAAATAGGTTTTGATACCATGGCAATATAAGATCCTTGCTAAATTATGGTTTGAGTTTTTTAAATAATTGTTTTTACATTTTGGCGGAATCTCGTGTTTAGTAAACTGTGAATGTAGGAATGATTGGGTATTTAGTTTCAAACTACATCAGTTACATTAGTAAACAAAGTTTTCACACAAACAAGAACTATGCCGGCAGCTGTTTCCTGTGTTCGCCATACTGCCAACTTCACGAGGTCATTGTCAGGACATGTGACGGTTTTTCTGACCTCAGACAGCTTTGTGCTCAGCTTCCTTCATCTGCCATTTCGGTTCACAGAATTTTTATAAAAGGGACACATGGGTGCTTAAATCATAACATCAGGGGTATCAATTAGATAGGGCCTATAAAATTATAAATTTCATTAATACCGTAATGCTTTTGTCCAACATATTAAGAAAAATATGTCGGAAAAGCCTAACACAAGGCAGTGAAAATGACGAAATAATTTGTGATAGAAGTTAATTTGAAATAATATTCAGAAAAGAAATTTAAAAATTTGCTAAAACTATAAACAAATATTGATATAAATAAAAATAAAATAATCATCATAATAAACAACAGTATACAAGAAAACAACTTCAAAATATAAAGAAAGTCATTACACAAAGTAACATTGTAAACATTCTACATAGACAGAACCAGCGCAAGTTTTCATATCAAATTTAATGATATTTTAAAGATTTTAATAAATAGAACGAAAATCCAGATGTGCTAAGCATATAATTGAAGACGTGATAATGTGGAAAATATAAATAATTACACTCTTACTATAAGGCACAAAGAGAAATACACGGTAATGAAGGAAATGTAGTGGGGGAAATAGGTCGGATCCTATACAGTTAAACCTGTCTTAGCCGGAACCTTTATAAGAAGGAAACCTGTAGCGACGGAAAAAATCTCCAGAACGGTACGATTTTATATGTAAAATCGTCCTGTATAAGCCGGAAACCTTCATAACGCGGAAACGGAGTGATTTTTAAAGTACCAATAGTTAATTTTTACTTCAGTAAGACACAAAATTATTATTGAGCACGTTCTAATTACAGTATTAATGACCACATGCGAAAATTCTGCATATGACGCTTTTTGAATTATATCGTTTTACCTTCTTGTATTGCCATTATATTGCGGGGATACCCATGCTTATGTGTGACAGCGGGGAATTCCTCGCTTTTCCTTGCCTGCTTACGTTACCTGCGAGGGAGTTGGTAAACTCTTCAGTCTTCCTGTAATTGAGTTCCTTCTCGCTTTTGTGTAATAAAGTTTTGTATTGCCGTGCAAACTGAGCTGTGTTAAACACACTCTTTTGTCTGTATTTCAGTCAGTAAGTTATGTCTTTAAAGCGTGCATGTAAAACCCTTACACTGCGTGAGAAAATTCAAGTTTATAATTTGGGAACCCTTTATAAGAATGAAAACTGCCAAGATGGAAATATATTTAAGGAACCTTCATAGACAGATTTTATTGTATTAAGATAAATCGAAAATGATATGATTTTGAACGAGAACGCACTCGGTATGAACAGCATTATGTTTAGAATCTTCACAAGCAACAGAAAACATTCTTCTGCTGAAGATGGAACTGTTTCCGAGAGGCTACAGAATTAAAAATAAATAAACAAGTTGATGACGATACCGACATATCAATTTACAATAATTTTATATTTACAAATATATTGTTACTGATAGCTCAACAGAATTTTATAATGTTTTTAGTATATATGACATGAAAATAAAAATACATGCTTATACGGGGATTTGAATCCGAACCTCTGGATTACTATTTCAGTGCGCTGCCAGTTACGCTATCCAAGAATCATCGCACAAACATTTATTCTTCTTTATATATATTCTCTATTATGAGAGGTAGCGAGAACTGATCTCACTGCCCTCTGGTAGCCACTATAATAAATAAGCAAATTAAAGAGAAGAGAGGGTCTTATGGCCTTAACTCTGCCAGAATAAATAAAGTATTATTATAAAGTATTATTATAAAGTATTATTATATATACATATTTAGCAATGAAGGTCAATTAGGCTATGACATGAAAAGAAAAATAAATACCTGAGCCAGAATTTGAACCCGTGACCCCTAACTCTATACGTTAGCGCTCTAACCAACTAGCCACTCAGGAATCACAAAACAAACATTTATTTTTCTTGTATATATACTGTTCATGAGGTCCCGGGTTCGATTCCCGGTCAGACCATAGGATTTTTTTTCTTAAAAGAGAATTATTCCTGTGGTTGCCCATGGTCTGGAATTTAGGTTAAGTTTAAGTTAAAAACTTTCCTGGTGCTTCATTAAGATTTATCACCCAACATACCATCGGGGTAACGTAACTCCGCCTTCCAGATGCCCCAATATGAGAAATGAATTACAATTCCGCCAGTGTCAGGGGAGAAAGCCAGAAATGTCACTAAAGGCAACCTGATGGCATTAGACAAAACAAAAGTTCTCAATTCACGAGAGAAAAACAAATGCCACGAGAGGCTGCCTCTCGTGAAATGAGAATTATATCCTCTGTGGCTCAGTTGGTTTCTCATTTTACGAGAGCGTATAGAGTTAGAAGTCTCGGGTTCAAATCCCGGCTCAGTTATAGTTATATATATATATGATATGAAAAGAAAAATGAATGCTTGAGTCGGGATTTTAACCCGAGTTTCTAAACTCTGAACGTTAAGTGCTCTAACCAACTGAGCTACTCAAATATTCCAACACAAACATACATTTTTCTTATGTTTGTGTTGGTATACTTGGGTAGCTCAGTTGGTTAGAACGCTAAACGTACAGAGTTTGTATGTTTGTGTTGGAATATTTGAGTAGCTCAATAGGTTAGAGCGCTAAACGTACAGAGTTTAGAGACTCGAGTTCAAATCCTGACTCAAACATTCATTTTTCTTTTCATATCATATTTGCTTTCATTGTCAAATGTCAAAAATATAGTTATAACATATATATTTATATATATATATATATATATGAAAATTCTGAGTCACATTGGCTACCTCCAGTATTTTAACTTGCGTCTTCCCGAATATAACTCAAATTGTTCTGTCCGAGCCGAATCATTGGACATACATTTTATATCATTAGTCAGGGTTTGTAGGAATTATTTGTTTTCATTAAACTCCACCCTACTTTATTTTTGACGTTATTTATATTACTTTTTTTTATCTAAGTTATTTTTTTTAAATTAATTTTTTTTCATGTCAAGCTATTCTACTATAAAAAACACAATATATTTAACTTAATGTTTGGGACGATCATAAATTTGCCACATTAGCAGCGATACTTGACAGGATATACCATTCTTATTTGGACCATTAAAGTTAAAGAAATCAAAATATATTTGACATCCCCTGAACCCTCGAAACTCAAACAATTCACAAGAAATGTTTAGCATCCAGGCTCTTTGTAAAATGGTGAATATAACAAGTCTAGAGGCAGAATAAATTCCAATCCTGTAAAAGGACATTGATTGTGTCGCCAAGAACGACAATATTTCCACAAAAGTGAGATTTCGGGATTAACATAGAATTTTTTAAAGGTTGGAAGGTGTAACAATGGCTTTTCTGTTGTTAATAATGGAATGAAGTATAGCCAGCACTTTTTCTTTTGTGAAGTTAGTCTCAGTGGGGGGATTTCTATATAAAAGGCAAAGGTGGTTGGAATGGCATCATGCTGGGTAAGAGTATATAATCCAGGTCAATAAGGGAGTCTATTAAACCTCGGACTAGCTACCTGTAGAGGAAGGGGAGACTGCTGTCGTGTCTACTTAACTTACATCTGGCTGAAAGACACTTGGACATCGGGGATTTCCCTCACATTCAATGCCTGTTGAATCGTAGACGAGTCCACTAGGAATTGAAGATTTAAAACCCATCGATGGGGAAACTGGACTGTGTTAATGAGGATAAAATTGTTCAATTTCCCCACGAAAACAGTGATTTCATCGCTTCTATTCCATGTAATAGTTTTTATTTGTCCTGGTGGAGTAAAGGCCACGTTAAGCTTTTCTTCCACTCCAACAATTGTTACATTTAAAATAAAAAATCACAACTTTAGATAACGTCAATGAAAATTTGTTCATAATAATAATAATAATAATAATAATAATAATAATAATAATAATAATAATAATAATAATAATAATAATAATAATAATAATTTAAAAAATATATTTCTATTTTAAAATAATTTTACCTCAGCCCAAAAAGAGATCTTAGTTTGCTTTAAATTTCTGTCCTGTGCATCTCCCTGCTACGAGGTTCTTCCTATTCATGGTTTTCTTGATTCTGTGCATCTATTTCTTTCGTGGTATTATTTTTCTTCTCGCTTCAGGAATCTATTCTACAATCATCTTCTGAATTCTTTGTTCCATAATATTATTATTAATAATAATAATAATAATAATAATAATAATAATAATAACTAATCCACAGCTCTATCGAACCCGTAGATTCATGGCCGCGCGGATATAAGCTCTCCAGGCATCCCTATCTTCAGCTAATATTTTCCAATCGCCTCCTGTATAATAAAACTTCCCTCAAACCATGATAATATTCTCCACCACATCCTTGGTCTACCAACTGGGCGTTTTCCTTCTGGTTTACCTACAAGAAACATCCATGCAAATCTTTAATTCCCCATTTGTGCTACATGTCCTAACCATCGCAACCTACGAGACTTAACTGTTCTTATTATAACTAGCTTCCTAAACACATCATGTAGCTCACTACTAGGTAGTTTTCCCCATTCGCCTGTTTGTTCATCTCCTTTTGGTCCAAACATTTTTCTAAGAACTTTATTCTCAAATACTCGTAATCATCTTTGCTCCCTTGAAGTAAGATAATAACAATAATAATAATAATAATAATAATAATAACAATAATAATAATAATAATAATAATAATAATCATAATAATAATAATAATAAAAATAATGATAATGATGATGATGATGATAATAATAATAATAATAATAATAATAATACTACTATAGCCCCATGACCTGACAGTTTTTATCACCACGAATGTTCCAAGAATTTATTCTTCAGTAAGCTGAATAGACATCAGAACTTGTCTAGACACGAATAAGTAATAAAGAAACAACCTTTCGGGTGTCAAGGAACAAATCCAAACTTTACCGCCTGATATAACTTTCACACACAATTAGTAGTAGCAGTAGCAGTAGCAGTGGCAGGAGCAGCAGCAGCAGCAGCAGTAGTAGTAGTAGTAGTATTGATTGTAACAGTAATTGTTAATAGTCGTAGAAATAGTAGATGTAAGGGCGACGACTGTAGAATTAATATTATGTTCAAATTGCTAAAATTATTAAACACACAAACTAGAATTTATAAAACACTAGCCAGACCCATATTATGTTACGGCAGTGAGGCCTGGACAATTCGCAGTATAGATGAACAAAAACGAACTGCGGCAGAAATGAAATTTATGAGACGTACTGCAGGTTACTCAAGAACAGACCATAAAAGGAATTCTGAGATTCTCAGAGAATTACAAACAGAATCAGTCATGGAATATGTACAAAAATTCAGAAACAACTGGAAATCTCACGTAAGAAGAATGAGCAGAACAAATCTTAAATTACCAGCCACCAGGCAAGCGATCTTTGGGCAGACCCTTCAAACGTTGGATTGAGACCGTAACAGACTACTAGGTCTATCACATGAAAGGAAGAAGAAGAAGAAGAAGAAAAGAAGAAGAAGACAAACAATTTTATATGTATCTCTAATTATCTAATTCTTATAGGCCTAATTATAATATTTATTTTTAATTAAAAAATAAGTGAAAAGAAATAAATTAAGCAATGCAATAAAAACATTGGTAGATCAAAACTAATGCATATTAAATCGATTTCAAAAATCGGAAGATTAACCTAACTAACTAACTAACTGGCACTAGCGAATCTACAGGTCCATGCCAGCGAGGACATTAACTCTCCATGTATCCTTATCCCGAGCTAATATTTACAATCATCCCATTTATAATCAGTTTCTCTCAAATCATGGTTATAATTATTCTTCCATCTCAATTTTGATCTAACAACTGACGCGTTTTCCCTCTGGTTTTTCTACAAGAAATTTCCACATCACTCTTTCATTTCCCACCCATGCCACATGTCTTGCCCATCGCAGTCGATGAGACTTAACTCTTCTTATCATCTGTGGGATCATGCACATTTACAATTACAAAACCATGTCGTTTGCTCTTTAGATTTATGTATGATATCCTATCGCTGACAAACTTAACATCTCAGACAGCGGAGAGGATGTTCCTTCGGACTCAAAAACTAGCTCCGGATACAGGTCTTGTTGCACCCCCATAGTATAATGTAAAGCTTGTGATTCCTGACTACCTTCTTCTGGCCGTCTAACTTTCTGTAAAGCGACTATATCCCAGAGTGATTTATCTAATTCTCGCGTCAATATTTTGAGTGTCCCACTATTATATAATGATCTAACATTCCATGTTTCCAAAAAACATGTCCCTGTGTTGGAGCCTTTGCCATGGTTTAAAATAAAATAATATACAGGGTGTCCCATTCAAACCTCCCACATTTCGATTAATCATAACTAACAAAGTATGCGGGATTATGAAATGAGGCCGGTGTTAAACGAAACAGAAACTCAAAGAATTTTCATTGCCATACACTAAAACATCTCTACATGTGCACCATTAGTAGCACGAACGATATCAAGTCTGTAGGCCTATTCGATTTCGTGCCACGTTCTGACCAACATGTTCATTGGTACTGTTGCAATTGTGTCAAGTATACAGGTTCGTAAATCATTAAGATATTGTACTGAAGTCGCAAACATACATATTTTGCATACTAGAAAAGATTTTGCTCGTTGCTGAGGAATCGCCATTTTGTTTTGTCATTACTGTCCAACATGCGACAGATGAATTACTGCAACAATGAAAACAAAAATTCTTTGAGTTTCTCTTTCTTCTAATGCCAACCTCATTTCATAATTCCGCATACTTTGAGAGTTATGATTAATTAAAACGTGGGAGGTTTGAATGGGACACGGTGTATAATTCAATGTCTATACATACAACATTGTTACGAGACCATTTATAAACTTTTTCTTATAAAAGAGGCTACTTGCATTTTCATACATTTACTATGTATATCGGCATATTCTGATTTTAAGTCCTTGATTTCTTCACTAATTTTAGTGATTTTTTTAAATTTCTATATCCACCATTTTCATATTTTAGGTACCTCAAGAGAGAATAATTTGATGTTGATGTATCATCCGTTGGTGTAAATACGTTTCTAAGCGAAGAAATGGAAAGACTGTTTGGTGATTTTGATCTTGAACGAGTTCATGCAGGTAGCAATACGATATGAAATTTGTCTTAGAGTACTGACTAATGTATGTCAAACAAAGAAAATACTATCGGCCTGCAAGAAGAATAATATCTCTTGTCTTACGGTTGAAAGTTACATATTAAACAGAAACAAAACACAGAAAATATCACAGACGAAGGAGCTTCAAGAAACAATGCAACATACGAGTAGGCCTACAATATAACTGATATTTTATTTTTGCTTTAAGATTGCAGTTTATTGGATCGATCCATTCATTCATTTATGTGTCATTATTTCTGCCATCGTGCCTTTGGTTGTCCTCTGTTTCTCCTTCCTTTTTTTTTATCCATTTTCTTATTCTCTTTACTAGTCTTCCATTTTCCATGCGCTTTAATTTTGTTTTCATAAGTAATGCCACCATCTAGAGAAATTGGAAATCAAGAGTGGCATTTGTTAGGACAAAGTAACGAACAAAATTAAGCTGTTTACTTACAAATCATTATTTAAATATAGTTATTTTAAAATAGTTATATATTTAACGTAAACGGCGATGTTTCAAAACAAATTAAAAATGTTTGGTTATGTTTCATTTGTTTATCCACTGCAACATGATCATATTATATATTGTCAAATAGGATCACAATATTGTAAGAATACACCCTAGTGGAGAAAAAATCAAAAATTCATCAAACTGTATATTATAACCAACATTATAGGTTATTTTTTAAATTAGGAATATTCCACAATACGGTGTTTCTCCTTCAACCCAAAGTGATTTGTCGCCAGATGTTCCTGTCTTCCCTCAGATTTCTAGCTTCCATACTTCTTCTCACTCCATCCATCCAATGTTCTCTAGGTCTGCCTCTTCCACTTCTTCCATTAGCTTTCATTTAAGGATCTTCTTTGGTATTGTCTCTTCTTCCATTCTTATGAGGAGTCATTACCATTTCAAACGTTTTTCTTCTATTTTTTCCAATTTTTTTTCAACTTGCATAATTTCCCTTATTGTGCTGTTTCTGACCTTATCCCTTCTTGAAATTCTTGTCGATCGCCTCCAAAAATCCATTTCTACTGCTAAATTATAGGTTATTAATTTATTCTTTTTAGTAAACAACTCGATAAAATCATTATTTAAAAACACAATTATTGAACACAATTATCGAAGGAATCTGTTCATTATTTGCTATATTTAACGTATTTGGTTCGAGAGTCAGTCACTGCAAAATAACGCTCTGACCTGTTCAGAATATTAAAAAGGAGGAGCTTTCTTTATTACAAACGCAGGTCGTGCTAGAGAGAATTCGATAAAGAATGAGTGAAATATGACTGTCATTGGTGTAAAACAAAATTCATTGAAACGTGATTGGTCATTGACTCCCATTTAAGGCTTGAGTTAAATAATCAGATTAATTATATTATCCAACAATTGAAAGGTGGTATTTAGCATCTATCCTAATGTTTTCACTTTCTTACTCTCTCTTACCGTTTTGTTTGTAAATCATTCTGAAAATTCTCTCCTCGTAAGTTTCATTTGTTTATTTATTTGATTCTCAGTATTATAGCCATGTATTCACGTACACAACCAGTCATATCTTACAGCAAATTTACGTAATCGTAGTTTTTCGCAAATTTGTGTTTGTTCTTTAATATACGCCGTATTGTATAAATAACGACCATTTGACTCGTCACATTTTCCTGATGTGTTTACGTCTTTGATTTTAGTGTTTGTGGTGTTGATTTCTAAATAAAAGAAAATGGTTATTTCAAGCTACAATTCACGATATAAGCATGTTTAATCTCTAGTTATAGCACATTTCTTCATGCAATCTAAAATGTTTTTGAAATTTTTATGAACTGCATGAGATATCTCTGCCAGTCCAGGCACATCTCATTACACTGGGGAACAATTTGTAACATAATTACACTACATATTATACAATTTACACTATTATAGTCTTTATATAAATAAAATTATCATTTAGAAACAGTATATTTGGTAAGTTTTTAGTGTATTTTCCTCTATATGCACAATTTGTATGATATTTGACGGTACCCTGTAGCTTAAAAAGTTGACATGATAGACAAAAACGTTAGTTGCAAACAAGTCACAGATGTAAGTCAACGAAATTGCTGTTCTGCAGTGTTATCAACGCTGTTCGCTAATGAACTCACAAGCCAAATTAATAAGGAGTACAACGAACGTGAGTGCTACCACCCATGGAGTACCCACGAATTAAACATTTTTAAACGTAATTTAACTTGAAAACTTTTGTATTTTTTTACCGAAGCATATATTTTTGATCCATCATAGAAAAGAGAGTTGATAACAATCGCTTTCGATTGGAAGGGGAAGATATTTCTTTTGTAAAGGCTTATTACATGTTTTTTTGAGTTTTTGAGTGCTCTTATAGAGAGAAAATTGCCAGTCACGATTGGCTGTATCCTGTCACATGTACAATGAACACGTCATAAGGATGGATCTCCCGCCTCACAACATCTGGCTCACAAATATCCCTAACATCTATCTTCTTGCTGTTTATCTCGTTTTTACAAGTAACATTGTATTTTCATTCATCCATCGTCACAATGGAATAATAGTCAATGTGCGTTTTTGCGCTTTAATAACAGAACAGTGTAAAATGTAATTAAAACATGTTAAATCCTGATATTTTATTTACTTACAACTACTTATTATATATTTACTAACATATTATCACTTTGAAAATGTATTCTTAATATGAAATTACGTATACACTAACCTATTGCCACTTTAAAATCTATTTTTAATACAGTAACACGTACAGACACAATTTTATTGAAGACAGGATTTGTTTACGGAAGTTGACATGAAACAGTCTGACGTACACGAACGCTCCAATATGTCGAATAGAGAAGCTTGTTGACATACCATTCAATATGCGCCAAAGATTTTCAATCGATATATCGACGTAGGTCTATATATGATCTTTTTAATATTAAAAGTTAATTTTTGATCGGCAATAATATAAAAATTTGATAAAATAAAAAATAATACATTAAGAGAAGTAATGAATGTAGAACGGGATATTGTACAAGAGATTGAAGAAATCAAACTAAGTTGGTATGGACATATAATGAGAAGAAGGGACACAGAAACAAAGAAAGAAGTATTGAAATGGATACCTCCTGGAAAAGGGAAACGTGGTAGACCAAAGCCAACGTGGATAAAGGAAATTCAAGGCAAGGCAACATGAAGAAGATAAATATGACAGAAGCAGACATGCAAGACCGGGAAATGTGGAAGAAAAAAATGTATATTTTGGTTGAGGATACCTGTGTGAATAACAGAAACAATCCTGAAAAATGTTAATTAGCTGCAATGAGAGAGAGAGAGAGAGAGAGAGAGAGAGAGAGAGAGAGTAATACATCCGTGGCACAACAGTTCAGGTGACAGTATGGAGAATCACGTGGTTAATGTGACACAATGCTTTAATCTTAGCTTCAGTTTTTTTAACCAGATTTTGCTACTTCTCCTATCCAGTAGCTACTCAGATGCCATAATGAGGCTCAGTAAACCTTGTTCCGGCTATATGCAATTCAAAAAATATGTATATCAGAGCCGGAGATTGAATCCAGGACTCTTAGAAAATTATATAAATATCTAAGTAAAAACCACAGAGAATACATAAAATTCCGAATTTTCGTAATTTCTTGGCCAAAATTATTTGTTGTATTATTGGACTAATGATTCTTAAATAACTTATTTTTTTAGGAATATTCCACAATGCAGTGATTCACCTTCAACCCAAAGTGATTTGTCTAAAGAATCTTCTCCTTAAAACATGACTTTTTATTTTTTTAAAGAGGTTTATTTAAATGTAGTCACTCAATATTAGGCCTACTACAAGTATTTTCTCAGTAGTCCCATTGTCATAATAATATTGCTGAATTGAACGAAATATGATAAATACATATTAGAACTACTATTAGAACAGGCCTTGGTCTGAATTTTTTATTTACATCTGAAAGACTGGAACTTTCATCCCCACCTAGTAATTAGAAAACATTCTAGACTATATGGAGAAACGCCGGTAATTAGGCCTACTGAACTTTGAATTTCGATCATTCGTTCAATTGTGCGATTCAAGAGATCTTGTAACAATTAATTCTATACTTAAAAATTAATGTTTGCATAAAATTTTCTTAGATACAATAATGACATAAATTTCTGTGAAGAATCTTTTGATTGTGTAAGCCTACCCTATTTCACTTGTCCGACGAATTTTTCTTCAGCCTGTTCTTAAACAGCCTTCGAAATATTTCGATAAAGGTAGTTTGTATTCATAAGTAATATCACGAGTGATTTAAAATTTATCAAGCTAATTTGGAAATTAAGAATGGTATTTGTTAGGACTATGTAACGAATAAAATTAAGCTGTATACTCACAAATCATTATTTAAATGTAGTTATTTTAAAATATGTATATATTTAATGTAAACGCCGATGTTTGAAAACAAATGAGAAATGTTTGGTTATGTTTCATTTGCATCTGCAACTTGAACATACTATTTATTGCCAAATAGGATCGCAATATTGTAAGAATGCACCCTAGTGGAGAAAAAATTAAACGCATAAAACTGTCTATTATAACCAACGTAATAGGTTATTAACAACTCAGTAAAATCAGTATTTAATAATACAACTATTGAACACACAATTATCAAATGTGTAGGTCGAAGGAATCTGTTCATTATTTGCTACATTCAACGTATTTGTTAGAGAGTCGGTCACTGCAAAATAATGTTCTGACTTTTTCAGAATATTGAAATGGAGAGCTTTCTTTATTTTCGCAATCAAAATTCTATAATTATCGAGGTAAAACACGACTGTGATTGATTGTAAAACAAAATTCATTCGAACGTGATTGTTCAATGACTCCCGTTTGGGGAATGAGTTAAATAGTCTGCATAAGATTTTACCAAAAACAATAGGCAATGAATAAAGAAAAAGTAGTATTCTATCAAATATCTCATTAAACTTTCTCTAAACAGTATATGATACTAATTTCGCCATTAAAATTCTGGATTAGTAAAAGTTTCATCTAATCCAGCCAAAACAGGCATAGCGTATGATGCATTAACTGCCATATCGAGATCAACAAGAGGCTTCTAATGTAAGTGCATTGTTTATTGACTACGTACGGAGCTTAGTTCAGTGATTGCTTTGAAAACTCTCTCGCAAAACACACTCTATGTAGCTAGATAAAGTAAAACTATAAAGAAGGTACCTTAAAAAAACAAGAGAACTTCGAGATGCCTCAGGTTTCCTAGGCGACTCTTTCAAAAGTTTTCAAACAATGGAATGCACTTTGTGATGAAGGGGTTGGTAGTCTCATCTCTCTTTTTTTTTCTTCTTCTTCTGGAACATGAGATGTTGGTAGTGGTAAACCGAGATTCAGTCAGCTGTTACAAAGAGAATTGGAGTTAAAACAGACGGCCTTAAATTTGTTAATGAAGACACATAATTAAGGAGTGTGGTATTATTTAATAAAGTACTTCATCACTTTAAAATGAGCGTCTAATTATTTATCATACATTTTTATATGATTCTTTACGCTGATTACAAAGTTTCAATTCCAAATTCATAGGGGAATTTAATAACCAATTTATTTAAATTAAACAAAATCATAAAGGCATAAGAATATAACCTAACAAAGAAAAATAATGACATTAAAAAGTACAAACTCAAGAAGGGGCCAAACTGAAATACAAAATGTGAATTTAAAAAAAATAATATCATCATCTTCCTTCCATGTATTAGGCCTGGTGGCCCGATACGGTCTCTTGCCATGTTTTGAGTGGTCTTCCCGAAGATCTCCTTCCTCGGGGATGATAATTCAAAATCTGACGAGGGATGCAAGATCGATCCTAACGCTGAGGATGTAGCCATTTATTTCTATATTAGTTATATGCTCCATAAACGAAGCGAGTAGAGCATTTAGGGGGCTTCGGCTGTAACTACATACATCTAGGAAATTCCGGCGAACGCGTCCATGTCGCGGGGGATGGACACAGCTAGTCAGTGAGGACCGAGTCACGACGGTATAACCGTTCTATCATATGTGGAGTACATGCCACATTATAGCCTGTCCAGAGGCTGAGATGGCAGACCCAACACTGGACTACTTATTCTTGGCTAGCAACCAATTATTGTAAGGAAAATATGTAGCTTTGAAGTCTTTAAACAATATAAGCCCGATAAAAAATATTTTTTTTATTCAGGATTATTTCTGTTATTACATCAACCAAAATATACCATTTTTTCTTCTCACTTCCCGATCTTGTGTGTCTGCTTCAGTCATATTTCTCTTCTTCGTGTTGTCTTGAATTCCCCTTATCCACATTGGCTTCGGTCTACCACGTATCCCTTTTCCAGGATGTGTTTCCTATCCGAGGTTACAATATATATTTTTGTGGCTTTTTACCATTTAGCATCAATCCCCAACCTGGAGGACCAGAGACTTTTTTCTGTGGTCAATCATAGATCAGTTGCTTTCACTGCAACCAAGAGTCTGATCTACCCTTTATTGCCTCATCCGCCATCTACACCATACCATATGTCTCCTACTCTGCTATATCCGCCGTTGGGGGTCTTCACCGAAACCCTGGCTAGGGACCCTTACAAGGTACTATCAGCCGGGCGAGCTGAACCAAGGTTTTTTAACGAGGTGTTACTCCTCCCCCTCCTCCTTTCTCATCCGAACTTGGGATCGCCAATGATGGACGTTGAAGCAAAAACACATAAATAAATTATTAGTCACAGAAAAAGGACTTTTTAGAAGATTGGCAAGAATATCAAAAGTGGATAAAGTAAGAAATAATAAAATAAAATAAATAATGAATGTACAAAAGAATATTGTACAAGAGACTGAAGAAATCCAACTAAGATGGTATGGACATATAATGAGAAGGAGGGACACAGAAACAAACAAAGAAGTATTGATATGGATACCTCCTGGAAAAGGGAAATGTGGTAGACCAAAGCCAACGTGGATAAATGGAATTCAAGACAACATGAAGAAGAGAAATATGACAGATGCAGACACGCAATACCGGGAAGTGTGACAGAAAATATATATATTGGTTGAGGATACCTGTATAAATAACAGAAACAATCCTGAAATAAATAATAATAATAATAATAATAATAATAATAATAATAATAATAATAATAATTGTTTACGAAAGAGATGATTGTACTAAAAATATACTTACTACTTGTAAATATTACTGTACATGTTTGGAGTACCAATATTTTTAAATGTAATATAATTAAAAAAATACAGGAAAACATGAAAATAAAACTGCTGCTCTACCAAGTCTCCTCCTATATGGATTTTAAGACATGACAGCTACGAGGAGGCAAGATCGACTTAAATGTTTGCTGTGACTGGCTAGCTGATGCAGTACGAGTCAAGTGGTTAGCATGATCCTGTCCCTCAAATTTGCTATCAGTTTTCGTAACCGGATTTCATTAATTAACATATCAAACAACTACTAGTTTTCCTAAGTAGTCTGAGTAAACCCAATTTCATCTCTATACTAAAAGAAAAATGTACATGATATAGCCGGGAATAGAATCCGGATCCCTGGGATGCCAACTAAATTGAGTGAATTATTTAATGCCAGATGTGTTACTGTCAATCGGAATCAATCGCGCTGTTACCAGACTTCCCATTCCCTAACTCCACTTTTCTTCTGGTACGCATGCACTCGGACATGCATCTACTCGAATTGCACTGGATTTAAAAAGAAACAACTATATATTAACCCTCAAATTAAAAAGTATCCTATAAGATATATCAATAGGTTTCATTCATAAAAACAGATGAAAACTAACCAGAAGAAATTGTTTATTATTATTGTTATTATTTATTTAGAATTTCACAATATACTTTATAACAGTTTACGCACCATTTCGTTTTCACTGCGGTCCGCCACATTTAAATAACAAACACGAGAAACAAGTGTTTTGCCAATTTATGGGTTAATACATTACGATAAATTAAACACAATCAATGACTATATCGGCTTTCGATATGAAATTTTCTGCGACTATTTAACTCATGTCGCAAATGGTAGTGAATGACCAATCACGTTTCGATGAATTCTGTTTTATACCAATGACAGTCGTGTTTCATCTCGCTCTTTATCGATTTCTCTTTATCAGCTCCTGCTTTTGTGATAACGAAAGCTCCTCTTTTTTTAATATTCTGAACAGGTTAGACCATTATTTTTCTCCAACAAATACATTGAATATAGCAAATAATGAATACATTCAGTGATTTTACTGAGTTGTTTATACAAAATATAAATGATAAACCTATAATGTCGATTATAATAGTTTGATGTGTTTCATTATTTCTCCACTAGAGTGCATTCTTACAATATTGCGATCCTATTTGGCAATAAATAATATGATCGAGTTGCAGTGAATATACATAACCTTAGATTTATAATTTGTTTTCAAACATCGCCGTTTACATTAACTATATAAATATTTTAAAACACCGGTAACTATATTCAAATAATTATTTTTTAGTAAAGAGCTTAATTTTATTCGTTAAATAGTCCTAACAAATGCCACTCTTGATTTCCAAATTCTCTAGATAAATTTACTCCTCACTTCGTGAGTCGTGAATTTATCGATAATTTGGAGATCACTCATGGCATTACTTATGATGATTTATTTTCCAACATTTAAAGCCAACATTCCTTAAAATCCTAAACACTGCACTTTCCTTTCTCCCTCGTGCAATCATCGTTAACTATTTTTTCTGTGATATAGGGCCTACTGGCCATCATCGAAAAATTCTCAAAGAGTTTTCTGTAACATATATTTTAGAAAATCATCATCAACAACAACAAGGATTAAGCCCAATGGCCTGTTCCGATCTCATTATACGTCGAATAGGTCCTTCCATCTCTTCAGTGGTCTTCCCAACAATCTTCTCCCTTTTCGTTTATAATTATACATTCTTCTTGGTATGCGCTGTTCATTCATTCGTAATACGTGCTGAAGAGAAGCATTTTGATAGTATTTTATTTTTTCACAGAGATTAAATATATTAAGCTCTGTTCTTATATCTTCGTTTTTCTTTTTATCGGTCCTTTGATATCCTGCTATTGCTCTCAACATCTTCGTTTCTGCAGCCTCTATTTGTTTGAAAATCATCAAATGCAGTTTTAATTTTATGCTATTTTTTTCCGGCGAACTAAATAAAGCCTCTGATGCTTGTTTCATTTTTTATCGCAAATTCTAAAAACTGAACTATGGTGTCTACTTTCCACATCTCCACTGCCAATAACTCTTGAGTTTAAAAAAATTCGATAACATAAATATATGTAATTTCTACTCGTTTAAAGTATAACTGTTCTATTTAAAATACTAAATTAATTAAATCTAAATTACAATCTTAATTGATTGCTTTAAGGGCAGCTACAGTTTTTGATCCATCAATAAGTGTATACAGTATAATCCTTCATTAAACTGAAGTAGAACATTTTTAGGATTAATATTAATTCCTTGGACATTCTCATTAATTTCCTTCCGAAAATTTTCTTCTACCTACCAGGATTCCGCCACATCACTCCGAAACTCAACATTAAAAAATGGCAGAAGAGACCAACGGGAGGATTGTAATCCCCCGTAGAAAAATAAAATAAAAATAAACAAAAACATTTCAATATCTTAGTGAAACCATTTCCAGGAATTAAGTCCTTAGAATAAAACCCTGCCAAAAAGGGTATTCCACATAGTTGTGGCGATGGGCCCAAACACAAAAATTTGCAGTATGGGACAAGGGAGTAAAACTTGATGTGTCGAATCAGCAAATCAGCAAGACGAATTTGCCAGTTTAAGGGTTAAATTAAGAATTTTTTTTTATTCATGTATCTAAAAGTATTTTTGTTTTACATATTATTTAATCTAACATTTCTTAGGGAAGTTGGGACAAGAATCCGTCTTTCAGTATATTGGTTCTGATATAACATACAGCTATGATTGGGATATTTTTTTTTATTTAGGAATATTCCACAGTACAACGTTTCTCCTTCAACCCAAGTGATTTGTCGCCAGAGGTTCTTGTCTAAAGCAAATTCTTCCCTCAAATCTCTGTCTTCCATACTTCTCTTCATTCCATCCATCCACCCATCGTTCTCTAGGCCTGCTTCTTCCACTTCTACCATTAGCTTTCCAATTAAGGATCTTCTTTGGTATTCTATCTTCTTCCATTCTTATGAGGTGACTGGGATATACATAATAAATGAAACCTTTATCAAGTGATTGTGGCACCATCAGAAGAACCCTCCGAAATACTCGAAGAGAAACTCAGGTTTTATAAAAGAGAAACTCAGGTTTTATAAGATTATGGCAATTCCTGTTCTTTTGTATGGATCTGAATCTTGGGTACTTACAAAAAAGACATCTCATACATTCAAGCCACAGAAATAACTTGTTTTTTTTAATTTCCGTAAAAGGGTGTAGACGCATGGATAACTACACAATGAGTCAATAAGAAATGAAGTGGAGATATTTTCAACACTCGAATTGGAAGAGCACAAGTACCGATGGAAAGAACATTTAAGTAGAATTACCCAAAATGATCGACACCTACAAACCGCATGGAAATAGTATATTACAATGCGAAGTTGGGAAGTAGTTTTTACAGAAGCGACGAAATGATTAAAAACCGAGTGAGGTTTTTAATTTCCGAGATTCTTCACAAACGTACGTCGTACATTATTTTTTACATGATGGTGTTTTCAAAATAATAAATAATAGTAAAATAATAACATATTTGTTGGAAATATTTGGGTTCATTATATACAACTGACTAACGTTAAAAGTCTGACAAATGTTTACATGGTAAATGCCGAAAATAATTTAGTTGAGACTACAGCAGGTCGTGACACTAATGAGTAATAAAATGGCGGCAAGTACGAATTTATTGTTTTATATTGTTTCAAATAAAGTTCAGTTCATTAAAAATGCAGTTACTTGTTTCATATAAAGTATATTAACACTACATTTTGGATATATTTTTGTATATAGGCCTACATTGTACGTAGTATACATAAATGGCAGTAGTTTTACTTCCTGCACGAGGTAGGTAATTTGTAATAATACAATCATGGTCGCCATTGCTGTAACTATGCAACGCACTAAACTAACTCTAACTCACTGGCAGTATCGAACCCGTAGGTTCATGGCCGCGCGGACATAAGCTCTCCATACATCCCTATCCTGAGCTAATGCTTTCCAATCATTCCCTCTATAATCTACTTCCCTCAAATCATAGTTAACGTTATTCTCCCATCTCATTCTTGGTCTACCAACTGGGCGTTTTCCTTCTGGTTTTCCTACAAGAAGCTTCCTTGCACGTCTTTCATTCCCCATTCGTGCCACATTTCCTGCCCATATCAGTCTACGAGATTTAACTGTTCTTATTATATCTGGCTTCCTATAAAGACCATATAGTTCACTGTATTGTAGTCTTCTCCATTCACCTGTCTGTTCATCTCTCTTTGGTCCAAAAAATTTCCTAAGAAATTTATTCTCAAAATACATGTAATCCCCTTTCCTCCCTTAAAGTAAGAGTCCATGTATCGCATCCACATAATATAACTGGTAGAATAACAGTTTTATATATTTTCAGTTTAACGTTTTTTGAAAGGAGTTGGGACGTCAAGAGCCTCTGCAATGCACAAAAGCTCGAATTTCCAGAATTAAGCCTATATTTAATTTATTTTTGCATCTCATTCCTATTTGTGATTATTGTTCCTCGGTATTTGAATTCGGCCACTTCCTCAAAATTTGCCTCATTTGTCATCAGCTGTCCATATCCATTATATAATGTATTTCTACGTGTAACCATATATTTAGTTTTAGTGATACAGTAGAGTTATTTGTAGGTTGGCAACCCCTAAAGTTTTGGAATTGAACTTTGAATCATGGTCGCCATTGCTGTACGTACGACAGAATGCACTATCGTGCAAAAAAGCTTATTGGGACAGGAAACGATGGACTTGAGAATAGGTCGCAATGACCTAATCCTGGAAAGGAAGAACAACGCTCCGTCGCTGTAATGTACATCTTGTAATATTGTATTAACCGCCAAGTAGTTAATTACATGGCATGCTGTACAGTACAGTATTATTTTGGAATATGCAGAGTAACTTAGATTGAGATGCAGAAACGTGGATATGATTAAGATGCAAATGATGTGATTTACAAAGTTGAGTTAAAGTATAATGTAATTCTGTAGAAGGAATTGCATGTGACAGATAATTATAATGCTGATCAAAGAGAAGACGTTGCAACCTGCTGTCGTGTTGTACCAGCTGACCTCCTGCAGTTTCCCGAATTCCAATACCGCGGCCATAATAATAAAAATATAGTAGTGTATCTGGTACTGCCATTTTGTTTTATGTAAGGCAATTCCAAAACTTGGACTGCACTTCATATACCTCGTGTCCCGAATGTGAAACACAGACACTTCCCAAGAAACAGACTATTAAACAAAGTGGAATTATATGTATTTCTTTTCTGGAAGAGCATCTAGATAACAAAAGATAAACAATTTTTGTAAAGTAATCATAATTCTGATTATAATTATTCAACAATAAAATGTACTGTAAGAATACACTAAAATTAAAATAAACCTAACTGAATAGCACGCACTGTGAAGATATTTATAGTTAAAAAATAGTTCTTCCGGACTAGCCGTCTGTTAGCTGTAGTTAACTGTAGAGGAAATGTTGTACTTAAGTTGTATTTGAGACGCATATCTCTATTACTGTAAATCAAGACATAGTTTATAGAAGTTCTGACCCAAGTTTAACTTTTTCTCTGTAATTAGGCTTATAAAATAAATAAGTTAAAATATACCTTCTTAGGTAAAATACGTCGTCCTCAACTTATAAAATATGTAATCTTTATGCTTGTAGGCCTTTCAGAACATCCGTTCCATCTTCAGGAGGTCACTTTTCGCTACAACATCCAGTATGATGGTTGATGCTGCTGGTCCTAATGTGGCTCTGTCATGACTGGCCATCATACTGGATGTTGTAGCGAAGAGTGACCTGCTGAAGATGGAACGGATGTTCTGAAAGGCCTACAGGCATAAGATTATATATTTTATAAGTTGAGGACGACGGATTTTATCTAAGAAGGTATATTTTAACTTATATTATTTTATGACTCTCCACCTCAACGGTTTTAACAATGAATTTTATTAGTATTAATTGGGCCTATGTTAAGGTGATAATTTTTAAAATTAGATTATTTATTTATAATAATTTATGTCAATCTAAACAACTTGTTGTGAAATACCCAAAGTAGTACATATTATTGTGCTCTGATAGCACGTATGAAAAAATCATAAAATCACTTAAAAACATAGGATGCAGGAGAACTATTTTAAAATGTGGTTTGAGAACTAGCAAAAGTCCATGCTCAACTGTTTTACAACATAAAAAGTTTCATTACTTAAAATTAAATGTTTTTCTATAGGTGAATTTATTGGTTAATACTACTACTACTACTACTACTATTAATAATAATGATAATAATAATAATAATAATAATAATAATAATAACAACAATAATAATGATAAATATAATGTTCTATTTATTCTGAAAGAGTTACGGCTGTAAGGCCTTCTCTTCCACACAACTAGCACAAATATAAAAAGTATGATTTATATTTTTTTTTCAGAGTAGACCTGTACAAGTTATAAAGATTAAAAAAAAGTACAATGCATATACTTACAATTCTTATTTTATAATATAATAATTCATTCGTTCATTTTGAGAATTTTCCTCATCATTGAGGGTTTTCTCCAACCAATCTAAGTAATTAACATGAATTTTAAAAAAAATACATAAATGACTACGGATTTATAGAGTCCATCCATAGTAATTCTGTCCGAGGGCAGGTCTTTCACTGCAATCATAGCATTTTCATGCTAGCTTGCAGCTTTACTAGGGAATTGTATGTATGGTAGCTTTCCGTTGCTTTCCACACCGGTGAAGGATGATGATGATAATGATAGGGGTGATGATGATGGCCATATAATTTCGGGGACCGTTTTGGCTTTAAAGTTTTCCTAACATTTGTCTTACAGGTGAGGAGAAACCCCGATAAAAACCTCACCCAGAAAAACTGCCCCGACCGGGGATCGTGACTAGGCAGCACGCTACCTCGAGACCACAGCGGTGGATGACTTATAGAGTATGAGTTTGCAACAAACATTCATAAATTTCTCTTAATTAAAGTTCTCCATCGTTCTCTGTCCTCTGTGTCTTAATCCGTTACAGCAAATTTCCTCATTGAATTTTGAATGTTATACTTCTAGGTTTGTTTTTTATCTTCCTTTTCTGCTCCTTCTTTCAATTTTCCATACATAGACAGCCTTTGGTAGTCTTCCATCTTGCATTCTTCTTGACTGTCCATACCATTTTAGCCTTCTATATAATAACATAGTTTCCCGATGCAGGATGATGAGAAGGATGATGGCCGGACGATTTTCGGGGACCGTTGGGCCCTACGCTTCCTGACATTTGTCTTACAGGTGAGGAAAAACCCCGAAAAAAGCCTCACCCAGGAACCTGTCCCGACCGGGAATCGAACCCAGGCCCGCTGCGTGACAAGGCACCACGCTACCTCGAAACCACAGCGGTGGACAATAATAATATTAATAATAATATATTATTATTATTCTATTCTATAGTGTTCCGCCCAAGGGCATTCATAGCATTTTCAAGCTATGCTTTGCAGCTTTACTAGCGAATTATAGGAGGGTCGAGGGTTCAAGTCCCGTTGGGGTCAGGATTTTTAAACTGATCCAAACCCTCTGGCGGCACTATGGCCCTGGGGTAGACTCAGCCTCTAACGGAAATGAATACCAGAAGCTTTTTCTGGGGGTAAAGGCGGCCGTCACGCAGGGCTGACAACCCGGCTGACATAAAGTGCCGATTGTGTCTAGAAAAGTGGGAGCCTTAACCTCCTACTACCCCAAGTGCCTCCGGGTCTGTTGTGGGATCACTTTACTTTACTTTTAGCTTCCCGTTGCTCTCAACACCGGCGAATGAAAGTGATGATGATAATAATAATGATGATGATGATGGCCGGATGATTTTCGGTGACCATTGGGCTATAAAGCCCTGACATTTGTCTTACAGGTGAGGAAAAACTTCATCCAGGAAACCTGTCCTGACCGAGAATCGAACCCGTGGCCGCTACGTGACAAGACAGCACGCTATCTCGAGACAACAGCGGTGGAATAATAATAATAATAATAATAATAATAATAATGATAATAATGATAATAATAATAATAATAAACTAAATATACAAAGAATTATAAAATAATTTATTTTAGAAGTTAAAATCTTTACGATATCCATTCTTCGAACATGTTTAGATATATCACATTATGTTTCAAGTGTCCCGTGCCCCCGTGGTACGTATGGGGTACATGCATGTTATAAATATTTGAATATACTTTAGCTTGAGAGAATAATAAGGTATATGGATGTATGTATGAAACAGTGACTAACACAACATACAGGTGTTTAGTTACCTTACTGTGTTGGGGTAGATATCTGGGGAGGTGTGGATTTTTCTTTATCTCCATTAATCACTAACAAGTTCCCTTACTCCCAAGGTAGTCACGACTAAATTCCCTCAAGAAAAATATGGTTAGGGAGAGTATATCATGCACTATCACCCATCATCACCTACTTCACATAATATGTTCATGTTACACACTTTATTTCCAACACGAAAACAGTTGCGCTTAATCTTTTGTCCAGTTTCAATCACCGATTTCTCCATTACTTTTCATGTACACTGGAAGTTACGAATTGTGTTAAAAGAGTAGCCATTTTGTGATTACATTCCATCCTTACAGTCCATTAGGTGAATTTCACTTAAAAACGTAAAATTAGGCACACAGGACATACATGTTCATGCGTTTTTCCAACTTATCTATCAAAGAAAACGTTTTAAATTTCCTGAATATCACAAAGAGAATCTGACAGTCCCTTTATAATTAAATAGGGCTATTTATAGTTTGCTGACAGAAAACTTTAAATCCACTGAGCAACAAAAAATAAACTTTGTTTTGTCTCAAAAAGAAAAATGTGTGATTCTGATAGTATTTGTTCTCCTGAATTCAAATATGATATCGGTTTTTCTCCATCACGCAAGGGTTTCCGAGAGAGAGGAATTTATAATTTCAAATACTTTAATATTTTCTACATTCGTAACTACACAATATTCGAACATTCAGACTCACCTAGAAAGTAAGAAATGACGATTTTCTGCTATATTTCGCCTCTGAAGCATCCTTCTTGGTGGTCCAACAATAATCGGCCAGCATATTAGGATTCCATTTGCCTTGATACCTCTTTCCCATAGCTGAAATCTCCTGAGTTTTATTTTACAATGGACAAATGGACGAAAAAACGTTTATTAAAAAAATTATTATTTAAATCCATTAGTTGATAGAAACTGTGAGCGACGGAGAAATTCCAAATACATATTTGAAAACACAATAAAAAAACTGCATTAAGTACAACAATTGGTACTCATGAGACAAAAATCATGTTGACCAGTATTATTGCTAGGTACATTTTTAAAGAAAATATGTTGTTGTACATTTTATATAGGCTATTATATGTTTTCTTTTATGTTAATTTTCAATTGGTGGTAAATTATCTTTGGTAAATGGTAATTATCCCATATCAATTTCGAAATTTGTCATTTACGATTCCCTGAGTTGGAGACTCAGTGTTGTGTCAGACACATGTACAATCTTCTCACAGGCTGCTAGTTAACACATGTACTATTTCTTCTAAATAAAACCTGATACTCTGAAGCTTATCTATAGTTTATGTAACATAAGTCTAAAGCGTTGCTGAGTATAAAATATCCAAGACTGCAAATATAACTAATTCCTTTATAATATAAATTAGGCTTTAATTATAATATCTGCCTTTGAAAAATAACTAAGCAACAGAATGTTATGTACAAATATACTTGCAAGTAAATTAAAAAAATAATAAACTAACTTCGCAAGGAGATGCACTATCTCCTCTACTATTTAATTTTGTACTAGAGCATGCCATTAATTCTTTAGAGAATGAGGAAGGCCTACAGCTGAATGGTATTAATAAGCTGTTAGTTTATGCAGATGATGTAGTACTACTGGCCGATAGCGAGGAGATACTAAAGGCCAACACGCACACACTATTGAGTAACACTAAGAAATTGGGACTGGAAGTAAATATCAGTAAAACTAAATATATGGTCGGTCACACATAGAAATTCAGTATATAATGGAAATGGACAGCTAATGACAAATGAGGGAAATTTTGAGGAAGTGGCTGAATTCAAATACCTAGGAACAATAATCACAAATAGGAATGAGATGCACAAAGAAATTAGACATAGGCTCAATTCTGGAAATGCGTGCTATTATGCATTGCAGAGACGTTTGATGTCCCAACTCCTTTCAAAAAACGTTAAGCTGAAAATATATAAAACTATTATTCTACCAGTTATATTATATGGGTGCGAAACATGGACTCTTACTTTAAGGGAGGAAAGGAGATTACAAGTATTTGAGAATAAAGTTCTTAGGAAGATTTTTGGACCAAAGAGAGATGAACAGACAGGTGAATGGAGAAGACTACATAACAATGAACTACATGGTCTTTATAGGAAGCCAGATATAATAAGAACAGTCAAGTCTCGTAGACTGCGATGGGCAGGACATGTTGCACGTATGGGGAATGAAATACGTGCATGGAAGCTTCTTGTAGGAAAGCCAGAGGGAAAACGCCCAATTGGTAGACCAAGAATGAGGTGGGAGAACAACATTAACTATGATTTGAGAGAAGTAGATTATACAGAGAATGATTGGAAAGCATTAGCTCAGGATACGGATGTATGGAGAGCTTATGGCCATGAACCTACGGGTTCGATAGTGCCAGTGAGTAAGTAAGTAAGTAATAAACTAACTTCAATTTCCATTCGTTTTCTGAAGACATGGATAATCTAAGTTGTATTAGGAAAGTTAAAGTATAATAGGAGAAGCCTGGATTAAACATGAATATGTGAAAGTGAGAATATCTAGTAGTGGGGGAGGTAAAATTGAGAATTTACCTGTAGAAGATAATCAAATTGGAAAGTGTTAAAACAGCGAAATATCTGGGCCTTGTTTAAAAAAAAAAAGGGAATGGCAAGATGAGATTATAACTAGAAAAAAATAAAGAAAGTCCAATGTTAACGACATTAAACTCTATTTCATGGGATAAAAAATAAGAATAAAAACAAAAAAGGGAGGATATGTTGCACTCTTATTCAAAATGTTGTGTTGTATGGGTCAGAGGTTTGGCATAGAAAATAGCATTTGAAAATTATTTAAAAAAGAAGCTCTTGAGCACCGAATATATTTCTTCTATCGGAGTTCCTGTAAAACTCATCTAAATAAATACAGAATGATGTGATAAGAGTAGAAATGAAAATGAATGACGTTCAGAAGAGACCGTTAGTTCGATTTGGTAATGTAACCAGAATGAAGGAAGAAGACTCCCCGATAAAGGTATATAGGTGGCTACCATCTGAAAGAAGATATCGTGATTACCTAAGATACAACTGGAATGACGACATTGACGAGGCAACGGCGACAATAAACTTAGACATAGTGAAAGATGCGAGAAGAGAGAAAGATGGCGACTGCGGTCTTGGGAGACAGAGATAGTTGCATAAATCCGTGAAGCAGAAGAAGAAGAAGGAGAAGAAGAAGATTCAGTCTCTGTTCATTATCTGAAATATTTAAGCAATGAAGAGACGTTCTAAGATATCTACATGGATGATAGGCCCAATATATTCGGAAGATTTAGATCATTTGATTTTATAAACATATTGCAGCAAACAGTAAATAAGCATGTCCGGTTCTATTCTTCTTTCGTATGGGTTGTGAGTGAGAGAGGGGTACAGAGGAAATAACCAATCATAAATTAATAATAATAATAATAATAATAATAATAATAATAATAATAATAATAATAATAATAATAATAATAATAAACCATCCGTAGTAATTCTGACCGAAGACAGGTCCTTCACTGCAATCATAGCATTTTCATGCTTTGCTTGCAGCTTTACTGGGGAATTGTAGGTGTGGTAGATTCCCGTTGCTTACCACACCGGCGAAGGATGATGATGATAATGACGATGATAATCATAAGGATGATGATGATGATGATGGCCATATGATTTCGGGGACCGTTTGGGCCTCAACCTTTTCCTGACATTTGTCTTACAGGTGAGGAAAAACTCCGATAAAAACCTCACCCAGAAAAACTGGCCCGACCGGGGATCGAACCCGGGCCCGCAGCGTGACAAGGCAACACGCTACCTCGAGACCACAGCGGTAAATGTAATAATAATAATAATAATAATAATAATAATAATAATAATAATAATAATAAATAGGGAACTTAAGAAAGCAACTCGAAGTTTCCAATGTAAGTTACATCTTCTTCTTCTACTTCATGAAATTATGCCTTTTGACCTGTTTTCACATCAAGTGGGATTTAATGAATCTTCCCATCTAGTAAATGGACTTCCAACACTTCTATGTCCTATTGGTTTGTTCTTTAATAACAGCTGGAGGATTCTATCTGTATGCATTCTTTTAACATGTTCATATCAGTTGTAAGTTATATATTAATTTACTAAATCCAATGCACTTTGAAATTATTTTAAGGGTACTTATTAGGACTCATAATAATGTTGCCTTTAATGTAATAAATCAAAACTTGCAGTTATAACAGCTTTGACAAATTAAATAATAAACGTATCAATCCATTACAAATGAAAATTACAGTCAGATTCAACCCAGGAAGTTACTGTGTGTTTAGAATAGGGAACTGGGCAGCCATTTTAACAGTACTTTCTTGAGAGATATCCTTATATAAAACCGAAGATTGCAACACAGCAGATACATAGTTGTAAGTTGTAGCCTTCCAAGTCACCCCCTCTTAAAAAAACAGTTTCCACTTGTCACTGAGCTCGTGCGGATCTGTACTATCCTGTGTGAAAATGTCGACTCTCATATTACTATAAAACTAGTTTGCATGCCGTAAAAGAAAAACTATGTTTTTGAAATGGATAGTACATATATTTGGAAAACGTTCTGCTAACCTTGCCCCTCCTCCCCTCCCTAAACAAACAAATACCGTTATAATGAGTTTGGCAACATCTACCCTCTGTACGTAGGGGGACACTGGCGTAGTGCATAAGGTCTGTAGTAACTTCCTGAGTTGAATTAGGGTGTAACAAGTGTTAAAATGGGAAATATGTAATGAAGAGTATAAAATGTAGAGTTTTAAATATCAACTTAACGAACTGTCAGGACACATATTTGATTCTCCTTTTTCATCCCTAATCGAAAAAGGGGAGAATATTCTCTAATAACGGTCCTTAAGTAAATATACATTAACTCCTCTCACACGTAACTACCTGCTATATTGGTATATGGGAATAAACAAAGGAATAGAGTGGGGAAAAATACCTCAGCAAATAAATATAAAAAAACCTCCCCAATACTTGGTCAGTCACTATTCAGTAAACACCGTTAATACAACCTGCTCACCCTCTACTGCTGAGTATTTACCACAAGAAGAAAAATGGACCTCTCACGAAAAATTCTTGCTAAAAGAGAACGTTCAGTAGCTTGAATTGTTGCGGCAGGGGTGAAAGGTTGTAAGGGCAGATTCATTTAAACCTATAGAAACTACCAGATGGGTTTGTTGAAGGGGGTGTATATATGTATAAAAGCGATGAAAAATGGATATCAGGAAAATTCTTATTTTTCTCCAAACATTTCCGTTACGTAGCTAATATTAAAATCTTGAATATCACGTAATGTCCTTTATATATATATATATATATATATATATATATATATATATATATGTGTGTGTGTGTGTGTGTGTGTGTGTGGTGTGTGTGTGTTTGTGTGCTAGGATTCCTGGATAGCGTAAATGGTGGCGCATTAAGGTATCAAGTTAGAGGTCCTGGGTCCAAATCCTGTTCAGGGATTTATATATACAATATATTGATGGTGGGCAATGAAAACCTCGTAACTCCATTTTGGTAAATTTACAAGAGAAAAAAAAAACTATTTTAAATAATTATAAAAAAATAAGCAACAGTTCCCACATATTTTAGTACAGAATACAAGTCAATTTTTAATAAATTTGAAGTCCGTGTTCTCAACAGGTTATGCATCACATATTTCTGTCTGGTTACTGGAGTTACGTGGTTTTCAATGACTTATGGAGTTACGAGGTTTTTCATTGCCTACCGACGAAATAGTGGATAGTCCCTAATTCAAACTAAAGAAAATTAAATTCTGTGCAAATGGATTTTTGGAGGTATTTTCAGCTGAAATTTCTTACTTACTTACTCACTGGCACTATCGAACCCGAAGGTTCATTCCCGCGCGGACCTAAGCTCTCCATACATCCCTATGCTTACCTAATGTTTTCAAGCATTTCCCGGTATAATCTACTTCCCTCAAATCATATTTAATGTTTATCTCGCCACCTCATTATTGGTCTACCAACTGGGCGGCTTCCCTCTGGTTTCCCTACAAGAAGTTTTCACGTCTTTCATATTCCCCCTGTCGTGCCACAATGTCCTGCCCATCGCATTCTACTAGACTTAATTGTTCTATTATATCTGGCTTCCTATAAAGACCACTGTAGTTCGATCGGTAATGTAGTCTTCTCCATTCGCCTGTTCTGTTCATCCTTCTTTGGTCCAAAAATTTTCCTAAGTACTTTATTTCTCAAATACTCGTAATCTCCTTTCCTCCCTTAAGGTAAGAGTCGACGTTTCGCATCCATATAATATAACTGGTAGAATAATGGTTTTTATATATTTTCAGTTTAATGTTTTTTTGAAAGGAGTTGGGGTATCAAAGTCTTTGTAATGCATAATAGCACGCATTTCCAGAATTGAGCCTATGTTTAATTTCTTTGTGCATCTCTTCCTATTTGTGATTATTGTTCCTAGGTATTTGAATTCAGCCACTTCCTCAAAATTTCCCTCATTTGTCATTAGCTTTCCATTTCCATTATATAATGTATTTCTACGTGTGACCATATATTTAGTTTTATTGATATTTACTTCCAGTCCTAATTTCTTAGTGTTACTCAAAAGTGTGTACGTGTTGTCCTTTAGTACCTCCTCGCTATCGGCCAATAGCACTACATCATCTGCATAAACTAACAGCTTATTAATACCATTGAATTGTAGGCCTTCATCCTCTAGAGATTTGATGGCGTGCTCTTGTACAAAATTAAATAGTAGAGGAGATAGTGCATACAAGAGATAAAATAAAAAGCAAAGTAATTATACAAATGATGAACGTTCAATAATTGTGGATTTCATAACAACTATAGTCTTATGAGAAGAATTATACAGGGCTTCCAATATAAAACCGGACACGCCTCACGGGGTTTCGCCCGTCAGGCTGCGCTCTCTCCTCGTCCGCATTTCACTCTGCCAGCCGCAGAGTGTCCGGTTTTATACTGGAAACCCTATAGAATACAGATCCCCAAGAAGAATACTAGAATGGGTCCCACCTGGTAGCAGAAGAAGAGGACGGTGGAAAATATAATTAATTGATGGTGTTCTGAGCAGCATGAATGAAAAGTGATTGGACGATGGAGATGGGAATGACAGATAAATGTAGATGAGAATGAAAGTAGGTTAGTTAGGGGCAAAAAGATGACGTGAAACATTGCGAAATCTGCTACATAAAGTAATAAAAATAATTATATAATATGGCTTTCTATAATATTGTAGTTTTCCGCAAGTAAATAAAATATTATCAATTTCATTTAACAGTTTTTCTCTATTGTTTCCTATTGAATGCATCTGTATCTTACAGTCTCTCAATCCCACACTCTTTCTTACTCCCTCCACCTAGTTTAAACATGAACTTCTTTTTCTCTTTCTTCCTTCTGGTATCGAGCGTATTATTTCCTTTCGTAATCTTCAATTTTCCTTTCCCCTTAAATGTTCGTACCATTGTAACTTTTTTTATACTCTTCATTTCAATAATAATAATAATATAAAATATATCATATAATAATAATAATAATAAATAATAATAATAATATAAATAATAGAATATAATAATAATAATATAATAATAATAATAATAATAATAATATATGATGGTATTACTGTGATTGGGAAAATATTTATGGTTACGTAATTAATTTAACTAAAATTTTAAAACTAGGTTTATTTAATTGGAACTTTTCTTTATACCACTCTAAATTAGCATCCTTGCTATTTGATTAACATCGGCGACGCTTACTGCTTACGTAAGGTAACTCTGTAACCAGTTAATATTGCATATAGTGTAGAAAACTAAAAGTTATCAGTTTCTTAAATTATGGACAGAATTTGTTGATTATTTTATAATATGATCCTGGGCCTGGTTTCTCACTATTTTAATTATTTAGTAAGTTAAGAGACAGGAGCAGAATCAAAGCAACAAATTAAATTTCTCAGAAGGACAGCAGGATACACTCTTCTAGATAAAAAAAAATAATTAAGAAATTTTAGAACAATTAAAAGTAGAATCAGTAAAAGAAAAACTCAACAGATGTAAATTAAACTGGCTAGACCATGTAAAAAGAATGGATAATTCAAGAATCCCAAATAGGATGATGTAATATAAACTCAAAAGGACATAGGCGATCAGGAAGACCTCTTAAACTACTGCTTGATGGGGCGGAATCAGATCTACAAAGGCCTAATTCGTGACGGATGATGATGATGATGATAATGGAACTGAATATGTACTTTAAGTTATAATAAATATTTCCCAATCGAATATTTTAAATTTAAATCAAATTGATTAAGGTGAATTTACATTACTTTCAGAATTATTCAAATTTGAGGTGACTATTTAACTCATGCCTCAAATGGGAGTCAATGACCAATCACGTTTCAATTAATTTTGTTTTACAATCAATGACAGTCGTGTTTCACCTGGATAATAATCGAATTTTTATTACCAACCTAAAGAAGCTCCTCCTTTTTAATACTCTGATCAGGTCAGAGTGTTATTTTGCAGTGACTGATTCTCTATCAAATACGTTGAATGTAGCAAATAATGAACAGATTCCTTCGATCTATACATTTAATAATTGTGTGTTCAATAATTGTGTTTTAAATACTGATTTTACTGAGTTGTTTCCTAAAAAAATGAATTAATAATCTATAATGTTGGTTATATTATACAGTTTGGTATGTTTCATTTTTTCTCCACTAGTGCATTCTTACAATATTGCGATCCTATTTGGCAATAAATAATATGATCAAGTTGCATTAATGAACAAATTAAACATAACCAAACATTTCTCATTTGTTTTCAAACATCGCCGTTTACATTAAATAAATACATATTTTAATATAACTATATTTAAATAACGATTTGTGAGTAAACAGCATTATTTTATTCGTTAAATAGTCCTAACAAATGCCACTCTTGATTTCCAAATATTGTAGATAAATTGGAAATCACTCGTGACGTTACTTATGATAATCACCGAGAGCTAAGTTTACTACAAAGCACGCACTTCCAAATGCCTAATTTTAAGGTACATATATTTTTAAAGGTTATAAGAGAAAATAAGATGGCATCTATGAAGCATGGAAATAGTTAAAGTGGATTAGAATGGGAAGCTGCTACACGGGACTACTTTCATTACAGGGGGTTGGGTTACTGTCTAGCACGAAGGGGTGTTTCAGGAAAAGAATATCGATTTAGTACTAGAGTAGTGGCTGGCTTGGCAGAGCTCATCCACCTACCTCCTGGTGAGAATATACCAACCTGCATTAATTCAAATATTAACCTGTCGTTTTAAAATTCATATTATCATACCTATCACCATTTCAACACACTCACTTCAGTTGATTTTTACTGTTTAACCTTCATTGATTGAGTTATACCTAGTTTGTCTTAACCTGTCTCTGTGGAAAGAAAAAAGAAGATATACATTGTCCTCTTTAGTGTAATTTTTAAAAGAACATTGGAATTATTAGTCCTGCTGAACCGACTTGTTCATTCTCCAAATATGAACTAATGATCTCCGATTTTATTTCATTTGCGTCCAGTTTAGTATAACGGAATATAATACAGTAAATGCCCCTTATTCACGGGGGATATGTTCCGCAAATATGCCTCAATACAGAAACCATGAATATGGAATGGTAATTTGTATGGGTATAAAGGGGTTACGTTCCAAGGTTACAAATTAAATTAAAATTGCCAAAATTAATTCTATTACTGAGAGAATGAGAACAATTTATACGAATTATTCCTGCCAGATTTAGGCAAGGCTTTAAAGAACTTGGTAAGTTTTTCCTGTTTTGCTGCTTTTAATATATCTTTCAATTACGATTAATATTCAGCTGTGAATTCTGCGATAGAATTCCTTACTTTGTCTTCGGATTTATTGATTCATTAGGGCCTAACATTGAAATAGCGTGATGTAGACGCAAACCTCTCGCCAACGCGTAAACGGCCAAGCATTTTATAAATTTCCTTTAAGCGGCAACACTACTTTTTTCCGCTTCGGAACTAATTTTCTTTCGTTTTACTCGACATTATAAATTGGCAACAAAGCAGAAGAGACACGTATTATTCAATCAAAATTATTGCAACGAATGATAAGTTGAAACAATAAAGGACCGATCGTGGCGAGAGCGGCATTTATCAACGGACATAACGCTACGTGAAATACTGCGGTGGTGGCTTTTAAACAACGAACTTTAGGCTGCAACTGTCCCATACTGGCTGAAATTCCATGATAAAATTTCTTTCCCCATGGAGACTCGAACCAGTGCAAGTTCCGTAGCTCTCTGGGTCAGGCCTTTGTCTTAACCACTTTTGCTACGGCGCGAGATATCTACTTAGTGACAATAAAGTTTTGTTTATACTTTTATATTAATTTGTCCATTTGGTTTGAATCACTCTTTGTAAAAGCCGCCTTGACACGTGCCTGTAGCAAAAAAAGTTGCCGATGCGAGTAAAGGTACTAATCCTTCTAATATATACCGACTGGATCCGCGAATAAAGACATTTTAAACCGCGAATACAGAAACTGTGTCTCAATTTTTTAAGCCGCGAACCATGAATATGGGAACCGCGAATAAGGAGCTTTTACTGTACTGAAACCAGACAAATATAAGTTGAGTATATTATCTATAACACAAGTCTGCATTTTAAAACTTTTTCTCAAGACGATTTATTTAAAATAGGTGTTTTTAAATCAATTGTTTTACACTAATTCCAGAAATATTTCCATTTTTGTCTATCACGTCAGGTTTTTGGACAAAATAAGAATTTATATTTTCACGTTTTTAGGTACTACAAGCATAAATATATCCAAACTTCATTTCACACAATAAAAATGTTTGTTAAAAATGCATGTTAAAAATACTGCAGAGAACTGTCCTAATAATTTTGTGACTACCTGTAACAAAACAGAAATTAAATGGTGTTTCCATTAATTTGAATGAAACCTCTCTTCTCTGACTTCCTTGAAGTTTCCATCATTTTCTTCTCCCTCATCAACAACACCAGTAGTATCATGCCATGTTCCATGGTACCACTCCTCTCCATCTCTTTAATATCCCAGCTGAAAATGTTCACCTTGCTCTTCAATATTCTTCATTCATAGTGTCCTGCTCAAGAGCAAGTCTTTCACTGCAAACTCAGCATTCTCCACTCTTTCCTTGACTCAGCTTTCCTTTTTGTATCTGCATACAAAACCATTTTATTTTAATATTATCTATCATCTATGTCTTTTTCTACCTCTAAACTTTCTTTTCCGTTGACCATTCCTTCTAGAGCATCCTTCAGCAGGCAGTTTCTTCTTAGCCAGTGGCCAATCCAATTTCTTTTCCTCTTCTTATGCGTTCAATGCATTGTTCTCCTAAGCCGACTTCTCTGTCCAGCATCTTCTAGCACACTTCATTTCTTACTTTGTCTGTCCATTTTAATACGTTTCCATTCTTCTCCCATATCCATATCTCAAAAGCTTCCAGTCGCTTTTCCTCATTCCGTCGTAATGTCCACGTCCTCTGCACCATACAATGCTACACTCCACACAAAGCACTTCACTAGCCTCTTTCATATTTCTCTTGGCCATAGGTCCGCAGAAAATGCTTCTCTTCTTCGTTGAAAGCTTCTTTTGCCATTGCTATCCTCTGCTTTAACTTCTTGACTGCAGTTCATGTTACTACTGATAGTACAACCCAAGTATTTGAAGCTCTCCACTTGCTCAATGGCCTCATCTTTAATCTTCGTGTTTATCTTCCTTTGTTTCGTTCCTATAATCATGGCCTTTGTCTTATTTATATTTTATCTTCATCCCATAATCCTCGCACTTATCATTCAGCTCCATCAGCATGTTCCTCAATGTCGTTGCATCTTCTGCTAGCAAGCCATATCATCAGCAAATCTTATGCACTTTATTCTTCTTCCTCCCATGTTTACGCCTCCCGTATTACTAAAGCAGTTCTTCATTAGGTCTTCCAGGTAGATGTTGAAAAGGTAGGTGATAGAGGACATCCTTTGGCCTCACCCCTCTTCCAATTTCTCTTTCCCTCTGACATTTCTTCTCCTATCATCTTCACTTTTATTTCGCTGTTTCACATAAAGACTACTTATGAGCCTCCTCTCCTTCCAGTTCACACGCACGCATTTTTCTTCAAGATCTTCAAGAGTTTATTCCAATTTACTCTGTCAAAGGCCTTTTTCCAGGTCAACAAACACTGCATAAACGTCTTTATCTTTTTCTATATATCTATCTCCTATTGTTCGTATCAATCCAATTGCATCTCTTGTACCCTTTCCCTTCCTGAAGCCAAACTGTTCTTCTTCCAATTCGCTTTCCATCTTAGAACGTAAACGTCGATTTAGTGTTCGCAGGAGAATCTTTGCTGAGTGTGATATCAAGCTGATAGTTCTGACTCCTTACATTTCTTTGCATTGTTTTTTTCTTCGGTATTGGTATTAACACTGTCTCAGTCAATTCTTCTCGGACCATTCACCTTCTTTATATATCTTGTTGCATAAACGCAAAATTTCCTTCTTTCCTTCGCCCAAGCATTTAACTAATTCAATGGAGATTCCATCTACCCCTATTGCTTTACCATTTTTTCATTTCCTTAACTGCTAGTTTCAACTTCTTCCTTCAGAATTGAAAATCCTTTTTCATCTTCTGATACGTCTTCTTCATTTTCTATATCCAAGTTAGTCGGACGATTTCTTGTCTCATACAGCTCTTCTACATATATTTCCCATGTATTCATAATTCCCTGTTTGTCTGTTATTTCTTCATTTTTTTCGTCCTCAATCAGCCACATAGTTTTCCCTGCTCTTTTTTCTCCATAGTCCAAGCCTTAACTTCCTGGTACATTAATCATATTTCTCCTCTCCTCTCCAGATTCTCTATTTCTTCACATTTCTGCTTTCATCCATTCTTCCCCTTGCCTTGTCAGTTTCTCTTCTAAGTTCGTTGTTTAGTTTCCTGTAATTTCTTTTGGCTTCTTCTGTATTGCTATTTTTCCATTTTCTTCTTTCTTCCATCTTCTCCAACATTTTTTCTGTGACCCAAGGTTTTTTAAATATTCTTGCTCTCTTTTGTATCCTATTGTTTCCTCTGCAGCTGTCTGTATAAGGTTTTCAAATGACTCCAGTGTTCCTTTGTATTGCCATATGAGATTTCCATGGTAGAGGGCTTTCTCCTGAAAATTTTGTTGGAATTTTCTCCTTTCCTCTTCAGTTTTGAGTTTCTCCCAAGTCAAACTTCTTTGTTGCCTGTCTTCCTCTTATCTTCTTCAGGCAAAAATCTACTTCGCCTATTAGTAGGACATGGTCTGAAATTGATATCTGCTCCTGGTAGGGTCCTTCGCATTTTTCAAGCAATTTCGGAATCTTTTTCCTGTATCAGTATGTAGTCGATCTGGTATCGTTTTGTTTGTCCATAGGGCTTATCCATGTGTATCTTCTTCTTTATAATGCTATTGAAACATTGTATTTCCAATTATCATTGAATTCCTTTTATAGAACCTCACCAGTGATTCACCTCTCTCATTCCTTTTTCCTAATCCATATCTTCCAACTGTACTTCCATCCTGTCCTTCTCCACACTACAGCATTCCAGTCACCCATTAGGATAACACAAGCCCCCTTCTTCTTCTCTTTCTCAACAATCTCTTCTATCTTGTCATATCTTTCCTCCACTTCTTCATCTGCTAACCCACTGTGGGGCATGTAAATTTGCACTATCACCAAGTCCACTTTTTTCCCTTGTGACCTCACCATTATCATCCGATTATCCACATAACGCACTGATATCACTTTTTCTTTCACACGTGGTCCTAATACTACACCGACACCGTGATTTCCTTTAGAATCACCACTGGAATAAAACATTCTAAATTCCCTCACTCACTAATTCACCACTTTGTGCCACCTCACTTCTATATTCCCATCACATCCACTTTGTTTGCTTCTCATTCTTATTTCATTTCTTCTTCCTTAAAATGTTCCAGTTTTCCGGCTTGCAGAAGAGTTCTCTACATTCCAGGCTCCAATCCTTAATCTCCTTTTCTTCTAATGTCCGAGATTTTTGGGGAAGTAGTCTATATGGAAAACATAGAAAATGAACTTTCACACTCATGTTACAATTCAACTTTTTGAAAATTTCTAACGTATTTTCCACAATTGCCTTGTAATTAGCATCAAATTATAATTTGAGTCGTCATATTATAAACCTGTATGTAGTCGCTAAAAAGGAACAAAATAGTGTTTTGTGGATGTGTTAGGCAGTGTAGAATAGCACATTTACACATTTAATCAAATGATTAAGGAAAAAAATCAGTAAATTTGTAATTATTAAGTGATACGTATTTTATATTTTCCAAAAAAAAGTAATTGTTCTATGAATTCGCCTTCTTCGAATTTATAAAAGAGAACTAAGGAGAAAATGTCCCTTATTTGTTATAATATGTCTGTTAAATGATAATTTGGACTTAACAGCATATGAGTGATATTTTTAAGAAGGACGGAATTCAAATAACTAGGAACAATAATTACAAACAGGAATGCGGTGGAGATAGATATTAAATATAGTCTCAGCTCAGTGGAGACGCATGTTATTGAGCATTACGGGGACTTTCGTCATCCCAAATTATCTAAAAATGTCATTGTTGTCTAAAATTGGCGTTTGATAATGAAGCCATTAGCTCTCATTCACTCCAGTAGTTTTCTAAGATGGATCCGGCAGGTAACTCTTAGCAAGATTGAATATGTTCTTCAATCATTTTTTCTTGTTTGTTGCACAGACAACATTTCTATTTTTTTTACTTTTTTTTTTGCTAAACAGGATATTTTGGTTGCTTTATTTGTTCTTGCTTCAATGTGATTTCAGAAATATGAATCAAGAACAGTACCAAGGTAGTTTGTTTGTGTTGTTTGCCTTAAGATTATTTTGTTGTTTTCTAGATTTGTGGATTTATTTTTGATTCGTTTTATTCAAGCAGTTTTTTTTTTTCAATGTTAACAGTCATCACATTCCACCTTTTTAACAGGTTCAGAGCAGTTTCCATTGATGACTTGGGTTTAACCAGTTTTGGAGATGATGTCCACATGATTATATCTTCTGTAGAAAGAGGTGTCAATGTCAGTACCCGATACAGTTGAGGGAAGATCATGAATAAAGATGTTGAAAAGGATTGCAAACAGGACTGCTCCTTGGGGAATACCCATTTTTGTTTTCCGGAATCAGGATGTTCTAACATTGTACATTATAACACAGAGACGCTGCGAAAGAAATTGTACCATCCAGTTTAACATATTATTGCAAATTCATATTTTTGTGTTTTTTCAATACCTTGATTATTATCCATATTGAGTTAAAATCTAAAAAAAGTTTAAAAATATATATATAACATTTAGTCTTCCAGGTAAATTATATTATGCGATACTTTAAGATATGTTAGGTAATTATGAGTATTGTGAACAAAGTACTTAGGAAAATATATCGACCAACAGACAGGTGAATGGAGAAAAGTGCATTTTTAGAGGTGATAAGAGATAATTAGAGCTGTTAAACTTTCATATATAAACGAGCATTTAAGCAGATAATTTATTATTATTATTATTATTATTATTTTTATTATTATTATTATTATTATTATTATTGGGGCACGCCGTAGCATAGTGGTTAAGGCACTATACTACAAGCCGGAAGGTCGAACGTTCGAGTCCCGGTAGGGTCAGGATTTTTATACTAACCCAAACATTCTGGCAGCACTATGTCCCTGGGGTCGACTCAGCCTCTAAAGGAAATACGTTCTGGGATAAAGACGGCCGTCACGAAGGGCTGACAATCCGATTGTCCAGAAAAGTGGGAGTCCAAACCTCCTACTACCCCAAGGGCCTCCTGAGGCCTGTAGTGGGATCACTTTACCTTTTATTGGGGCCTATTATTATTATTATTATTATTATTATTATTATTATTATTATTATTATTACTATTGTTATTACTATTATTGTTATTATTATTATTATTACTATTATTGTTATTATTATATTATTATTATTATTATTATTATTATTAATATTATTATTGTTGTTGTTTAAAAGTCCAATAAGTTGATTCCATTCTGGTTGCTTTTTAAATCCTCCTCGAATACTCTATATATGTTCCAGTTTGTATTTCAAAATATATATTCAATATTTATTGAGTTAACGTGCTTCCTTGTCACTCAGCGGGCCCGGGTTCGATCCCCGGTCGGGACAAGTTTCCTGGGTGAGGTTTTTTTCCGGGGTTTCTCCTCACCTGTAAGATAAATGTCAGGGAACTTTAAGGCCTCAAAGGGTCCCCATCATTATCATCTATATCATAATCGCCTAATTAGCTTAAGTTTAGTTTAAGGCCTCTCCTGGCGCATCATTACCATATCATCAACTCTCATATCATTTGGGGCAGTGTAACCCCGCCTTCCTGGCGCCCCAACCTCAGAAGTGTGTTTCAAGTACGTCATGCCAGGAGAGAACACCAGAAATGTCGAAATGACAACCTAGGGCATTTGAAAATAAAAATTATTGAGTTGGAAAAATTATATATCTTATATATTGTAAAAATAAGGAATTTAGTGCGAAATAAAACTATTTTAGTTGTGATGGCTACTAGTTTACAATTTGTAATTTGATAAAATACGAAAATACTAAAAACTGAAAACACAGCCTGCGTATTCTGTTACTATGGAAACAGTGCCGTATTGATGATTATTTAAAAATAGTCAGGAGCTGGCTTTGTTTACATTAATGTATTCACATATAACAAACGTTAATGTATAACCGTTGACTGAACATGTATGCAGTATGTCGGACGAAAGAAATCAGTTACATATACGCTACGATGGTTATAAATATACGTGTCAGAAACTCTCCAATATGTAAATTATTCTATAGTCACTGAATATCGTGTTATAGACATATACATTTTCACATTAAATCAAATATAATAATTGTATTATCCATGAAGCATATGATAGAGTAGGCCTATAGGCATTATAAAGTAGGGCAACGCCATATGTACTATCGTATATAAATAATTTAATTAAGTTTTAGATTCTTTTGCCATCTGTGTTATTCATTGAGAACATCTCCATTAACATAAGGAAATCAATTTATTGAATACCTAATAAATTTAATTAATCCGTTCGCCACAAATTCAACCGTCCCTAGTATCGAAACCAGTCGCGCAAGTTCAAAGGTAGATCTGCTACCTTCTCAAACAGAAGAAATCTATTGAAGTGGATCAATCGACCTAAATCATGTCAGGGAGCACATCTAACCTGATTGAGTAGGCATACATATGCCAAATAAATAAAAGAATCATCTTTACATCTCATAAATGTTATTATTATATTCTTATATTTATTATTATTATTATTATTATTATTATCATCATTATTATCTTTCATTGGATACAAACAGATGAGCTAAAATGTAATTCAGGAAGAATGTGTAATGTTTTATTTTTTTTTTTAAATATTTAGGATCAATTTTAGATAAAAGTGAGAATTCAACTACAGAAATTGAAAGAAGAATAACTGGTGGGAGAAAAATCATGGTGTGTTGAACTCAGTGCTTTGGAATATAAATATAATATACCAGAACGAAGAAAACTATATTTCAAGTTCTGTTACAAAGCATTTTTATTATATGGGTCCGAAATATGGACAGTAAGCAGAAACAAGCCAACAAGCTGTTAGCAGTAGAAATGGATTTTTGGAGGCGATCGACAAAAATTTCAAGAAGGGATAAGGTCAGAAACAGCACATAAGAGAAATTATGCAAGTTGAAAAAAAAAAAATAGAAAAAATAGAAAGACAAACGTTTGAAATTGTATAGACACCTTATAAGAATGGAAGAAGAGAGAATACCAAAGAAGATCTTTAATTCGAAAGCAATGGAAGAAGTGGAAGAGGCAGAGAGCGATGGATGGATGGATGGATGGATGGATGGAGTGAAGAGAAGTATGGAAGCTAGAGATATGAGGAAAGAAGAATGCTTCACACAGGAACCTCTGGCGACAAATCACTTTGGGTTGAAGGAGAAACACTGTATTGTGAATATCATCATCATCATCTTCATTCATGGATTAGGTCTGTTGACCCGTTCCGACTTCAGCCCATCTCTTTCTAGGTCTGCCCACATCTCGGGTGCCTTTAGGTTTGTATTTTGTTATTTGTTTTGGATATCTATCTTCATTCATTCTGTCTATGTGTTGCTTCCATTTTTGTCTATATGTATCCATTTTATCATTATTGCAAATATTTCAAGTTCCTGTCTTATTTCTGTGTTCTTGATTCTGTCTTCCTTAGTGCACACTTTAACAGATCTTAAAAATGTCATTCTTCTGCCGCCGTTATCCTACTTAGATCTTGTTTTTTATGTATCCAGGCTTCCTAAATAAATTTTATTATTATTATTATTATTATTATTATTATTATTATTATTATTATTATTATTTATTATTGCTGTTATTGTTATAGAGGCATGCGTAGACTCTTATCTAAAGTTACCTCATCATATTTGTTCCCCTAGCAACAAAACGGTCAATGTAAGTGGGCCTATATTTTGGTAAAAATTATGTTTATTTAACCTGCGCTGTCATCCAATAAACGTTGTCACCTGCCTTCTGCACAACTCTGTATATAGAGTGTTAACCAGCAGTTGAATATCTAAAAACAAATAGACTTTATATAAAAATGGAGAATTTACATGGAGATTTGGTACGAGTGGGCTACCAAGCTGTGCATCAAGATTAAATTTAAAGGGCGGTGTTGAGAATAAGGTTTTACGAATTTCTTTTTGCTACATGATCTTTATGGGAAACCAGATGTAATAATAGCAGTTAAGTCTCGATGGGCAGGACATGTGGCACGAAAAAAGAATAAAGAGGACATGGAATCTTCCTTCAAAGAAAACCAGAGATAAAGCATCCAATAGGTAGGCCAAGAATGAGGTGGGAGATTGAGGGAAGTATAGTGTACAGGAGAAGATCGGGGGCTCAGATTAGCGATGTATTCAGAGCTGATGTCCGTGCGGCCATTAACCTATGGGTTCGATAGTGCGAGTTAGTTAGGATGGTTAAGACTATAGTAACCCATTTATTTTATGTCTTAATGAAAAAAAAGTTTCCCCATTATGACATAAAAATTATAATTCCTTAAAACACCTTAAGATTTCGTCAGTTCCATATTTTCCTCCAGTTATAGAGGGGCCATTTCAATGAAATTCTCATAATCTAATCTACCGTTTTATCTTATACATAAAAAAACGGAATTTGAAACAATTTTAAATTTTATAAAATATCCCAGTCCACTATTTTTCACAGTTATATAAGCACCAATCTACTAAAATACAATTTCTTATCTTCCCGTGTAAGTATAAAACTGGTGACATTTCGTAACGAATGTTATAAGTTATATTACAGCAGACAAGATAGGAAACTTTGTGTTTCAGAATATGGGGAACTTATTTATCTGTAAAATAAATAACTTTTTTTTAAATTTGAAAACTATTTTATATCCCACATTTAAGAAGTAACAAGGAGAGATAGAGATAGAGATAGAGAGAGAGTGAGGGGGAGAGAGAGGGATAGAGTGATAGAGAGGTAGAGAAAAAGAGAGAGAGAGGTAGAGAGAAAGAGAGAGAGAGAGAGAGAGAAGAAAGAGAAAGAAAGAGAAAGAGAGAAGAGAGAGAAAAAAGAGAGGTGAATATCAGTTCATTAAGAAGGAATGACTGAAGTTAATACTGTGTCGAATGGGGACATTCAAGATTTGGCTCTTAGCGACGATCTATATGTGGGCACTGGGTTTCACATTCTTTCTTCTCATCATCCATAATACAGTACACATAGGCTATACTACATACAAGCACTCCTCTCTAAATAAAATGCAATTACACATCTACATATAGAGGTCTGCCGAAGTGGTGCATGAATTGAAATAGACATTAACGACATCTCTCCACCTATGCGGAACCTGAAGCAAGAAACATTCAACGGGTAGCGTTAGAACACGCATTTGGTAGTGACCAGACTGCGAAAAAAGTCATAGAAACAAAAGAAATAACGCGTGATGCTAGTTTGTTAACAAGTGCTAGAGACTAACTCCTAACTGTTTTCCTTGAATTTGTTGTTTTTCTTCAGATGCTCTTAGAACATACTCAATTCTAATTCTTATTTAAATTCTAGTCACAATAATTCTAGGTCCCTTATATTGACTTATACACACACACACACACACACGTGTGAATGTGTTCCTTTAGTCTGCGGTTTAAGGCATCATGTCTTAGGACAGAACTGCAGAACTTGCGCTAGTTAGTCGCCGTGAGGAATGCAATTTTCTCATGGAATTTTAGTCAGTGTGGGACCGGTACCCGCCCAGCATTATGAGAAATTTGGATAGCTGCTATAAGTAGCCGCTCCAGGTTAAGAAAACCAACTATAATGGTTGGGGAACTCAATATTCTCACCAGATGTCACTCGGACACTGGCTGGATGATCATCGACTTCTGTGATTAAAACATGTATATATATATATATATATATATAGAGCGTAGTGGTTAAAGCACTGAGCTACAAGCCGGAGGGTCGAGGGTTCAAGTCCCGTTGGGGTCAGGATTTTTAAACAGACCCAAACCCTCTGGCGGCACTATGGCCCTGGGGTCGACTCAGCCTCTAACGGAAATGAGTACCAGATGCTTGTTCTGGGGGTAAAGGCGGCCGTCACTCAGGGCTGACAACCCGGCTGACATAAAGTGCCGATTGTATAGAAAAAGTGGGAGCCTTAACCTCCTACTACCCCAAGGGCCTCCGGGCCTGTTGTGGGATCACTTAAAAATATATGAAATTAAGAAAGTTTTGTTGGGTTTTCCGCGTCATGGTTTCATGCTCGGCCTCTGGCCACTGATTCCGACGTTTCGACATGATCCCACATGCCATTATCAAGGAATGATAAGTTCGAGTTACAGGTTTATGTCTTATATAATTAAACACATAGAATTTTCTCTGTGGTCCGTTTCCGAAGCCGTACACCTTCCAAGGTTTAGTTCTTATGTAGTTAAACACCTTATTAATCATATTTATATCCGCGAAAATCTGCAAATATTATTATATATATATATATATATATCAACTTTAATTATTGAGGCTACAATTATCAATATCTCTCTTACAAATTTGTATTTAATAAAATATGTAATTCATTCTCGTCATTGCTTGTGAGAGTCCATTTCACCTGCCGAGCCATCCAACTGGATAAGAAAAAAATATTGGTCAATTGATGCAATAGTGAACATCTTGTACTTGTAAGCCCATGTTTCCCTAACAGAGATTTAGGCGTTCTCCCCCTACAGGGAAGAAATTAATAGTGAACATATGACGTCAAAAATTAAATAATTCTGAGGAAGTCCAAAATTACCCAGAATGCTTAAGAATGTGACACCCGTATATTCTAATTCTACTGCAAATATTTGTATTTAAAAACATGGAATTAAAAAATTAGGAATGCTATACGACACAGGATCCTGAACTATTTTTATACGCCAAGGAAAAGGATTTGATATTATCGGATTATGTTGACTGTCAAAACCTCGCGTTAAATTTCACAGCACAAATAAAATAATCCCATGATGCATTGCAAGTGCAAATAGACGCTTTCGTACATCAGATAGAAGCTTTGTCACAGAAATTTCAAGAAAACCAGGAAAATGAGAAAAAAACCACACTACTGGTAACACATCTAATAAGGAACAATTTTCCATTTTCCTAATAGGCGTCTAAATTATGGAATAATAGGCATAAAGAACCAAAATACAGTTCCCAGTTTCATATTAACTCAATTTTAACCGGACATGGAAAATTTCAGGCATATTTATATAAATTTAAAAATATCAAATGCAACTTGTAAATGTGGAGAAGGTAGACCTATTCAAACAGTCGAACATGTTCTATTTAATTGTCCAATGTTGTGGTTTGAACGTTACAAACTTGAATCATATTTGAATTTCAATGAAAAAGATTATTCCAGTCCTCTTTGTCATATTGTTAACAACGAAAAATGTTTTAATTACTTATTTTCTTTTCGAAATAGTGTTTATTCTCAACTATAATTTAATTTTACTGTGTTCATCTTTGTTATAACCTTATAACATTGTTATGTAATTGTCTTATGTTCTGTATTATGTTAATTTACTTCATAATGTTACATAATTATAACCCTTATATACCGTAAGGTAAAAAAAAGGGGTTTCCATATATTGGATGTAATAAAAAATCCAATATTACGAATATGTATGAACTGTTTTCACTGTTGTCCAACACAATTACTGATATGAGATATTGAGTTTCGACAGTAAAAAGTTCAATTTAAATAAAACTGATAAAGTCAATATTTGTAATCAATGGAAATGGAGATATTCCTAGTGAATTTTGTAACTATTTTCTCTATAAGATATCCTGCTACTTTATAATGCGTACCAAAGAGCATTATAAACTAATTCTTTGCAGCTATACTCGCATTAGCGTAATAATTAAGTTTTATCTACTATTTATATAGTTTTATATTAGCAACAACTAACACCTAAAAAAAAAATAATATAAATAAATAATAAAATAATATTGAAACAGAAAAGTATTGATAATGAGTTTGGAAATACAACAATAATAGAAAATTAATAAGATTTAATAGAATGCATATTTAAAAATATTCTGTGCCCGAGTAAAACCATACGCTACTTTACGTATCTCATAATATTGTATTTATATCACATATAAAATGGATTTTTGGATACAATCAATAAGAATTTCAAGAAGGGATAAGGCCAGAAACAGCACAATAAGGAAAATTATGTATGTTGAAAAACATATTAGGAAAAATAGAAGGAAAACGTTTGAAATGGTATGGACACCTTATAAGAATGGAAGAAGAGATAATACCAAAGAAGATCATTAACTGGAAAGATAATGGAAGAAGTGGAAGAGGCAGGCTAGAGAACATTGGATGGAGGTAGGAGAAGTATGGAAGCTAGAGATTTGAGGGAAGAAGAAGATGCTCTAGACAGGAACCTCTGGCGACAAATCACTTTGGCTTCAAGGAGAGAAACACTGTATTGTGGAATATTCCTAATAAAAACATATCTTCAAGTAATTGAATATTAAAGGAAACAAAATTTGTTCAAATTCTTCACACAGCTTGCTATTCAATTCGGTGTATTTTTTATGTTACTAGTATTGGAATGCCCTAAATTTGTATTAACAGGGAGAGAGAAACTTTTTAATGGGCGTTGCCAGTATACACTTAAAATAGCTTTATCCTTTCATACCTGTAACTGGAAACTGATGCCCTACATAAAGGGCAAAGAGAGAAAGAAAATAAAGGAAGCTTCTCCAGTTTTTAAACAATTATCAACTTGTGTTGACACTGTCATACTCTGTCCACTTTGAACAAACAGAAAGCTTGGGACATATGTACATACAGGTGTAGACTCTTGACTCCCACACACTACCATTCATCAAGAATTCCTTCAATCATTACTTATTTTCTTTCCTTGAAGCAAAATGAAAACCAAGACGTCTCGCATTAAGAAATAGCGATGCACTGTTTGGAATCATCCTCCGTGAAAATGTGTGAATCCTTCCAGAAATTTTGATGCTCTAAGCATGTTGATTCACTTATTTATTCATCTGTCAACATATGTTAGTGGCTTCACTTATGCAAATTCACAAAATAACTCGGTTTTACCAGTGACACATGTGTTTAATTTCCTGTTAAACACATTTCAGATTCTTGAAGTGTAGCACACTGTAATTAATATAAACTTTTTAGTTGTTTTTAATGAGAAGGATTATAAATTATTTATTAACAAATCATATGATTTTTACAATTCATCATTAACTCTTTTATTGTAATCAACATTTTCTTTAAGAAGCGATAGCTATTTTATTACAGGACAATCTGGTTTTACTATTTCATCAATACATTCTTCCTCAATTATTGAGCTATTTTATTAGAGGACAATCTGGGTTTACTATTTCATCAATACATTCTTCCTCAGTTATTGAGCTATTTTATTAGAGGACAATCTGGGTTTACTATTTCATCGATACATTCTTCCTCAATTATTGAGCTATTTTATTACAGGACAATCTGGGTTTACTATTTCATCGATACATTCTTCCTCAATTATTGAGCTATTTTATTACAGGACAATCTGGGTTTACTATTTCATCGATACATTCTTCCTCAATTATTGAGCTATTTTATTAGAGGACAATCTGGGTTTACTATTTCATCGATACATTCTTCCTCAATTATTGAGCTATTTTATTACAGGACAATCTGGGTTTACTATTTCATCGATACATTCTTCCTCAATTATTGAGCTATTTTATTAGAGGACAATCTGGGTTTACTATTTCATCGATACATTCTTCCTCAGTTATTGAGGAAGAATGTATTGACGAAATAGTAAGTCCAGATTGTCCTGTAATAAAATAGCTACCCCATCTTAAAAAAATGTTGATTGCAAATAATTAAGGAAGAATGTATTGATGAAGTAGTAAAAATATGATCCTGTATTAAAATAGCTACCGCATATTAAAGAAAATGTTGATTGCAAATAGAAGAGTTAATGATGAATTGTAAAAATCATGTGATTCGTTAATAAATAATTTATATTCCTTCTCATTAAAAACAACTAAAATTGTTTTTGTTAATTACAGTGTGCTACATTATTACTGTGAATTTCTTATATTCCTCTTATGAGCATAATAGGTCTATATTTGGATGCTCTAAATCCCCAATTTATTTTATTTAAAAAACGTAAACATTGATTCCAAGTGAAATATTTTGCACTGATATTAATTTTTGGAGATTAGTATGGAAATTCACTACCAAAGGCCTATTAAAAAACACCAAAAAACGAACAAATAACTGTTACAGAATTTTATTATATATATATATATATATATATATACGTGAGAAAACATTACGAGAAATACGGAAAAGATTAATTAGAATTTGACGTAAAAATAAAATAATCTGAATTCTTCAAAGATAATCGTGAATAGTGGCAAAAGAAAAATTTCCAAATTTCAGAATTACCAAAGTATCAGAATAGTGTGGTTACGTTACCTCATTCGGTATCACGGTCTCAAATGCTCTGCATTATCCAAAACTTAAGATAAATTTCGTTACGTAAACTAAAAATATAGTAACGTATCCAAATCCTAATCTAACCTAACCAAATCCCAATATAACGTACCCAAATATATCGAAACTTAAAAGGAAAAATTAAAACGATGTAGGGTATAGTAACGAACAATGTCCTTATATGTCACAATGCAACAAAATGTTACCTTAAACATAGTAATGTAATCGATAGAATTGGGTATAATTTACAATCTGTGGTCGTAAAGTTCATAATCTGATATCTGCCTAATACGTACAGTGCACTATGTCTCTAATAATAACCCAATTTTATGCAAGGAAAAGTAAACGAAAAAGAGAGTTGTTAAAATATTAACAATTAATACTAGTAAATTAGGGCCTATATATATGAAATTTCACAAAGGAACGGAGGCAAATATCTCATGATAATAGGCCTATACCAATAAACTGGGAAACTATAAATATATACTATTTTTTTCGCGGATGGTCTGGAGCTGTTGCGCATCTCTAGAATGTAATTTACAAATTTCAGTCAATAATCTCAATCAAATTTATTAGTAAATAGACATTTTAGCAAAAAAAAAACATTATTTCTTACGGATGCGAAGCAAATTGTTTTAATCTGAATTTTTGAAAATACATTTGAATTACTTTTTTGGAAGTTTGGCTTCAACTAGTCCTCAACTTAAACAACTGATAGACAATGAGGCGATAACGCAGATATTTTTCATCGGAGACTTTCGACTCCTTATGTTAAATTGCATAGTCTATGCACATTCGGAATTCTATTCCGATTTTGTACACATTTTAATATTACGAATCGTTAAAGTAAAATGCTTAAGGGGGGTGATGGCTGAAAAATTGACCATTTGAGATCAAAATTGGATTTTTTTTGTACTAAAAAATTGCCTGTACTCTAATGTATATGTTGGAAAAGTTTCAGAGGCCTATGGCGCTTCTAAGTGCTCTAAATTTTGTACACATTTTTATTACGAATCGATAAAGTTAAATGTTTAAGGGGGGCGATGGGTGAAAAATTGAGCATTTGAGATCAAAATTGGCATTTGTTTTGTTTTTTGTACTAAAAAATAGCCTGTACTCTAATGTATATGTTGGCAAAGTTTCAGAGGCCTATGGCGCTTCTAAGTGCCCTAAATTACGTCAGAGTTAAAAGGCTGCGCCAGTTAAATACTGATAAATACTATCTGCATGCAAATCTTTAAACTTGTTTTTCCAAACTTTTATTTTCACTGCATTTTTGTACATTCAAAATTGAATGGAATTCAAAAAATTTGTCCTAGAAGGTTCAAATTTTTATTACATGTCCCAAAACCAATGAGTAAGAAAGTCGTGTATAGGTTTCATGATTGAAGTAGTATTTTAAGAAATAAAAAAATAAAATTTATGCAATTATTAATTTTTTTTAATTCCTGGCATGAAGTATAAGATTTTTTTTTCTCCCTTTGTATTCACATTAATAGAATTCTAATGCATGATGTTTTTCTAAATATTTTAGGGGTCTTGCGTAGAAAAAAATCAGAGATTTTACTATAAAATTGTGGAACCCATTTAATTATAATATATGCATTTTTTTTAAATATATTATTTAATAACGCATAAAATAAGTGTCTTACAATAATGAAACTTAAAGACATCATTATGTATCATGCTGTGAATGTTTGTACAAAACATCAAGTCTCTAGTTAAAAAAATGTAGACAATACAAAATGTCACCATCACCCCCTTAAGGCACGGTAACATTATAAATTAAATATAATTGACAAAACAAATATCATACACAATATTTTTTTCCGAGAAGATATGCCTCATTAATATAATTTTTAATTATATACAAGAAAACTTTTCAATACGAAGCAAAACTTATTATTTTTTAGAGAATTAATTCCAAAATTGTTTGTCTCTGACTACTGTGGTAGACCTATTTATACAATTCCTGACAAATGTCTGTGTTTTTCATTTTATCAAAGTTCTCGTTGATAAGAGCTTTCCTATTTCCTCTCTACCTAAGTACACAAAGAGAAAATCTTCATAGCAGAGACTCGCACAATATTGTATTCTATAGCAGATAAAATAATGAATGTCATTTCCGTAAACGCAAGAAGATGCCATAATTGTGCAACAAACAGGCCGGTGGAGAAAAAATGCAGAGAGGAACATAGGGACTTATTTTATTTAGTCAATGGCTTGCACGCAGGGGTACAAATCGTGTTATTACAGACCACTGATTTCATCCTGTATGTCTTAATGCCAGCGGCGGCTCGTATTTTACAGCTAAGTGACAGAATATTAAATATGTATCTACATTCCATTTATATAAATCTTCAGAAAATAACAAATTTAATAGAAAAAATAACACCGATTTCGGATATCGGACTTCTGACTTTTCCCTCGTCTGTAAGGGATATTCCAGAAAAATGAAGATACCAATGATCCCCGAACACGTTTCAGGTCAACGCCATTCAAATCATATTCCTCATGATAAAAATCATTGGAAATACGTATTAGAAACAAACAAACCAATGCCTATTTACTCTATCCGCTCTTAAAGTGATCACCATCAAAACAAAACCATGTGACCTGCTCGCTTTTCATTGGTTATGGACACCGACGTACTTGTAGAAGCAATATCCTTCCGCCATTAGCACCACAATTACTGTCACTTATGACAGGGAGATGACGACACAGCAACAGAAAACTTGATACTTTCAGTCATTTTGTTTCATGAGAATCTTCTGAAGCATGACTCAAATGCATCACCCATATATAATAAACTATTTTGTGTTATGATTATTGATTAGGTATATTTTAGAATATTTTGTAGGCTATGTTTTGAACATTTATATTTTAATTCACGAAGAATAACAAGTATATTCAGAGGACATTGTTTTAATTTAATGAATGGAACTACTTTTTTAAGTACTTATTGCTTCTACAACGTACGTCGGTGTCCATAACCAATGAAAAGCGAGCAACTCACATGGTTTTGATTGACTAGGTTCACGTTAAGAGCGGACAGGGTATATATAGATCCTTAGAAATAACATGGGCTTCATAATATGCTTATATAAATAATCAAAAAATGGATAATGTATAAGCACCTGTAAGATGCTGAATGATTATAATATACATTTTATTAAAGTTGGATGTGCAAATGTTGGTTTAACTGTACACTAGCACATTATATATAACAAGTAACAGTTAAAAAAAAAACTAAAGAACACACTTTATTAGAAAACTAAAATATGAAAAATAATTTTAATTTCCAGTACGCTTGGGATAAAATAAAGTGGTCAACAAAAAATCATCTCCAACACATATAGAATAAAATTAGAGTTATCAACAAAAAGAAAATAATTTTACCATCAAAAGCGTGGGCTGCTCTATATTAATTAATATATTTGATAATAAACAGATATTGGTAAAAGTAAGCTCTCTAAGAAGAAAATGTAAAAATCATAAAAATTACCCCACGCTTTTGATGGTAAAATTATTTTCTTTTTTTGATAACTCTAATTTTATTCTATATGTGTTGGAGATGATTTTTTTGTTGACCACTTTATTTTATCCCAAGAGTACTGGAAATGGAAATTAAAATTATTTTTCATTTTTTAGTTTTCTAATAAAGTGTGTTCTTTTAGTTTTTAAAACTATTATTTATTATTTATTTTTTATTTTTTAGTTTTAATATTTTACAGAATAAGATAAAAATGTAAATATCTTTAAATTCGATACTATTGTATTATGAGCTAAAAGTAATACTCTTCTATAAAAAAACCCTCCCAGCCGGATTTGAACCAGCGACGTATGGATTACTGAAATTATATAAAAAGTGATCCCTCAACAGGCCCGGAGGCCCTTGGGGTAGTAGGAGATTAAGGCTCCCACTTTTTCTAGACAATCGGCACTTTATGTCAGCCGGGTTGTCAGCCCTGCGTGACGGCCGCCTTTACCCCCAGAACAAGCGTCTGGTACTCATTTCCGTTAGAGGCTGAGTCGACCCCAGGGCCATAGTGCCGCCAGAGGGTTTGGGTCAGTTTAAAAATCCTGACCCCAATGGGACTTGAACCCTCGACCCTCCGGCTTGTAGCTCAGTGCCTTAACCACTACGCTACGGCGTGCCCCACTGAAATTATATACCACTAAGAATTCACTGCTCTACCAACTGAGCTGTTACAACGATTGACTAAAAACTCGACAAGTCCGCAACCTATTATACCAGTTTTCATTTCTTTGATTTTCGTATGATTCTGGCCAGGATTTTTAAAACAAAGTGTGAAATTATTGTATTGTCACGGGTCCTCTACACGTATACAAAGCTTCAAGTCGATCCAATGTTTCTAAGTGGGTGAAAATCGCGTTGAAAGATTCCGTTAGATTGATACAAAAACACGTTTTTTGATTTTCTGATGATTATGGCCAGGATTTTAGAAAATAAATATGACATTATTGTATTGTCACTGGTCCTCTACAAGTATACAAAGTTTCAAGTCGATCCAATGTTTCTAAGTGGTTGAAAATCGCGTTGAAAAATTCCGTTACATTTATACAAAAACACTTTTTGATTTTCTGATGATTATGGCCAGGAATTTAGAAAATAAATATGAAATTAATGTATTGTCACGTGTCCTCTACAAGTATACAAAGTTTCAAGTCAATCCAATGTTTCTAAGTGGGTGAAAATCGCGTTGAAAGATTCCGTTACATTGATACAAAAACACGTTTTTTGATTTTCTGATGATTATGGCCAGGATTTTAGAAAATAAATATGACATTATTGTATTGTCACTGGTCCTCTACAAGTATACAAAGTTTCAAGTCGATCCAATGTTTCTAAGTGGTTGAAAATCGCGTTGAAAAATTCCGTTATATTTATACAAAAACACTTTTGATTTTCTGATGATTGTGGCCAGGAATTTAGAAAATAAATATGAAATTAATGTATTGTCACGTGTCCTCTACAAGTATACAAAGTTTCAAGTCAATCCAATGTTTCTAAGTGGATGAAAATCGAGTTGAAAGATTCCGTTACATTGATACAAAAACACTTTTTTCTGATGATTATGGCCAGGATTTTAGAAAATAAATATGAAATTATTGTATTGTCACGGGTCCTCTACAAGTATACACAGTTTCAAGTCGATCCGATGATTTTAAGTGGGTGAAAATCGCGTTGAAATATTCCATTGCATAGATAGATAGATAGATAGATAGATGGATAGATAGATAGATAGATAGATAGATATATAGATAGATATATAGATAGATATATAGATAGATAGATATATAGATAGATAGATAGATAGATAGATAGATAGATAGATAGATAGATAGATAGATAGATAGATAGATAGATAGATAGATAGATAGATAGATAGATAGATAGATAGATAGATAGATAGATAGATAGATAGATAGATAGATAGATAGATAGATACAGGTCAAGCTAATATAAAGCGTGTAAAATAATTAGTTTTCCGTTTTAATTTTTTTTACTGATACATTTGATTAAATTTATTATCCAACATGAAGCAAGTAATACAAAAAGTGCAGTTGCTATACCTTTGGATTGCCATCGATAAATTACACTTGAAAACTAGGATATTACCTAAAGGGGATAAATGTACGCTTACACTCGTTGCAGGGCAGGACATCATGACGTATAGATACATGGCAGGTGTAGAATAGAATAGAATATGGAATTTATTGCCTTTTTTTTCAGAATAAAGAAAATACATATGCATTTACATTGCGCACGGGCCTGCTTGGCCGTACGTGCATTATTTTTCCATGAATAAAAAAAAATAAAACTAATAATATAAACAAATACCTACAAGTCACAGGTACATCCGACATAACAAAAATGCCTCACTTGAAAATCCACATTTTATAAGTTTTGGAGAAATACACGATGCAACAACTTCCATATGGGTCTGTAATTCGTAAGGAATTCCATAATTCATAACAAGGGCTCGCAAGTTGAGGACCTGTAAAATGCCTATAAAAGACCTTTAAACACCTGAAGATGTCCTACAAAATACCTAAAAACTGGAAAAAAGAGGTAAAAAGTGTTGCAGTTGCTAGCGAGTGAATAAAGAGAACCTCGCTGCCTTCACCATCTTCTCGAGGTAATTGTCACAAAATGGCAACTACTTACAAAATTTGAAGTCGAAATACAATAGTTCAGGCGGTCAATAGGCTGGTGGGTAAAAATAACGTAATAGTTTGTGAGGGTTCAATAGTTTCTCGTGGAATAAAAGTGTTTGGAATGTGAAAAGCCTTTAGAAAGTAAAACTAGGTAGTGTTTTCAAAAGACTTTGGAACTGAGACTAGATTCTGCAGATTCTTGAATTATACATATTGTATAAATATAGTATTAATAAGCTCTTAGTTTATGCTGATGATGTAGTACTATTGGGCGATAGCGAGGAGATACTAAAAGCCAACATGTACACACTATTGAGTAACACTTAGAAATTGGGACTGGAAGAAAATATCAATAAAAATAAATTATATGGTCACACATAGAAATACATCATATAATTGAACTGGACAGTTGATGAAAAATGATGGAAATTTTGAGGAAGTGGCCGAATTCAAATACCTAGGAACAATAATCACAAATAGGAATGAGATGCACAAGGAAATTAAACATAGGCTCAATTCTGAAAATGCGTGCTATTATGCATTACAGAGACTTTTGATGTCCCAACTCTTTCGAAAAAGCGTTAAACTGAAAATATATAAAACTACTATTCTACCAGTTATATTATATGGGTGCGAAACATGGACTCTTACTTTAAGGGAGGAAAGGAGATTACGAGTATTTGAAAATAAAGTTCATACAAAACAATTTGGACCAAAGAGAGATGAACAGACAGGTGATTGGAGATTACTTCATAACAGTAAATTACAATGGTCGTTATAGGAAGCCTGATATAATAACAGTTAAGTCTCGTAGACTGCGACGGGTAGGACATGTGGCACGAATAGGGAACGAAAGACGTACATGGAAGCTTCATGTAGGAAAACCATAGAGAAAACGTGCAGTTGGTAGACAAAGAAGGAGGTGGGAGAATAACATTAACTATGATTTGAGGGAAGTAGATTATACAGGGAATCATTGTAAAATAATAGCTCAGGATAGGGATGTATGGAGAGCTTATGTCCACGCGGCCATTAATCTACAGGTTCGATAGTGCCAGGGAGTGAGTGATAGTAAAAAAAAAGGTAACGTTGCAAAAGAAACATGACCTAAAGAATAAATTTATTCAACTTCCGAGACCTATTCATAAATAGGCCTATATTACAATTTCATTCCAATATTTATAGGTTGTGAGTTTTCAGATTGAATGTAGTGACGAGATTCTCAACTTCAAATTGAACTCGCTTTCTGCTGTCTACGTGAGTCAATGTAAACAGCATAAACCATTGGTACTCAATCTAAGGAATAATTAATATTTTTTTGGTCTTTTAGACATTTAATAAATGTAATTAAAGAATTAAGCACAGAGATTATAGTAATTTTAATATTGATTTTCAGAAGCTTAAGCTAACCCGATTGGATTATACTTCTGTCATAAAAAGACACCCTTGACTGTAGCTTTTTACGTAATAGTTAACTATAGATCGACACACGCGACATGCTAATGTGATTTAAATGCTACATAGGTATTAGAGAACATACAGTATTACGAGAATAAAAAAAGTTCACGTAAGTTGAAAGTGTTGTGACGTTTTTTCAGTTTCTGAATAAGTTATGTGAGGTTGACTATAACTTGCGTTTTAGGACTCAATTGTGTAGCTATTCCCTTGTCTTTAAGGCTCTCTCCAACTTTAACCCCTTGACTGTGCTAAAGGGATTTGTCTCTGGCGATAAATACCAATTAGAGGGATTTGTTTCAAAGAAATCTGAACAAGCAAAACTAATATACAACAAGACGTTTTAAAAATAAAGCCGTTTAATCCATTTAATGCAGTGACGTGGGGGAGAAACGCCATTTTACATCAACAATAGCCAATTTCTAACTTTTACAGTGGGGTTCTATATTGTATACTATTTTTAGTGCATTTTTATAATTTTATTTAACACGAAAATACTATTAGCTTCATTTATTTTATAATTTAAACTGAACAGTAAAAATAAATGTATAGCAGACATAGGCCTATTAATAAATAACACATGCATATATAGCCTATTTTTTTTGTAATATTAACCAGTTAATAATAGTATTTATATAAAATATGTACGTTTCTGAGATTATGAAACAAGTGAATGTTTGGCGCACAAGCTAAAATCAAGGTAGGCCTACGTTAATTTTCTTACGAGTTCCGTAATGGAAAGCTAGTAAATGAATTGCATACATTGTTTAATGAAATTCTAAAATCATAAAATATGAATTATTAAAAAATTAAGCTAAATTTCCATACTAACGGCTTTTTCGTCATATAACATCATTAGAGCTGATTTAATGGTTGTGCAGGTCAACAGTCGCTAAGGAAATTTTATTTTATTTTACTGAAAATTATGAAATCAGAAATTAAAAATATGGATGGTGTACATGTCATATTTTTAGGGAAAGCCTGATCACAGAAGCTTTGTTGATTCCGGAAAAGTTTAAATTACTTTATTGTGAAAAGAATATCAACATATTTTTCATGGCAGTGAAACAACGTAATACCATAACTTAAAAAAAAAAACATAAATTACCGTTGTAGAATTTACTGCAAATCGAATGTATGTATACCTAGTTTTTGGCTATAAAAAGTACAAAAATATATATATATATATATATATATATAAATTATATATAATGTGTGCGTGGGTATGCTCATGACGAAATAACTGAATCGCGATCGTTTCTGGGACTGCATATAATCATCGTAATGTTATTTTGTGTTAGATCACATTCCTATTGTCTTCCGTTTAGTCTATATTTAAATAATATTTTAAAATTGTAATAAGTATGAATTTTTTGTACAATTTTACTATTCGCTGGTTGAGTGAAAGAGAAGGCCTTATGGCCTTAACTCTGCCAGCTAAAATAAAGCATTATTATTATTATTATTATTATTATTATTATTATTATTTGTCATGTGGCACCACAGCAATGATGAATGGAGTCTTATGGAACAGACATATAACCATAGGGGCACGCCTTAGCGTAGTGGTTAAGGCACTGAGCTACAAGCCGGAGGGTCGAGGGTTCAAGTCCCATTGGGGTCAGGATTTTTAAACTGACCCAAACCCTCTGGCGGCACTATGGCCCTGGGGTCGACTCAGCCTCTAACGGAAATGAGTACCAGACGCTTGTTCTGGGGTAAAGGCGGCCGTCACGCAGGGCTGACAACCCGGCTGACATAAAGTGCCGATTGTCTAGAAAAAGTGGGAGCCTTAACCTCCTACTACCCCAAGGACCTCCGGGTCTGTTGTGGGATCACTTTACTTCTACTTTACATATAACCAGAAAAAACAAGTTACAATATATAATTCAATAGTGAGAAGTACCTCACATATAGAACTGAAGTTTGGAAATTCAACAAAAACTTATGACGATGGAAATGGATTTCTTGAGGAGAGCAGCAAGATGTTCAAAATTAGAAAAAATAAAAAATAATGTCATACGAGAAAAAATGAATATTTAATAGATTTTATTAAACACAATGTGTACATTTAGAGTTTTCACCAGTCTTTTGTAATTTTGGTGAGAGGCTGAGTTCTGCTTTTGCATTTCATTAGGTGGTACTTGGAGATGGCTCGTCGTAAAGCTTACATCTGCAGTCCTCCTTGGAGTCGTGGTATGACGGATTCTGACATATTTTCCCGTGGAAACCATGCGCGGCGAAGCGTGTGTATAGGAGGCGAAGTTGGAACTTCGGTCCTTTCCACACAGTTTTCATCGTTTCTGTGTCCATTATTTCCATCGGTATTGCATTGGCTTTGTTTTGTCTCTCTTTGATGGCGTCTTTATATGCCTGGGTTTCTGGTAGATTGAAGCGAAGCTTGATGTCCTAAATGAAGTAGGGTTCATGTGCTATTCTGTAGGCGTAGCTATTTCTTGTGTACTTTGGGAGTACCAAGGCCCTCTTGAGATATCTGGCTTTGACATTCTCCAATTTCTTGAGGTTTTTCGCTGTTAGGTGAATCCAAATTATCTGAATACCGTATGTGGCCGCTGGTCCTACCTAGAGTTGGAACAGTGCCATCGCCGTTGGCAGGGACAGTCTCTGAAGCTTGGGGATGTCGAACACCGAATTTATTGCCGCTATGGTCCTGTCTTGTATATGCATGGTGAACGTTAGATATTCAATAGAAGATTATATAAGATATAAACAATTAAATTGTTATGGGCACGTACGAAGAATGCAAGAAGAAAGTTTACCCAGGAAAACATTGGAATGGTGTCCACCTAGAAGAAGAAGGAAAGGAAGACCTCGAAACTAGTGGATGCAAGTAATAAGAACTGGAATGAGAACAAGAGAACTGGAGGACATGGAGTGGATGGATAGAGAAGAGTGGAGAAGAAAAATAAAACTATAGATACAGAAAGATGTGTAAACATTAAAAATCTGTAGCTATATAAATAAAATTATTATTATTATTATTATTATTATAACTATTATTGTTGTTATTACTATTATTGTTATTATTATTACTGTTATTATTATTATTATGATTATTATTATGATTGTTATTATTATTATTATTATTATTATTATTATTATTATTATTATTATTATTATTATTATTATATTAAATTCAGTCAGACTGACAAAACCAGTTATGTTTCATTTTCGGTATTGTAAAACAATATTGATTTAAATTGTGACTAGTTTCATTAGAATTAATATTGTTGATATCAGTTGGTAAGTGTATGAAGTACAGTACAATACAGTAGTGTTTGTAATTCGCGTCTGGTGACGTGTGAATCTGTTATTGACACACCTGCCCTTCACTACGTCGCCAATATCCTCCAATTTCTACTGCGTGGCTAGTGGCCACAAAAAATAATCCATTTGGACTTCAGAATGGTCATCGATGACCATAACATACAACCCGGGAGGCTGCGAATTCGATTCCTGGTGGAGTCCGGATTAAACTTCTGGTGGCACCATAGCTATGGAATAAACTCAGTTTCTATGGAATTGAGTACCAGACGGATATCACTGATCAACAAAAAGGAAACTTTTTTTTTGTCTCACAAAGAAAAATATGTGATTCTGATAGTATTTGTTCTCCTGAATTCAAATATGATATCGGTTTTTCTCCATCACGCAAGGTTTCCGAGAGACATTAATTTATAATTTCAAACAATTTAATATTTTCTACATTCGTAACTACACAATATTCGAACATTCGGACTCACCTAGAAAGTAAGAAATTACGATTTTCTTCTATATTTCGCCTGTGGAGCATCCTCTTGATGGTCCAACAATAATCGGCCAGCATATTAGGATTCCATTTGCCTTGATATCTCTTTTTCATAGCTGAAGTCTCCTGAGTTAGCTCATTTGGTTTTATTTTACAATGGACAAATAGACGAAAAAACGTTTATTAAAAAAGTAAATATTTAAATCCATTAACTGAAATTGAAATAAAAAAAAATCTGTGGGTGATGGAAAAATTCCAAATACAAATTTGAAAACACGATAAAAAACTTCATTAAGTACAACTATTGGTACTCATAAGACAAAAATCATGTTAACCAGTGTATTTAGAGATACAGGCGGCGATCATATAGGGCAGAAAATCCGGATGGCATATCCTGCTGATTATTCAGAAAGGAGGGAGCCTTAAATTCCTACAAGCAGGTCCTCTCAACGCCTATAGTGTTATCTCTTTAGTACTTTTTTAAAATTTTATTGCGACTCCTTAGAAAGAAAATTAAACGAGTGCTGTATAACTGTAATAATCGGCCGCGGTGAACTAGTGGTTTTGCTCCTTGCCTCTGGTCTCGAGGGTCGCGGGTTCAAACCCGGGCGGGATCGATGGATTTTTTAGGACGGAAAATTTCAAGGAGTAAGCCCTCCGGGTGGGACTTTAAGCCGTGGGTACCGAGTGTGAAGATTTTCAGTCTCATAAAAGATCATTAAGCCTAAATAAAGAGGCCTCTAAGCACAATTTACCGACTTCAACGTCATATTATTACATTGGTTGACTGCTAGATGACTTATTGAGTCGGTCTGTTGACCGCATGCCATTCTTGACATATGTGGGCAAATAAGGTAATTTAAATTAAATTAACTGGTCTAGTGTTCCTGACAGAGGAGAGGCTATGGAACGACATTGGAATAAGCTATTAGGCCTATAGATAGATAGATATAACTGATATAACGTTTAAAGAAATTATCTCAATATAAAATATAACTTATCAAAGGGACATTTTGCTTTCACAATAAATCTCAGGGAATGTAGGTTCTGCTGGTTTAATGGCCATCATCTCGCTTTTATTTCGAGGTTTGTGATAAAAACCACACTAAGATTTTTTCAGGGCGTAAAAAACGCTAATTATTGATTTCTTCAGAAGGTAAGTAAAAACTCGAGTTCCTTTACATACTTTTATAGAATTTGTTAGAAAATCAAATTGGAAATATTTTACGGGGTTGGGGCATAAGTAATGACAACTATTTTTTGTGACAATTTGAGCATGGATGAAAAATCTAAAATATACATATGAAAGAACAAGGGATAAATGGAATTTGAGGAATTTAATAACACGCCAACATTTGCTCATCATGTTTATTACGGTAATGTCATATCAATACAGTTTTCATGTTCCAGAATCATTACATCACATCTTTTATTTTTATCACACTTTATTTTTACTTTCTTCCTCACTCACTAACTCTCTCTCTCTCTCTCTCTCTCTCTCTCTCTCTCTCTCTCTCTCTCTCTCTCTCTCTCATTCCACAGGCCCTCAAAGTAGTCTCCTGCAACGTTCACAGCACGCTGCCAACGATGTGGGAGCCGCCGAATACCATCTGCTTCACCATTTTCTTCACCATGTGTGAATCTGATCATCTGTTGTCGAACAGGATTTGTAATGTCAATTCGTCTCCCAAACCGTAAAAAAGTAGAGTGAAAAAATGAAAAGGTGTGATGTAATGATTCTGAAACTTGAAAACTGTGTTGATATGGCAATTACCTTAAGAAAGATGAAGAGCAAAATGTTGGTGTGTTGTTAAATTCCTTAAATTTCGTTTATCCCTTGTTCTTTCATAGGCCTATGTATATTTTAGATTTTTCACCCACGCTCAAATTCTCACAAAAAAGTTGCCATTACTTATGACCCAAATGCCGTATAATCGAGAATTGTTGGTCGTTTCACGCATAGTTTTCGAATCGTTACACTAATGACTCGAGACATTAGGGATGATTTTATAATAAACTTGCTAACTAATCTAACGAGAAAAGTAATTTTGTAATTTTATAAAATAATAGTTAAAGAGCATGTAGCATTTATGTTCCTACGGTTGTTTAATATTTTGAATCTAACATATTTTAGTAGCTCGGAGGAATGTTCTCATAAGATTTTCTGTGATTTTATTTTCGTAAAAGCAAAAAATTCAGGGTTACATGAAATGAGATTGCTTTGACAGTTGACGGATAGCAGCGACGTGGAATATATTAGAACCGAAACAAAATAGAAAAGAAAAAGGAGATTCAAAAAGTTAAAGCCTTGTGATAAAGTGAGAGTGACAAAAGTGATCATGTTTATTAGAATAAGGAAAAATATTTGTATTTCATATTTCAGTCTGTAACATCCCATTACAAGTAATTATAATCTGAATATGCATCATGTATTTACAAAATGTATTTCATCAATTTCAAAAATTAATTGTCTGTATCACTTTGTCCTTGTGGCAATCCTCTAATGAGGAAAGTTATATATAATAAAAAAGTTCCCAATAATTACACTGAGCAACAAAAAAGGAACTTTTTTTTTGTCTCAGAAAGAAAAATATATGATTCTGATAGTACTTGTTCTCCTGAATTCAAATATGATATCGGTTTTTCTCCATCACGCAAGGTTTCCGAGAAACAGGAATTTATAATTGCAAACACTTTAATATTTTCTACATTCGTAACTACACAATATTCGAACATTCGGACTCACCCAGAAAGTACGAAATGACGATTTTCTGCTATATTTCGCCTGTGGAGCATCCCTCTTGATGGCCCAACAATAATCGGCCAGCATATTAGGATTCCATTTGTCTTGATATATCTTTTCCATAGCTAAAACCAGTTGAGTTAGCTCATTTGGTTTTATTTTACAATGGACAAATGGACTAAAAAAAATATTTTAAAAAATAATTATTTAAAACCATTAATTGAAATTGAAATAAAAAAAACTGTGGGTGAAAGAGAAATTCCGAATACATATTTGAAAACACGATACAAAATTGCATTACAACTATTGGTACTCATGACACAAAAATCATGTTGACCAGTGTAATAGGCCTAAATAATAGTAATTAGGTAAAGTGATCTCTTGCGTCTAGTCCCGACGGTCGCGGATTCAAACCTGGCCAAAATTGATGGATTTTTAGGATAGAAAAATCCAATAAACATGTCCTCCGGGAGGGACTTTAAGCCGTAAAAGAACCATAATCCTGAATAAAAAGGCCTCTGTGTAAAATTTAACTGACCTTCATCCATCCAAGTAAGACCTTAGTTACCTACTAGATGTCTCTTTGAGGCGATATCCTAACCACATGACACTCGTTGGCATCTATAGGTATATAAGTGTAACTAAATTAGCTTCTGAAGAAACTCCCGCTAGGGAGCACCCAAGTCCCCACAGTGACGTATGAGGTACATACACATATACACACAATGTGATCTTACTACAGGCCTTAGTAAGCCCTTTAGGTAGTAAGAAGTTAAGGCTATACATTTTCTATATAAACAGCACTAGATGCCAATTACGTTATGCGTCACGGTCATATTTACCTCCAGAACAAGCGTCCGGAACTCATTTCCGTTAGAGGCTGAATCGATTCCAGGGGCATCGTGATTCTATAAATTTCGAGACAGTTTAAAAATCGTTACCTCACCGGGACTCGAACCCTCGACCTTACGCTTTGAAGTGTATTGCCAATAATAATAATAATAATAATAAATAATAATAATAATAATAATTTATTTATATACAGAATTTTAATGTTTGCACATCCTTCTGTGCCTAAAGTTTTATTTTTCTTCTCCACTTGTCTCTATTCATCCACTCCATGTTCTCCAGTCCCCTTGCTCTCATTCCAGTTCTTATTTCTTGCATCCACGAGTTTCGAGGTCTTCCTTTCCTTCTTCTTCCAGGTGGACACCTTTCGAATGTTTTCCTGGGTAACCTTTCTTCTTGTATTCGTCGTGCGTGCCCATACCAATTTAAATGCTTATATCTTACATAATCTACTATTGGAAATCTAATATTCATTTTTTCTCGTATGACAGTATTTTTTTTCTAATTTTGAACATATTGCTAATAATAATAATAATAATAATAATAATAATAATAATAATAATAGCCGTATTTTCAAATTTTATTTCTTCCCCTTATACATATTTTAAGTGTCCCGACACATCTGAGGCATCTCGTCTTGTGCAAAGCTATGAGATTAGCGCTGAGTTGATTCTAATCGTATTAGGGAACAAATGTTATTTTGGAAATTCGGCCTGTATGAGATCGGTGTCCACTTAGCATAGTGAGAAATTTGGAAAGCTGTAACAAGTAGCGGCTCTAGGTTGAGGAACGGCTGGAGGACCTAACATTCAGACCATTTGCCAGCCCTATTCTGGCTATATGATCTTCCAACTCTATAATTGATGCATGTGGATGTAAGGCCAGGACCCAGAATGTACGTCAGACAAGTTTTCCATAAAAGGTTTGAAATATACTACAAGGACCTCGTGACTGTAATATGTTTAAACATAATTTATAACTACACTATGGCGCGACAAGCCAAGAAGGCTGCTGGTCTCTATATTAATTACAGAGATAGTCGATCATCCAGTCAATATAGGAGTAATATGTCAGCATGTCAGGTTCCCCAGTCGTTACAGCTAACTTTCTCAACCTGTAGCCGCTATTCAATGTAAATCTGAAGAGAAAAATATATGCCAGTATATTATATACCGGTGTACAGAACCAGAGATATTGGGTTCAAATCCCGATTTAGGCATATATTTTTCTCTTCAAATTAAATTTGTCATTGAGTGAGAAGTGATACATTTAACATTAAATATCGCTATTCAATGTACCTAACCAAATTCCTCACGTTAGTCAGTCCCATATTGGCCAAAGTTTCATGAAAAAATTTCTTCCCCTTGGGGACATGAACCAGGAAGAGTCCCGTAGCTCTCCAATAATGTATAATGTCTTATACCGCTTGGCTACGGCGCGGGACAATTTATAAACATAATATAATAACTCTCAAATCCAGTATGCATGTCAAGAAAAATAAGCATCACTCCTAACCACGTGACTATCAGGCGTATCCAGAAGAACAGGTGTAGATTTATTAAAATTTAACAACCCTGTGCACTTCGTCTAAAGATCTTGTAGAGCAATTTTTGTGTTATTTATATACTATAGAGAATGTCTAAATATCTAAAGTTACTACCACGTATTAGATATATTGAGCATATATCGTATCAATGATGTAGCATGAGTAATTATCATAAGAGGATTTGGAAATCAAGAGTGGGATTTGTTAGGACTATTTAACGAATAAAATTAAGCTGTTTGCTTACAAATCATTATTTAAATAGAGTTATTTTAAAATATTTATATAATGAAATGTAAATGGCGATGTTTGAAAAGAAATGAGAAATATTTGTTTATGTTCCATTTGTTCATTACTGCAACTTGATATTATTTATTGCCAAATAGAATCGCAATATTGTAACGATGCACCTTTGTGAAGAAAACATGAAACACATCAAACTGTATATTATAACTAACATTATAGATTATTATTAATTATTTTGTTAGGAAACATCTCAGTAAAATCATTATTTAAAAACACAATTGTTCAACACACAATTAAAAAATGTATAGTTCTAAGGAATCTGTTCACTATTTGCTATATTCAATGTTGGAGAGTCAGTCACTAAAAAAAAATATCTAAGCTGTTCAGAATATTAAAAAGGAGGAGCTTTCTTTATCACAAAAGCAGGAAGTAGTAAAGATAATTCGATAAAAAGCGATGTTGTAAAATAAAATTCATTCAACGTGATTGGTCATTGACTCCCATTTGGGGCATGAGTTAAATAGTCATCATAAATGGCATTATTACAGAGATTGTCTCATAAGTAATGTCATTTTTTAAAATAAAATCTTATTGGGAATGTTTTCTGATATAATCCACCGATGAGGTCTCGGGGTAGCGACGCTGCCTTGATGTAGGCCTATTAGTTTATGATTCGATCTCCGGTCGGGACAAGTTTTTCGGGGTTTTCTTCATCTGTAAGACAAATATCAGGAACATTTAAGGCCCAAACGTTCTCCTAACATCTTACCATAATCATCATATTCGCCATGTTTAGTGTGAATGTTTCATCTTAATATTGTGTTGTCTCGGAGGAAGCCCCGACATTAAGGTGATCATTCATTTGGGGAGACGGTCCATTTCTTTGTATGACATGTACCTATAAGATGAGAGGTTAAACTTGCTTAATGGAATGTAATACTACTTAGTAACAATAAACTACTCTTTATATTGTAGAGATCAATAGATTCTACAGTCTTCAACCATCTTTCAGCGAGGCTTTTTATCCGGCGACGGTACGAGTGTATGGCATTTTAAGAACCCATTGGCACTCACTTCCACAGCTTCAATTTTTCAAAATTTCACGCGAGAAATGGGCCATGGATCAAAACTGATGGAAATCTGAGTACCCAAGATCGGGACTATATGCTGAGTGTGATAGCAGTTATATTTCTCCCAATTCCTGAAATTCTGTTAAGATTGTCGTGCCGGTTTGTTTTGAACCCGCGACCCTCAAAATTCCATGAACTCATTCCAGTTGTAGAGAATAAAGATACGCATCATCTGCACCCCCGTTTGGAACAAACTCCCAGTGAATCACACCTTCAAAACTCCACCGAACACGCAATATTGCATTAAAAAGCCACATTACTTATAAGACAACCTAACAATTATAATTGGGCAATTATGTGTCGTTTTGTATTATTATTATTATTATTATTATTATTATTATTATTATTATTGTTATAAATAGGATAATTTAGGATAATTTAGGACTAGATATTTTTATTAATTATTTTAAATAGTAATATTATAGGTTTCATATTAGACAGAATATGTAATCAGATTTAACTTGACTAGCACAGTTAGGTCTATATAAAATCATATACAGTTACAGATAAGGTGCTGGAAACATCCAAAACGAAATATAGCCTAAGGATGAGAAGGTCAAGGTTTCGCATTCAAAGACAGCAGGACAAATGTACCGTTAGTGCCTATGAACTTACTATCTTGGTGAAAGAGAGAGAGAGATTACAGTTAGGCCCTCAGAGTGGGAGTGATATAAGCGAAAAGTGACTGAACGGGAGGGTGGTAGTTCTCAGCAGGGCTGTGGTAAGTCTGCACATGTTATTCTTAATAGGTTAAAGTAGGGGCTTTTGAAATGAAATCAAGATGGAAAGGGTTAGAAATAAAATTCAAGTAGTATGACGTAATATGGGTTGACCTCTCTCTCTTTCCCTCCCCCCATGAATATGTATTAGAATAAGTTAGGCTATTTTATTTATTTGTAATTAATTGTTTTTATTTATTTGTAATTAATTGTTCTTATAATTGTTAAATATAGATGGTTAGTTAATTAGTTATTTATTTGTCTCAAATACCCTCTATAAGTCATCAGCCATACCGCTCGGCTAACGTAATCCGTAGGTAAATCACACGATCTTACCGATCACTAGTAATCCATGGTCCAAAGGTCCTTTACGCCCAAAAATAGCTACCCCTAACTGTAACAGTGGTGAACAGCGGTGGTGATCACTAAATAATTTTTTATTATTTTTTATGATAGGGAAACGAACCCTTACAGTTCCTGGACCGTTTGGAATACGTTAAATATTAATATGTTGAGATACGTACAGTCAATTTAGTATAAGATTTATGTGAAACATAGGGACATTATTAATTGATATTGTTAATTAAAATTAATTAAACAACATGGCAAGAGAAAGAGAGAGACGTAGAATAATTCACACAAGGGGAACAATAGGTTTTTGAACATCCATATCTTGTAAGAATTTTATGTGCTATGGTTATCTTAAATGTTAAGATTTTGTTGATGCACCACGATTGAATGGCAAATTTTTCGTGGCAAATACATAAGAAATATGTTTGCGGGATTCAAGGTATGTGGGGTTGAGATGCACTTGATAAATATTGGAAATATTTAGGCACATAAAATTAGTATTTTACTTATTAGGAGGAGTGAATAGGATAAAAATATAAAACCAATATAGATTGGCAAACTCATTGCTGAAACGTAGCCTGAAACGTGGCCTCCTTTCGGGATATGTCGACGTATGCGAACCGAACTCGTGGCTTGTGGACGGGGATGACGCGCCATCATACTAACATGAATATTTTTGCCGATGGTGATTGTGACCAATAAAAATAGTAATAAAATAATTTCTCTGGAATAATAATTACAAATAGCATGAACTAATTACCTTCGTGGAAAATTACTTCCATATAATACTGAAATACAAATGGTTTAAATGTCTCGGGTTATTAATTACCTCAGGGCAACTCAAGCGATACCAACATATGACCGAAATGTTGAATTAAATGAGAAAATTTAGTAACGTTGTATAGGAATTATTTTTAGATCTTTCCTGCGAACAGATCATTTCTGCAGGCGTTGGAAAACATATTAAATATGGAGATTAAATAAATAAACGGACTGTGTCACTCCTATGTTGGCAATACTAAATGTCAAGTCGAAATCATACCGACGTTGTTTAAATTAGTGGAAAATGACAGGTCATATGTATACATATGTATATATATATATATATATATATATATATATATATATATATATATATATATATATTTATGTAGCAATTATGAAATAATTTACGGGGAACTACAGGGTATTGATAAAAAAATATTTAGAGAAAGGAGTCTCGGGTTCGAACCCTGGTGACTAGCTTTACAAGATGGCGGCTGGAGTGAAGACTAGGTTTTGGAAAGGTCAGAAAAAACAGTACAATAAGTTTCTCATACGGTGACTACCAGTTGTTTTTTTAGATTTCTTGTCCGAGAACGGTAAGCAGGAGTGTTCTAAATTAGCTATAATACAAGTATATTCCTAGCAGGAATGTTAAGATATGTCCGAGGAATATTTATTTTGAAATATGTCCCCGTATGCGAGGCTATCTAACGGGATTTTGATAAAGATTCTGAAAATTTTCCAACTTGAATGAGGGAGTTACACATTCAAATAATTCGATCGGCATTATACATCATCAGATCAAATATCCGAAATCATAAAGAGTATCAATTTTTTTTTAACAGATTGATCTGGCAGCACGCGTAATGTGTTGGCTAGGATGTCGTCCCTAGAAGTCTTGGATTCGAACTCAGGAAAAATGTATTCAGTATTTGGTTAGTCTCTCCAGAATAGCGCAAAATGGACATAGTTTGAAATTTTTTTCGAGGTTATTGGAACTTGGACTAATAAATTATTTTACCTTTTTTTTACAAGTCAGGAATATTTAGCATTTGTCGGGAGTAAATTTGAAATTTTCCGCAACTCGTATAACTAATTTATCGAAGGAAAATATGGAATTATGGAACTTAGATTCTTTTACAGATTAAATAACAAAACTATTTAAAATAAAATAAAAGTGGCTCATGGAACTCAGTTTCCTTTACAAATATAAATAATTAACTTAGATAAAATCTTGGTTTCAACGGAGTTTATTTATTGTGTAACTTATATAGACCTAAATTATACTTGGATGGGACACCAGTAACGGAAATCAGATTACATCTCGTAACGGTGTATTGAAAATAGATTCTGAAAACTTTCCACAACTGTTACAAGATATGTCAGCTGATGGTTCGAACTAGGACACATATTGCCGCATAACGTCCTTATAATTTAGAAACAAAAGAACATAATAGAGGGATGCAGAATTTTAATCTATCTTATCGAATCGGTCGATGAACGTTAATAACCATAAGCGGCAAATTTATGGATACAGGTAGTTGATGAATTATAATGTTTTAAATGATGTTGATTCATAAAATAGTTAGTACTGCTGAGGGAACCTTGATGCTGACCATTCTTATAATTCTCTGTCCGAGTAGACGACCTTGCCCGCATGAGACTAAGCACTTAAGTAAATAATAATATAACATTATGTTTGGCAAAATAAACATACACGGATACGCCCGAAGATGCTAATAAAAAAAAAATTACTAGGAATTACAAACATTATATAACTTAACGTGCCTATAAAATTTTATTTTAACACATTAGGAAACATGGATAGTCTTTTACATAAGTGTGGCGATAATTACGTCTAATTTAAATCTCACTTCAGAAGGAAACAATAAAAAAAAAATAATATCCACAAAATAAATGAATAAATACATGGTATTGTCTATTAATCCTAACCCCAAGTGATATGATACTACATAACCAGGGATTTTTGCGTTTCTGTTGTGAATTAAGTCTTATGTTTTATCTACCTTATAAATTTGTTTTTGAATTTTCAACCGACTTTATGCATTACTTAGGACCTTGAGTAATTATTTGAAAACCCATATGGTAAATGGCGACTGGCAGTTTCCCCAGAGAGATTTTTATGCAGTGAAGAGGTTGGATTAAGTCAAGGGTGTCTAGTTGTTTTAGGATTATCTTTTAATGCGACTACATATTTAAACCAATATAATTTCGATAGGTGGCAGCATTTTTTTTTGTAAGATTGTGAACTGACCCGATAAACTTTATAATATTATTGGATTATTTAATTTCATAGTGAAGTGAGCAAGGCAATCTAGTCGTAGATCTTTTAGATATTTTATTGTAGCAAGCGAAGTGATAAGTGAAACGTGGTGATACAGCCGGCGCACTTGTAGGACCCTAGAACCCTGGAAATAAATTCTTGTCATTCAAGTGCAGGTTTTGAATATTTGAGTAGTAAAGCAGACTTAGTGGTTTAACCTAATCCGTAAACGCTCGATCATCATAAATAAAAACCTTACATTACATATATTCCGGATGAAGGAAATATATTGGGAATGAAGAACATGTGGGAATTTAGAACTCAATTAATGAACGCCTTAATGATAATAAATAACCAGTAAATAATGATAACAATAAATAATAAATAATAACCTTACTAAAATAAGCTAATAATCTGTGAATTTAAACTAACTAATTTAAAAGTAAAACATTGGTAAGTAAATGAACTAACTTAGGAAGCGAGTAGATAATCTTAATCGCTACAAAATTAAACCCAAAGATTATTAGAACCACAAGTAAATATGGACCAACTACGAGTAATCTTAACAAACTAAGTTTGAATAATATAAATAATTAAATAATTAATAATAAAGCAGTTTGGCAGGTATAAAGGAGCATCAGATTACGAAGACAGGTCATGAGGTAAAAGAGGATGACCGAGACTCAGTGAATAACCAACGGGCAATCTGAGCTATAAAGGCAAAACATGATAACTAATCGACATAATAATGAAAATAATGATAATAAAAATATTAATAATCATAATAATAATAATAATTCACGAACAATTAATAAACAATAATAATAATAATAATAATAATAATAATAATTCAATAATTAATAAACCAGAAAATTAATAAACAATAATAAACAATAATAATAATATTAATAATCATAATAAATATAAACTAAGTGCAATAACAAATGATTAGCATCAGATGTTATATCGATACTTAAAGTAATAATTAATTATATGAGGAACACTCAGATTTAAGGATTGCGGATAAATATTGAAGGACAAGGGCAAAAAAAAAAAAAAAAAATCGTAACACTGAGATACCAGATAGGACTAGCATTAATCATGGTATCGTATTTTAATAATAATCATAAATAAAACTAATTGCAATAACACAATGATAAGCATAAAACGTTATATTAAAGTAATAATTAATAATAGGAGAAATCATTAGATTAAAGGATGGCGGATATTATTAAAAGGAAAGAGGTCTAAATGATCGTAATACTGAGATACCAGATATGACTAGCGGTAATCCTTATATAGTATTTGGATAATAATAATTAATACCAGAAGTAAAGGAAGTAAACAACGTGAAAGGAGTGACAAACAAACATCGACGAATAAAACCAGGAAGATAAAACTATTAATATTAGTGAAGATCCTAAACCTTAATAAAAAATATAATAAAAACAAACCGCCCGAATAATAATAATAATAATAATAATAAAAATAATAATAATAATATAATACTAATAACAATATTAACTATATTAATAATAATAATGATAATAATAATAATAAAAAGATAACAGACATCAGTACTAACAATAAACCTTAACGATCATAATAATAATAATAACAAAAATAAAATAAAATTACCAGTAATGATAATGCATAATGATAATAATGAAACCCAGTAAATTTAAAACTACCAATAATAATAATAATAATAATAAATAATGATAATAATAAGTCGCGGTAAATTAATAAACCACACTAATAATGATGATTAAATAAGAGCGAACTACCAGAAATAAGACTTGTGTTTATGAATAAAATGAAAGATAACGGAAAACCACAATCTCAATTTCAGCAATTAGGACTCATTTAAGAGTGAATGGGTTCCGGGATAAGTAGTAGGCTAGTTCGCGAGAAGATAACGTGGAAGCAGTCCAGATAGAGGCACGTAGTATGTTAAGCCTATAGCGGAGGACGAATGATAGGTTCAATTAACCAGCAGTTATGCCAACATGGAGGGTAGAAATTATTTTAACATTGCAAGAAATAAGGAGTGACAACAGTTCAGATTAAGAGGGGAGGAGGTGCATTATCCAACTTGGTTAAAAAAAAAGAGAACGGAAGAGGGGCATGTGAACTTAGGAAAATTTATAAACTTTTTGAAACGCAGTGAAGAATAGGACAAGCGTTGAAAGATTTCCCCAGAATTATCGAGTGACAAACATGCAGAAATGATCGAAAACAAATTAATTTATTCCCATAGTAATTTAGAAGATGGAGGTTAGGATACTTCACCGATAGTTGGGTGTCTTAATCGATCTAGTGGAAAGTATTATCATATAAATTTGGGATTTCAAGGGCTACACTGAATATATTTCTAATGGAAATTACACACAATTATTATATTTGGCTGATCATGACACTTGACTGAGATGCATACAGGAGGGAACAGAGAAAGGATCTGCGGCCGAGATCCCTCCTCTGTACACCTTGATAGCACATCAGTGGGACTAGTGACCAGTTGAGAATAGACACACACACATGGGATTTGAAACTTATTTAAATAGTAAATGACCACTAGATCGCCTTAAGGCTCGCCAGACTTGGGCCTACAAATCACTCGGAACCATATAAAGATAAAAACGAGCGAATAGACTGTAACCTAGGTCAATCTTGGCTAAGCGATGTTAGGGAAATAACACAGAAACCCACAATAAGTTAGAAGAGTAACAGAATTAGGATAGGAAGCAAGGGAGGCATTCTATCTTGATGGAGGCCCGGCACATGCTAGAGCCACTGGGATAGAGATGCGAACCGCGACCCTTAGGAGGAAACAGTGCACAGACGAGAGAGACAGAGGAATAGGGAAGAGTTAGGGAGTGCGCAATCGGAAGGTGGGACACCCCCGTAATAAAAGGATCTGGAGTCACCGACCTCCTCGGTGATCCTGGGGCACTGGCCATAAAACCTTGGCGACTTGGCACTGACGTTTAGGACCAGGGAACAACAGCAGATAGAGAGTTAGGCATCGGAGAAAGAATATTAAACGAGAACACGGATTCTCGAGGAAATAAACTTTAGTCAACACACCGGGTGATAATAAAGGTGAGCAAGATACGAACCCTGTCACGGGAAATCGGATCAAATCCACCCCCAATGACGCAACGGTGATTCGGTGAAGCCACTAGACATCAGAGGAAAATTCTGAAGGATCAGAATGAGCGGGAGCACGGTAGGGACAACTTGGGCCCCGAATGGCCAGGGCGGTAATGGATCCTCTCCCTTGAGGCGATTCGCTCGAGTTTTCTTGGGCCCCGAAGGGAGTAAGGAACTAGCGCCGTCCCCCATTGAGGCGATTAGCTCGACGAGTCCGCTAGAATGCAAAACGGAAGAAGCGGGAGTGCGGTAGGGACGAATTGGGCCCCGAATGGCCAGGGCGGTAATGGATCCCCTCCCTTGAGGCGATTCGCTCGAGTTTTCTTGGGCCCCGAAGGGAGTAAGGAACTAGCGCCGTCCCCCATTGAGGCGATTAGCTCGACGAGTCCGCCAGAATAAAACGGAAGAGGGACAGATTGACCTAGGATGGAAAGGGGAAGAGGGCGACATAAAAACGAGAGGTTAAACACCTATGGTGGTGTAGATAAGTTTAAGCACACAAGCAGTCTAAAGTAAAGTAGAGCCCTAGGATACAAGCAGAACAGATAGGAGTAGTTCCGAGTGAAAGAAGAAGTAAGGAGAGAACCCAGGCGTAGGACGTGGGTAGAATATTTCAGAGTAAGAAGAAGGGAAAAATCGAACCCCAATAAATGATGATAGGTATGTAATGGGAAATCAAGGAAATCCCGGAAGTAAGATGTAGAAAAAAAAAGCAGTTAAATACATTTAGATCAAGAAACAATCAGGGAATAAAGTATACAAACGAAAAATAAAAGTATAAAAAGTTCAACAAATCAGCTATGAGAATTTGCCAATCAAACAAACAGTTCGGTGAGGTAAGAGTGTAAAGCACGCCGTATCAGAAGTTACGGCAGCAGAAGGAAGAATGAGGACAAGGACTCAGGTTACGTAACATCACGGTGACTTCTAAAATTGAATCAGTGAGGAATTAGAGGTTAAACTAAGTGGATTGATATATATTAGCAGTAAGATCAGATAGTCCGGGAAAAATAGACAATGAATAATGAAAACCTGAATCCCTGTCCAGACTCAAGTAGCTTAAAAATCATATCTCAATTAAAGAACAATTAAGACTAGGAAAGGGAGAGTTAAGAAATAGAGGCAGTTATTTCAGAAGTGGAGAAAGGAAAGAATGCTCTCAAACTCAGGACCCTAAGGAAACGATGACGTAAATTCAGGATACGAATATGAATTAGTGTTTGTAAGGACTAATTAGGCTTTGGTCAAGTAGCATTTACATGATAAATAAGTGTAGTATATGTCCTTCCAACTGATGTGAAGACGAGCGCACCCAGTCGAACCTAGGACTATATTATAAAGAAAGGGACTAGATAAAACCCTTGGAATTAGGCCAATTTAGGGCTGCTAAGTATAGCAAAATATCGACCGATCTAATTATGGAAATTATGTGTATATATACACCTGAAGAACTGTCAAATTGAAAGTTTTAGGGAAGATAAAAAATTATTTAGAAACTGATATTTGTTGATGATGGCTATACACAGAATTGATAGGCATAAGAGCACTCTTTCCCGTTTTCCAGTTAATAAAAACAAAAGAAAAAATTGCAAAATGCAAATTTTGTTGTTTGTAACATTGAGATATGACTAACTAGGAGTAAATTTAGAGGAACTCAAACCTAGGGAAAATTATATATATAAAAAAAAAAAAAATGTACATGGATGTTCAAAAGAAAAAAAAAATTCGGGACATTTTGATTATAAGATAGGTGAGTCATCCCGATAAGCCCATAAGCATCAATGCTTTCATTTCAAGGGCCCAACTGAACCTATTGGGAATACATGGTGTAGACTCGTAGTAATTAAGAATAAACACAACTACAAAAAAAAATCAAAGTAAACAAAAGAAGAACCATTAAGACAAGAAAAACACATTTGGCACGAACAACGACTACACACATGCATGGATAGACTATGCTCAAACTATATGAACACGACTGGGCCAACTAGAAGCGACGGAGGATGTTAAGTCACCTAGGACATTCCCCACACCACGAAACTTGGTCAGATCAGCTGATATCAAAACAAAAGGAGGAAGATAGGGTCTACGCGGGTACGACTTACTACATCAGGGATAGTCATTCAACATGGGAAATGTCCACCAGTCAATACGGTGCGACATGAGAGACCAAGCAAATACCTTAACCATATCAAACCGAACCTCTGATCGTCCGTGGATCATATAATAATTCCCAACCAGTATTATGGAAAAAATTGGATAATAAAACACATAAATCCTATTAAACCTATCCTCCGGATAATCCATGGCTCCTAAAAGAAATTGCTGGTCTCGAGAACTTCAAGGACAGACCCAGTATCCGGCATGGCTCTCTCCCGGACGAAGGAAGATACCATCATCGAACGTGGTCCCAGGCATCGGATTCAACCAGGGATGCTGTAATAGATCAGCATGAGCGCGGACATGCGCGGCGCCAAACAAGAACTAAGTGCTCAAGTTTCTCGGTGAACGGGCTAGTGGAAAAGCCGAGTGTTGTGAAGAAAGTGATAAGCTCAAATTAAATATTTTAGGAAAAAAAATAATAATAAATAAAATTTTCGAACCTAAAGAAGTGTGCAAAGTAAATGAACACAAAAACAAAAACAGCAAAGGAAAAAGAAGAGGGAATAAGAATATGTAATTTGTGTTTCATGTATATTTTCTTGTTTCAGGTGCAGAGTGATAAGCTAATCCATTTTTTTTTTCCCCTGCTGTCTAGCATGTTTTTAACACCAAATGACCGTGTAGCAATAAGATGGAGTAGGTAAACGTCATATGTCAAATGTTCCATATAGAAAGGAGAACTTCGGTAAAATAAGAGGAGAAAATGGATTAACTTAAGCACAATATTTCACCGTACATAATTATTTAAAGGGTATTCATGTTGCATTTCTTGTTGTACACTAGTATTTTGGACGGGGTCAAACTTGGGAAAAGAAAAGGAGCTACACTGTAAGATCTAGGTAAGAAAAAAAAAAAGATCTCTAGAGCAGGGTGTGTGGTCAAACGAAATTTCAAGAAGATTTTATGGGGAACAACATACTATGGTTTATCATAACGGCCTGAAAAGGTTTTTTTCCTTAAAAATCCCTTTGTCAGGTTTGAGGAAAGGGGAGTCTGTTATAAATAGGATAATTTAGGATAATTTAGGACTAGATATTTTTATTAATTATTTTAAATAGTAATATTATAGGTTTCATATTAGACAGAATATGTAATCAGATTTAACTTGACTAGCACAGTTAGGTCTATATAAAATCATATACAGTTACAGATAAGGTGCTGGAAACATCCAAAACGAAATATAGCCTAAGGATGAGAAGGTCAAGGTTTCGCATTCAAAGACAGCAGGACAAATGTACCGTTAGTGCCTATGAACTTACTATCTTGGTGAAAGAGAGAGAGATTACAGTTAGGCCCTCAGAGTGGGAGTGATATAAGCGAAAAGTGACTGAACGGGAGGGTGGTAGTTCTCAGCAGGGCTGTGGTAAGTCTGCACATGTTATTCTTAATAGGTTAAAGTAGGGGCTTTTGAAATGAAATCAAGATGGAAAGGGTTAGAAATAAAATTCAAGTAGTATGACGTAATATGGGTTGACCTCTCTCTCTTTCCCTCCCCCCATGAATATGTATTAGAATAAGTTAGGCTATTTTATTTATTTGTAATTAATTGTTTTTATTTATTTGTAATTAATTGTTCTTATAATTGTTAAATATAGATGGTTAGTTAATTAGTTATTTATTTATCTCAAATACCCTCTATAAGTCATCAGCCATACCGCTCGGCTAACGTAATCCGTAGGTAAATCACACGATCTTACCGATCACTAGTAATCCATGGTCCAAAGGTCCTTTACGCCCAAAAATAGCTACCCCTAACTGTAACAATTATTATTATTATTAATATAAAATCCGCCAAAGCCTGTCCCAAGCCAGGTTAGAAAGGAGTGAGGGGGAGGAGTTAACAACCTCGTTAAAAAACCAGAATTCAGTAAGCCAGGCTGATAGTACCCTGTGGGGCCCCTTATCTAGGGTACAGGTACTGCTGCCTTGCAGTTCGCCATTGGTTTGATAAAGGCTAGAAGAAGAAAACCTTGCCCAAAAATTACCTGGTCATCCAGGTTGTGGGTTGATGCATCAGACCAGCTCCCTGTTATGAACAAAAAACGTAAGAGTGCTAAAAATCGTAAAGGTTTAAAAACTTATGTCGATGGAAATGAATTTCATAAGGAGGGCAGCAAGATGTTCAAAATTAGAAACATTAAGAAATACTGACATACGAGAAAAAATTAATATTAGATATTCAATAATAAACTTACATTATATAAGATATAAGCAATTAAATTGGTATGGGCATGTACGACGAATGCAAGAAGAAAGGTTACCCAGAAAAACATTGGAATGGTGCCACCTGGAAGAAAAAAGGAAAGGAAGACCTCGAAACTCGTGGATGCAAAAAATATGAACTGGATTGAGTACAAGAAGACTGGAGGACTTGGAGTGGATGGATAGAAACGAGTGGAGAAGGAAAATAATACTTTAGGCACAGAAAGATGTGTAAACATTAAAAAAACTCTACATAAATAAAAATTATTATTATAAATTTAGCACTTCAAAACAAGCATGATATGAAGGAGTAGAAGAAAAAAAACTTTTAGACATTTATTGCAATTTGATTTTTGAACTGACCGGAATTCATGGCATAAGAAGGTACAAATATAGCACCAAAAACTCAAGAGCAGTGGCAGAAGACAATAACTCTGAGAAATAAGATAATTTGATGCAGGACCACAGACACGAGAAGGTGTCAGGGTGAGTTGTATAATATACTGAGGGAGGGGAGAAGCGCGCGAGGGTTGTGTGCAACAAGAAATACGTGACAAAACCTAAACCTTCATTACCGTTTAACCCTCGAGTTGAATGACGACGGTACAAAGAAAGAAACACCCTAACAAAGGTGGTGCGGCGGCGCTCTTGTGAAATTTATTGCTAATAATACAGACAGCCAACTTTGTGTTGTTGTCAGACAATCTTAAACCGCAATACGAGTCGCTCCAATCTGCTAAACAAGTGAGTGAGGTCAAGCAACACTTCACTTATTTATAACATTCTTTTTCTCGTTTGCTTCTGTAAAATCCTTCAAGTATTTACGACAGCATTTCATGGAAAAAAATACTGTAGTCTACAAGAAACATTCGACATTTTATGTTTAATAACTCAGGCTAATGGCGTAACAATTTAAAATCTGGTTTTTAGAGACCCAACAAATTAACCTCGGGTGTCTTATTTCTCCAACTCCTTAAAAAAAAGTTAAACTAAAAATATATAAAACTATTATTTTTCCCAGTTATATTATATGGATGCGAAACGTGGATTCTTACTTTAAGGGAGGAAAGGAGATTACGAGTATATGAGAATAAATTTCTTAGGGAATTTTTTGGACCAAAGATAGATGAACAGACAGGTGAATGGAGAAGACTACTTAACAGTGAACCACAAGGTCTTTATAGGAAGCCAGATATAACAAGAACAGTTAAGTCTCGTAGACTGCGATGGCCAGGACATATGGCACGTATGGGAATGAAAGAGGTGCATTGAAGCTTCTTGTAGGAAAACCAGAGAGCAAACGCCCAGTTGGTAGACCAAGAATGAGGTGGGAGAATAACATTAACTATGATTTGAGGGAAGTAGATTGTACAGGGAGTAATTGAAAAACATTAGCTCAGGGTAGGGATGTATGGAGAGCTTATGTCCGCGCGGCCATGAACCTATGGGTTCGATAGTGCCAGTGAGTTAATCAGTTGGTGTCTTATTTCACGCTAGATTTTTTTACGTGTCGTATATCTGCAGTCACGCCATTACTTCTTTTAGAAGGAATCCATACGATTTTTATTCCATAAAAACATATCGAATCTTGAGAATTTGATCCCGAACCTCGAAAACAGAGGCGAACACGGTAATCACTATTCATCGGAATCCTACGTAAGCTCCACACTAAAATTTACATCGAGACATAACCTTAACAGGAAAACGCACTAATGGCATGATATATCACGTGTTGTGTAGACTTATTAGTTGTTTAGAGTTATTCCATCACCATTCCAAACAAATATGAAACAATTCGAACAAATATGAGAGCATCTCCATTATTTCAGCCAAACACTTAGGCCTATACGCTTCTTGAAATAACTTTTGGTATTACCATAAGAGAAGAATTCGGAAGTAAAGAGATTAATACTTTTAAAATCCATGACGAAACACCGGTTGAGGTCACTATGTAAAATTTTAAATATAAAAAGGATACCTGAGATCTACGTCGTCCTCAGCTTTATAAACGCTGTAAGATGTGAAGTACTTTCGGAGTACACGCTCCATCATCAGCATGTAAATCATGAAGTTGAGGACGACCTGAGATCTCAGGTATCTATTTTATATTTTAAATTCAATAAAGAGATTAGAAAATAATTAGGGATGGCTACTCTTATGAGGAAATCTAATATGTGTAGGCCTAAACACAGGTTGTATATTTCTTCTTCTTCTTCTTCTTCACGGTTTAGGCTTATTTACTAGCATGTTCCGGCTCCAAATTGCTGCTCTTTCCATCTTTTGCTTGGTTTCCCAAACTTCTTCTCCCTCGTGAATTGTTGTATGCTGCTTTTGGTATTCTATTCTGTCATCCTTGCCAAGTGTTCTTTCCAGTTTTTTCTGTATTTCTGTATTGTTGTGTTTAATTCCTCTATTTTTACTTGTTGTCTTATTTCTGTGTTGTGTTTTTGTCTGTTTTTGATATCCTGCTATTGGTCTGAGGAATCTCATTTCAGCAGTTTGTATTCTGGCAGATTGTTGTGTCACTGTCCATGTTTCGGATCCATAAGTAATAATAGGCACTGCCATTGTCTTGTATAATTTCATTATGGAGTCTTTCCTGGCTTTATTTTTCAAGGTTCTTTTTAATGTTCCTGTTATACAATTAAACTTACTTAGTTTGTTATTTATATCTGTTTCCGCTATGTGTGATATTTCGCAATCTATGAAGTTATATCTTAGGCCTACTACTTGTTCTATTGGTTTATTTTCTAATATTATCTTTGTCCGAACTGGATGAGCGCTCTTGAAGGCCATTGTTTTTTATTTTTGTGAGGATATTTCCATGTTGTATTTTTTATATTTCATTGAGTTTACATAGCATTCTTTGTAGTTCGTCCTCTGTTTTTGCTATTAAAATCTGGTCATCTGCAAAAGCTACTGTTTTTATTACTATATTTCCTAAGTTAATTCCCCAAGTCGTCATTTGCTTCCATGATCTTATCATATCGTCGAAATAATTGTTAAAAAGAGTTTGTTTATTATAGTTATTCATTTATAGGCTCTGTCAATTATTTTGCGAATACATAGATAAATACAATTCTAAACATCTCAACTCGAGGATCCATCCATAGTAATTCTGCCCATAGGCAGGTCCTTCACTACAGTCATATCATTTTCATGCTATGCTTGCAGCTTTAGTAGGGAATTGTAGGTGTGGTAGCTTCCCGTTGCTTTCCAGGATAGTCTACCTTGTATGAAAATAATAATTACGAAGAGGAATTTGGTAAAAAAAGAAAAGGGGGGAGGAACTATGGGTTAACTCTGGAAAAGAATGCTACAATGCATTACAAAGTCTCGTCATCCGAACTTCTCCAAAGCTAAAATATATGGAAGTCGATTCTACTAATTATATGAGTGTAACATGCTCTTAATTTAAGAGAGGAGAAAAGATTACGAATATTTGAGAATTAAGCGCGTGGGAACTTTTTTTGGATCGAAGAGAGACGAACGTGCACGTGAATGAAGTAAACTAAATAACAGTAAGCTACATTATATTTTTAGAAAACCAGATATAACAACAAGATTTAAATATGTCAATTCGATGAGCAGGCATTAGATACTATGGGAAATGAAAGAGGGACAGGAAACTTAGAGGAAATCCAGAGAAAAGGTGTTTAGTATAGAAGCCAAAAATGAGATGGGAGAATAAGTTTAACCATGATCTGAGGGAGGAGAATTATACAGAGAATGATTGAAAAATGTACGCATTTGTATTTACATTACATAGTTCTTCATAACATACATACATAGTTTCTTATCAATTTTCTTTGCCTTGTTTTCTATCATTCATTGGTTTGTAGAGTGTCAAAATATTGACAATACTCACAAAATGTGTGTGTGTTAACATGTACACCACTTCTTTTAGTAGTCCTACTTTATTTACACGAATATTAATTGAACCTGATAAATGTAAATCATTGAATAATATGTCACAGTATGGACAAAATAATGAAAAATTAATTTGGAGGATACAATTTAAGGACAAAATTTATACGACGATTTGTATACTTTCTATAGTTTTAATAATGACTCTCTCTCTCTCTCTCTCTCTCTGTCTCTCTCTCTCTCTCTCTCTCTCACACACACACACACACACACACACATATATATATATATATATAAAGATGGCAGCAGATATTCTAAGGAGTAACGAAAATATTGCTGAACAATTATAGAGCGGAAAATTGTTGACAAACACAAAAAGTTGGATTGATGGAGTCCTGGAGATGGATATAAAAAATTTATTGGAACTAATGGTCGCCCAAAGATCGAAATTCGACTACAATTCATTAAATTTTTAACTTTGTCACAGATACGTCATTATGCATTCATTTTCAATTTATTTTAAAAGTACGAACGATAGGAAATATGCGGTATGGCTTCGCTAAGCCATATTTAAAAAACAATAACGCATCATTTGACATTTTATACTATTTTAATTTGTACTTGGTTTATTATTATGTGTACGGTAATATATATCCCTTCATCTTTGTCTCTCACTCCAACACGTCAAGGTTCTATCTCGAGGCATAATGTAACTGGGTACGAATATGTAAATATAAAAAATGTAATGAAATTACTTAAATATAGATTAGACAAGGTTTAATTTCAATTTAAATAATACAATAAGTCACTTTTTTTAAACCACTAATAATAAATACGCGAGAGTAAGTAAATTCACATTGCTGCTGCACAATTTTCTTTTTGCAATAATGGACTTCCAGTATGAACGTAAACAAGTGAATGAGTATTGGACTGTACGATGATTGATGATGGTTTCACGCATTTTCATAGTTTATTCGATAATGTAAAATAATAGGCTATCCAATGAAAATAGTTATTAACTTCTGAACTCTATTACATATGGCAATAGAAAGCAAAACCCGCATATACAAAACGGTAGTTCGACCAGTTATCGTATATGGAGCAACTAGGGCTGATACAACAAAAACTAAACAAATAATAAGCACATGTGAAATGAAGATCTTATGAACTATTCTGGGGAAAACATTATTTGAAAAATACACAACACAGAAATTAAGGACAAATGTTATATACAAGACATAATCAAATGTATTATAGATAGACGAAAATATTGGAAGGGTCATATAGAAAGAATGGAAGACAACCGACTTGAAAAAAGAGCTATAGAAGATAGACCAATGGACGGGAGAAGAACAAGAGGAAGACCAGCCAAGAGATAGACAGTGAATGCACATCCAATACGTCTTCCTCCGAGGAGTGATTTTGGAAATAAGTAGGATGAAAATCCTACAAATTATGATTAAAAAGAAGAAGAACTCTTTTAAGATTGTGTACAATAATTAATAAATAAAATAAAATAATATAAATAAATCATCAAAGTGAATAACTAATGAAATCTTTAATTTATATGAAGGTCTACCCTAATTCGTCTCTCTTATTGAGTAGTAAGTAGCAGACATTGTATATGGATGTCTGTAGAGGTTGAACTCTTCACGAAAAAGGAAAAAAAAAAAAAAAAGCTGAAACCTGAAAAGACGTTACATTCCCCCCTCCCTTTTCCTCTTTTGTTGCAATACAATGAATACTGTTATTGTACACCTGCAGATGATTGATTATACTTCCCGCTCAACACATATGCCAACATATCACAGTGATATTCATTCATATTTTCTACTGTCTCTCTAGCTAGTTAGCAGTATGATCAATATCTCGTTGTTGTTATATTTTATACAGTGTGTTCAAAATATTAATATGCAAATGCTAAAATTTTGGAGAAAACCAAAACAAATATTTTATAAGAATGTGTCAGGAAATAAATAGCCTACTGTGATTACTGAGCAGGTAGGAGATATTAATGCATTTGCATGTTCTTATATCCAGGACTTAATCTGAAGATTTATGTACTACGGCATTCGATAAGAAATGACAACACTTCTGTAACATCACGAAAATTTTATTTAGGTTACTTTGATCTTCATTTATAGTCTCCTGCCAAGTCACGCATATTTTGCTAAATCCTTGGAAGGTGGCGCACTTTATCTGCAGCATCATTTCTAGATAGGCCTATCCCTTTCATCTGATCGATCTAGAGCTTTCTGGATATCAACTCTTGATTGTAATCGAATGTATCGTAGAGGTTCTTTGATGTTTGAGAATAATTTATAGCCACAAAGGCTCCTGTCTGGTAAATTTTATGGATTTTCGACTACTTCTCAATTCCACCTTCTAAACAAAGTCTACTAAAATATTTTAGGGCGGTATTACTTTAATAAATGTGAGAAACAGTGAATGTATTAACAAAATATCGCTATTTCGAGTCTTTCAATAATACAGATTTATACAACAAAGAACATGAACTGCGGTCAAGAAGTAAAGCAGAGGATAGTAATGGCAAAAGAAGTTTTTAACAAGAAGAGAAGCATTTCCTGCGGATCTTTTACAAAAGAATTACGGAAGAGGCTAGTGAAGTGCTTTGTGTGGAGTGTCGGGTTGTATGGTACAGAGACTTGGACATTACCACGGAATGAGGAAAAGCGACTGGGATCTTTTGAGATGTGGATATGGAGAAAGATGGAACGTATAAAATGGACACACAAAATAAAAAATTAATATATGCTAGACACAGTGGATGAAGGAAGAACAATGCTGCCACTCATAAAGAAGAGGAAAATAAATTGGATTGGCCACTGGCTAAGAAAAACTGCCTGCTGACGGATGTCCTAAAAGGAACGGTTAACGGAAAGGAAGAGGCAGAAAAAAGAGATCAGATGATAGACAATGTTAAAATAAATGGTTTGTATGCGGATACAAAAAAGAAAGCTAAGTTAAGGAAAGAGTGAACAATGCTGAGTTTGCAGTGAAAGACCTGCTCTTGGGCAAAACACTATGTATGTATGCATATATGTATGTATGCATGCACGTATGTACAACAAAGACTGCTCAACAACATGCTTACATGTTTACAATGGTCACCACTAGGATCGCTGGTTTACAACAGAGTTGTCATTACTTAACGAATGCCCTAGTATTTTCAGTTTTTAAACACGGTTTCGACTCGCATATAATTGAGTATTCGACATTTTTTTTACAAATGAAACACGTTTTTAATAATATAGTGCGATAAAATTAGAGCGTTTTCTATTTTAAGTATTCTGCTAAACATCAATTTTGTAATGGCAAATGCAGATAGAAGTTATTGACGGGTAATTGTGGAAAATGTAAAACATTTTATTATTGTGAACTGAGATAGAACGTAACAGCTTGGAGAATTAAAAGTACTTTCTCATACTTTGTATTATGATAACCACATTCTTCTTTCAGTGATTTTATTTGTCGAAGTACAGTCTTCTATAAATAATATCAACAATACGAGCATATTTTGAAACGGTTTCAAGTACAATTTCATACAGATTTCAGAAGTTATAAATCATATAAATTCGATCCCTATGAACACGTGGAAAAGAAGATAAAATAAACAATTTTATTAACTAATCATAAAGTAAATTAAATGAATCCTAGAATGAAATAAAAATTCATTATTTTGATCTCCTCCAAAACCCATTGTAGTTTGGGCATTGCATTTTTTAACACATTGTATTATGACTCTTAGTAAGTTGGTATTCCGTGCTGAATGGCCACGGTCAAATTTTGTTTAAAATCTACGTTTTTTCTGTTACTAGTAGACGTAACGTAGAGTTTAAACAAAATTGGACACGGTCATTCAGCCTGGAAGATCTACTTATCAAGAGTCAAGACACCGGCCGCGAAAGCCTACAATTCTACTCTATAGTATGTCTTTTTCACGCTATCATGTGAGTCTGCATGTTACTTTATTTTTATTTATAGAAACTTTAATATCTAGGGTGATATTGCGTCTGACGTTTTATGTATGTGTGTGTATATATATATATATATATATGTGTGTGTGTGTGTGTGTGTCCCGCGCCGTAGCCGAGCGGTTAAGGTAGGAAGCCTTGGCGCAGAGCTACGGGACTTGCGCTGATTCGGCTCTCCATGGGGGAAGAAATCTTCTCATGGTATTTCGGCCAGTATGGGACCGGTGCCCACCCAGCATCGTGAGGCAATTGGGTAGTTACAATAAGTAGCGGCTCCAGGTTGAGGAACCAGCTATAACGGCTGGGGGACTCGACATGCTAACCACATGTCACCCCTACACTGGCTGTTGATCATCTACCTTTGTGATTGACACATGTGGATGTGAAGGGCCAGCAGCCGGCTGGTAAAAGGACAACCGCTGAAAAGTGGAAAGACCCTCAATCGGAAATATATATATATATGTATATAATTCCGCTACCTCTTGTGTGAATTGAGAATACTACATATATAAAAAAATGTATGTTTGAATTGGAATACTTGGATAGCTCAGGTCGTTAGAGCGCAAAACGTACAAGGTTTAGAGACTCGGGTTCAAATCCTGGCTTAAGCATTGATTTTTCTTTTCATATATATACACACACAGTGGAGCTGGATTTATTAATTTACTGTAGAAGAATACCAATTTAATCTAATGACGTTATGATATAATGATTGTGAATAATGATAAAAAAATTTCAACCTAGCGTTTGTCTTGGCGAGTGAAGAAAGCCAGAAGAAAACCGCATTACCTCATTCAGGGTGGTCGGTATCGGGGTTTGAATCAGAAACTCTTTCGAATATGATTCTTAAACGCTACTGTCTGAGCCAAATCAATTATTTGGATTATTTAACTTATGCCCCAAATAGTACTCAATGACCAATCACGTTTCAATGAATTTTATTTTACAGATGATGACAGTCGTGTTTCACCTCGCTCTTTATCGATTTCTCTTTATCCTGCTTTTGTGACAAAGGAAGCTCCTCCATCTTAATATTCTGAACAGCTCACAGCATTGTTTTTCTCCAACAAATACATTGAATATGGAAAATAATTAACATAATCCTTGATTTCACTGAGTTGTTTCCTAAAAAAAAATAATAATCTATAATGTTGATTATAATATACAGTCTGGTGTGTTTAATTATTTCTTCACTAGGGTTCATTCTTACAATAATGCGATCCTATTTAGAGAATAGATAAAATTATCAAGTTGCAATGAATATACAAAACCTCACATTTCTGATTTGTTTTCAAACACCGCCGTTTACATTAAATATATAAATATTTTAAAATACTGATAAATATATTTAATTAATGAATTTTGAGTAAACAGGTTACATTTATTCGTTAAATAGTCCTAACAAATGCCACTCTTGATTTGGAAATCACTCGTGGCATTACTTATGACTATTTAACTCATGCCCCAAATGAGAGTCAATGACCAATCACGTTACAATAATTTTTTATTTACAACCAATCACAGTCGTGTTTCGCCTAGAATTTACCAACTAAAGTTTATCAATATAAAGAAAGAACTTCCTTTTTAACATTCTGAATAGGTCATAGCATTATTTTGCAGTGACTGACTCTGCAAGAAATACGGCTATCAGATTGTATATATAGTGTATGAATGTCAACACATAGTGCATGCGGTAGTTAATATAAACATATTTGCAGCAATTGATTATACCACCAAAAAATGAAACCACTGTTTGCACTTTCTTAAATGTATATTTTTCCCAGGTAATAACATTCCAGAAAAATATAATTGTCATATTTTCATCATAGGACATCTGAAAGGAATTAGTATACAGTTTGATGTGTTTCATTTTTTCTCCACTAGAGTGCATTCTTGCAATATTGCGTTCTTTTGGCAATAAATAATATGATCTGGTTGCTGTGATGAACAAAAGAAGCAAATGAAACCTACCAATAGTTTCTCATTTGTTTTCAATCATCGCCGTTTACATTAAATATATAAATATATTAAAATAACCATATTTAAATAATGATTTGCGAGTAAGTAAACAGCTTAAGTTTAATTATGTTATTTTTGGTCTGGACATCTTACGTCAATATTAATGCTGATTTGTTCTTGGAACAAATCAGCATTAATATTGAGGTAAGATGTCCAGACCAAAAATAACATAATTAAAATAACCTCAAAATGTAACTTCCTAAAATTAAATATTAAGCTTAAGTTTATTCGTTAAATTGTCCTAACAAATGACTCTCTTGATTTCCAAATTCTCTAGATAAATTCACTCCTCACTTCGTGAGTCGTGAAGAAATCACTCTTGGCATTACTTATGATAATTGAATGCTTCAACGTATGTGCTCACTGGAGGATTTAATATGTTATTTTAAATCTAAAAATCTGGGATGATCAAATAAAACAATTGATTGAAGAAACAAATGCAGCTTATAAAAAATATTTGAACACAAAGACAGTAGAAAATGAAATAGAATTCAAACGCTGTAGAGCTATTGTTAAGAGGGAAATAAGAAAGAGACATAGGAAAACATGGTTAAATTTTGTTACACATTTAGAATCAGATTTGCATAAGCTCCAACCTAATGCCTTCAAAATATTAAAACATTTGAATAAAGATATTAAAGAATCTACCAAAATTAATTGCGGAGTAACAAAAGAAGATTTTTTCAATTATTATAAAAGTCTTTGGACTGACAATAGCTATGAAGATACAATTTTCCGAAATAATAATGAGACAGATTCCATAATATCATTGGAAGAATTGAACAATAGTTTAAAGAAATTAAAAAATGGGAAGGCAACTGGCACAGATGGCTTGAATTCTGAATTGTACAAATATGCAGGCAAACAGTTCCATGAAAGACTGTTGTCCTTCTTTAATAATGTATTCAAAAATGCAGATATACCACAAGAATGGAAGATAAGCATTGTTATACCCCTGTTCAAGAAAGGAGACAAGAGAAAAATGGACAACTATAGGGGAATCAGTTTGTTAAACACATGCTACAAAATTTATGCAGACATTTTAAATGGAAAATTGAAAAGTTTCAGTGAAAAATTCCTTATGGAATGTCAAAATGGATTTAGGAAAGGACGATCTTGTATTGATTCAGCATTTTCTGTTAAACTAAAAAGAAGAGAATTCAACTTAGAAACACATTTTGCTTTCATAGATTTTGAAAAAGCATTCGAAACAGTCAAGAGATCAAAACTCTTAAATATATTGGAAGACAGAAATATACCAAATTTACTTCGGCAGAACATACAAAATATTTACAAAGACAACACCATAAAGATTAAATTAAATAACAGATTTTCTGAAGAAGGAATTATAAATCGTGGTGTGAGAGAAGGTTGCCCCCTATCCCCAACACTTTTTGCAATTTATATCAATGAAGTAATATGTTGCTGGAACAAAACATATAAATTTGGAATAAGAATATAAGAAAATAGAAAATTAAACACCCTATTGTTTGCAGATGACCAAATAATAATAGCAAATTCCGAAGATAATCTACAGAAAGGTCTGTATGAACTTAACAAAATTACAGAAGAATATGGATTAAAGATATCTACAGAAAAGACAAAAATTATGGCATTTCAAGGTGTAGATCCTGTCAGAAGTAAAATTGTACTGGACAATAACATTTTGGAGCAGGTGAATAATTTTACATATCTAGGATGCAATATCTCATATGAAGAAGAAAAGGATGTAAATGCAAAAATATCTAAATTTTTAAGAATTTTAGGGTTAATAAATTCTATCTTCAAGCCACAGTTAGTCCAAAAGCATTCAAGACTGAAAGTGTATAAAACACTGGCTCTTCCAACTCTTTTGTATGGTAGCGAAGTATGGACGTTGAAACAGAAGGATATACAGAGACTTAGATCTGCTGAAATGAGATATCTTCGGAGGACTGCAGGATACACACTACTAGATCACAAAAAAAATGAAGACATCTTAGAAGAATTACACATGGAATCTTTAGAAAACAAAATTTCTGATATATAAGTCAAGATGGATGCAACATGTTCATCGAATGGAAGATCACAGAATACCCAAACTAATGTTAAGATATCAACCTGCAGGAAGAAGAAGACCAGGACGTCCATTCAAAATACTTCTGGATGGTGTTTCTCTTGAGGCCGAAACAGGTCAACAAATGGCCTAAATTCGTGAATGTACTATGATGATGATGATGATTTTAAATCTCTAACCTGTAAGGTCATTTGCGGATGGAAGGGGAAGCCAAGATGAACAACAATAAGCATGTGCAGACTACCTGTCATTGTCATAATCATCATTTCGTGCATTAGACCTAGTGGTCCATCTTATCTGGATTTTATTTAGTTTTCCCAAATCCCTTCGAACCGAGCAACATCGTTGGGAGAGCCATCGGAGATTTTTTAAAAATATAAATAGCATTTCGGTTTTTGTAAATGTCATTTCGTCTTCCTTTTCATGCTTTTAGCTGTTTTATTACACACTCACACACACACACACATATATATATTTGTGTGTGTGTGTTATTTTTATTTTAAAAAGCTTATGCTAATGTGTAAGCTAAACTGATGATTACAGGAAATGTATTCGAAATTTAGTCAGGAAAAATTGTTTCTCCTTTAATTCGATTTACAAAAAATTGAATTCATTTATTGAAATCAGTGCTTGTAGCTGATTTTTCTTTTTTTGTTATTTAGTTTTTTTACCAAGGCAAATAAAAATATTGTTTTGTAAAATAAATTGTCTTTCAATCAAGGACTTTTTATTTGTTTTCTTTCTGAAAATATTTGATTTGTAAATCCCTTATTTTAGCAAAATATTATTCAATACGTACCTACTACAAATACTGGTAAAAAAGTTAATTTATTTGAAATTTGTACTTCATCATCATCATCAACAACAACAAGTATTACACCCAATGGCCTGTTCCGATCTCATTATAGGTCGAATTAGTCCTTCCATCTCTTCAATGGTCTTCCCATCATTCTTCTCCCTTTTGGTTTATAATTATACATTATTCTTGGTATGCGCTGTTCATTCATTCGTAATATGTGCTGAAGATAAGCTTTTTGATAATATTTTATTCTTTCACAGAGATTAAATATATTAAGTTCTGTCCTTATATCTTCGTTTTTCTTTTTATTGGTCCTTTGGTATCCTGCTATTGCTCTCAACATCTTCATTTCAGCAGCCTCTATTTGTTTACTATCTGCGAAATTTGTACTTGATTACATTTTCTAAGGTTCTTAACTGGGAAATAGTTATACGTATATTTAGTCAAGTATAATGAATGAATCATGAAAGTTTTGTGTACTGTAAACATGAAATGTAACACCACGTAAATCAAACTCAGGTCTTTAGTTTCCTATAAAAATAATGAACACACTTCTCAAATGACTTAGTTTTAAGCATCATTACTAGAGCAAAAGCATTACCGCCACGATACTAATACAGGCTTAGATAAAACTAAGTTAAAAAACTTTACTCTTTAAGGGGTGAATTAATTTTTTTTTTCGTTTTCATCTGATTGCTTTGAAAATTTTATCACTTGCATTATGTACTAATAGAAGTGTTTCTGTGAAGGTTGGTATTTATAAGTAGAATAGTTTCATAAATATGATTTTTTGTTTATATTTTTAATATTTACTAAAAATACTCCTTACGATGCATTTTTAAATATTCTCTCGTGAAATCTGAGATTCAGAGTCTTTATGATTTCATTAAACACATTTGCTATGCAAAACAATTATAAGTGGAGGATACTGCTAATTTTTCATTTTCTAAAAACAAAATCCACTCTCAAACATTTCCATCTCAATTTGAAAGAACACACATGTGTCTTAGACTAGTAACTGCATAGAAAATTTCAATTAGCATATATTGGGGAGTCTAACCACAAAATGTAATTTGATAGCATAAACACTGCACCGTAAGGAACACTTTAATTTTTGGAAAATGACAAAACAATGGAAACGAAAAAAAAAAAACATTAAAGTTTAAGTAATAATGCTGACTACACGTGCAGGGGTATTTAAACTCTTAAAATCAAGGACTCCATTTTTGTTTGACTTTATTAAACACAATGTGTACATTAAATTTAATTTTGCTTTTTACCAGTCTTTAGTTACAGTGTTTAGTGGTAGAGTCCTGTTTTTACACTTCGCTAGATGATATTTGGGACAGGGATTGTTGCATAATTTACAGACGCAGTCCTCCTTGGGTTCATGGTGCATGTTGTTGAGGCATATATTCCCATGAAATCCATGGGCAGCGAAACGTGTGTACAGGTGTCGAAGTTCGGCTGCTTCCAGGTTTCTCTTTTCATTGCGTCTGTTTCCATAATTTCTGTCGGTATCTCGGCGGCTTTGTTCTGTATCTCCTCGATGACGATTCTGTATGCTTGCGCTTCCGGTAGTCTGAAGCAGTGTCTGATATCCTCGATGAAGAAGGATTCCTGGGCTATTGTATAGGCATAACTATTTCTTGCATATTTTTAAATTGACAGTGCTCTTTTGAGAAACCTTGATTTAACGTTCTCCAGTATCTTAAGGTTTTTCACCGTCAGGTGATTCCATATTAGCTGGATTCCGTATGTTGCGGCCGGCATTACTTTAAGATTGAAGAGTTTCATTGCAGTTGAGAGGGATAGACTTTGGAGTTTAGGGATATCGTACATGGCTTTTGTTGCAGCTGTTGCTCGATCCTGTATATTGACTGAGAAAGCGGTTCAAGTTTTTGTAAGGACTCAATTTTGCTCCCACAATAAAAAACAATACTTGAAAATGATCCTAAATAATTAAAAAGCAAATAAAGAAAAAATGAATTGTTTTGCCATTTTTTTATTTTCAAAATTAGTTGCCCTTAATTATCTTCTGCTTATTTTTAACAGCATCTAATCCTTGGGATTCCAAGTGCAAAGCTTCTTAGAAAATTCGACATGGAGGGCCTCCCTGAATGAGGAATAAGTTCGATAAGGAACCGTTTATATTGCCCGGATACAAGTGTTTGGTTTATCTTTATGCTTCAAGTACTCTTCTTGAGGATAAGGTAAATTACTTGTTCTGATGTTTCCTACATGATCAAAATAAATGTATCCTCATCTATCATTTTAGTTATTTTTGCGCGCATTTTTTTTTTATTTTATTAAAAATTCTTAAACTTCACTAGCAATATCATTCCCAATTATATTTATTTTATTTGTTTTTAATTAAAATTATGAATGAATTTAATATTGTATTCAATTGTTCTAGTTTGGCATGTTTGATATATAATGATCATGTAGGGATCAACCATACCGATTTACATAATTCTTGTATTTTTCTTCTTCTTCTTCTTCTTCTTCTTCTTCTTCTACTACAAGGTTTAGGCTATGCAGCCTGTCCCGGCGAAGTTAAAAGTGGAGTCCATCTTCTACGTGGTCGGCCAACATCTCTTGTTCTTCTGGGATTATACAGGAAGGTTCTTTTTGGTATTCTTTCGTTGTTCATTCTCATTAAGCGTTCTGTCCATTTCTTATTATTTTCGCTGATTTTATCTTCAGTTTTATATATATGTAATTCTTCTCGTATAGTTTCATTCCTTATTCTATCCGCCCTTGTGCATCCTTTCACATTACGTAAAAACAGCATTTCTGCACTCTGTATCCTGATTCTATCCCTTGATTTCATTATCCAATTTTCACTTCCATACAACAACAAAAAGGAACAGCCATTGTTTTATATAATTTTCTTTAAACTTTAAAAGTTAGATTTCCAAATGAATTCTTAAACCACATTGTATTCTTTTAACTTACAATATTTTATTTTATACTATGTGGAATTTAATTGGCAGAAAATTAATTAGCAATGACAAGTTACCCTCATTTCTGGTTTTAACTTGCAGAATTAGTTGATAAACGGATAGCTAATAAACGGTCTGTGCGATATAGAGGTTAAGTTCCTTACCTCTGGCCCTAGGGTCGCGGGTTGAAATCTGGTAGAGATAGATGGATTTTTTAGCATGTGATAAGTCCTGCGAGAGGAGCTACAAGCCCTGGGTTTCCAGTCGGAAGATGTTCGGGGCGTAAAAGTATAACAAACCTAAATAAGAGCATCTGAGCAAAATTGAATCGGCCTTTCCCTTCCAAGTAATACTTTACTTACCTACTATGTGTCTGTCTGAGGAGATAAGCTAACCACTCGTTACTAACTGACATCTGTATGGATATAAGATTAACAAAAATAACTCTAGCTAGGGAGAACCTTGCCCCAGTTGAGACGTTACGAGTATAGACGAACTTAGATAATGAACCAGTGATCAATCCGATACAAGGGAATCACAAATTTCAAACAATCAGAGAGCTGTATATGACCACAATTTTATTATTTTCTTATTACTATCGTGTTATCAGACTTAAGTACATATTTTTCAAAAAAGATTAGAAAATCACACTGATAGGCCTACTTGTTACCTTTGTAAGCTGTTTGATATAAAAATCGGCAGTCATGGGTATACAGTAAAGGCGTGAGTAAGCAGCAAGCTCTAAGTTTTGAAGGACTTTTCCACGATTTGGTATTAGAAATAGATTGTGATATGAATGATACTGAGATATTAACAAGAAAATTACACGCTTCGTTTTACTTAAAGAACAATATTGACGACAAACATTTACTCAACAGTACGTAGTTTAATAGGGTGAAAAAAAAGAAGCTCCCTCTTTGGTTATCTCTACACATTAATTTCATGCCTTTTCTATAATATACCATTCTTCAATTTATTACAAACAGTTTAGTTTAAAAAAATAACATAGTTAATATACTGCAAGAAAAAAATGTTTTAATTTCGATTTCCATATATTCGCTTGTTAACTAGCATTAAATCCAAGGACTGGACGATGATTCGCTGTGGTCTCCAGGTAGCGTGCTGTCTTGTCATACCAGCGGGTCCGAGTTCGATTCCCGGTGCGGACTAGCTTCCTGAATGAGGTTTTTTTCGAGTTTTTTCCTCTATTGTGAGACAGATGTCCAGAAGATTAACAGTCCCAAACGGTCCCCCAACATCATCTGGCCATCCACAGTGTGGAAAACAACTGGAAGCTATCATACTTATAACTCCCTAGTAAAGCTGCAAAGAATAGCATGGAAATACTATGATTGCAGTGAAAGACCTGCCCTCGGGCAGAACATTGTAAATACAAACAAATACAATCGCATTTCTATTGGATTTTGTCGCATTATTCCCCAAAGAGTTGAAATAAATACAACTCGAAATCTGCATACCTTCAAGATGAAGAACATTTTAGCTAATCAAATGAAATATTTAAACTATCTACAAAATTAATATTAATAACATATATTCTAATCCCTTGAGACACCCTAAATAAGTAGTTAAACCTTAGAAAGTATTGTGTTTTGAAAGCACTAATTAGAGGTTAAACTCCTTTTTAACTTAGTGGCTACTTAAATATGTTCACTAAATAATAAGAGAAATAAAAAAAGCTTAAAACCTATAAAAAATAATAAATAATTTAAAGATAAAGGTAAAAAACTCTTTCACGCCAAGTATATTAACTTATCATACCTGGCGTATGCTGCTACTCCTAAATAATGTTAATGTGTTTTTACCACCAGCCGTGCGCTGCTATGCTTGCCCGCGAATCAGCTTATCCCGTTCTTCTTGGCATCAATGAAATACAAAAATGGTTATTGTGAGTTATCCATAAAAGATAAACATATGCTGTCGCGGACTTTTTTGTACAGTTTTTTGAGATATTCAATTCCGTGTACAATAATTTGGTGTATTTGTCATGGTTTAGGCAGCATAAGCTTTTTCAGCGGCAAAATAGGGACTTCATTTCATGCTTTTTCACTACAAAGGGCGATTTTTAGGGGTGAAGGGGTTAAGTATTACAACTCTCTTATAGCCTATGTTCATCCCCGGAATCTCCTGAACATTTTTCAAAAAGCCTATCACAATCGGATCAACGGTATGGCAGACCACGCTTGCCCGGGAATTTACATATCCCGATCTTCTTGGAATCAATGATAGACAAAAATGGTTATTGTGAGTTATCCGTAAAAGATAAACATATGCTGTCGTGGACTGTTTTTGTAGAGGTTTCTGAAATATTCAATTCCGTGTACAATAATTTGGTGTATTTGCTATGGTTTAGGCAGCGTAAGCCATTTAAACGTCAAAATAGGGACTTTATTTCACGTTTTTCGCTACAAATGGTGATTATTATGGATGAAGGGGTTGAGTATTACAACTCCCTTATAGCCAATGATAATTCCGGGAATCGCCTGAATATTTTGCAAAAAAAACCCCATCAAAATCGGTTCAACGGTATGGCCGCGCATGGAATACAAACAAACAAACATTTTACTAGTAAAATTCATATCAAATTCCGTTGAGGTGGAGACATATGATGAAAGTTAACAATTAAATTGTACCTGTTGGTAGGTGCCATCGTCCTCAACTTTGTTAAAATTGTTAAATTGTACCTGTTGGTAGGTGCCATCGTCCTCAACTTTGTTAAAATTGTTAAATTGTACCTGTTGGTAGGTGCCATCGTCCTCAACTTTGTTAAAATATTGTATATAAAATTAACTTACGAAAGCGCTCGAGTTAATTTTATGTAGGCCTACAATATTTTAACAAAGTTGAGGACGACGGCATCTTCCAACAGGTACAATTTAATTTTTAACTTTCATCATATTCGTTTTTATATATTAGATTTGCTTCTTTGCTATAAAACAATTTTGAAGTGAAAAAGGAGAGAATATAAATTAGGATTATATTAGAGGAAATGAGATGCACAAAGAAATTAAACATAGGCTCAATTCTGAAAATGCATGCTATTATGCATTGCAGAGACTTTTGATGTCCCAACTCCTTTCAAAAAACGTTAAGCTGAAAATACATAAAACTATTATTCTACCAGTTATATTATATGGGTGCGAAACATGGACTCTTACTTTAAGGGAGGAAAGGAGATTACGAGTATTTGAGAATAAAGTTCTTAGGAAAATTTTTGGACCAAAGAGAGATGAACAGACAGGTTAATGGAGAAGACTACATAACAATGAAGGAAGCCAGATATAATAAGAACAGTTAAGTCCCGTAGACTGCGATGGGCAGGACATGTTGCGCGTATGGGGAATGAAAGACGTGCATGGAAACTTCTTGTAGGAAAGCCAGAAGGAAAACGCCCAGTTGGTAGACCAAGAATGAGGTGGGAGAACAACATTAACTATGATTTGAGGGAAGTAGATTATACAGGGAATGATTGGAAAGCATTAGCTCAGGATAGGGATGTATGGAGAGCTTATGTCCGTGCGGCCATGAACCTACGGGTTCGATAGTGCCAGTGAGTAAGTAAGTATTAGAGGAAAAAGTATACAGGGTGCTCTAAAATTCCCCTTACAAACTTCTAGGACTTGTTGAGGGGACTGAGTTAATAATATTTAGAATTGGAAACCATGTCCGCAAACTTACCGTTTCCGTGCTACAGCCGTTTGAAAACATGTTTTTAACGCGACCACTTTTACAAGTAATTTATTATGAGGCGTGACACAGCACATGACTTGTTTTACAATTCAACTCATTAATAATCAAATAAACAAAATAGAAACTAAATCATAACGTGCATTAATAATACCGGTTTACATCCTCCAGAATAAATGTTTGTAGTTTTCAAAATTTCGAAAAAAAAAATTACTTTTTTTTCAAATACACCAAGTCTTGGAATACAGAATAGGAAAATTTTCGATTTAGACGAATCGCGAAGCTATTGCTTGTTGAGACACCTGACGTACCTTCAGGCAGTGCTTGTTTTCAAACGGTTGAAGCACGGAAACGGTAAGTTTCCGGTCATTGTTTCCAATTCTAATTATTATGAACTCAGTTCCCTCTACAAGTCCTACAAGTTTGTAAGAGGAATTTTAGAGCACCCTGTATAGTAGGATACAATACGAAGTTGGAAATGGATTGCTTGGGCAGCACAAGCCGTACATGCTTTTGACACTATTAATATCGAATATCGTGATGCCGATATAGCACTAAGATTGCTAATCCAATAGGTTCTAAGCAGAGAGAAAATAATACAATTTTACATGCTGGACATAGTAAAATTTGTAAACAATTATTGTAGTTGAAGCTGCTATAAATAAAAACATATTTAAACAAATGTACATCAATTTTTTATAGTTTTAAAGCAAGAGAAGCATATGTTAGACTTTAACTTCTTTGTGTTCGATCGGGTTACTATTGGTGTCCTGCTTTTTTATGGGGGGAAATTGTAAGCGGAGAAAATCTGCGGGGAACCTTCTTTTCTCTATCCAGATTTAAGTGAATTTCCTAAAGGACTAGAAAGTGGGACAAAGAGAGAGAAAATCTGAAAGGAAATGAGGTTAAAAAATCGTTTCTTCTCATGTCATGCTTGGTTTATTCCTTCTCAGGATCACTGATTTAAAAATCTAGATGTTTTGTGAATGCATTTTCATTTTGTGTTCCAGTTAAATTCTTTGTAATACGATTTATATTTCACAGTTGATCTGCATTTACATATTTTTATCGTACACCTGTTTTCGTGTCGCTATTCATATTTACGGACAAAGTATGTTGTAGGCACGACATATACCAGCAGTAAAAAAAAAATAATATTGTATTTTATTACGTATTTGTAAAAGTTCACAGATTTTTTTGCAAATATGAAATTAAGCGCTGAGTTGAAAATACAATTCAGAATTTTGTCTTGAAACTAAAGAAAAACACGAAAAAAGCCTTCCATGGTTAGTCAATGACGCGCCGGTACCGCGGTATAATTCGAATATAAATAATATATCTAATAACATATTAAATGTAAAATTGGTACCTGGTAAGTCAGTCGTTCTCAACTAAATTATTATGCTGAATCAAATGATTCCAATATGGAGGCCTTTCAAAATCAATGTTTTCATCTTCTCCATTTTAACTAGTAGGCCTACTGATGTTGTTGTACAACCTGTACAACAACATCGAATTGCAATCTGTTATCATTTTTTAATATAGAACTTTTCTAGTAGAAGACTTTTATCTCCTTAAAATATTTACAATCTTTCACCTAATCCAGTACCAGGTAAAATGCAGAAGATGAAACATCGATTTTAAACCCGTTGTACAACCTGTACAACAACATCAGTACCAGTTAAAAAATACCAGAAGATGAAACATTGATTTCAACCCGTTGAAAAACCTGTATAACAACATCAGTACCAGTTAAATGCAGAAGATGAAACATTGATTTTAAACCCGTTGTACAACCTGTACAACATCATCAGTACCAGTTAAAATGCAGAACATGAAACATTGATTTTAAACCCGTTGTACAACCTGTACAACAACATCAGTACCAGTTAAAATGCACAAGATGAAACATCGATTTGAAACCCGTTGTACAACCTGTACAACAACATCAGTACCAGTTAAAAAATACCAGAAGATGAAACATTGATTTTCAACCCGTTGAACAACCTGTATAACATCATCAGTACCAGTTAAATGCAGAAGATTAAACATTGATTTTGAACCCGTTGTACAACCTGTACAACAACATCAGTACCAGTTAAAAAGCAGAAGATGAAACTTTGATTTTAAACCCGTTGTACAACCTGTACAACAACATCAGTACCAGTTAAAATGCACAAGATGAAACATCGATTTTAAACCCGTTGTACAACCTGTACAACAACATCAGTACCAGTTAAAAACACCAGAAGATGAAACATTGATTTTCAACCCGTTGAACAACCTGAATAACATCATCAATACCAGTTAAAATGCAGAAGATGAAACATTGATTTTAAACCCGTTGTACAACCTGTATAACATCATCAGTACCAGTTAAAATGCAGAAGAAGAAACATTGATTTTAAACCCGTTGTACAACCTGTACAACAACATCAGTACCAGTTAAAATGCACAAGATGAAACATCGATTTGAAACCCGTTGTACAACCTGTACAACAACATCAGTACCAGTTAAAAAAACACCAGAAGATGAAACATTGATTTTCAACCCGTTGAACAACCTGTATAACATCATCAGTACCAGTTAAAATGCCGAAGAAGAAACATTGATTTTAAACTCGTTGTACAACCTGTATAACATCATCAGTACCAGTTAAAATGCAGAAGATGAAACATTGATTTTAAACCCGTTGTACAACCTGTATAACATCATACAGTACCAGTTAAAATGCAGAAGAAGAAACATTGATTTTAAACCCGTTGTACAACCTGTACAACAACATCAGTACCAGTTAAAATGCAGAAGATGAAACATTGATTTTAACGCATTGTATAACAACATCAGTACCCGTTAAAATGCAGAAGATTAAACATTGATTTTAAACCCGTTGTACCACCTGTACAACAACATCAGTACCAGTTAAAATTCTGAAGATGAAACATTGATTTTAAACACGTTGTACAACCTGTACAGCAACATCAGTACCAGTTAAAAAAACACCAGATGATGAAACATTGATTTTCAACCCGTTGCACAACCTGTATAACATCATCAGTACCAGTTAAAATGCCGAAGATGAAACATTGATTTTAAACCCGTTGTACAACCTGTATAACATCATCAGTACCAGTTAAAATGCAGAAGATGAAACATTGATTTTAAACCCGTTGTACAACCTGTATAACATCATCAGTACCAGTTAAAATGCAGAAGAAGAAACATTGATTTTAAACCCGTTGTACAACCTGTACAACAACATCAGTACCAGTTAAAATGCAGAAGATGAAACATTGATTTTAACGCATTGTATAACAACATCAGTACCCGTTAAAATGCAGAAGATTAAACATTGATTTTAAACCCGTTGTACCACCTGTATAATATCATCAGTACCAGTTAAAATTCAGAAGATGAAACATTGATTTTAAACCCGTTGTACCACCTGTATAACATCATCAGTACCAGTTAAAATGCAGAAGATGAAACATTGATTTTAAACCCGTTGTACAACCTGTATAACATCATCAGTACCAGTTAAAATGCAGAAGAAGAAACATTGATTTTAAACCCGTTGTACAACCTGTACAACAACATGAGTACCAGTTAAAATGCAGAAGATGAAACATTGATTTTAACGCATTGTATAACAACGTCAGTACCCGTTAAAATGCAGAAGATTAAACATTGATTTTAAACCCGTTGTACCACCTGTACAACAACATCAGTACCAGTTAAAATTCAGAAGATGAAACATTGATTTTAACGCATTGTATAACAACATCAGTACCCGTTAAAATGCAGAAGAAGAAACATTGATTTTAAACCCGTTGTACAACCTGTACAACAACATCAGTACCAGTTAAAATGCAGAAGATGAAACATTGATTTTAACGCATTGTATAACAACATCAGTACCCGTTAAAATGCAGAAGATTAAACATTGATTTTAAACCCGTTGTACCACCTGTACAACATCAGTACCAGTTAAAATTCAGAAGATGAAACATTGATTTTAAACCCGTTGTACCACCTGTACAACAGCATCAGTACCAGTTAAAATGCAGAAGATGAAACATTGATTTTAACGCATTGTATAACAACATCAGTACCCGTTAAAATTCAGAAGATGAAACATTGATTTTAAACCCGTTGTACCACCTGTACAACAACATCAGTACCAGTTAAAATTCAGAAGATGAAACATTGTTTTTAACGCATTGTATAACAACATCAGTACCAGTTAAAATGCACAAGATGAAACATCGATTTGAAACCCGTTGTACAACCTGTACAACAACATCAGTACCCGTTAAAATGCAGAAGAAGAAACATTGATTTTAAACCCGTTGTACAACCTGTACAACAACATCAGTACCAGTTAAAATGCAGAAGATGAAACATTGATTTTAACGCATTGTACAGGGTGGACCGCTCGAATGGACCTAATTTCAATTGCTTGTTACTGGCAAACGGTTGAAGATAGAAACTTAAAACAACGTTCATAGTACAGAAAAACTCACCAAGTTTCGAATCCTGTCGGTAGATGGCACAAAGATACGTTTCTCGTTCTTAGATTTAATTGTTTGTGAAAATGGCGACTCCGCAGATGAAAGCGCAAGCTGTTTTGTGGTATGCGGAGTTTAAATCAATCATTAGAGTTCAAAGGGAGTTCCGGCGTGTGTTTTAACCGTGATGTTCCAACTGCTAGAAGCATAAAGAAGTGGCGTGATACATTATTAGCTACAGGATCTGTGTTGAAGAAGCATGGTGGTGGTCGCAGAGCATCCGATGAAATGGTAGCAAATGTTCAAGCCGCATTTGAGCGAAGCCCCGGAAGTCATTAAGAAGAGCTTCGCGGGAACTTCAAATACCAAAATCGACATTACAACGGATTGTCCACAAACGCCTCAAACTGCACGCATATAAAGTGCAGTTAGTGCAACGTCTGGAGCCGAATGACATGCCGAAACGAGTGGAATTCGCCAATACGATGCTGGACCGTCTCGGCGCTGATCCTGACTTCATGACCAAGATTTTCTTCTCGGACGAAGCCACTTTCCATTTGTCAGGCAAGGTAAACCGGCATAATGTGCGGATCTGGGATCGGAGAATCCTCACGCTATTCAAGAGCATGTTCGTGATAGTCCGAAGATGAATGTTTGGTGCAGTTTGTCACATAATAAGGTCATTGGACCGTTTTTCTTCGCCGAGAAAAACTGTTCGTGGTACCACATATCTTGACATGCTGGAGCAGTTCTTCTTTCCACAAATTGAACAACTGCAGCCTAACATCGTTTTCCAGCAAGATGGTGCTCCTCCCCACTGGTCCAATGAAGTTCGTACGACTTTGGACAACATTTTCCCTGGCCGTTGGATTGGTAGGGGAGGACCAATCGCGTGGCCCCCGAGATCTCCCGATTTAACACCACTGGATTTCTTTCTCTGGGGCTATGTCAAAGATAAAGTTTACACCACCCCAGTCAAAGACCTTCGTGATCTTCGTGAGCGCATCATAGAGGCTATTGAGAACATTCCAGAAGACATACTCCAACGTACTTGGCAAGAAATTGTTCATCGCTTTGATATCGTCACAGTGACTGCTGGGGCTCATATAGAGATGTGGTGATCTGGATATCAAAACTTGGTGAGTTTTTCTGTAATATGAACGTTGTTTTAAGTTTCTATCTTCAACCGTTTGCCAGTAACAAGCAATTGAAATTAGGTCCATTCGAGCGGTCCACCCTGTATAACAACATCAGTACCCGTTAAAATGCAAAGATTAAACATTGATTTTAAACCCGTTGTACCACCTGTACAACAACATCAGTACCAGTTAAAATTCAGAAGATGAAACATTGATTTTAAACCCGTTGTACCACCTGTACAACAGCATCAGTACCAGTTAAAATGCAGAAGATGAAACATTGATTTTAACGCATTGTATAACAACATCAGTACCCGTTAAAATTCAGAAGATGAAACATTGATTTTAAACCCGTTGTACCACCTGTACAACAACATCAGTACCAGTTAAAATTCAGAAGATGAAACATTGATTTTAACGCATTGTATAACAACATCAGTACCCGTTAAAATGCAGAAGAAGAAACATTGATTTTAAACCCGTTGTACAACCTGTACAACAACATCAGTACCCGTTAAAATGCAGAAGATGAAACATTGATTTTAACGCATTGTATAACATCAGTAACCGTTAAAATGCAGAAGATTAAACATTGATTTTAAACCCGTTGTACCACCTGTACAACAACATCAGTACCAGTTACAATTCAGAAGATGAAACATTGATTTTAAACCCGTTGTACAACCTGTATAACAACCTCAGTACCAGTTTAAACGCAGAAGATAAAACATTGATTTTTAAAAATTGATTAATAAATCTACATTGTGACAAGGGATTTCTCAACCATTGTATACCAAAAGCTACCTTGGAATTTCTCCCAGAGAAGCCTAGTTTGGTTGTGATAAAAAAATTGTGGCCACTAGAGCGTTAAGGAACAAACATTTAGATATGTACCGTATAATATATTTATACATTATATAAATTTTGGCCATGGTCATTGTCTGTGTCTGCTAGATAGGGTCCGTGAATAATTTTAAAACTTTCAAAAATATTTTCGTGAGACTAACCCCAATAGCTTCATTTCTTCGGAATTCGCTAAAATTATTATTTTTCGAAAGTAAAATCCTATACCTTGCAATTTCTCCCAGAGAAGCCTTGTGATGTATCAAGATGTGTTAAAAATTATCAGCCGCTTTTAACATCAAGTCACAGAAATCAAAGCCAGAACACATCAATGAGATCCCACTGTCAGCAACAGATAGACGTCCGTACTTCAATAGAGTGGAATAGAGTGAAGCGAAACACGGCGGACGGCAGGTTGTCAGAGTTATCCAATTCACGAAGTCAGGAGTTGATTTACTTCCCCGCAGTTTAATGAGATCTGGCGCTGCATTTCAGTTCCTTGCAGTTAAAAGTGGCTTTATTAATGGCTATTGCTTGAATACTAAATTTTGGTAGATGCAATTTTGTTTATTATTTGGATTGTATAAGGAATAGAGTGGAAATTCTTGATCCATTACAGCGCTTCTTTGGGAAAAATTTCGAAGTAGGTTTCGGTTGAATATTCCATTGTGAGACAGTTTGTTCTATGGGATTTTGTTATCTAATTATTTATAAATGCTTTAAAATTTAAGATACACTGAAGATATATCGTTATTTGCTATTTAGGAATTTGGAGTTGGTTCCAAATCGGAGGAAATAAGACATGGATAGAGGTAATTATGAATTTGATGAAGGACTGGAACTGCAGGATGGTGACTGGGAGGATAGAGATGAATGCAGGAAGAGTATCAAAACTTAATGCTGGGCATAAGAAGATGTTATATAAATTTAAATCCTTTAAATAAAAATAGAAAAAAATTAAGTCCATGCATTTTTTGTCGGATTTGTATATTTCTTGACATCTAAAGCTTTGATTAAGTACAAGACTAAGTTTAAAATTTACTGTTCTTATATATAATTCGTCCACCGCTGTGGTCTCGAGGTAGCGTGCTGCCTTTGTCACGCAGCGGGCCCGGGTTCGATCCCGGTCGGGGCAGTTTTTCTGGGTAAGGTTTTTATCCGGGTTTTTCCTCACCTGTAAGACAAATGTCAGGAAAACTTTAAGGCCCAAACGGTCCCGGAAATCATATGGCCATCATCGTCATCATCATCCTTATCATTATCATCATCATCACCATCTTTCACCGGTGCGGAAAGCAACGGGAAGCTACCACACATATAATTCCCTAGTTAAGCTGCAAGCATAGCATGAAAATGCTATGATTGCAGTGAAAGACTTGGCGGGCAGAATTACTATGAATGGATGGATATATAATTCGGCTTCATAAATTTTTTGGACGCATATAGAATGTTTGGTTGTATTAACCAATAAGCTGTGTAATTCTAATGTGTGTTGTCATGTGTTTTCTCTAGCCTGGAATTTAATAATTTAGTTTCAATTATATTATGAAATTGAGATTACGATTAAGTGGGCCCTGATAATTAAATGCTAACCCAGCATTTACGTCGACTGAGGAAAAGAAGGTTGGTCACCCCAGGATTTGAACCCGAAGTCTGTCCAATACGAATGCCAAATGACACCGTCAACACATCAGTCGATTACTTGACGTAATCTTAACAGGCTGACCAAATTTGCTATATACGATCTTTCTTAAGAGTACATCAGTAGACTGTATATATGTTCATGGGTTTTCTGCTAATTTGTACTAATTTTTGGCTAAGAAGATATTAATTTCGAAATGACTATGAATTTCAAGGAAGGACATAATCCCTTAGCTAATTTCAGACATGATTGCTTGTATAAATGTTTCTATTCCACGAGTGCCTATAGCTTAGAGCAAACAAACGCAGTATAATACGTTCATGCGTTGACTTTATATCCCTCACTATTTAGGTCGGTGTTCTCTTTGCCCCTCTTTTTCAACCAATCTACGTCAAACCCCATACTGCTTGCACTGGAGCTGATATCGTCTGCAAAACGATGGTACGTAATAACCGATAACAATAATGCTGATGTAATTGAATGACTTCCAAAGTTACAACTAAATCACGTGATCATGGGAATACCAGGTCAAATTGACTGGTAGAGAAATATTATGTCATAGAATTCTAACGCATGCTCAGCACGACTGAATTTTGTTCGCTACCAAGCTATAATTTGAAAAGGTATTGTTATGAATTTGGATCATCTGATTCGTCAAGGTCCCCTAAAGACAAGTATTTGTAAATTGCATTGGAATAAACAGTTTTTAACTGTGATTAGTAAGTTTGTATATACTCTGTACGTCCCGCTTGCAGACAAGGATGCTCCTATAGTGGTAATGTCTTGACCTATCTAATTTGGTTACGCTTCTTTCCCTAAATATATATGACAATGTGGTCAGCACAACACCTCATTGAGACATCTCGTAGGGAATCAAAGTATTGCTTGGATGTGAAAAGTCGGTTAAAATTTGCTCAGAGGCACTAATTTAGACTTTTTGGTTCTTTTGTGAGCCTCAATTTTTTTCAGATTCCGGACCCATGGCTCAAAGTCCCTCCCGGTGAACTTGCCCTTGGATTTTTCTATCCTAAAAGTCGATCGATCCCGTCCGGGTTTGAACCCGAGACCTTTGGTACTAGATGTAGAGAATATATAACAACAAGATCGCCGCGGCTGATAATTAATAAGGTCAGGGTATGTAAAATATTCAGTTCATTTCTTCTCATTTGTTTCGAATAATTGATCCAGTGTTGGCTGCCATTTTTATAAATAATGATATACCATACACACAATGCGTTCAATATCGAATAACAATAGTATATTGCGATGCGAGTGTGGTAAACACTTCATACGGATTCAGGACAAATTTAAAACAACGAGGCGCATGCGCTGAGGTATTTTAAATTTCCGAGATGCCGTTATGTGGTTAAAAAAAGCGCCTGGCGCGACAGGCCTAGAAGCCCCTAAGCCTACCGGCTACCATCCGGCTGCTGGCATCTCATCCACATGTTCAGTCACAGATAGATGATCAGCCAGTGCAGGGGTGATATGTGGTCAACATGTCGAGTCCCCCAGCCGTTATATCTGGTTTTCTCAACCTGGAGCCGCTACTTATTGTAGCTACCCAAATGCCTCACGATGCTGGGTGAGCACCGGTCCCATATTGGCCGAAATGCCATGAGAAAATTTCTTCCCCCATGGAGACTCGAACCAGCGCAGTCCCGTAACTCTGCGACAAGGCTTCCTGCCTTAACCACTTGGCTACGGCGCGGGACCGTTATGTGTTTACCATATCTGTATTGCATACTACTTTTTGCACTATGTGTATTTATTTTAGTAATTAAGGTATTAGCTAAGATATAAAAAATATAATTGATGATAAATGTTAGATTCCAGAAGGTGAATCGGCCATATGTGTTGCTATGGAGAAACAATAAGTATTGTTGGTCACGTCGCCACCTTATATTTGTTAAAACTGTAACACCAATTTGATTTGGGATTTATTTCTGATTATGGAGAAAGTTTTAGACGATGTGTGCAGTGATGATGAAATAGAAGAGCCGTGGAAACCTGGATGTGATCAATTGATACCGAAATTAATACAAATTACAGTATCACTATCAATATTTAAAAATATATGTTTTTATTTGCCGCACTAGTGCTTTTGATCATTTTTAAAGCATTGATTGGCAGTAAATTGTCACATGGTTTTACGATAAATAAAGGTCTTCGTCAAGGTTGCTGTCTATCACCGACTCTGTTTAAAATATATGTACATGAAATATTAAAGAATTGGAGGAGAAATGTTCAAGCATGGGAATTCCTATTTCAAACAACAAAACTTTATACAACTTACATTTTGCAGATGATCAATTGTTAATTGCACATGATTATGAAGATTTAGAATATATGACTAGAAAATTAATAGAAGAATATGAAAAATGGGGATTAAATTTGAACATAAAAAAAACAAAATATTTATCAATTGGTGAACCAGAACAAAAAATAATTTTGGAGACTAGAGAAACAATAAAATCTTGTAGTGAGATCACATATTTAGGAATTAATATAAATAAAAATGGGAGTTATGAAGAGGAAATAAGAAATAGAAATAATAAAGGAAAATTTGCAATTGCTTGCCTCAATGGAATATTGTGGGATAAAAATATAAGTAATAAAAATAAAATGAATATATACCATACAATTGTTAAAATCATCATTACTTATGGAGCAGAACTTTGGCCAATAACAACAAAAACAAATAAGTACATTTTGGCAACGGAAATGGATTTTATACGAAGGGCCGCAAGAATTTCAAGAAGAGAAAAATTAGGAACTCAGTCATAAGGGAGAAAATGAAGATTGAAGACACTATTTTAGATTATATTAAAACTCAGCCATTAAGATGGCACGGACATATCCAGCGAATGGAAGAGGATCGAGTACCAAAATCTGTTTTGGAATGGAAACCTGAGGGAAGACGAAGCAGAGGAAGACCTTAAACCTCCTGGAGTCAGGGAATGTGTTTATATATGAAGGAGAAGCATCTACAACCAGGAGATTAGATGGACCGACAAAATTGGCTATTAGGAATCGGACGATGTCAAAGACATTAATCAACCGATGATCTATCTAGATTTATTTTGTTTTCATAGCAACCAAGGTTATATGCCGGAATGTCAAATTACAATTCACATCAACAATAACAGTAAGTATACAATATTAGTTACGTAGTGCAAAAATAATACGAAATAAATCGTAATAATAAAAATTAACCTAGTATTTCAGTCGAGACTGAGAAAAACAAATAGATTGTCCGGTCAATGATTTAAACCCCAAAACTGGCACTGGTTTCTACCGAATGCGATCTGAAACTTCACCGTCTCAGTCAATTGGCTGGAGTTAGTACTTTATTCTCGACGCTTATTAACAGGATATGTCTTTAGCGTCCAAATTCAAATATGCACAGGAAAGGGCCAATTAATTTTGTTCAGAGATTTCAAATTTCAAGCTTTATATAATATATATATATATATATATATATATATTGCACTATGTAACTAATATTATATACTTACTGTTATTGTTGATGTGCATTAAAATTTGAAATTCCCGCATATAATCTTGGTTGCTATGAAAACAAAACAAATCTCAATACTTTAAAAATGACCAAAAGCACTAGTGCGGCAAATAAAAATATTTATTTTAAAATATTGATAGTGATACTGTAATTTGTATTAATTTCGGTATCAATTGATCACATCCAGGTTTCCACGGCTCTTCTATTTCATCATCACTGCACACATCGTCTAAAACTTTCTCCATAATCAGAAATAAATCCCAAAACAAATTTGTGTTACAGTTTTAACAAATATAAGATGGCGACATGACCAACAATACTTATTATTTATCCATAACTACTCATGTAGTCAATTCACCTTCTGAAATCAATCTTCAATTATATTTATTTATATAATTATATTTATATTTATAATTATATTTATTTATATATTAGCTAATATCTTAATTACTGTCATAAATACACATAGTGCAAAAAATAGTATGCAATACTCATGTGGTAAACACATAACGGAATCTCGGAAATTAAAAAAAAAAACATCTCGGCGCAAGCGCCTCGTTTTTTAAAACTTTTTCTCGATTCGTATCAAGTGTTTACCACACTCGTTTCGCAATATAGTATTTTTTCTTGCTGTAAATCTATTATACGGGTCTCATTGCTTTACTTCTCTTCCGAAGGAAATAATTCTCAGAAATCGCCCCTATATATTCTTACGTTTTCCTAAATATATCTAACCATTTTCCGTATTTTGTCTTGAATGGACAAATACAAATATCACAATGGAGTTGAAAAATTGAAATCATTACCGGTATGTTCAGTTTTATTGAGAATTTGTCTAGGGTTATATTATTGTCTCAAAACAATGGTGCAGCCATCTTTCAGCTTGCCACGAGGAAAAAGTTAAATAATTGCACGAATAATTATTACTGTAATCAAAGTTCTTCTAGTTGGAGAGATTCAGCTCCTCGTAGCCCTGTAGTTAACCTTAATTACAGCAATTAGTGTTACCAAAAACAGCTAGACTGAGGTTACTGCAAAAAACTGATACAAATTCCCTACATTACCTCAAGAGCGGAATACATGCAGTTCCTGAATACAAAGTTTCATTCTTTTCTTATCACTCATCTTTGAAGCCACGTCACGAATACGTGAATAACGTTAATAATTTACTTAATATTGCTCTTTAAGCAAGATTAGACAGTTATGAGTGCCAACTCATCAGAAAATATTTTTCTTGACTATCATGACATCATGAGTTGTATGACAATAGTAGCAGTTGTTGTTACCAGGCGTAAAGTTCAATAATTGTCATACTTAAGTTGTAACTTAAATAGTGGCAACTATTTATTACTAGTATACAAGTGACAGACTCATACAATCCTTCAATGTAGTACCCAGAATTGTCTACAACTCGTTGCCAGCGATGGGGAAGTCGTAGTATCACAGTAGCAGCTCCTGTTCTGTTGATGTTTCTGACTGACCGCCTTAATGCCAGCAGAATATCGGGAACAGTCTGGAATCGAATGTCACGAAGTGATTCCTTCATCTTAGGGACCAAATCATAATCACAGGGGCTTACGTCCAGTGAATGTGGTAGATGGAAAAGCACTTTCCACTCCCAACGATGGTCAGATAAGCTAAAGAATGTGCCGTGTGCGTCCGAGTAGTCCTGTGTGGTAATGCCGTATCCCCATATGCTTCCACAAGACCTTCACGACATTGTGCTGTATGGCCATGTCACATTGAATTTTAAATCAAGATCGCTGTTCCTACTTTGTAAACATGGCGAAACACAACAGCTCAGAGCGGCAACTCATAGGAGACTAAATTTCTCTCTCTAAAGCACATGCGCTTTGAGACGTACGGACTAGTTCATTTACTGTAATATAGGTCAGACATATATTAACATGTGACAGAAGTTACAACAATTAACTCCGTCTGATTTCACTTCTACAGCAGTGTTGCCACTATTTTTGTTACAGTCCACGTAGCATTAACAGGAATTTAATTTTAGTGAAGAACATACATATTATTTCGAACAATTTTCCTCACAGGCCTCTTATTTCAGTCTTGATATTATTTTACGTGCTGTAAATTTACTTCCGCTCCAAATGATTACGTACTCAGGATTATTAAGACCTATAAATATGTCGACCAGGCTGGGATCCAAATCGCGAACTTCAGAAGTAAATTATTTATTTTATATATGGAAATTAAGAGCATGGGGCACAGTCGAAGTGATACATTATTTACAAAATAATATTAGGATAAAAAAATTGTTTTATGGAGCTAATCTAAAATTCAATTAGATATTTTGGTGATAAACTCTTACTAGACTGTTAGTATAAGGTTTCATTTGTTAGTAAAACGTAATCCCTCAATCTGAATCTCAGTTTCCATTATGAGATAACTCATAAAAAGTAACCTTTCACTTGTTCTCGCCAAGCTAATTGCACACAATTCTGAATCTGGAAACTTATAACTTTTTATGTTTAAGATGGTAATATAATTCAAAACCATGAAAAGATAGTCAGACTATTTGAAAATAATAACATATATAGGAGATGAAATAAAGCAGAGTAGAAGTCAGGAACAGCACAGTAAGGGAAATTATGCAAGTTGAAAGAAAATAATTAGAAAAAATTGAAGAAAAACGTTGAAATGGTATGGACACCTCACAAGAAAATAAGAAGAGAGAATACCAAAGAAGACACTTAATTGGAAAGCTAATGGAAGAAACGGAAGAGGCAGACCTATAGAACGTTGGATAGATGGGGCGAAGAGAAGTATGAAAGGTAGAGATTTGAGGGAAGAAGATGATTTAGACTGGAACCTCTGGCAACAAATCACTTTGGGTTGAAGGAGAAACACTGTATTGTGGAATATTCCTAATGAAAAAAAAGAAGTAAAATAATAACAACCAAACGGGAACATTTGATTGTAAGATAAAAGAAAACTACGGAATATGACAGTTAACAGTAATATTGAAATAAGTTGTCGGTCACCTTACATTGCATCCACTTTTAAGTCAAAAGAACAAATATGTTATTAAATTTTCCAATATAACGTACAAAAATGTTAAATAGTTTTTAGATCACCCTATGGGATATGTTCCGTGTCAGAGGGGCGTGATTCAATCAATAACTGATCTCCTCCTAGAAAATGTTAATCTAATTCCAATTGCTTCTGCCAAACCAATCTCTGAATAATCTATCCATCTCCAACTTCCTTTCCTATACAATTCCAGACAACTGTACTTCTGTGTTTTTCAGTTTATTCCTTCCTAAACAAATATGTCGATAACATTTTACGAGAATATTCCGGCACGTAAATCATTACAATTGTATAATTAGTTTGTTAATAGGATAATTAATAATTTAGTTTAGTGCAGACTTTAAATTCTTCTTTGGACAAAAGTAGCCAATTCATAAAGTTAATACTGACTATTTAACTCATGCCACAAGTGGGAGTCAATGACCAATCACGTTTCAATGAATTTTGTTTTACAGCCAATCACAGTCGTGTTTCATCTCGATATTTATCCAATTATGTTTACCAGAATAAAGTAAGCTCCTCCTTTTTAATATTCTGAACAGGTCAGGGCATTATTTTGCAGTGACTGACTCTCGAACAAATACGTTGAATATAGCAAATAATGAACAGATTCCTTCGAACTACACATTTCATAATATTATGTGTTTACTAATTGTGTTTTTAAATAATCACATTTTACTGAGTTGTTTCCTAAAAAAATTAATTAATAACCTATAATATTCGTTATAATATACAGTTTAATGTGTTTCATTTTTTCTCCACTAGGGTGCATTCTTACAATTCTCTTTTAATCTTTAATAATAATCTGATGTAAACCATCAGCATTTTTTTTTTTTTACATTTGTGCCAGGGGAAGTTATTAATTTATGTGCGATTTAGTTTTCGCTAATACATTATGAAATAAAAACTTAAAAGACGTACTTGATGTATCAAAGTCCTCAACATTAAACAATGTAGGCCTTTCAGAAAACATGTTCCATCATAAGCATGTAAACAGAGGTTATTTAGTAAAATGTGAGGCTGACTATATAAAAAAAACTCTGTTTATATGCTGATGATGTTTTCTCAAAGGCCTACATTGTTTAGTGATTGACGAATTTTAAAACAGAAGTTTATTTTAGGTGAGGACTTTGATACATCAAGTACAGATTTTAAGTTTTTAATACTTTATTTCATAATCTATTAGCGAGAACTAAATCGTACATAAATGAATAACTTCCCCTGGCACAAACGTAAAAAAAGTGCTGATAAACATCAAACACTGCATACTGTACAAACGTGGACTGTAATTGAAGCCAGCATGTATATGTTAGCTACAGTCGTGCTAGAAATACCCTAGCGCTATTCTAGGAATGCTAGAATGTATATCACTCCAGTAATAGGCAGAGCAGGATTGAGCAAATTCCAGACTGACGCTATGCAACAATTACAGCTAACAAATCATAGAGTGTAACTACGTACATAGTGGCCATATATAGCTTAATTTCATCGAATGAATAGTGTCTACGTCACAAATTGCAGCTTAGTGTCGCACAATCTATATCATGAATTATATTAAATCATAATTACACATATATCATAAAGAAATGGTCTTAATATACATATGTACTGTTAGCATGTCTGGAGCATCTATAGGAGTGACAAATTTAATTGCTTGTTTCTAAAAGGACACAAGTCACAGTTCACAAATTGTTTAGGAAAGGGAAAAACTTTCTACAAAAATGGGAGTACCTTTTTCAAACCATGTAGGCCTATAATACAATGTGGAAGTTATATAAAGAAGCAGATTTAAGTTCAAATTCTTTGGGATAAGTACAGTTGAAATGTCTTGCAGATAAATACAGTAACATTTGTCAAAGCGGAATCGCATGGAACCATTTTCTTTCCATAATAGACATTATGCATTATAAAAAAACAAAAAAGGTATTAACCAATCTTAGATTATAAGCACCGTACATGTCTTTTTATGTACCTTGGATTAACTGTAGTTCCGCTGCCGTTGGAAAATGAAGTAGGCCTATAGTATGTATGAACGACTTCTACAACATCGCCCGAAAAAAAACCAGTCCCGTTTCGTCAGCGTTAAAATGTCTCTTAGGCGCGTATCCTAAAATTGAAGTATGCAGTTTCGGTTTCCACTCACTAACTAAACATTCGTCCACATCCTTTGATTCCCCGCAAATTTCATTCCATACTACATTGTGTCGTCTTTTAAAACTGTCCACAACCAACCTGAAGATGCCTAGAAATCGTTATTCCTTAGGGATATAGCAACAGCCAGAACTGGACTTTGGAGCATCAGTCCGGAAATTTGGAGATTTTTTGATTGCAGACTTGTAAAACACTCCCACACATCGTTGATTTCTTCATTTCCTTTTTTGTTTTTTTTTCCTTCTTCTTTTCTTTCCTCTTCATTTGACTATTTCCTTGCATCCAATTATTTATTATTTTTTCTTTGTGTTTTAAAATCTCATAAACTTAGGTTTTTCCACATTTAAATTTAGTCATTATTTAGCGCACTGAGAGTTTGTTTTTCTTTACCTCTAATAACTTTCACTTTTCATTTAATGACAATGCTATGGTTCAGGCTGCGTAAGCCATTTAATCGTACAAAAATCTATTTCTTTTACGATTTTCACTACAAAGGGTGATTTTTAAGGGAGAATGGCTTGAGAATTAACACTATTTTATAGTCTATAACATTTCCGGAAAAATCCTGAACATTTTGCAAAAACCCCATCAAAATCGCATGAAAGGTATGGCAGCGCACGCTTGCCCGGGAATCTATCTTGAAAAATGGCTATTGTGAGTTATCCATAAAAGATAAACATGTGCTGTCGAAGACATTTGTGTAGAGGTTTTTGAGATGTTCAATTCTGCGTACATTAAGTTTGTGTATTTGTTATGGTTTAGGCAGCGTAAGCCATTTAAGCATAAAAAAAGGGATTTTCATCACGTTTTTCACTACAAAAGGGCGATTTGTAAGGGTGTAGCAGTTGCGTATCACAACTTCCTTATAGCCTATGTTCATCCCGGGAATCTGCTGAACATTTTGCAAAAAAAAACATCAAAATCGGATGAACGGTATGGCAAACGCATACAATACGAACAAACAAACAAACAAATCAACAAACAAACAAATCAATAAACAAACAAATCAACAAACAAACAAACATTTATTTTTATATATTAGATCATTATTATTGAAATAGTTTAAACAAAGATTAATTTACGTGTGGCAAGTAGCCAACAAATCACAAACTTCTTTGATAATTTAGAATCACAACAATCCACACGTCCCTAGAAATGGCTGAGTTGTGTTGAGCAGTTAAGCACGTTAATTAGCTATAACTATGCACAATAGTGACCTTTATGTTACAACCCAGATAACACGAGATGTAGTGTGCCAAAAAGTGTGACGCAATGCAGCTAATATCTCACTCTTCACCTGGCTAATACAACTAAACACTGTGTTAACAGCCCAGTGGGATTCCTAAAATTACTCCAAACTCAATTATCTTTATTTTCAACGTGTTACCCTGTTTAAGGGATGTCCTATATAAATAATGTTGCAATCCTGCTTATAATGTACACATTCATTGAATAATGAGATGCATACCTGATACAGTGGAGGAAATTGGTATATAGCCACTAACTTTTAGTAGTAAAACAACCTGAAATATTTGTGCAAATACCGTATGTGTGTCACAGATTACATATAATTATCTTGGACATAATTTCATACAGGTCTCCTCATTTTGTATTTATTATACTCGTATATGTAAATAATACGTAAAATCTAAGAAAACGCTGTCCTAGGGGTGGTATAAAGGCAGGTCAACTTCTGGCTCTTACAGAGACATAACTGTAAACAAAACACTTGCAATTACATGGAGACGACGTGTCTGTGAGCATCTTTCATCAGTTACAAGTCAGCAGTACGTACAATGTCACGTGGAAAACCTCTATCAAATGAAGAGAAATCAAGATTTAGTGCCTTCAAGGAGATGGGCATTTCCAATAGACAAAGACCTACGAAATTGGGGCTTCAAGGTGTGTAATTGATAATTTTGTCAAACTGGGCACACAATATGAAAAAAAAAAACGGGAAATATGGACGGACAAGAAAATTGCCTGAGCGCACTAAAAATGTCATTTTACGTAAAGAAAAAGGTAAGACTATGTTTTCTTCTGAAGTCCAGGCTGATTTTAAGTTGTCATTTACAGACAGATGACTAAGACAAATTCTGTCTGAAGACAAGAACCTAAAATAAAAAAAGTCTTAGTAAACTACCTCTGAACAATGCACATAAGAAAGATAGAATGACGTTTGCTGAAGAACACATGTCCAGGACCTAAGAATGGAATAAAGTAATGTTCAGTGATGAGAAGAAGTTTAATCTGGACGGGCCTGATGGCCTTCAGTATTACTGGAACGACCTCCGTACTGAAGAGCAAGTTAGAATGAGTAGATACTTCGGCGGTGGAGGCGTTATGATTTGGACAGCATTCTGCTTTAAATAAAGATCAAAAAATAGCATGGATACGCACCAAGATGAATTCTGAGTCCTACACTGAGGATCTTCTGGAGTCCTAATTGATACGAATGTATGAGGAATTTGGCGAATATCTAATTTTTCAGCCAGATAATGCTTCCATTCACGTGTCTGCTAAATCAAAGGAGTGGTTCAGGAAGAAAGAAATACCACTTTTGACGTGGCCAGTCAGAAGTCCTGATTTAAACCCGATTGAGAACTTATGGGGGATCCTGGCAAGGCGTGTGTATCGCAATGGACGGCAGTTCGGGACAGTGACTGAGCAGAAAAATATTATTCAGAAAGAGCGGGCTTCAATCTCAGTGGAAGAAATAAACACCCCCATCAAGTCAATGCCAAAGAGAATCTTCCAAGTAATTAACAACAATGGAGGTTCAACTAAATTTTAAAACTTTGTTGTAAACTTTGCGCTCAGTCTTTTTGGTTTAATATGTGAAATACATAAAGTGCCTTTATACTAATTTCCGCCCATATGTGAGAGTGGTTTCAGTTTTCATCTACTTTTTTGGACGGAAATGGATAATCAATTTTGACATTATTTGTGTGTGTTTTATACTCAATCACCTCCTACGTTGATATAGAAAATTGCCAAAGAAAGGGTAAATAAACTTGTGTTAACACTTTTAACAAGTGTCTTTGTACCAATTTCCTCCACTGTACTTTTTTACTATCCATCATCATCCTAAGGCGCGACAACTTCAAAGGTGAAAGTTTTGGCCTTTTCAACAATCCTCCTCCATGCCAATCTGTCTCTTGCAATATTCAAGTTAGACACTTTAATTTTCTTTAGATCGTTCATTGTGTCATCCTCCCATCTTATATTCAGTCTTGCAACTGCTCTGTCTCCTATAGGTTTCCATTTATTGAGTTTCTTAACCAATCTCTCATCATCCATTCTTATTAAATGTCCCAGCCAACAAATTCTGAGTGATCTTATATGGTTTACTATATTCTGATTTCGTCCACCGCTGTAGTCTCGAGGTAGCGTGCTGCCTTGTCACGCAGCGGGCCCGGGTTAGATCCCAGGTCGGGACAAGTTTTCCGGGTGAAGTTTTTTTCGGGGTTTTGCCTCATCTGTAAGATAAATGTAAGGGCACTTTAGGGCCCAAATGGTCCCCGAACACCATCTGGCCATCATCTTCTTCTTCTACTACAAGGTTTAGGCTATGCAGCCTGTCCCGGCGAAGTTAAAAGTGGAGTCCATCTTCTACGTGGTCGGCCAACATCTCTTGTTCCTCTGGGATTAGACAGGAAGGTTCTTTTAGGTATTCTTTCGTTGTTCATTCTCATTAAGTGTTCTGTCCATTTCTTTTTATTTTCGCTGATTTTATCTTCAATTTTATATATTTTTAATTCTTCTCGTATAGTTTCATTCCTTATTCTATCCGCTCTTATGCGTCCTTTCACATTACTTAAAAACAGCATTTCCGCAGTCTGTATCCTCCTTTTATCCCTTGATTTCATTATCCAATTTTCACTTCCATACAACAACAAATGAACAGCCATTGTTTTATATAATTTAAGTTTCGTATCTTTCCTTGTTTTCCGACCTAAGGTTCTTTTTATGGTTCCACAAATAGCCTGACATTTATTTACTTTATTTTCTATATCTTTATTTTCTCTATAAGTTATATCACATCCTAAATATTGGAAATGTGATACTTGATCTATTATTTTGTTATCCAGTACAAGTTTTGATCTAATTCCATATTTACCAATAAATGCCATTACTTTTGACTTATTTATTAATATTTTACAATTATATCTATTGGCTATTAATTTAAATTTATATGCTAACATTTGGAGCTCATTTTCAGATTCTGCTAAAAGTACAATATCGTCAGAGAATAATAAATCATTTATATTATCTTTATTATCAATTAATATTCCTTCATTAGTTAAAACCTTCATCCATTCTTTTAGGATATCGTCCATATAAATATTAAATTATTAACTTAAGTGAGTTTAAGGTCTCTCCTGGCGCATATTACCATCAGCTCTCATATCATCGGGGCAGTAACCCGTCTTCCAGGAGCCCTAACCTCAGGAGTGGGTTACAAGTAGGCCTACGCCATACCAGGAGAGAACACCAGAAATGTCTAGGGCATTTGAAAAAAAAAAATGTATTCTGATTTTTTAATTAATTTGTTAAGTTCATTATTTGTTTTGATTTTCCAATAGTTATCATTTTCTCTATTTGGTCCAAATATTTGTCTTAGAATTTTCCTTTCAAAAATGAATAATTAAACGCAGGTATTTTTCTTAAAAGTATTTTTTTGATTTACTTCAGTGTTGATAGATGCAATATATACACATCGCTAGAAAAAATAATTGACAGGCAAGATCTTTGTCAGAATACACATGATGTTTATTTAATATCAATGTATACGATATCAATTTCAACGTATTAAAATTATAACATATGACATTTAAAAAATGTCATGGAACTTGTGATGATACGCTAATGTATCAGGACATTCGTGGAAATAGTTTTAAGATTAAATATTTGTATTTAGTTTTAGAAGTGACCTATAAGTCTCGTAGACTGCAATGGGCAGGACATGTCGCACGTATGGGGAATCAAAGACGTTCATGGAAGCTTCTTGTAGGAAAGCCAGAGGGAAAACGTCCAGTTGGTAGACCAAGAATGAGGTGGGAGAATAATATTAACTACGATTTGAGGGAAGTAGATTATACAGGGAATGATTGGAAAGCATTAGCTCAGGATAGGGATGTATGGAGAGCTTATGTCCGCGCGGCCATGAATCTACGGGTTCGATAGTGCCAGTGAGTAAGTAAGTAAGTGACCTATAATTATATTTAATGCACAACATTTTCAAACTTAAGTTAATTATCTCCTTTTTCCACTATCACATCCATCCATAGTAATTCTGCCCGAAGGCAGGTCCTTCACTGCAATCATAGCATTTTCATGCTATGCTTGCAGCTTTACTAGGGAATTGTGTATGTGTGGTAGCTTCCCGTTGCTTTCCACACCGGTGAAGGATGATGATGATAATGGTAAGGATGATAATGATAAGGATGATGGCCATATGATTTCGGGGACCGTTTGGGCCTTAAAGTTTTCCTGACATTTGTCTTATAGGTGAGGAAAAACCCCGATAAAAACCTCACCCAGAAAAACTGCCCCGACCGGGGATCGAACCCGGGCCCGCTGCGTGACAAGGCAGCACGCTACCTCGAGACCACAGCGGTGGACACCACTATCACATTTTTCAACGTAATTTAATACGTAATTAAGTATATTGCCTGTTATTCATTCATGTGATAGATTTATTTTCCAGAAATTTATATCTTAGAAGAGATTATATATTCATAGCTGTTTTTATCGCTTCCGCAGAATGATTGATGATGCTTCATTTACCTCAAGTTCGTAAAATTTTCTTCGCTTCGATCAGCTTCCGGTACTAATATCAACGTATATTGGATATGTATTAAGTAAATGTTTAGTTTATGTATCTATCTTATTGGTGCCTTTCAAATCCTTATGTAATTAAATGGTTTTATTATTATTATTATTATTATTAGTATTGTTATTATTATTATTATTATTATTATTATTATTATTATTATTATTATTATTATTATTATTATTATATTATTATTATTATTATCATTAAACCTTAAATTGGCATGTATACTATAGAATACATTAATTGGTTTCATTTATTTCTATATCTTTACAAAACAGAAGAAAACGAACGAGAAAACATTACCTAAACAATATACCTAATAATAGCAGTTAAGTATGATACCGTTTTCTCTGCGGTCCGCACGCCACATTTCAACAACTGACATGCGAATTTACTGTTCTGTCAAATGTCGGGAGTTGTTCCATACAGTCCACTTTTTAATTACATCCCCAATAAATTTTCTAAATTCCAAATTTTGCAACAGTTCAACTTAACCTGAAAGGAGCCGTTTGTGATTGAACTTGCGATTCTTCCTCCCCTTCTTGCCCCTTTCGGGCTTGGCGGCTGCTGTGCTGGTTCCGGTCGTCCTGTTGGTGGCTTAGTGGGAGAGTGTCTAGAAGATATCAAGCGAAGACCAGCTAATAGGCTTGTTAATGTCTGACCACTGGATCTTTGTCTCCTGATCTGCGGCTGGTCATAGTCGGCACTAAGGTACGATCGTTATACACATTGACAATATACCAAAGGGTTAAAGAGGGTATATAAATCCCTAAAGTAGCCGGAGGTTTGGTTCATGGACCGTTGGTTCCTTTTTCGAGCTGCCAGGGGAATATCCAGGAAACTGGATGAATCCTTTGCTGGCTCGGGGAAGGGATTCATATTGGAAAAGTGATCCAGCTTCCAACACAGAGTCGAGTTCTGTCAATTTAAGGGTTAATTAATATTCCTATTTGTTTACAGTTAAAATTATTATATTTATCATTATTATTCTATTTATTATTATATGTATCATTATTATTCTATTTATTATTATATTTATCATCATTATTATTATATTTATTATTATTATTCTATTTATTATTGTTATTATTAGTATTGTTATTATGATTATTATTATTATTATCATTATTATTATTATTATTACACAGTAAAATATCCTTATTCGCGGAGGATATGTTCCGCAAATATGCCGCGAATACAGAAACTGCGAATATGGAATGGTAATTTGTATGGGTACATATGGGATACGTTCCAAGGTTAGAGAATAGAATAAACATTATCTAAATAAAATAAATTAATGAGATTTTTGAACAATTTCTATTAATTATTACTGTCAGGTTTAGGCAAAGACTTAAAGAACTTAGCATTTAAGGGGCTGCCGGACATTGGAATCTTTTAAAAGAAATCTAAATTTATATTTGCTCTAACCTCGACTTCATCATTACCCATTGTAAGGTACATATATTAATTTGTGGTTTTCGTATAATTCATCATATTTATACTATTATTATTATTATTATTATTATTATCGTACTATTATTGTTATTATCGTATAAAATGTTTTTTGTATACATCAAATTTACATTTCTACATTTAATGTAACTTTTAACTGTTTATAATTAGTATAGTGTATATCTATATTTGTCAAATATTTATTTGTATTTGTGTTGGTTGAGTGGAAGAGAAGGCCTTATGGCCTTAACTCTGCCAGAATAAATAAAAATATTATTATTATTATTATTATTATTATTATTATTATTATTATTATTATTATTAACTAATTCTAACTCACTGGCACTATCGAACCCGTAGGTTCATGGCCGCGTGGACATATCCTCTCCATATATCCCTATCCTGAGCCAATGTTTTCCAATCATCCCCTATATAATCCACTTCACTCAAATCATAGTTTATGTTATTCACCCACCTCATCCTTGGTCTACCAACTGAGCGTTTTCCCTCTGGTTTTCCTACAAGAAGCTTCCATGCACGTCTTTCATTCCCCATTCGTGCCACATGTCCTGCCCATCACATTCTACGAGACTTAACTGTTCTCATTATATCTGGCTTCCTATAAAGACCATGTAATTCATTGTTCTGCAGTCTTCTCCATTCACCTGTCTGTTCATCTCTCTTTGGTCCAAAATTTTTCCTAAGAACTTTATTTCCAAATACTCGTAATCTCCTTTCCTCCCTTAAAGTAAGAGTCCATGTTTCGCATGCATATAATACAACTGGTAGAATAATAGTTTTATATAGTTTCAGTTTAACGCCCCTTGAAAGGAGTTGGGAAGTCAAGAGTCACTGTGATGGAAAACAGCACGCATTTCCAGAATTGAGCCTATGATTAATTGTCTTGTGCATCTCACTCCTGTATGGGATTACTGTTCCCAGGTATTTGAATTCAGCCACTTCCTCAAAATTCCCATCATTTGTCATTAGCTGTCCATTTCCATTATATAATGCATTTCTATGTGTGACCATGTATTTAGTTTTATTGATAATTACTTCCAGTCCCAATTTCTTAGTGTTACTCAGTAGTGTGAGCTTATTGGCATTTTGTATCTCCTCGCTATCGCCCAATAGTACTACATCGGTAGCATAAACTAAAAGCTCATTAATACCATTGAGTTGTAGGCCTTCTTCATCCTCTAATGATTTGATGGCATGCTCTAGTACAAAATTAAATAGTAGAGGAGATAGTGCATCTTCTTGCTTCAACCCATTCTGGATTACAAAAGTATACGAAAACTGTTTGCCTACACGCACCCTACTCTTCGTGCCATTTAGACACATTTGTATAAGTCCAACTAACTTTTTAAGAAATCCGAACTCTAGCAGGATACTATATAACTTCTCCCTCTTAATTGAATCGTATGCCTTTTTGAAGTCTACGTATAGTTGGTGTACAGTACCATTATATTCCCATTTCTTTTCCAAAATCTAACTTAAGCCAAAAATCTGATCTGTTGTAGACCTGTTGCGTCTAAGTCCACATTGATGATCTCCTAGAATGTCATCAATATAAAGAGTAAGTCTGCTTACTAATATATATGTTGGAATTTTGTACGAAGTTGAAAGTAATGAGATGCCCCATTAGTTGTTGCAATCAGTTTTATCACCTTTCTTATAAATTGGTACGGTAATCGATTCTTTCCATTCATCTGGAAGCGCTTCTTTTTCCCAAATCATATTAAACAACTGGCGTATCTTGTCCATCAAATTTTCTCCCCCTAATTTTATCAGTTCTGCTGGGATCTCATCTGAACCTGATGCTTTATACAGTTTCAAATTTTCTATCGCCACTTCAACCTCTAATGCACTTGGTTCTGCGATTAACATTTCTGCTGTCTGCAAATTGTCATCTTCAATAGCCTCTTCTGTATGCACACTTAATAGTTGATTAAAGTAACTTTTCCATTTATTTAATATACTCCCAGAATCTGGAATCATATTCCCATTTTCTTTCCTAATTATGTTTGTTCTAGCCTGAAACCCTTTTTTTTCTGCCCTGACTCCCTGATATAATTCTCTAATGTTCCTGTTTTTGGCATTCAATTCAAGATCATTAATCTTGTCTCTCAAATAACTTATCCCCTCTTTTTACTCTTTAGTATCCTCGTGGTTTCCCGTCTAACACTACCCAATTGCTCTAGATTTACCTCATTTGACTCGGGTAACCATTTCATTTTTGCTAGCTTTCTTTTCTTTACGATGTGGGCACATTCCTCATCAAACCATTTCTTTTTTTGCCTCTTTTTTTAAATAATCAATGCTTTGTTATGCTGACAATTTAATAGTATCTCTTATAGCCTCCCATTCTTTATTTATATCAGTTTCTTCTTCCTTTGCCACATTGCTACCTGAAGATTTCAGTAATTCAAATCTATTAGCAATTTTAATTTGGCATTCTTGCCGAATTTCATCATTTTTCAGGATTTTTAAATCAAATTTTTCAGAATCATCTTTAGCGTTTGTTCCTCTCATAGGCGATAGCCGTTGTCTCATTTTCACCCTGACCAGATGATTATCCCAATTGCAGCCTCTCCCTCTAACTGATATAACTTCGATTATCTATTTTGCTAGCGTTTGCCCACTAATACGTGACGTATCTGGTTTCGAGTTTTGCAATCTGGAGACGTCGTGGTGTATTTATGAATATCCTTATTATTATTATTATTATTATTATTATTATTATTATTATTATTATTATTATTATTATTATTATTATTATTTTCTGTTTTGCGCTTTTAAAAGGCATTTCAATTAAGATTGATATTCAGCTGTGAATTATGCGATATAATTCCTTATTATGTCTTCGGATTTGTTGTTTCATTAACATCGAAACAGCGTGATATAGACACAAACAACTCGCCAACGCGTAACGATCAGGCATTTCTATTTTTAATATAAGCGGCAATACTAATTTTTTTCTCTTCGGTACTAATTTTTCTTTTATTTTACTCGATATTATAAACTGGGAACAAAGCACAAAAGACACGTGTTGTTCAATCAAAATTATTGCAACGAATGATAAGTTGAAACAAATAATATACCGATCGTAGCGAGGGCTACATTTATCAAAGTACATATCGGTACGTGAAATACAACAGCTTTTAACAATGAACTTTAGGGTCAGTGACAATAAGATTTGTTTTGATATTTATTTGTCCATCTGATTTGAATCACTATTTGTAAAAGCCGCCTTGTCACCTGCCCGCAGAAAAAAAACTCATGGTTAATAAAGGACACTAATCCTTCTAATACACCTACTGGATCCGCGAATAGAGAATTTTAGACGCGAATACAGGAACTGTGTCGCAACTTTTTATCCCGCGAATAAGGAGTTTTTACTGTATTGCGATATGCCAACAGATTATGACTGCCGTTGTTAAGTCAATGACAAGTGCACTCTATTCTCCAGTTCTTAAATGCATTGAAAAACGAGCAAAATTTGTGGGCCCTTACACGATCAGCTTCGATTTGCGATGCTATTGATAGGCTTTGTAAAATAGCGTCATTGAATAAAATGCTAATATACAGGGTGTCGGAAATTCATATTGCATACTTCTAGGGCTACAAGAGGGAACTGAGTAGACAATATTTTGAATAGGAACCCATGTCCGGAAACGTACCATTTACGTGCTACAGCCATTACAATGTGTCGGATTTGCCGGTGTTGTTTTGCAACCGAGTAGGCAGTACATGGCGGGAAAGAGTACCATGTCAAATGAGGTGTGACGTAAGATACAGAATTAATGACGTTTGACTCATTAGAAAAGAAAGTCAAATTTATTTGGTAATAATACCAAAGTTTTTGTTTGCCACTTTCATTGATCACAATAACACTTGTGTCAACAGTGGATTTGTTTTTGTCTTTTACACTGGATGTATCCGATACAAAACTGCTCGCTACAACAGAGATTCGATGTGACAACCACCAATGTCGTTGCACACATTGTACCGACGAATCATGCTCCGATACACTCATTCCATCATGCCTGGTGACCCGTTAATCTCTTGTGCAGCGACCATAACTCATGCCTACGACCCCACAAGAAATAGTGCAATGACGTTAAAACTGGCGATCGTGCGGGCCATGCAATAGGACCACACCGACCTATCCATCTTTGCACGAGTCTTCGGTTAAGATGTTCCCGAACGTCACGTGTAAAGTGCGGCGGTGCGCCATCGTGCTGAAACCACAGTTCCTAACAGACATTCAATGACAGGATAAACGTCATGTGCAATCAGGCGATATTCTAACGTCATGTACTGCCTATTCTGTTGTAAAACAACACCGGCAAATCCAACATATTTTAATGGGTGTAGCGTGAAAACGGTACGTTTCCTTTCAAAATAGTATCCACTCAGTCCCCTCTACTAGCCCTAGAAGTTTGTAATATGAATTTCCGAACACCGTGCATACTATATTTCAACCCCATAATCAATATCCCTTAAATTATAATTATAATAATATTCACATCTAAGTTTTATATTATTATTGATAATACAAAATTGTGTGTCCATGCATGGGCATTTTAATTCTCACTTCGTAAATTCATGGTCATTTATGTAATTATGATGATCGGTTCCATTACTGTGATTATTTTGAACTGAAAGTGCGTTTTTCGGCTCATTACTGCAGCGTCGTTATCCTCCCTAGACTGTGAGATTCATGAACTATGCCAATATTCCTTTCTCTATGCATCTACCCCCACTCTCCCTCTTTACCTCTCCTGGTGCGCTGTTCCTACGGCGCATCTCCCCTCTACCTCGGAACCTTCAAATACGTTATGCACAGCGAGAACGTTATCATTCATTCATCATTCATTCATCTGTCCATTCCGGGATGGGATCGGACTTTTAAGTGGACAAGGTCGTCTGGAGCCGCGAAGTGGCGGAGTTTATGTTGGTCCTGAAGACCGGGGAAGAAGCCACCCTGGCTTGGACTCTAGCATGAGTGTGGTATGTGGTATGATGTGGTTTTTTGTCCTGTAAGAGTATTATTTATTTATTCACTTTCTTTTTCTTTTTTTGAATGATCAAATGTTTATCTTGGTTATGTTTTTACTTCAGACTTCTTGTTTACATTAAATATAATTTTTATAAATTAATGTTCTAATGATTTATGTGCACATAGCTGTTTAGATATCCTATACGGAAACTCACTCAGTTAAGAGATCATTCCAGCTCCCTTTATTTTTCTGTCTAGCTTTCCTGATTGATTAATAATTATAGTGAAAACACTTATTTTAAGTCACTCTGTTGTTTTGAGAACTATTATTGAGTTATGCTAGAACGCCTAGGAAAGAAAGATGAATCAATCCTTGCCTCCTATGGGCCCGGGGCAAGTAGCTTTGTGATTAATAACTTTGGATGTAATCAGATCTACGCTAATAGAAGCAACATAAACAAAAGACGATCAACCGGCACAATTTAACTAATGCCCCAAATGGCAGTCAATACCTAATCACATTTCAATGAGTTCTGACTTACAACCAATCACAATCTTTTTTCACCTCTATTTTATCACTTTCATTTTATCAAGCGGCTCCCAGATTGTATATAACTTATAGTGCACGAATGTAACCAGATTCTGCTTGCGAGATATAATAGAAACATATTTGTAGCAATTTATTATACCGTAAAAAAAGAAAAAACAGTTTGCACTTTTTTAAACGTATTATTTCCCAGGAATTAAAGTAGCAGAAAAGTACAATTGACATATTTACATCATAGGACATCAGAAATTAATTAATTACCTGTAATGATGTGTTTCATTCTTTCTCCACTAGGTTGCATTCTTACATTATTGCGATTATATTTGGTAATGTATACGATCTGGTTGCAGTAATGAACAAATGAAACATAACGTTTCTCATGTTTTCAAACATCGCCGTTTACATTAAATAAATAAATATCTATCTTACTTACTTTCTCATTGGCACTATCGAACCCGTACGTTAATGGCCGCGCGGACATAAGCTCTCCATACATCCCTATCCTGAGCTAATGCTTTCCAATCATTCCCTGTATAATCTACTTCCCTCAAATCATAGTTAATGTTATTCTCTCACCTCATTATTGGTCTACCAACTGGGCGTTTTCCCTCTGTCTTTCCTACAAGAAGCTTCCATGCACGTCTTTCATTCCCCATTCGTGCCACATGTCATGTCCATGCGCAGTCTACGAGACTTAACTGTTCTCATTATATCTGGCTTCCTATAAAGATCATGTAATTCACTGTTAATGCAGTCTTCTCCATTCACCTGTCTGTTCATCTCTCTTTGTTCCAAAAATTTTCCAAAGAACTTTTTTCTCAAATACTGGTAATCTCCTTTCCTCCCTTAAAGTAAGAGTCCATGTTTCGCATCCATATAATGTAACTGGTAGAATAATAGTTTTATATATATTTTCAGTTTAAAGTTTTGTGAAAGGAGTTGGGAAGTCAAAAGTCTCTGTAATGCATAATAACACGCATTTCCAGAATTGAGCCTATGTTTAATTTCCCTTGTGCATCTCATTCCTGTTTGTGTGATTATTGTTCCTAGATATTTGAATTCAGCCACTTCCTCAAAATTTCCCTCATTTGTCATTAGCTGTCCATTTCCATAATATAATGTATTTCTATGTGTGACCATATATTTAGTTTTATTCATATTTACTTCCAGTCCTAATTTCTTAGTGTTACTCAATATTGTGTGCGTGTTGTCCTTTAGTATCTCCTCGCTATCGGCCAATAGTATTACATCATCAGCATAAACTAACAGCTTATTAATACCATTGAGTTGTAAGCCTTCCTCATTCTCTAAAGATTTAATGGCATGCTCTAGTACAAAATTAAATAGTAGAGGAGATAGTGCATCTCCTTGCTTCAACCCATTCTGGATTTAAAAAGTGTTCGAAAACTCTTTTCCTGCACGCACCATACTCTTTGTACCATTTAGACACATTCGTATAAGTCTAACATATAAATATATTAAAATAACTATATTTAAATAATGATTTATGAGTAACCAGCTTAATTTTTTTCGTTAAATAGACTTAATAAATGTCACTCTTTATTTCCAAATTTTCTAGATAAATTCACGACTCATGAAGTGAGTGGAAATCACTCGTGGCATAACTTATGAAAAATACAATGTTATTGTCTTTACTCGATTTAATATGGATATGACAAATGATAACTGTGTGGTCGGTGTTAATTTAGCGATACTGTAACATGATTTTTTTAGCATTTGCATAACATTTGGGAGAAATTATGAGAATCATAAGCATCCGATTTGGGAATCGAACAGGAGCCCGCTTAGTGTAATCAATGTTATTATTACATGTTTCCGCTATCTGTGAGCTATGATAACATAATTTTCTCAACAATTTCATGTTATCTTCGGGTCAATAATCTTTATATGTCCGCCTCATTCAAACGTTCACTTGCTCTTGAAGTTTCCTTATTTGAAAAGCTGCTTCGTTTCTGTTCGGACAGATCCGTTATAGTCAAATCGTAATTGTTAAACAAATCTGCATAATCTGGCCCTGGTGAAGTGGAAGAGAAGACTCTATGGCCTAACCTCATCAGTTAAATAAATTATTGTAATTTATTAGGGAATATTATATCTTAATAGCTAATACCCGGTGTGCATTGCTACGCCTAAACAAATTGTTTTTTGTTTGTTTTAGATGAATCAATATAAATAAAAATAATTATAAATTACAATTTAAATTGATACATTGTATGGTATACAATGTGACGAACAAAACATGGCAATTTTAATTTTGGATTGCAGGTAAACCCCCACTTCTAATGGTAGGATTTCACTGATGTGTTGATAATACTTATCTTAGTTTATTCCAATACCATATACTGCGTTTCGTTGCGTAATATCGAAAATTGCGACCGCTAGAGCGATTTTTACACGCTTTATATTAGCTTGACCTGTGTCTATTTAATGGAATCATTCAACACGACTTTCACCCACTTAAAAACATTGGATCGATTTGAAACTTTGTATACTAATAAAGGACCAATGATAATACAATAATTCCATAACCAGGACATAAAAAAATGAAGACCGATATAATAGGTTGCGGACGTATCGACTTTTTAGTCCATCGTTGTAAGAAATCGATAATATATCCTCTGGTAGCACAGTTGGTAGAGCGATGAACTGTAGTGGTATATAATTTCAGTAATCCATAGGTCGCTGGTTCAAATCCGGCTGGGATGATTTTGTTTAGAAGATTAGCTATTACTTTTAGCTCATACTACAATAGTATCCAATTTAAAGATATTTACATTTTTATCTTATTCTGTAAAATATTAATGACAATTTTGTAAACTTACCATATTGTAATGTATCCAAAAAATATGAGAAGGATACGATTAACTGTAATTATATTAAAATATTCAAAAATATTATAAAATGTTAGATAATAATAATTTTAAAAAATATATATAATTATATTCATGACTAGACACTAACATTTTCGTAAGCAATTAAATTTTCATGGGATTCCGGTTTATGACAATCAATTAAACTAAAAATTAAAATAATAAATAATAGTTTTAAAAACTAAAACCAGACGCTTTATTAGAAAACCAAACTAAAAAATAAATAATAGTTCTTCTTCTTCTTCCTTCCAAGTATTAGGCCAAGGCCTGTTACGATCCTATAGAAAATTTTCCCTCCAGCGTTTCATAGGACGGCCCAGTGATCTTCGTCCTCTTGGTATATAATTATAAACAGCTTTGGGGATCCGATTTGAACTCATTCTTTCAAGATGGTGTTTCCAATTTAGTTGGTACTGTTTAATATATTCCAAAATTGGCGTAGTCTTCAATTCTTTTAAGATACCGGTGTTCCTTTCCGATCCCATCTGGTGTAACCCGCTGTTCTGCGCATGAATCTCATTTCACAAGCCGTTATTCTGCTTTCATGTTGTTTTTTTTAGTGTCCATGCTTCACTACCATAGGTCAACACTGGTCTAGCCAAGTGTTATATAAACGTAATCTGGTGTTTTTTTTGTACAAGGGATGGTTTCATAACTTGATTAATAATTCCTAACTTTTATTATAACTAGTAACTTTTTCAGGGATATCCTTTTCATCCCAGATAGAGAGATAATATCCAAGATATTTAAATTGATTAGATCTCTCTACAATTTTATTCTGGAGACAGATTTTACTTTGTATGGGGTCCTTCCCATGAATGCCATAATTTTAGTTTTGTTAATTGATATTTCCATATTAAATATGGCACACCTATTTTTTGTAAGATTATAAATTGATCGTTGCCAAATCATTTTCGGAAAGTGCCAGCGAGAGCTAAATCGTCTGCCAAAGAAGAATCGAATCGAGTTGAGACGTACCTACTGATGGGTATATATCCTCGTTGTGTTTTACTCCATTCATTTATGAATTTATTCATAGTATATAATGGAAAGCACCAGGTGAAAGTACACATCCCTGTATTACTCCACAGTGTTGATCTTTCCCCAAGAAGATAATTTGCCATCTTGCTTTAACAGAGATGTGTCCAAATTATCTTCGAGTAGGTTTATGTTGTGTGAGATAATTAGCTTAATATATTGTTGTGCGAACGATTATCATCAGCTAAAATTTGTAGTAATACATTTCTGTCTACTTTGTCAAAAGCCTTTATGAATAATAGTTTAAAAACTAAAACAATACGCTTTATTAGAAAACGAAATAAAAAATGAAAAATAATTTTTATTTCCAACACGCTTGGGATAAAATTAAAGTGGTGAACAAAAAAATCGTCTCCAACACATCTAGAATAAAATTAAAATTATCTAGAAAGAAAAAAAAATACTATCAAAACCGGGTGCTTTTTATGATGTTCACGTTTTCTTCTTAGAGAATTTACTTTTACCAATATCTGTTTATTATCATATATATTAATTGGTAATTTTGATGGTAGAATTTTTTTTTTTTTTTTTTTGTAGATGACTCTACGTTTATTCTAGATGTGTTGGAGATGATTTGTTCTTTGGCCACTTTAATTTTATCCCAAGCCTGTTGGAAATTAAAATTATTTTTTAGTTCGGTTTTCTAATAAAGCGTGTAGTTTTAATTTTTTTAACTATTGTTTTTTTTTTATTTTCGTTTCAGGAAAGTACTCCTAGTGGTGTTAGATCATTATATATATGGGCTAAGCACTCGCTGTACCGAAAACACATAAAATTGAACTGTTTATAACCTTATAAATTACAAAGATACAGACATTCGATTCTATATATAGGCCTATAGATTATTATTAGTTATTATTATTAATATTATTATTAGTAGTAGTAATTATTATTATTTATACTATTATTGTTATTATTATTATTATTATTATCATCATCCCGTCGTTTCTTTCTTTTTTAGTGAAAACTTGTCTCTTTTTACGTTTTCATCCTCTATCTTGCATTTATTTGCATCTCTATAAACTTTTATTACCGATGATATTCGAGTCTTTTATCTTTTCTTGTTAGTGACGATTTAATTTACATTCCTTTCCGATTCTATTTTATGCTTCCATAGAAATCAACTATTTTTTAAATTGTGGTTGACATAATTATAATAACTTTTTTTGGCGATTGTGCGTTTTGTCGTACTTATAGTAGTGGCGATAATGATTGAAAGTTCAACTTCCTACATTTCGGGGTTGCCAACCTAAATAACTATATTGTAATAAAAATAACTGTACTGTAATATTACAAATTACAAACACGCGTGTGGGAAGTAAAACCACTCTGCCCTCTATGTATACTACATACAATGTATATACAAAAAAAAATCCAAAAGGTAGTATTAATATACATTACACGAAACAAATCAATGCATTTTAAATGAACTGAACTTTTTTGAAACAGTATAAAACAATAAATACACATTTTCCGCCATTTTATCATTAAATTGGTCTCACGGCCTCCTGTACTTTCAACTAATAAACATTACCCACGCTGTTAACGTTAGTCAATTGTTTGTAATGAAAGCAAATATTTACAACGACGATATTATTTTACAAATATTTGTTATTATGAAAACACCATCGCGCAAAACATAATGTAAGTTACAACGCACGTTTGTGAAGTATTTTACAGAATCTCGGAAACTCGCTATCGCTCGGTTTTTAAACATTTTCCTCGATTCTCTTAAAACCACTTTTCAACCTCGCATCGTAATATACTATTTCATATAATTATTTATCGATCTCAAAAGATACACAAATTTACTGACGGTTATAGGAGTGCAAGTCTTTCCTAAAACGATCAAGTACGTCTCCATTAACAATCAAATGGGTCGACCATAAACAAAAGGTCAAGGCTTGAACCCTTAATGTATTATGCAATGTAATGGTTAGATGACAAAAGAGTTAGGCTTTGAATTTACCGCAGTGGTACTTGTTTGATAAGGTCTGAACACAATTACTAAATTGTTTACGTCAGAAGGTTTGTACAATGGAAACCACATACACTGCAATTAATTAAAACAAAATAAAGCAGAACAGAGTTTGGTTCGATGATACAGTGAACGTATGCTTTGTTAATTAACTAATGAACCGCACTTTTCCGCATTTTTTGTATGTTTTCGCTAAAAATTAAAACGCAGAAGACCTCATTAATTTCATATGATATAACACGCGGAGATTATTTTTTTGTTTACTCTAATTATAATAATGTGTTGTGAAATAGGCCTACTGAGGTACATCGACAGTATATTTTTAGACGTTCATATTTGTTTTTCTTTTTTTCAGAATCAAGAGCCTAACATACAAAGAAAAAAAAGCTTATCAATGAATCTGATATTTTAGATAATTAGCCGCCAGCAAGCAAATCCAATTAACAGTACATTGCCCCAAACATCGTCATTCTTTTCCTGAATACTGATATTATCTTATTTTATTTAACGATCCTATTTGACTTATTAAGCCATTGAGAGTATTAAGCTGTTAGTTTATGCTGATGATGTAGTGTTGGGCGATAGTGAGGAGATACTAAAGACAACACTATTGAGTAACACTAAGTAATTGGTACTGGAAGTACATATCAATAAAATTAAATATGTGGTCACACATAGAAATACATTATATAATGGAAATATACAGCTAGTAACTAATGAGGGAATTTTTGTGAAAGTGTCTGAATTCAAATACCTAGGAACAATAATCACAAATAGGAATGAGATGCACAAAGAAATTAAACATAGGCTCAATTCTGGAAATGCATGCTATTGTGCATTACAGAGACTCTTGACGTCACAACTCCTTTCAAAAAACGTTAAACTAACAATATATAAAACTATTATTCTACCAGTTATATTATATGGGTGCTAAACTTGGACTGTTACTTTATGGGAGGAAAGAAGATTACGAGTATTTGAGAATAAAATTCTTAGGAAAATGTTTGGACCAAAGAGAGATGAGCAGACAGATGGGTGGAGAAAACTGCATGGTCTTTATAGGAAGCCAGATATAATAAGAACAGTTAAGTTTCGAAGACTACGATGGGTAGGACATGTGGCACGAATGGGGAATGAAAGACGTGCATGGAAGCGTCTTGTAAGAAAACCAGAGGGGAAACGTCCAATTGGTAGACCAAGAATGAGGTTGGAGAATAACATTAACTATGATTTGAAGGAAGTAGATTATACAGAGGATGATTGGATAACATTAGCTAAGGATAGGGATGTATGGAGAGCTTATGTCCGTGTGGCCATAAACCTACGGGTTCGGAATGCCAGTGAGTTAGTCAGGTAGTTAATTTGACTTATTAGGTCATTGAGAGTAGGGATTGAAATCTTTAATGTAACTAATATAACCAAGAATCGCATTTCTATAAAACATAGTGAAAATGCAGGCTCAACTCTATTGAAAGTAAATCCTATGCACGTGTCAGGTCGAGGGATGATATTAGATGAAGCTCCTGTTACTGAAGGTTTGTGATGTACACCGATGCCAGTCGCACCATCACAGGTGCAGATGAATTACGCAGATATGTACAAGCGGCAGAATTAAGTTTGTGCCATGGGAAAACGATATAAATACCGTAAAAGCGTGCCCTAGCTCCGATTCGTCCATCACGAACCCTACATACAGTGATCGAGGCGCGACCTCGGGATCCAGAAGTGGAGGGCGAGAGTCTATACACTTGTGCCACACATCGTCTTGTAACGTTATTATAGAAATATTAAGTATTTTAAGAGAAAATTAAAACATGTCGCACCTTGAGAAGAAGAGGGCTACAAGTGTAAAAGTATCATGAATTGAGATAAGACTACTATTTTAAAATTAAAAGATTCCGGTCAATGTGGCCAAGAACAAGAATAAATACCAGAGTAAATCTGCCCATGTTGTCTGTAAGAAAATATATATAATGTGTAAGCTGCTCTAAAAAATGATAAAAAAATTAATATAAATATAAGAAGAAAATTTCAACCTACTATTCTATTTAATAATATGATCTATAATTGGTGTTTCTTCCAGACGTTTCTCCCTCAACTGTGGAGGGCATCTTCAGTGGCGAGTGCTTCTAGGTGGTGTCCCCTTGTTGTAGACTCGACTGTGAATGACAAGAGAACGCCACCTAGAAGCACTCGCCACTGAAGATGACCTCCGAAGTTGAGGAAGAAATGTCTGGAAATAACACCAGTTATAGACCACGGCCACATAGCCCGGAATCTTTTAATATTATGATTACCGGCCGTATTATAAATGTAGTATATATAGGATATATTTGTTTTGAATTTTATGTTGCAATAAACTTACATACTTACTCACTGGCACTATCGAACCCGTAGGTTCATGGCCGCGCGGACGTAAGCTCTCCATACATCCCTATCCTGAGCTAATGCTTTCCAATCATTCCCTGTATAATCTACTTCCCTCAAATCATAGTTAATGTTATTCTCCCACCTCATTCTTGGTCAACCAACTGGACGTTTTCCCTCTGGCTTTCCTATAAGAAGCTTCCATGCAAGTCTTTCATTCCCCATACGCGCAACATGTCCTGCCCATCGCAGTCTACGAGACTTAACTTTTTATTGATACAAAATAAAGGTAACTGACGTAACAACTAACCCTTCTCCGTGATTTATGAGCAATAATTAGAATATATAACAATTCCTTTATCTTGTTCATTATATTTTGGAATGCAGGCACTTAATATATTTTAATAGTCCATATACCATTTTAGAAAGCAGGGAAGAAACATTAATTTTGATGTTATGTCAACTTTTATGTGGGATTCACTTTATGTAACGAAAATACTTTCCATCATGAACCCTATAGGCGTATTTTAGAAATAAATTTAAAATAGTTATCGGCAACTGTTGAATATTTTTTTTAAAGAAAACTGTTTTTTAATATATAACAGAATTAAGGCTACAAAATGAAAGGTGGGCGACTAACACCTGTCAAAGTAGTGTCACGGCTCCCGCATGGAATATTAATGAGAAAAGGACAAGAGCGTAGATGACGATGCGATAATACATTTTTAACCTCTTCATGATGATTCAATCAAAATACGATTAAGATGTATTGTTTCTGCTCATATAGAATACAGTGAAAGCTCCTTATTCGCGGGGGATATGTTCCGCAAATATGCCATGAATACAGAAACCGCGAATATGGAATGATAATTTGTATGGTTATATAGGGGATACGTTCCAAGGTTACAAAATAAAATAAAAATTATCAATATAAAATCAATTAATGAGAGATTTTGAACAATTTATATTAATTATTACTGTCAGTTAGTAATTATTTCCTGTTTTGCCGCTTTTAAAGGTCTTTCAATTCATATTGATATTCATCTGTGAATTCAGCGATAGAATTCCTTATTTCGTCTTCGGATTTCTTTATAAATCATACAGTTCATTCCTAAACATCGAAACAGCGTGATATACATGCAAACGATTCGCCAACGTGTTAACGGCCAAGCATTTATGTTTTTACTTTAAGCAGCAACATTACTTTTTTCCGCTTCGGAACAAATTTTCTTTCCTTTTACTTGATATTATAAATTGGAAACAAAGCAGAGAAGACACGTGTTATTCAATAAAAATTATTGCATTTACATGTATAACGAACATAGCGGCACGTGAAATACGACGGCGGTGGCTTTTAACAACGAACTTTAGGCTTAGTGACAATAAGGTTTGTTTTTCTTTGATATTTGGTTTGAATCGCTCTTTGTAAAAGTCGCCTTGGCACGTACCTGCAATAAAAAAGTTGCCGATGCGTTAATAAAGGATGTTAATCCTTCTAATATACCGACTGTTTTTTGCGAATAAATACATTTTCAGCCGCGAATACTGGACCTGTGTCGCAATTTTTTAATCCGCGAATAATGAAAACGCAATTAGGGAACCGCGAATAAGGACATTTTACTGTAATGTGTTTATAGAAAGCCCCCAAGGAACATGAATCAGTGTCTCGCCATAACGAATTTTAAAATTGGATTCTCCTTGGACAAAGATAATATACCACAAGCAATATATAGCAGTATTTAACCATAAACCAACATCTACAAAATATGGTTATATTGTAGTAGAGCCTATTCGGGCGTGGAGACATCTGTTAATTATAGACCTATGATATATAATAGCCTTAACAATGTAAAAATCATACAAACATTTTAAATTTGTTACTAGCATGAAAATACCGTAACAAGTTTAAAAAAAAATATCTTACATCACATAAATACACCCCTTTTAGAAATCAGAATTTTCTTTCGCAACCTTAGAGTAAACTATACATGAAACAAATATTCGTGCGTATGTGATCCATGCTCTTTATGGTTGAATACTGCTGTAAGTTCCATGAGGAATTCTTCAAGTTTAAACTTATTATCTCTTATCAGGAAGAACGCAACTCTTTATTACTTTAGGTCAAAGATAATATGTTTCAAGGATACATAAATAATTCATCACATATCAACAAATATAAAAAAGACTGCAAACCGTGGAGAAAAACAATTCCAGAAACACCAGATTACCCTAGAAGAACCGCAGTAGCATTGTTCCGCCTAGCAACGGGGCACGACTTGCTGGCAAAACATCATTTTCGTCTTCGGATAATGTAAACACCATCCTGTGTACTATGTAACAACATAGGTATGGAGCGACATCGCCTTACAACATAACATGCCCTGGTCTGCACAGAAGTAGAACGCTACTGGGAGGCTAGCAGGAAGATGTCAAATTTCCACCATAATTGAGTTTATGTTAAACTGTTTATTTACTGTTTGTTATCATGTTATTTTCTTTGTAGGTTGACGGTCCTATGACCACAATACCAACCATTACATAAATAATTAAATATATATATATATAAAATATGTTTAAGTCGATTTTTATTTTTATATTACTTATTTTTAAACCATTATATGAAGCAAATCTATTAAGAGATCACCATTTTTATTTTTCACACTTTCTCCATTTGTTATGCTGGACTCTGACCAAAAGTTTAACAAAAAGACAGGAAGCAGCCGAGACGAAATTCCTACGATATGTGATAGGATGTAGTGTTTTGGACAAATGGAAGAGTGAAGATATTCGTGAGGAATTGCAAAAATAGAAGAATATAGAAATAAATGGTTTGAACATGTCAGTAGAATGAGTGAAGAGAGGATACCTTATAAGATGTTAAATTACAATCCACAAGGACATAGAAGTCGTGGACGACCATTTAAAAGATGGAGCTAGCAACTATAATATGGAGCCGGAACAGATCAGAAATGGTCTAAACCGTGATGGTAGAAGAAGATGATTTTATTTATTTATTTATTTTTGGTGAACAGCATCAATTTGTAAATACGATGGTATTTTTACTCTACTACTTTTACATACATTATAGTAATATTTATTTACCTCAAATTTAATAAATCGCAAGCTAAGAAGAAAACTAATAAGTTGCAGTTTATCAATCTAAAGTGTACATCGGAGTCTGAGTGAGTTCGAAGTACAACAAATTACACAAATAACACCATCATCAGAATTACAATTCATCCTCTTATTGTTGGAACTGATAAAATACAACGTATTTCTATTGACACCTATTTCAGATTTAAGCCCTGTCCATCTCAATATTCTAGATTTTTTAGCATATTTATTTTCTGAAAGAAAGGAATATAATTAACTAAATTCATAATGGAAGTCTGTTGCGAAATCTCAGTATATCAGCAGGCCTGTATATTTCTTCTTCTTCTTCCTTCCAAGTATTAGGCCAAGGCCTGTTACGATCCTATAGAAAATTTTCCCTCCAGCGTTTCATAGGACGGCCCAGTGATCTTCGTCCTCTTGGTATATAATTATAAACAGCTTTGGGGATCCGATTTGAACTCATTCTTTCAAGATGGTGTTTCCAATTTAGTTGGTACTGTTTAATATATTCCAAAATTGGCGTAGTCTTCAATTCTTTTAAGATATCGGTGTTCCTTTTCCGATCCCATCTGGTGTAACCCGCTGTTCTGCGCATGAATCTCATTTCACAAGCCGTTATTCTGCTTTCATGTTGTTTTCTTAGTGTCCATGCTTCACTACCTGTACATTTTGAATAAAAAATATTTTCATAATTAACATTAAAGCTTTATTTCATATTTTATTAATTTATTAATCTTCCTATTCATGAGAAATCTGAATTATCACATAAATATAGTTTGTAACTTTGGTTGTAAAATTATAAACTCAGATATGAATATGGACGTGCTTATACAGCACTACAATCCCTTTTAAGTTACTGTGTAAACGTCCAACTCTCTACCGTTAAAAGCTTTATTTTTTTAGAGTTGATATTAAACACATTACAAACCACACAATGCTAATGTGTGCACAATGATTAATTTTATAGCATGCTGTAACTGATCAACATTATTATCGAACGAAAATTACAGTTAATTTATTATAGGATTCTACTTGTTTTGTTAAAATAACGGCCTACGTTCTTTCAGCAATATTATAATATATTAATCACAATGCACGAAAAAACTTATGTATTATCAATTGTTATATTTTTAATATCTTTAACATTTTACAATACTTCTCCTTCTTCACTTCCTGGATTAGACATTAGTTGCCTGTTCCCTCTTCACTAATAGATCTGAGACCATATCTTCCGAGGACGTCCGACATCTCTTCTTCCTCTCGGAAAATAATGTAAGATTTTACTTGGTAATCTGCTTTCTTCCATTCTTTCTACATGTTCTTTCCATTGAATCTTGTTGTTAAATATATTTTCTATTATGGAGTAAATCTGTAGTTATTCACTGATACCCTCGTTTCTTATCTGGTCCGTTCTAGTGCATCCTTTTACTCTTCTTAAGAATTTCATCTCTGCTGCTTGGATTTTACTTTCTTGTCTGGTAGTGATAATCCAAGAATCGCTCCCATACAAAAGGACAGCTACCGCCATTGCTTTATAAAATTTTAATTTTGTTTGTTTATGGGCTCTGTTTTTCAATGTTCTATTTATTGTGCCAGAAATAGCTTGAAACTGATGAGTTTTATATTCAATATCTTTATCATACCCATAGCTCATATCACATCCTAAATATTTGAAGTGGGATACTTGTTCAATAATTTCGTCTCTAATTATTATTTTTGCACGCAGAGTGTTTCTTCCACAAAATGCCATTACTTTTGTTTTATTTACTTAAATTTTAAAATTATAATCGCTACATCATGAACCTACGGGTTCGATAGTGCCAGTGAGTAAGTAAGTAAGTATAATCGCTACATTTTGTATTTAGTTTATAAGCAGCCAATTGTAACATATCTTCATCATGGTGTAGTAAGACTAAATCATCGGCGAAAATTAAGTTATTAATGCTTGTGTTTATGTTCAATCTAAGGCCTTTGTCTCTTATAATTTTCCATTATTTCATAATGTCGTATAATATATATATATATATATATATATATATATATATACAGGGTGGACCGCTCGAATGGACCTAATTTCAATTGCTTGTTACTGGCAAACGGCTGAAGATAGAAACTTAAAACAACGTTCATATTACAGAAAAACTCACCAAGTTTTGATATCCAGATCACCACATCTCTATATGAGCCCCAGCAGTCACTGTGACGATATCAAAGCTATGAACAATTTCTTGCCAAGTACGTTGGAGTATGTCTTCTGGAATGTTCTCAATAGCCTCTATGATGCGCTCACGAAGATCACGAAGGTCTTTGACTGGGGTGGTGTAAACTTTTATCTTTGACATAGCCCCAGAGAAAGAAATCCAGTGGTGTTAAATCGGGAGATCTCGGGGGCCACGCGATTGGTCCTCCCCTACCAATCCAACGGCCAGGGAAAATGTTGTCCAAAGTCGTACGAACTTCATTGGACCAGTGGGGAGGAGCACCATCTTGCTGGAAAACGATGTTGAGGCTGCAGTTGTTCAATTTGTGGAAAGAAGAACTGCTCCAGCATGTCAAGATATGTGGTACCACGAACAGTTTTCTCGGCGAAGAAAAACGGTCCAATGACCTTATTATGTGACAAACTGCACCAAACATTCATCTTCGGACTATCACGAACATGCTCTTGAATAGCGTGAGGATTCTCCGATCCCCAGATCCGCACATTATGCCGGTTTACCTTGCCTGACAAATGGAAAGTGGCTTCGTCCGAGAAGAAAATCTTGGTCATGAAGTCAGGATCAGCGCCGAGACGGTCCAGCATCGTATTGGCGAATTCCACTCGTTTCGGCATGTCATTCGGCTCCAGACGTTGCACTAACTGCACTTTATATGCGTGCAGTTGAGGCGTTTTGTGGACAATCCGTTGTAATGTCGATTTTGTATTTGAAGTTCCCGCGAAGCTCTTCTTAATGACTTCCGGGGGCTTCGCTCAAATGCGGCTTGAACATTTGCTACCATTTCATCGGATGCTCTGCGACCACCACCATGCTTCTTCAACACAGATCCTGTAGCTAATAATGTATCACGCCACTTCTTTATGCTTCTAGCAGTTGGAGCATCACGGTTAAACACACGCCGGAACTCCCTTTGAACTCTAATGATTGATTTAAACTCCGCATACCACAAAACAGCTTGCGCTTTCATCTGCGGAGTCGCCATTTTCACAAACAATTAAATCTAAGAACGAGAAACGTATCTTTGTGCCATCTACCGACAGGATTCGAAACTTGGTGAGTTTTTCTGTACTATGAACGTTGTTTTAAGTTTCTATCTTCAACCGTTTGCCAGTAACAAGCAATTGAAATTAGGTCCATTCGAGCGGTCCACCCTGTATATATATTAAAATAGAATATATAATAGTATATATATATATTAAAATAGAATGGGAGGTAGACTACACCCTTGTCTAACTCCTTCATTTATTAAAATTTCTTCTGACCCTTTTCCATCAGTTTTTATCACTACTTCAGTTTCTTCATATAAGCCTTGGACTGATTTTATTAGATGGTGTGTATATCCTCGTTCTTTCATTATTTCCCATAGTTTAGATCTATTTACTCTGTCAAAGGCCTTTTCAAAATCAATGAACAACAAATATGTTGGCAGGTTAAATTCTATTCTCTTTTCAATTAGTCTCTTTATTATATCATCATCATCATCATCCGGTATCATGGCAGCTGCCGCCGTCTTCCGGAAATCAAACCACATTCTTCTCTGTCCAACCATTGATCTTCCTCCAATCCTCTGATATTCATAGCTGCTTGTACCCCTTCTATCCAAGTTTTCTTCGACCTTCCTCCTTTCTATTGGGATGTATTCCATAACAAATTTAGGCAATCTTTGCTCTGGCATTCCTTTGAGATGACCATACCACTGTAAACTTTTTTTTTCTATAATGTCTATGATGTCCGGGCACTTGTAGACCCATAATTTCCCTTATTTCTTTATTTCGTCTCTTTATAATAAACACATTATTACTACAGGATTTTCCTTTTCTAAACCCTGCTTCATTTTATAACACGTGTAGAATAATAAGAAAAACTCTAAAAAATAAAACATTAAAAATTACACAATTACAATTCTATAAAACTACGGTAGTACGTATGTTAACATTCCATTCTATAGTGTTCTGCCCTACGGCAGTTCCTTCACTGCAATCACAGCATTTTCATGCTATGCTTGCAGTTTTACTAGGGAATTATAGGTGTGATAGCTTCCTTTTGCTTTCCAGGCCGGGGATGATGCTGATGATAATGATGGCCAGATGATGTTCGGGGACCTTCTGGGCTTCAAAGCTACCTGGCATTTATCTTACAGGTGAGGAAAAACCTCGGAAATAAACCTCACCCAGGAAGCTTGTCCCGACCGGGAATCGAACCCGGGCCCGCTGCGTGACAAGGACGGAGGGTTCTACTTATGGTGCAGGAGAATTTTAGCCAGCTTGTAAGTATCGTGATACTTTATGATGGTTTTACTCGGAAACTATTTTTTACATTTTCAAAATGCTCCTTGCATAACAGTTTTTACTCGATTGCCTTAAAAGTTTCAACACGTGTTCCTTGATAGTATATAACACTTTCCAAAAGGTACATCGAAAATCTACGTTCTCGAAGAATTAGAAATTATCAAGGAAACCACAAACACCTGTTAAATGAGAACTTACCCATTACTGTGAACCCTCTGTACAAAATAATTATCAGTAACAGTCAGTAAAAAAAAGTAAAGTGATCCCACAACAGGCCCGGAGGCCCTTGGGGTAGTAGGAGGTTAAGGCTCCCACTTTTCCTAGACAATCGGCACTTTATGTCAGCCGGGTTGTCAGCCCTGCGTGACGGCCGCCTTTACCCCCAGACCAAGCGCCTGGTACTCATTTCCGTTAGAGGCTGAGTCGACCCCAGGGCCATAGTGCCGCCAGAGGGTTTGGGCCAGTTTAAAAATCCTGACCCCAACGGGACTTGAACCCTCGACCCTCCGGCTTGTAGCTCAGTGCCTTAACCACTACGCTAACAGTCAGTACCAAACTGAAAACAGAAGATGACACTTAAGTTATCGAAAGGCCTCCTTTAAAACAACACTGTTGATTATTGACTGAGATATCAGGTATTGTTTTACATTTATTAAACTTTAAAACAGTGACCTCAACGGAGTTTCGAAATGTATTTTAAAAATCTTGATATAACACATCTCACAGAGTACAGGGTGTCCTATTCAAATCTCCCACATTTTAATTAATCATAACTAACAAAGTATGCGGAATTATGAAATGAGGCCGGTATTAAACGAAACAGAAACTCAAAGAATTTTCATTGCCACACATTATCATATTCTAAAACACATCTATATGTGCACCATTAGTAGCACTAATATATCAAGTCTGCATTCGATTTCGTGCCACGTTCTGTCCTACATGTCCATTGGTACTGTTGCAAAATGTGTCAAGGATACAGGTTCGTAAATCATGAAGATCTTGTACTGGAGTCGTAAACACACGGTCTTTTAGATACCAGAAAACATTTTGTGCTCGTTGCAGAGGAGTCGCCATTTTGATTTGTCATCATTGTCTAACATGCGACAGATGAATTAACTGCAACAAGGAAAACAAAAATTCTTTGAGATTTTCTTTCTTTTAATACCAACCTCGTTTCATAATTCCGCATACTTTGAGAGTTATGATTAATTAAAATGTGGGAGGTTTGAATGGGGTACGATATATTTTTCAAGGAAAGGGGCATAGAAGATGATTTACAGTATTCACATACTTGAATTAGGATTTTTTTGAATAAATAAAACTATATCTGAAGAATTGATATCCTGGTAAGTGTTAGTTTACTTCAAAAAACAATCCATGAAGTCATTTAAGGGATAATTCTAACTTATGTAAAAACATTGAAGCGTCTATCTCAAAACCTATTGTGCAAGTAACAATTTCTATTTGATTTGGAAATTTTCTTTAAAAAACATTGTTGCTTTAGTAACAAAGAACTAAAGCGTAACTGACTGAATTAGTATAGAGCAATTCCATATGTGACTGACTGACATTTACAATACACTTTTGCAGCAAAATGGTTGCATAAATATTACAATTGATTGAAATTATGGGTGTTATCTACGTGATATGACAGAGTAATAGCGTGTGGTTAAGACTGTACTTAAAAATACAACTTTTGAAGAAAAACAGTGCTATTTATTATCTATCAAAGTATGTGTGACTGACTGACATAAATGTCAACTCATCATGCAGCTTAACAGGTTCATCTGCATCATGCTCTGAAGTGTGATTCCTAATTCAATTTTCCAAAATACCGTTTGGAGGACACATTTCAAGTTACATTCTCAATAAAAAACGAAACAAAAAATCGCAATTAAGACCAGAGTTATAACCTAATATATGATGTGTGACTGACTGACTACATTCTGTGACTGCCTGACATATCTGAATTTTATTTTGACTTTAATATTGTGGAGCTGCAAATATTATACAAATATTAAAAATAATATGAAATTATAATAGATAAGTCCACCGCCGTGGTCTCGAGGTAGCGTGCTGCCTTGTCACGCAGCGGGCCCGGGTTCGATCCCCGGTCGGGACAGTTTTTCTGGGTGAGGTTTTTATCGGGTTTTTTCCTCACCTGTAAGATAAATGCCAAGAAAACTTTAAGGCCCAAACGGTCCCCGAAACCATATGGCCATCATCATCCTTATCATCATCATCATCATCATCATCATCCTTCACCGGTGTGGAAAGCAACGGGAAGCTACCACATCTACAGTTCCCTAGTAAAGCTGCAAGCATAGCGTGAAAATGCTATGATTGCAGTGAAAGACCTGCCCTCGGACAGAATTACTATGGATGGATAATATATAAAAAGCGATAATATGGAGATGAATAAAGAACTTCACTCCTTTTATCATGTATAGGAAATGTACAATTTGATAGCTGTAAAAATATTAAATAAATAGTGTAATTTATTTAACTTGGTTACCAAGTATCATTTTAAATTTCACAAAATAAAGAAAATATTAACTTTTTAACAACGTAGGGCCTTCTCTATAGTTAAATATGCCTAATATGGGTATAATTTTATTACAACCATATTAACTGATTAAAATTTATCTGATACTGTTAATGGATTGAACCATTAAAATAAATAAAAATGCCGATATGGAATTTGCATTGTTCGTTCCAGATCACTAATATTAACTTTCACGCGTCTCAACTATAAAGACAAAAAAAAAAAAATTAACGAAAAAGTACAGTATACAAATTATTGAAATTTGTATTTAAATATGGAAAATTCTGTTATAATTCTTTCAAAGCAACTGATTACAAATTATTTTGCTGGCATGAGTTATATTTTTAAACTAAACAATCGAAAGAAATCTCTTACAACGCGCGAAATCTTACTTTATGATTGACTGTTTGCAGCAGGTGCACATAGTACAGTGTTGTCATACGTATTTTCACTGTTGGTTTCCAATAACGTTACACCCAATAATAATTTTATTTTACACTACAGGTTATACATACTTAATCACATATACTCCACGCCAATTGTATTTTTTATACAAGAAACTTTATATGATTTAAAACTGTTCTTGCAATTAACAAGCATGACTCTGTTTCACAAAGTGAATGCTAGTACAATGTGACAACATCGCACTGTGAATCCCCGATAATACGGCACACATGTCATGTCAAAGGTCAAACTAATGCGAGAACCTTTCAGGTTCAAGGCCTTCCACACACCACATTTTCTTAACACATATGAACCGCGCACCTGCTTCTAATTCCACTGACTTAATAACATACATATTGAAGAATCGCATAATGAAAAATTATTTAAATGTCATTAATAAAAATATATAATGTAATTAATATAATTAACGTAATTACTTTACAAGACAATGTCGTTAATACTTTTTTCTTAGTTATGTACCGATAACGTACAAACCCAGAGGAAATTTGGGTCCATCAATTATCGTATTATATACAATAATTTTTGTATGTTTTATGTGACTGACTGTAGCTTACCCTTAATAATTATAGGGCGCATTTTAATTATCTAGAATATTATATTACAATTATTAGTATTACATTTATGATCAGGAAGGACCGAAATATGGTATAACAAAAGAGTCGGTGAAACAAAACAAATGTATACAGTGAATCGTAAAACAAAATTTCGTTTAATTTTGCATGTATTTTCAGGTTTCGGAACATATCATGTTCTACTATTAATTTAGATAAGGGAGGAAAGGAGATTACAAGTATTTGAGAACAAAGTACTTAGGAACATTTTTGGACCAAAGAGAGACGAACAGACAGGTGAATGGAGAAGACTAAATAACAATGAACTACATGGTCTTTATAGGAAGCCAGATGTAATAAGATCAGTTAAGTCTCGTAGACTCCGATGGGCAGGACATGTTGCACGTATGGGGAATGAAAGACTTTCATGGAGGCTTCTTGTAGGAAAGCCAGAGGGAAAACGCCCAGTTGGTAGACCAAGAATGAGGTGGGAGAATAACATTAACTATGATTTGAGGGAAGTAGATTATACAGGGAATGATTGGAAATCATTAGATCAGGATAGGGATGTATGGAGAGCTTATGTCCGCGCGGCCATGAACCTACGGGTTCGATAGCGCCAGTGAGTAAGTGAGTAAGTATAATCCGTATTTCAAACATTAACTTCTATAATCGGAAAATTTCATCTGCAAAAAATATCTCATCGCAAAAAATACTCCTGCGCCAATTTCAAAATTTTCACATCGGTATGACATTTTCATGTAATTACTCTACATTTAAATCCTTCCGCTGGCTGCCTTTTAGCTCAAATTGTCACAGAAGAAGGGCCAGTAATTATTTTATGAAACAGCTGAGCCGAACTGTCTACCAGATTTCCTAATCCATGTTTATGTTAATAGACAGCGGAGTCCAGCAAGCAACTGACTGCGTTATGGGTATTATCAATATAAGTGAGGGGACAAAAAGTCAGTCAGTCACGGGACTCCAGCGGGAAAGATAATGACTTTAGAAGGAAATGTCATCTATACTTTTTTGTTAGTTGTGTTCCGATAACGTAGAATCCAAGAGGAAATTTTAATCCATCAATTATTATGTTGTGTACAGTAATTTTTATCCGTTTGCTGTGACTGACTGACCATAACTTACAGTTAACAACTATAGGACACATTTAAGGTATATAGAATATTAGAATCCAATTAATATTGTTGAATTGGTTTAACAAAAGATTTTGTGAAATAAAACGAATTCTTACGACCAAATCATTAAACAAGAAATTGTTAAAATTTTGCGTATTTTTTCAGGTTTGGAATATGACAAGTTCTACCGCTATTATTAGATTAAAATAATGCACATTTGAAACATTTTCTTATAGAATTATAAAATTTGATATTTACGGATATATATTACATCAACAAAATTATTCCTGCGTCAGTTTCAAAATTTTCACCTCGGTATGACATTTTCGTGGAATCGCTCTATATCTATATTCTATAATGGCGTAGCCAAGTGTTGGGCCATAGCCTCTCCTTTGTAAGGATTTAATAGACGAAATTCATTTTCAGTTACCTTATTTGTCCACAGTTGTCATGAGTGTTATGCGGTCAACACACCGACTCAATGAGACATCTACCAGGCAACTAAGGTATTATTAGGATTTTGAGAACGGTAAATTTTGTTTAGAGGTCTCTTTATTCAGGCTTAAGGATCTTTTACGAGCCTGAAAATCTTCAGACTCGGAACCCACGGCTTAAAGTCACTCCCGGAGAACTTGCTTCTTGGATTTTACCATCCCAAAAAAATCCATCGACCGCGGCTGGGTTTGAACCCGCGACCCTCGGAACCAGAGGCGACGATGATAGTACATAAAATATTAAATTTGAATTTTTGTTGGTAGTTAGGATCTCAACATATATACATGAAAATTTGACGTTGAAGTCCAGTATCTTGGAATTAAATAACACTGAGCAACAAATATATAAACTTTTTTTGTCTCAGAAAGAAAACATGTGATTCCGATAGTATTTTTTCTCCTGAATTCAAATATGATATCGGGGTTTCTCCACCACGCAAGGTTTCCGAGAGACAGGAATTTTTAATTTCAAACACTTTAATATTTTTTGCATTCCTAACTACACAATATTCGGACTCACCTAGAAAGTAAGAAATGACGATTTTCTGCTATATTTTGCCTGTGGAGCATGCCTCTTGATAGTCCAACAATAATCGGCCAGCATATTAGGATTTCATTTGCCTTGATATCTCTTTTCCATAGTTGAAATCTCCTGATGAAAGTGTTCCCCGTGCTCATCGCTCACTGCGCCAAGATTTTCCGGGAAGAAATCTAGGTTTATTAAGAAATAATTATTTAAATTGAATAATTGAATTTGAAATTTAAAAATAATGGGCGATGGAGAAATTCCGAATACATATTTGAAAACACGATAAAAAAACTGCATTATGTACAACTATTGGTACTCATGAGACAAAAATCATGTTGACCAGTGTAATTAATCTTTTCCTTAGCGCGAATGTAAATTACAATTAAAAAGAGAAATGTTGTTAAATAATCTGTTGATTGAAACACAATAAATAATTTGCTGTTACTAACAACATAATTAACAGATATAAGAACTACATCGGCAATAAATACATAAAAAGAAATCCGTGTCTCCAATCGAGTATAGCACATGATATATTGCTTAGTTTTATTGCTTGAAGGAACAGTTGCATTTATGAAGGGTTAATGGGCCATAAAATATAAGAGAATGAGTTGGAGTGGATAGATAAAACGCATAAGAAAAATGTTTTGAAAAGTAACGGGGTTTCTAAAATACTACTTGTGTCTGGTTATGCTATATATGGTTATAGTCACGCAAAAGAGGCTGACATAAATTTTATAATACAACGTGGTATGCTATAGAAAGCAATACGTGTACAACTTCAAATATTTGTATTATCCACATTGAGTCATCATAATCAACCTCTTATACTGTCCTCCTTTCGGAAGGCTGACTCCAAATGTGCCTCCAACCATCTCTATCTTTAGTTTTCTTGACAATTATATATGAGGAAGAAAAATGTTTGTGCTACGATTCCTGAGTGGCGCAGTTGGTAGTGCACTAACAGGTCTCGAGTTCAAATCCCGACTCAGGCATTTATCTTTTTTTCATGCTATATATATATAACGTCAACATGAATTTTGTCTCATGAGTACCAATAATTGTACTTAATGCAGTTTTTTTACCGTGTTTTCAAATATGTATTCAGAATTTCTCCATCACCCACAGTTTTTTTTATTTCAATTTCAATTAATGTATTTAAATAATTATTTTTTTAATAAACTTTTTCGTCCATTTTTTCATTGTAAAATAAAACCAAATGGTTTCAGCTGTGGGAAAGAGATATCAAGGCAAATGGAATCCTAATATCCTGGTGGATTATTGTTGGACCATCAAGAGGGATGCTCCACAGGCGAAATATAGCAGAAAATCGTCATTTCTTACTTTCTAGGCGAGTCCGAATGTTCGAATATTGTGTAGTTACGAATGTAGAAAATATTAAAGTGTTTGAAATTATAAATTCCTGTCTCTGGGAAATCTTGCGTGATGGAGAAAAACCTATATCATATTTGAATTCGGGAGAAAAAAAAATACTATCGGAATCACATTTTTTTTTCTTTCTGAGACAAAAAAAAAGTTTATTATTTGTTGCTCAGTGTTATTAAAAATAGAAAAATGTTGGTCTCTTCCTCCACAACATATGATTATTAGTTGTGTTTTTTATTTGATTCCAATAACAACGTTTATCCGAAAGTAAGTATGTTATTAACTATACATTAATATGAATGGATATCACAGAATGAGCTATGGCTTACATTACAACAATACAGCATTATGTAAGCAGATAGATTTACCTTACTTAAGTTGTCAACTACTTCAGAATTACTAGCTCACAGCATACCTTATTTCAAAAAGGAATACCAATTTCAATTTAAAATTTATGGTTCATATGTTTATACGATTACACGTAACATTAATAAACAATTAAAGAATAATTACATTAATTGGAAGTACATTTTCCCTTCGTTATTAAAAGTTACATACTTTCACGTTTTCTTATTTGAAGTAATAGGGATATTTAACTATTTATCATTTTTTATGATGCCACGTGGTAATATTGTATTAAGTGAAGTGTTACACAACATTAAACTCAAAATATTACTTTTAATGCTGAGTAATATAAACTCTGTCCCGGTTTCGTATTCGTACTTCAGACTTCTGAGTGATATTTTTTTTTAAATTGGGTGGGTTACCAGCCCAACCGCAAAACCCCCAACCTGGAGGACCAGAGTATAATTTCGGAGTTGTCTTTCTCCTAGACAGGCTGCCTTACAAGGCTTTATTATAATCTCAAAGTCTCAACTTCAAAACTAAAATCATGGCTTTTCAAGGCAAAGTGCCAGTCAGAGCAAAAATAGTAATCAATAATGAAATAATACAACAAATAGCACACTTTAACTATCTTGGTTCAGATATAACATATAGCTATGATTAGGATATACATAATAAATTAAACCGATATCAAATGATGTGAGGCACCATAAGAAGAACCCTCCGAAAGCCTCGAAGAGAAACTCAGCTCAGGTTTTATAAAATTATGGCTGTTCCTGTTATTTTATATGGATCTGGATCTTGGGTACTTACAAAAAAAGATATCTCACACATTCAAGCTACTGAAATTAAATGTTTAAGATCCGTAAGAGGATGTACACGCATGGATAGATTACACAATAAATAAAAAAGAAATGAACTGGAGATATTTCAATACTCCATAAACGAGAAGAGCACAAATACCAATGGAAAGAGCATTTACACAGAATGGACAATACAAGATTACCCAAAACGATGAACGCCCACGAACCGAATGGAAAAAAATATATTTTGGACGGCCAAGGGAACGATGGAGTTGAGACCGGAACAGGTCGCATTGACCTAATCCTGGAAAGGAAGAAGAAGAAATAATATAAAATAATCAATTAATATTAAGAATTATACTGATTAAGTCTAGAAATGTATCTTGATTATTTAATAATTCTGATTTTCACCTTTTTAAAAAGGGCTTATATTTCGACGGAAAGAGGGCTAAGAAATCTAATTTGGGTTGCCTTATACTTTAGTATCCAGAGTATAATAATTATGGAATTTATGAAAAATCCGAAAATAAAGTATAATGTTCCAAAATAATTACGAGAAGTTGAGAATAAGTGTTATTTAAATAAAATGTTGTCAGTGCCAACCATAGGCCTATTTGTCCCTCTTATCCGTAAAAAATTTCCCTGTAATTTTACATGCCCCACATCACCCGGGTTCTATATAGACACGACCCGTCGGAAGAGGATTTTTAACCCCAGATTACACACACTTTTTTGATCACACAACATCATGGACGGTCTCGCTGGATGAGTGTTCATCTCAATGCCGGATCCACCTCCGAGACAATGCAAAATTTAACACAAGTATACAGATGGTTATGGTGACCAGATAGTGTTCAAAAGTAATGTCAAGAGTGACTTCGAAATCATCGATAAATTCACGAGTCGACGAGTGACGAGTGGATTTGGAAATCAAGAGTGGTATTTGTTAGGACTATTTAACGAAGGATATTAAGCTTTTTACTCAATAATCATTCAAATATAGTTACCGATATTTTAAATCTTTATATATTTAATGTAAACGGTGATGTTTGAAAACAAAGCAGAAATGTGAGGTTGTTTATTCACTGCAGCTTAACCATATTATGTATTACCAAATAGGATCTTAATATTGTAAGAATGCACTCTAGTGTAGAAATAATGAAACACGTCAAACTGTTTATTGTAACCATTATTATAGGTTATTGTTTTTTTTAGTAAACAACTCAGTAAAATTAAGAAATCTGTTCATTATTTGCTATATTCAATGTATTTGTTGGAGAGTCGGTCACTACAAAATAATGCTTTGACCTGTTCGGTATATTAAAAAGGAGGAACATTCTTTATCACAAAAACAGGAGCTGATAAACAGAAATCGATAAAGAGCGAGTGAAACACGGCTATCATTGGTTGTACAACGTAATTAATCGTAACATGATCGATAACTATCATTTGGGGCATGAGTTCTATCTATCTATCTGCGGGTTTTTACAGCTGCTGCCGTCTTCCCGTGCCAAACCTCCAAAGCCTACGACCCTGGACATCTTCAATGTTTAGCCCGCTTGTTTGCATTACTATCCTCATGTTTTCTTTCCATGTTAACTTTGGTCTCCCTCTTTTCTTCTTTCAGATCCGTTACTATTTATATGAGTTAAATAGTCAAATAAACATATTTACACCTTAAAGTTTCTTGATATTTATCTTACAGGAGAGTAAAATTCCTGAAGAAAATCCTACCCAGGGAACGTGTCACTACCGTGGATCCACAGGACAATGGTGTCACTACCGTGGATCCACAGGACAATGACGTTACTTCTAGGTTATAGCGGCGGATTCAACTAACTTATATTTAAGCACTATTGAATATAATATTATAATGATATTGCGAAAAGAAAAATCTATGTCTGAACCAGGAATCGAACCGCGGATCTCTCTTTCTCCGTAGGAGTGTGCAGCCCAGTACACCATTCTATACTTGGTACAAACATTAACAATTCTTTACACATATACAAATCTATTATTCTCGTTTCGTCCGCTGCCAGGTAGGTGTCACTACCATCGCCAACGGGCGGCTTCGTTTAGAAGTATCTATATTTTGGAATTTTACACCACCACTTGTATAAGCAATAAACAATGTTATTTAACGGTTCGATTCCTGGTTCAGACATCAATTTTTCTTTTCACAATATCATTATAATATTATATGATCCATTATTGGAAATGTGTTAAAATAACAGTATTGGAAAATGTTAAATATTCAATATAATCTATTTGTATTGAACTATCAATGGTAAGATTAATTTTGATCTACAGTTCTTTAAGTGGAAGTTGCAGGAGAATGAAACCTGTTTTTAATGCCATGAAATATCTTGTAAAATTAATAGATCCGTAGAGGCAATTAGACAAATTTATTGGTACAACTGTCTTCACAGACTTTTAAGCTTAGGCTATTTGCCATCAAAACATTGACACAAGTGATGTCGAACTTCCTGTTTGGGCACGTGGCAAGGTTGACATTTCATTCGAGTCATTTTAAAAGAGCAGATTACAAATTAAAACTAACCAGAAGGTCGTATTTTCTCTCACATAGTGCGTTCCAGCAGCTGGTTATAATTCAACTCACTAAAAATGTTAGTTACTTACTCACTGGCACTATCGAACTCATAGGTTCATGGCCGCGCGGACATAAGCTCTCCATACATCCCTATCCTGAGCTAATGCTTTCCAATCATTCCCTGTACAATCTACTTCCCTCAAATCAAGGTTAATGTTATTCTCCCACCTCATTCTTGGTCTACCAACTGGGCGTTTTCCCTCTGGCTTTCTTACAAGAAGCTTCCATGCACGTCTTTATTCCCCATTCGTGCCACATGTCCTGCCCATCGCAGTCTACGAGACTTAACTGTTCTTATTATATTTGGCTTCCTATAAAGACCACGTAATTCATTGTTAAGTAGTCTTCTCCATTCACCTGTCTGTTCTTCTCTCTTTGGTCCAAAAATTTTCCTAAGAACTTTATTCTCAAATACTCGTAATCTCCTTTCCTCCCTTAAAGTAAGAGTCCATGTTTCGCATTCATATAATGAATAATATAACTGGTAGAATAATAGTTCTATATATTTTCAGTTTAAAGTTTTTTTAAAGGAGTTAGGACGTCAAGAGTCCCTGTAATGCATAATAACACGCATTTCCATAATTGAAACTATGTTTAATAAAATCTGTAGTTATCGAGAGAAATGGGTGTATACAATTAGGTCTATTTGAATTATACAGGTTTAAATCCACGATTACATTTGAGGTAAAGTATCCGACACTTATGAAGTAGGGTGTTATACAATTTATACACTTTACGAATATATCAATCGTCACTTATTTCAACTAATTACATAATTAAACGAGGATAATGGTTTAAGATTTTGACATTTTAAAATTTTCTTATCTATATTTTGGTTTATAAGTAGGTAGGCCTATATTTTGGTATTTTTTAAGAAACTGTTTCAGTACTTTATGTGTATGGACCTACAAGTCTTTTACCTAAATGTCATTAAAGAATTTTAAAAAATCACTATTATGTGCACATTAATATTCCGTAACAATTGAATCGCTGAGTTGAAAAGGAAAGAAATTCCACTGCCTTCGAAAATAGTTAAAACACGTATGTGCAACACAGAAATTATGAATTGTTGCTAATATTTGCATTCCGTGCAAGCAGAGGATCTGTATTGTAATTGATCAAACATTTATTAGAGCAAACTGCAAGAAATTATGTTTTTTTAAGGTTTTCTCAAAAGTAGGGTACTTGGAGTTTCTTCCCTTTACTACTCAGCGATTCAAATGTTCCTTAAGTTTCATTATAAGCCTTATGGCAGCACAAAAATTGATAGAATCCTTGAAAGATAGATATCTGCACGAATTTTAGAACATGTTTTGTCTAGGTTTCAATGTAAATGTACCGGTATACTTTTCCAAAGTTTAAGTTTATAATTATTTGATAAGATATCAACATATTTATAAAAATGTTATCAGAAAACTATTTTTAAAACATAGTTATTTTGTTTTATTTCCGATATGAAGTATTAATATTCTCAAAAAATCAAGGTCGAATTAAAAACAACAATAGTGAAATACAGAACAAACTGGAAAGAACACTTCGCAAGGATGATTGAGAATAGAATATCAAAAGCAGCATACAGCTATTCACCACTAGGAAGAAAAAGTTTGGGAAGATCAAAGAAAATATAGAAACAGCAGCAATTTGGAGCCTGAACAGGCTAGTAAATAAGCCTAAATCTTGAAGATGAAGAAGAAGAAGAAATCAAATTCTAAAGGCTATCCCCTCTTACAGCGATCCTCTTCAAAACAAAACCATGTGACCCACTCCATTTTCATTGGTTATAGACACAGACGATGTAGAAGCAATAAATACACGTGAAAGTAGTTCTCTTCATTAAATTAAAACTATGTCCTCTGAATATACTTGTTAAACTTCGTGAATGAAAATAATAATATTCAAAACACAGGAAATATTATAAAATATACCAAATTAATAATTACAACTTAAAATATTTTATTACATATTGATGATGCATTTGAGTCTGCTTTGGTCGATTCTGATGCAACAAAATGGCTGAATGTGTCCATCTTTTGTTGATGTGTCACCATCTAAATTTTTAAAACACAAGTCTGGCAAACCATTGAATAATGATAAAAAAAACAGTTATTTTAAATGTATTTCACAACTTTTGTGAAAAGCCTCATCCTTTCTTGTAATCTACCCCATGTAATCGTTGGATCACATCATCTCTTATATACTTCACACGTGCTCCCTGTCAATATGACAGTAATTGTGGCGCGAATAGCGGAAGGTTACAATTGGCGTTTGTTTATGTCAGGATTATCCTAAGAGCGGATAAGGTGTAGGTTACCAATTTACCAACAGAACTGGGTCAGAATTTTGAATTTATGTTAAAAATGAGACAAATGGCAGGGAACATTAATATCTAAATGGTCCCTGAAGATCATCTAATCATCATAATTATCTTTATTATATTCGCCATGTTGAAATGACTTGTTTCATCTTAATGTTGTGTTGTCTCGAAGGAGGTACTGGTATTGAGTCGATCAGTCATCCGTGCGCTTGTGTGTCAAAAAATGATTGTGTGATTCATAGTTTAAAATCCGTCTCCCAACAGATCGTGTCACTGTAGGGCCCGGGGTGGCACGTGGCATGTAAAAAGTACCTATAAGGTGACAGGATGAACTTATACATGGAGGTCTTTCACTGCAAACTCAGCATTATCCACTCTTTCCATAACACAGCTTTCCTTTTTGTTTTCGCGTACAAACCATTTATTTTAAGTAATCAATTGAATTGGTGTTTACTTGATGAAAATCCATAACTTATTTAATTAAATAAAAATAAAACTTAAAGTTTTATGTGATTTTCATATTTATTAAGAACATATAACAGAAATTTAGATAATTCAAAGTATGCTAACCACCTACTCCAATATGATCATTGTTTTGTTTTAAATTTTAAAATTTTACATGTTTGTGACAAAGAAAATAAGTTGGACCTTTTGAAAGTTGTAGAGATAAATATTTTGAAAGTGGTAGGCCTAATAAACTGTTAAATTCCCAACTAGATTTGAATGAATCGCCTCTTTTAAATTTATAATAGAGATTGTAGTAAAAAAATGGTTGCATAGTTACAGTTGTTATGTACTATAATAACAAAATTTATTAAATTGTTATCATGTCTGAAGAAGGTACAAAGTACCGAAACAGCTGTAACTAATTTATATTTTAATAAATATGAAAATCACACGAAACTTTAAGTTTTATTTCTATTTGATTAAATATTTTAATACTGTCTATCATCTGATGTCTTTTTCTGCCTCTAACTTTGTTTCCATTGACCATTCCTTCAAGGGCATCCGTCAGCAGGCAGTCCAGTGACCAATCCAACTTATTTTCCTCTTCTTTATGAGTTCCAGCATTGTTCTTCCTTCACTCACTCTGTCTAGCACAACTTTATTTTTTATTTTGTCTGTCCATTTCATACGTTCCATCATTTTCCATAGGCACATCTCAAAAGCTTCCAGTTGCTTTTCCTCATTTCGTCATAATGTCCAAGTCTCTGCACCATACAATGCTACACATCACACAAAGCACTTCATTAGCCTCTACAGTAATTATTTTGCCAAAGGTCCGCAGTAAATACTTCTCTTCTTGTTAAAAGCTTCTTTTGCCATTTCTATCATCTGCTTTACTTCTTGACAGCACTTCATGTTACAGCTGATAGTACAACACAAGTATTTGAAGCTCTCCACTTGCTCAATGGCCTCATCTTTAATCCTCATGTTTACCTTCCTTGGTGTCCTTCCTATACTCATGGCTTTCGTCTTATTTATATTTATCGTCATCCCATAATCCTCGTACTTGTCATTTTGCTCCATCAGCATGTCAATGAACCATGTTAATGAAATTGAATGTTTTAAATGATTCAGTTATGTTATTTTCTGTAGAACTCTAAGTTTTTTTAATTTTTTTTTTTTTTTAATTTTGAGCCCCAAAATGCCTTTTTTGTTCACTTCTACAAAGGTATATTTCATTTATACAAAAATGGATCTAACGACTTTTCCACGTTCCGTTCTTCATCAAAACAAATATAATACTTTTGTGGCTTCTTCGGTATAAATAATGCACGGTAGAAAGACCATTAAACTTCAGTAAAAACTCAAAGCAGGTTCAAGTTAAATATCACCTTGTTATCATTAGGGCAAATCCCCTCGAAAGCAATACGTTTAATTAAATAACACGGAGAAGGGAGAGTGCTACTACAAGAAAGAAAAACAAACTATCCGAGCAAGGATGTCCGGTCAGTATTCCAGACACAGGGCGGCGAAGATGGTGATGAAGGGATAAGACAGAACGCACGACTGGGTAACCATCCCTTAGGCAACCCCTAGCAGTCCTCAAGGCTGTTCTTTATCGAATTACATTGTTGGAGCAGTAATGAAGGAGGAGGACTGGGGTGAGGTATGGTCGACAAGGGTGCAATGAAAGCTAGGTGTGTGGGGGTTGGTTGAGGTACGATGTGTGGTCAGTAGCCTGGAAAGGGGGGATGAGGAGGATTGGCATTGGAATCAGCCCGATGTACTGGTACTTAATTCAGTGTTGTCTCAAGTTAATTATTCTACAGAGAGAAAACTGGCCTCTCGTAAATATCACGAGTGTCTACATCCACCCCTGAACAACAGCCAATTTCAAGAGCTTTCATTTCCGATTTCTAAACTCTGCCAAAAGTGCCAGCAAACATTACCACAATTAACTGAAACAAGAGTTTAAAATTCTGATTTTACGATTGTAATATCTAACAGAACAACTGCATGGCAGAGAGCTGACTCATAAAATATATTATTTCAGTTTTACGCTATTTTTAACGTAGGCCTATATGAACACATTGTACAGAAGATTAAGTATGTAAATAAACATGTAATGAATCAATTGTACGTAAAATCGAAAATTGTATTTATTTGCTACAAAATAGAAGTTCATAGGCAGGCTAGTCAAATATCTATCTTAATTCGTAATCAGTTCACTTCAGCTGCAAAGTACTGAAGTACTAGTGCCTCTAGTTCATGCGTTTGAGTCACATTGGAACGGCATGCACAATTAATTATAATATACTTTTCTACATTTTTTGTTATGTACAATCTTCTGTTTGACAATGTGTTTTTATAAATAGAGAAAGGTTGCTCAACGTCGCAAGAAGTCAACGGTGCATACATTTTATACAGAGGGAATGTGTTAGGAATAATATTCTCAGGGGGTTCTACAATTTCACCATTAAATAAGCGAGAAAAAATAAGATTTCATTATTCAGGGTTCTTATTCAGCACATATTGCAGTTTAGTGGAAACTTCACCAACTACTTCACCTCGTACAACACTGACCTTGTAAATTGCATCTTCCATTATTCCCACAGCTTCGGCGAGGCATACTTGAAGTCTCCAGTATCTTGATACATTCGGGAAGCCAGTTGAAGTGACCTGAGATCTACGAAACTGAACTGAACACTTTAGAACTGATGAATGATGACAAGGATTCACTCACAGACACCGTAGGGCCAGAAAAAAAGTTCTCCGTCATTCTCCGTCAACTGACTCCAGAGATTCAAAGTTCTGTTTGTAGAAAATTGCAGCTTCAATCCATGTTGCCAACCTTGTTATCACTGGCTCCGGAGGAAGAGGTACATCAGAGTACCTGCTGCTTGTACCGTTGTATACGATAAGGACATTTCAAGAAAACCTTCTTCTTTGCTGATATCAATTTATTTACTTCTAGGAATTTATGTCTGTCTCTGCCACTTGTTGCGATTCATGAGTCATACATGTAACATGCAGTAAGTTTGGATGAAATACAATAAGCGACTCCCCAGCTTCAACTTGTATGGAGCTGCGTCTGTGTACATCGATAGGACCTTCTTTTCTTTATGCCAATTAGTCATAGTACCTTAATGAATCTAGCAATTTTTGAACTATTTGTTGCTTCCAAAAGGTTTACAAAAAATTAAATACTATTCTGATGCAGCTTCAGAGTCCAACTTGATCACAAATAGATTAGCGATAAAACAGCCTGCAGCATCCGTCGTCGCATCAGCACAACTCCATATAGGTGATTTGCCTGTCAGCCGTGATTTTTTTCTAAGACAAGAATCTAAGTAATTCTTCCTGAGAATAGACTCGTCTGAAATGTTGCGGTTCCAATATTTTTGTAAAAAAATGTTTATATTCAGGTATGTTCCCTGCAACCTAAGTTATGTAGATGATGTAGGCTGTCCCTGCAACTGTGTAAGTAGTGCCTGTTTCCGTTGTTTATTCCTAATATGTAGACTATTTTAGAAATTAATCAAGGGTCAGACAAGGATGCCCGCTATCTCCTATATATATATATATATATATATATATACTAAAGAGTGCAGGAGATAGCGGGCATCCTTGTCTGACCCTTGATTAATTTCTAAAATATATATATATATATATATATATATATGTGTGTGTGAGATCATTGTACAATGACAATCAAAATTAACCACAGAGTTTAAAGTTGGCAGTACGATTCTAAATACCATACTGTTTGCAGATGATCAGACAATCCTTAGCAGCATATAAATTAAACGAAATAGCAAATAAATTCAATATGGCAATCTCTGAAAGTAAATCGAAAGTAATGGCATTCAACGGGAAAGACCATATGAGGTGTAAAATCAGTATTAATAACAGTATAATACAACAGGTGAACAATTTAATTATTTAGGATGCAACGTATCATACTACCAGAAGGAAGATATTAAATTAAATAGATTTTACAGAATGTGTGGCACTATAAGACGGACACTGAAAAATAAAACTTTGAGGAGCACACAACTAAAATTTTACAAAATTATGGCAGTGCCTGTCTTAACACATGCAAGTGAAAATTGGACTCTTAACCGTTCAGACAGAAGGGAAATAGAAACTGCAGAAATGAAGTTCCTACGTTCAGTAGCGGGCGTGACAATTTTGGACAAGAAAAGAAGTGAGGATATAAGGAAGGACTTAAATATTTTTAATTTAACAAATATAATTGACAACATGAGAAACAACTGGTATGAACATGTCAAGAGAATGCCTACAGATAGAATCCCTCAGCTGTTACTAAAGTACAAACCAATAGGACATAGAAATGTTGGACGCCCATTTACTAGATGGGAGGATTCATTAAATCCCACAGGTCAAAAGGCCTAATTTCATGAAGCAGAAGAAGTTTGGCAGTGGACTGTTTTACCATCCGTGGCAAAACTATGTCAACGAAATCCATGTTTTCAGCTTTGATGACAAAGAAGACGCAACCGGTGCCATTGGTTAACTTAAATGCAACTGACTGTTACAAATTCTGAAGCGTTTGAGAAGAAGAAAGGAAAACGTTTAAAACGAGTCATTGTTGTCCGCATCGAACTCGCACAATTTAGTTTCGAATGTAACGTAAATGTATGGTATTGGCGACAATGTATGAGAAGCACAAAAATAAAACTTACTTTTTCCCCCCATTCTTGCTATCTAACGAAAAGGAATGGAATTGACGAAAATATATAATAATTCCGCAATAATATTAAAATATGTAAAATTATGTACTGTGCTATGAAATATGTATTATAGCTTGAAATATGTAAAAATATTTAATTTAAAACTTTGGAATAAGGATCCTTTCAGTGTTATTCGTCGACATTTTAGATTTCCTTTTAACTACATATACAGGAATATAATACGTAATCATATAAAATCTGGGATATAGTTATGAGATTGCATTAAGAAGTTAAGTGGATTTGACCGCAAACGGTTGATATGGACAACGGAAATTAAGGTAATTTATCTCCTTATTTAAAACCAATATAAAACGTTTGTTAAATAGCTCCCAAATAAAAAAAAAACTTAACGTATTCACTGATATTATTAACGTAGATTACTAATTACATGATTTTACGAAGAATTAAGAATGTGGAATGGAAAGAAATATTGTACTCAATTCGTTAAGTTCAACATTCTGAAAAATGTTTCCACTCTGAATAAAGCTCTGATGCAAGCTCGTCCTCGACTGATAAGTACACCGTGTCCCATTCAACCCTCCCACATTTTAATTAATCATAACTCTCAAAGTATGCGGAATTATGAAATGAGGTTGGTATGAAAATAAAGAAAAACTCAAAGAATTTTCGTTTTCATAGTTGCAGTTAATTCATCTGTTGCATGTTGGACAATAATGGCATAAAACAAAATGGCAAACACAAACTGTTTTCTGGTATGCAGAGACAAAGTCAATAATTACAGTGCAAAGAAATTACCGGAGAGAATATGGAGGAAATGTAACTGATGGGAAGATCATTAATGCATGGCTTGAGATGTTTCTGGCGACTGGATGCGTTAAAAAAGAATCAGGAGGTGCTCGTACACGATTGAAGAAACGGTGAACATACAGAGGTGTTTTAGTGTGTGGAAATGAAAATTCTTTGATTTTATGTTTCGTTTAATACCAACGTCATTTCATAATTCAGCATACTTTGTTAGTTATGATTAATTAAAATGTGGGATGTATTAATACTGTTAGTTTATGCTGATGATGTACTACTACTGGCCGATAGCGAGGAGATACTAAAGGCCAACACGCACACACTACTGAGTAACACTAAGAAATTGGGACTGGAAGTAAATATCAATAAAACTAAATATATGGTCACACATAAAAATACATTATATAATGGAAATGGACAGCTGGTGACAAGTGAGGGAAATTTTGTGGAAGTAGCTGAATTCAAATACCTAGGAACAATAATCACAAACAGGAATGAGATGCACAAGGATATTAAACATAGGCTCAATTCAGGAAATGCATTACAGAGACACTTGACTTCCCAACTCCTTTCAAAAAATGTTAAACTGAAAATATATACTTACTTACTCACTGGCACTATCGTACCCGTAGGTTCATGGCCGCGCGTACATAAGCTCTCCATACATCCCTATCCTGAGCTAATGCTTTCCAATCATTCCCTGTATAATCTACTTCCCTCAAATCATAGTTAATGTTGTTCTCCCACCTCATTCTTGGTCTACCAACTGGGCGTTTTCCTTCTGGCTTTCCTACAAGAAGTTTCCAGGCACGTCATTCATTCCCCATACGTGCAACATGTCCTGCCCATCGCAGTCTACGAGACTTAACTGTTCTTATTATATCTGGCTTCCTATAAAGATCATGTAGTTCATTGTTATGTAGTCTTCTCCATTCACCTGTCTGTTCATCTCTCTTTGGTCCAAAAATTTTCCTAAGTACTTTATTCTCAAATACTTGTAATCTCCTTTCTTCCCTTAAAGTAAGAGTCCATGTTTCGCACCCATATAATATAACTGGTAGAATAATAGTTTTATATATTTTCAGCTTAACGTTTTTTGAAAGGAGTTGGGACATCAAAAGACTCTGCAATGCATAATAGCATGTATTTCCAGAATTGAGCCTATGTTTAATTTCTTTGTGCATCTCATTCCTATTTGCGATTATTGTTCCTAGGCATTTGAATTCAGCCACTTCCTCAAAATTTCCCCTCATTTGTCATTAGCTGTCCATTTCCATTATATACTGAATTTCTACGTGTGACCATATATATTGTTTTACTGATATTTACTTCCAGTCCTAATTTCTTAGTGTTACTCAATAGTGTGTGCGTGTTGGCCTTTAGTATCTCCTCGCTATCGGCCAGTAGTACTACATCATCAGCATAAACTAACAGCTTATTAATACCATTCAGTTGTAAGCCTTCCTCAATCTCTAAAGATTTAATGACATGCTCTAGTACAAAATTAAACAGTAGAGGAGATAGTGAATCTCCTTGCTTCAACCCATTCTGGATTTCAGAAGTGTCTGAAAACTGTTTGCCTACACGCACCCTACTCTTTGAGCCATTTAGACACATTCGTATAAGTCTAACTAACTTTTTAGGAATTCCGAACTCCAGCAGGATACTATATAACTTCTCCCTCTTAATTGAATCATATGCTTTTTTGAAGTCTACATATAGTTGATGTACAGTACCATTATATTCCCATTTATTTTCTAAAATCTGTCTTATACTAAAAATCTGATCTGTTGTAGACCTGTTTCTTCTAAATCCACATTGATGATCTCCTAGAATCTCGTCAATATAGGGAGTAAGTCTGCTTACTAATATATTTGTTAGAATTTTGTACGAAGTTGAAAGTAATGAGATGCCTCTATAGTTGTATCAATCAGTTTTATCTCAAAATATATATACAGTCAATATGCCCATTTCACCAATAATATTTAAAATGGTCAACTAGTTTCTACAGCCAAGCTGTCATTCTCAAGACCAGATATTGAGTCAATATCTGGTCTTGAGAATGACAGCTTGGCTGTAGAAACTAGTTGACCATTTTAAATATTATTGGTGAAATGGGCATATTGACTGTATATATATTTTAATATTGTATCACCAAGAAGATCAATTGTGTACTAAATACAGTTTTATCTCCTTTCTTATAAATTGGTACGATGATAGATTCTTTCTATTCATCTGGAAGAGCTTCTTTTTCCCAAATCGTACTAAGCAACCAGCGTATCTTGTCTATCAATTTTTCTCCCCCTGATTTTATCAGTTCTGCTGGGATCTCATCTGAACCTGATGCTTTATACATCTTCAATTTTTCTATCGCCATTTCAACCTCTAATGCACTTGGCTCTGCGACTAGCATTTCTGCTGTCTGTAAATTATCCTCCTCGATGTCCTGTTCTGTATGTACATTTAATAGCTGATTAAAGTGACTTTTCCATCTAATTAATATACTCCTAGAATCTGCAATCATATCCCCATTTTTATTCCGAATTATGCTTGTTCTAGCCTGAAACCCTTTCTTCTCTATACTAATTCCCTGATATAATTCTCTAATGTTCCTATTTTTTGCATTCATTTCAAGATCATTAATCTTCTCTCTCAAATATTCCCTCTTTTTACTCTTTAGTAACTTCGTGGTTTCCCGTCTAACACTACCCAATTGCTCTAAATTTACCTCATTTGGCTCATGTAACCATTTCATTTTTGCTAGCTTTCTTTTCTTTACAATGTCGGCACATTCCTCATCAAACCATTTCTTGTTTTGCCTCTTTTTTAAACAACCAATACTTTCTGATGCTGACAATTTAATAGTATCTCTTATAGCTTCCCATTCTTTATTTACATCAGTTTCTTCTTCGTTTGCCACATTGTCATCTGAATATTCCAGTACTTCAAATCTATTAGCAATTTTGATTTGGTATTCTTGCCGCATTTAATCATTTTTCAAGTTTTTTAATTCATATTTTACATAATCATCTTTAGCGTTTGTTCCTCTCATAAGCGATAGCCGTTGTCTGATTTTCACTCTGACCAGATGATGATCCGAATTGCAGTCTGTCCCTCTAACTGATCTAACATCAATGATGCTACTGTGCCAGCGTTTATCCACTAATACATGATCTATCTGGTTCCGAGTTTCTCCATCCGGGGACGGCCGGTGTATTTATGAATATCCTTATTCTGAAATGTTGTGCTCTTAACAATGAGATTCTTTGATGTGGCAAATGTAACTAATCTAACCCCGTAAACTGAAAATATATACAACTATTATTCTACCAGTTATATTATATGGATGCGAAACATGGACTCTTACTTTAAGGCAGGAAAGGAGATTACGAGTATTTGAGAATAAAGTTCTTAGGAAAATGGTTGGACCAAAGAGAGATGAACAGGACGGTGAATGGAGAAGACTGCTAACAGTGAATTACATGGTCATTATAGGAAGCCAGATATAATGAGAACAGTTACGTAGACTGCGATGAGCAGGACATGTGGCACGAATGGGGAATGAAAGACGTGCATGGAAGATTCTTGTAGGAAAACCAGAGGGAAAACGCCCAGTTGGTAGACCAAGAATGAGGTGGGAGAATAACATTAACTATGATTAGAGGGAAGTAGATTATACAGGGGATGACTGGAAAACATTGGCTCAGGATAGGGCTATATGGAGAGCTTATGTCCGCGCGGCCGTGGACCTACTGGTTCGATAGTGCCAGTGAGTTGGTTAGTTTGTTAGTTAGTGGGAGGTTTGAATGGGCTACCCTGTATTACTTATCTCCCTTAGAGAGAATTTTATTCTTGCATAGTTGTAGTCATTACAACGTATCTACCATCCAACAAGCACAAATAAGGTCTATACGATATACAACTACATTTACGTACATAAATTATATTAAAAACAAACATAGCCTATGCAAAAGTATATTTGTAAAATATATTCGTTCTTATATTACCTGAACGAGAAATGTTTAGGAAAATAGGTCATACAGAGAGGAACAGTTTTTGTTAGAAAACATTCATAAAACATGTCCTTTACAGGTTTCTAGGCATTGGTTAAATCCTTACCCATATGATTAGGATATTCAATTAAAATAATTTTATAGAAAATAAATTTTATTGAAAGGCATAGTATGTTTAAAATGTGTCGGAACAATCAGCCCCGTGACTTATTACATCTTATACCTTCGCAGCAACGATAATCTTCCTTCAGCATAGTAAGATTATTTTTTAATATAATGAAACATAATTTATTCAGAATTGTTTACGTGGGGTAGAGTATATCATGAAATGACGTGTTTGGAGTATATGTTCCTTAAAAAATATTCTAACTGTAAAATCTATCGTTCCTAAGAGTTTTTTTGCGAGGTCCCGAAACACCCTGCACACATAGGCTTAATTTCGTGTGCAAATCCTTTATAATTTCGAAGTTTTACTACAGAGATGGTTTTCAGTTTTGAAACAGGGTATGTCTTTGTTCGAGGGATAAATATCACAGCGGACACAAGAGAAGCGACAATGAGTCCACTTGTGAAAGTCCGTAGTCCCTCCATTCATCCCATGCAAGGACTGCTGAAGCCCCGCTTAAAGCCAAAGATCATCTACTAATACCACAAAGTGCATTCTATCATTTTCAATGGCTTCCTTACTTTGCCTTTTGTGACATGTTGTAGAATAAAGCTACAATAACAAAGGGAAGCCATACAGACCACTTGAACACAATCACTTTCAAACTTTTTTAACTTAAAATTGTAGAGTTATTGTTATGTTAAACAGTGTTGTACTTAGGCCGATGCTAAAATGACACAGCGAATATACCTATTTTAATTAATTAAGTAGTCTTTTGGTACTAGCATGCGAGCACTGTATTACCAATATTTATTTATTAATTTTCCTCATCAAAAAATAGCATAGATCCTCCGAAGAATCAATCTTACGGCCTCGAGTTCGAAAGCAGACGTTCCATTAATTTATTACCAAGGCCAACTAATAACAATTGAGCTACAGCACTACCATCGCTATTAATAACTTTTTTTTGCGCGATAGTGCGTTTTGTCGTACTAACAACAATGGCGAACATGACTGAAAGTTCAACTTCCTACATTTCGGGATTGCCAACCTAAATAACTACACTGTAATATTAGGCCTACATATTTCAACCCACGAGCGGGAAGTAAAGCCACTGCCCTTTACGTATATAAAATATATCCAAAAGCTAGTGTTAATATACATTATACGAAATAAATCACTGCATTTTTAATGAACTGAACTTTATTTCAAACAATATTGAAAGTTGACTTAACAAAATTCTACTGAGAATGTTTAGACATTTTAGCTTTATGTCCAATATTCTTCTTTTTGAGGAAGCTAACTAGTGTAACAAAATCTGCAATATTGATACATTCTTTTAAATGTATCATCGTCATCAGCATTCAATATTCTGACCACAAACTCGCTGGAGACTTTAATGTTTCACTCCTAAACACGAAATAAGCAAGCATACTTTTTTCACTTACTCTACAATTCTTCTCCTCCAGCCACTTTCTGAATGAAATGTATGTTCTTTCATATTTTATTTTGCATTCTCTACAGAAGCACACCCAACTTACCGCGCTTCTTCAATGTCGTCGTTTTGATTACAATAATTCATACTTGCAGCCATTTTATCCGAAATTGATATCAAGGCCTTCTGTAATCTCAACAATTATTTTCAGCATTTAGCATATATATATATATATATATATATTGGCCAGACTGCTAACGTCAGTCAATTGTCTATTAATGAACGCAAATATTTCTAACAAAGATGTTACTATTTTACTATTATTTATTATTTTGAAAACACCATCGCGCAAAAAATAATGTACAGCACACGTTTGTAAATGTTTTATAGAATATCGACTTTCCTGAATTCTGTAAAAACCATTTCCCAACCTCGTATTGTAATATACTATTAAGAAATGTTCACTAAGTCAAACAATAGAAGCTAACTTGCGAGAAACAATGGAATTATAAATAAAAATAATTTCGTTCGTTTTATTACTTTCTGAACATTCTCTTCATTCTACTTAATCGCAGTCACTTATTACAGTTTTAAAACCTGATTGTGTACACTCTCTTTAACTGATTGTATTAATTAGCGACCCTACGTGGGTAAGGGATTTTACAAAATTAAAATCCATCAATTGCATAGGGTTTAAAGCCATGTTCTTTGAGTTCACAGTCCTGCGAGCTATCATATTTACGTATCAACGAAGTGTTGACATTGACCTGTAAATAATTTTAAAGATTTTTTGTATTAATAAATAATGAATACATAGTATAAACAATATAATATAAATATACAAAAGTATAATCTTAAGAAACATACACGAACAAAAAAATCTTAACTGAAACTAAGTGATGTCAGTATCCCTTACCTGAAGGTCAAACAACACTCAGGTCAGTAGATTCTAACTAACTAGCTAACTAACTAACTAGCTAGCTAGCTAGCTAACTAACTAACTCATTGGCACTATCGAACCCGTAGGTTCATGACCGCGCGGACATAAGCTCCCGGACATCCCTATCCTGAGATGTTTTCCAGTCATCCCCTGTATAATCTACTTCCCTCAAATCGTGGTTAATGTTATTCGTGGTCGGTAGATATGCTCCAGGACAAGGAAAGTTCTAAAACTGGTGCTAGCCTATAGGGTGTACTGTACTTCTTACAGCGACTCTCTTATTCCCGTTTCCCTACGAATTTGTACAATTATTCATTTAAGCTAATAAAATATGATAGGCCTAACTATAAAAGTGGGTTTTTAAGAAAATCATCCAGAAATTGAGAATAAAAAATGTAGAGATAAGGAGAATAATGGAAATGGAGGAATATTTAAGTACATTACTGAATAGGATGTTAAATATAAAATTGGTAACTGGTAAGTCAGTCGTCCTCAACTAAATTATTAAACTCCATCAAGTAGTTCTTATATGGAGGCCTTTCAAAAACAATGTTTCATCTTCTGCATTTTAACTGGTACTGATGTTTTGTCTGTAATCTTTGCTTCTTTTAGAATCTCTATATCTTCAAGGATGCTGATCCTGCTGTTGTTATACTCTCTGTGTAGTACTGGCGCTGTATTATCGATTTTATCGAACTGATGACCCGTTTGTAGTATGTGTTTGGCAAAACTTGAATTTTTTCGTTATTAATAACATTTTTGAAATGTTCAGTGTATCTTGTATTCAATTTCTTGTTGTTTTGCTTATGTAGAACTTTTCGCAATTATTGAATTTTAGTTTATACATTACTGAAGAAGAAGATTACGATGGTGCAGGCATATACAGAGAATTAGAGAGAAAGAGTTCATAAATTAATACATGAATGGGAAATGAATTGAAGACTAAGTGGTAGATCAAAAAATACTCAGCGGAAAAATGTTTAATATTGTATGGAAAATGTTGTTTATCAGACGAAGTTACAACAGGTAGAAATATTTGGGTAACAAGTTTTCTTTTTTACATATAAAAAACAAATGGTTAAAGAAAAAACTTTGTCTTCTTCTTCTTCTTCTTCCGAATGCAGTATTGGGTGATGATGCCCGTTCTGCGACTACAAAAACTGATCTTTCCATCGGTTGAAGGGTCTTCCGAGGTCTCTTTTGCCTTTAGGGTTGAGGTGGTAAATCATCTTTGGTAAACGGGAATTTGACATTCTCTGGACGTATTGGAACCATTTGATCTGATAATTTTGTATATGTTCAGCCATTTCCCTACTATTCCACTGCATCCTTATCTCATCACTTTTCATCCTATCCCTTAATGTTACTCCAGTTAGTGATCGGAGGAATCTCATTTGTAAACTATTAATGCGGGATTTATCTTTTGCTCGAAGTGTCCAGCATTCACTTCCATATAGTAGAGCAGGTTTGGCTATGGTATTATGAAATCTCAATTGGATTTCTTTCCTCATTTGTTTTCCAAAATTTCTCCTAATTATACCATTTAATCTGTTATATTTTTCTAAATTTGTTTCCACATCTTTTTGATTATGAAACTGTGATATATTATTACCTAAATAATTAACGTGTGTTACTTACTTACTTACTTACTTACTTACTCACTGGCACTATCGAACCCGTAGGTTCATGGCCGCACGGACATAAGCTCTCCATACATCCCTATCCTGAGCTAATGCTTTCCAATCATTCCCTGTATAATCTACTTCCCTCAAATCATAGTTAATGTTGTTCTCCCACCTCATTTTTGGTCTACCAACTGGGCGTTTTCCTTCTGGCTTTCCTACAAGAAGTTTCCATGCACGTCTATCATTCCCCACACGTGCAACATGTCCTGCCCATCGCAGTCTACGGGACTTAACTGTTCTTATTATATCTGGCTTCCTATAAAGACCATGTAGTTCATTGTTATGTAGTCTTCTCCATTCACCTGTCTGTTCATCTCTCTTTGGTCCAAAAATTTTCCTAAGAACTTTATTCTCAAATACTCGTAATCTCCTTTCCTCCCTTAAAGTAAGAGTCCATGTTTCGCACCCATATAATATAACTGGTAGAACAATAGTTTTATATATTTTCAGCTTAACGTTTTTTGAAAGGAGTTGGGACATCAAAAGTCTCTGCAATGCATAATAGCATGCATTTCCAGAATTGAGCCTATGTTTAATTTCTTTGTGCATCTCATTCCTATTTGTGATTATTGTTCCTAGGTATTTGAATTCAGCCAATTCCTCAAAATTTCCCTCATTTGTCATTAGCTGTCCATTTCCATTATATAATGTATTTCTACGTGTGACCATATATTTAGTTTTACTGATATTTACTTCCAGTCCTAATTTCTTAGTGTTACTCAATAGTGTGTGCGCGTTGGCCTTTAGTATCCCCTCGCTATCGGCCAGTAGTACTACATCATCAGCATAAACTAACAGCTTATTAATACCATTGAGTTGTAAGCCTTCCTCATTCTCTAAAGATTTAATGGCATGCTCTAGTACAAAATTAAATAGTAGAGGAGATAGTGCATCTCCTTGCTTTAACCCATTCTGGATTTCAAAAGTGTCTGAAAACTGTTTGCCTACACGCACCCTACTCGTTGAGCCATTTAGACACATTCGTATAAGTCTAACTAACTTTTTAGGAATTCCAAACTCCAGCAGGATACTATAACTTTTTAGGAATTCCAAACTCCAGCAGGATACTATATAACTTCTCCCTCTTAATTGAATCATATGCTTTTTTGAAGTCTACATATAGTTGATGTACAGTACCATTATATTCCCATTTCTTTTCTAAAATCTGTCTTATACTAAAAATCTGATCTGTTGTAGACCTGTTTCTTCTAAATGCACATTGATGATCTCCTAGAATGTCATCAATGTAGGGAGTAAGTCTGCTTACTAATATATTTGTTAGAATTTTGTACGAAGTTGAAAGTAATGAGATGCCCCTATAGTTGTTGCAATCAGTTTTATCTCCTTTCTTATAAATTGGTATGATAATTGATTCCTTCCATTCATCTGGAAGAGCTTCTTTTTCCCAAATCATACTAAGCAACCAGCGTATCTTGTCCATCAATTTTTCTCCCCCTGATTTTATCAGTTCTGCTGGGATCTCATCTGAACCTGATGCTTTATACATCTTCAATTTTTCAATTGCCATTTCAACCTCTAATGCACTTGGCTCTGCGACTAGCATTTCTGCTGTATGTAAGTTATTCTCCTCAATGTCCTGTTCTGTATGTACATTTAATAGCTGATTAAAATAACTTTTCCATCTATTTAATATACTCTTGGAATCTGCAATCATATCCCCATTTTCATTCCGAATTATGTTTGTACTAGCCTGAAACCCTTTCTTCTCTATACTAATTCCCTGATATAATTCTCTAATGTTCCTATTTTTTGCATTCATTTCAAGATCATTAATCTTCTCTCTCAGATATTCCCTCTTTTTACTCTTTAGTAACTTGGTGGTTTCCCGTCTAACACTACCCAATTGCTCTAAATTTACCTCATTTGGCTCGTGTAACCATTTCATTTTTGCTAGCTTTCTTTTCTTTACAATGTCGGCACATTCCTCATCAAACCATTTCTTGTTTTGCCACTTTTTTAAACAACCAATGCTTTCTGATGCTGACAATTTAATAGTATCTCTTATAGCCTCCCATTCTTTATTTATATCAGTTTCTTCTTCGTTTGCCACATTGTCATCTGAAGATTCCAGTACTTCAAATCTATTAGCAATTTTGATTTGGTATTCTTGCCGCATTTCAACATTTTCAAGTTTTTTAATTCATATTTTACAGAATCATCTTTAGCGTTTGTTCCTCTCATAAGCGATAGCCGTTGTCTGATTTTCACCCTGACCAGATGATGATCTGAATTGCAGTCTGTCCCTCTAACTGATCTAACATCAATGATGCTACTGTGCCAGCGTTTATCCACTAATACATGATCTATCTGGTTCCGAGTTTCTCCATCTGGGGACGTCCAGGTGTATTTATGAATATCCTTATGCTGAAATGTTGTGCTCTTAACAACGAGATTCTTTGATGTGGCAAATGTGACTAATCTAATCCCGTTGTCGTTACTATCTTCATGAAGACTGAATTTGCCTATTGTTGGTTTGAATATATCTTCCCGCCCCACTTTTGCATTAAAATCTCCTAAGACAATTTTCATATGATATCGTGAAAGGCTATCAAATAAGCATTCTAATTCTTCATAGAACTCATCCTTGATCTTGTCATCTTTATCTTCTGTGGGGGCATGTACATTTACAATTATAAAATCATGTCGTTTACCCTTAGATTAGATTATGTATGATATCCTATCACTAACAAAACTTAATATCTCGGATAGCGGATAGGATCCTCCTTCTGACTAAAAAACCCGTTCCAAATGCAGGTCTTTCTGCACCCCCATAGTATAATGAAAAGCTTCCTGATTCCTGACTACCTTCTCCTGGCCACCTAACTTCCTGTAAAGCGACTATATCCAAGGGTGATTTATCCAATTCCCGCGTTAATATCTCTAGTGCCCCGCTATTGTATAAAGTCCTAACATTCCATGTTCCTAGGAACATGTCCCTGTGTTTGAGCCTTTGGCATGGGTTCCCTGAAGTAGTCCCCGCCCGGAGAACCGAATGGGGGACTATTTGACCTCCGGAAAATTTTACCCCAGTAGAACCCATGTCCGCATTTCTTGACGGTTGTATTTTTACGGTGAAAGATCGTCACTCTTTCGACCAAGGTACTTATATTAACGTGTGTTACTTGTTCTATTGGTTTATTATTTATTATTATTTTTACTTTGTATTAAGGAAAATGTGTTTCTAAAAATAATTTAAGCACCCTGTATCTCCTAGTGGGATGTACCTGGTATAAAAAGTGAAAGTTTAACCCGAAGAGATCACTTTATTGGGAATATCTGAATGATTTGAAATTTGTATTCCCATAGCCTGTGTCGGAAAATGATGATCACGGACTCTATTGGGCTTGTATATTACGTTCATATAAGTTGACAGAGTTTTATCAGAGAAGAAGAAACTGACTTAATAGAACAAACCCCTACTAGTAAAATAAAAAAGGTTATCGTTTGTTGTTCAATTTATTGCTTTCTCCCCCTTTTCTTCGGTGCCCCGCGCTCTCACACATGTAATCAGACAAAACCACACGGCCCGGTGCGGTTGAAGGTTTGTTTGGAAAGAGGAGGGGGGCGAGATGGTGACATGGAAATTATTTCGAGGCCGACAACAAGTTAGGAACACAGGTTCTATAGGATTTTGCATCAATGAGGGTGTCCCTATTCCCGTAAAATGTTCCGATTGGCTACACTTCAACCTTTTGGATAAGGCATTTCTCCCGAAATTTGGAAAGTTTTAAGGGGGGAAGTTCGACCATGTGGAAATACGTGCAGCAATAGAAGAGGGGAGAGAGGGTGGTTGTGGATATTGGACGAAGAGAGAATGAGATCTGGATAGCACATCAACTGTCCCAGACTGGACGATCCTTCCTAACTTCCAAACTCAGTAAGACACAATTAACAATAGTAAAATGTTTGTAGCTGAATTTGGTATATCAGACATCTTATGTATTACTAGATGGATCACAATTATTTCTTAATCTGTATTTAATGTATTTGCAATATCCTGAATGTATATAATATATATATATAAACAAATTTAATGAATTTACATAATGTATTTCATCGATTTCGAAAACTAATTGTCTGTATCACTTTGTCCTTGAGGGAATCCTCTACTGAGGAAAGTTATGTGTGTGTATATATAGAGTCCACCGTTGTGGTCTCGAGGTAGCGTGCTGCCTTGTCACGCAGCGGGACCGGGTTCGATCCCCGGTCGGGACAGTTTTTTCTGGGTGAGGTTTTTATCGGGGGTTTTCCTCACCTGTAAGACAAATGTCAGGAAAACTTTAAGGCCCAAACGGTCCCCGAAATCATATGGCCATCATCATCATCCTTATCATTATCATCATCACCACCATCATCCTTCACCGGTGTGGAAAGCAACGGGAAGCTACCACACCTGCACATTCCCTAGTAAAGCTGCAAGCATAGCATGAAAATGCTATGATTGCAGTGAAGGACCTGCCTTCGGGCAGAATTACTATGGATGGGATATATATATATATATATATATATATATATAGAGAGAGAGAGAGAGAGAGAGAGAGAGAGAGAGAGAGATAATGGAATTTATTGCCTTTTTTCAGAATAAAGAAAATACATATGCATTTACACTGCGCACGGGCCTGCTTGGCCGTACTTGCATTATTTTTCCATGAATAAAAAATTAAACTAATCATAATATAAACAAATACCTACAAATACACCTGTATCAAAAACAATAACAGGCTACATATAAGTAAAATCTATGTCTACACTACATCACAATAATACATATTTATACTCATCCATATTCCGTACATTAATATTAAAAAAAAATGCTAGAAAACAAATTAGAAAAAAACACACACTTATTTATAGACGATGTAGCTTTGATGCTGGAAGAAGAGGGAATCGATGCTCCAACGGTGGGTGGGCGAAGTATTCCTGTTCTAATGTATGCAGACGACTTATGCCTCTTTTCCTCTTAGTTGTATATAATAAAATATGCTATGAATTGTACCCCTGTAAGGTATGCGAACTGAACATTAACTCCTTTTCTTCCTTGGTATTATCGCCTGACTAGAATAGAATAGAATATGGAATTTATTGCCTTTTTTTTTCAGAATAAAGAAAATACATATGCATTTTACATTGCGCACGGGCCTGCTTGGCCGTACGTGCATTATTTTTCCATGAATAAAAAAATAAAACTAATAATATAAACAAATACCTACAAATACACCTGTATCAAAAAACAATAACAGGCTACATATAAGTAAAATCTATGTCTGCACTAAATCAAAATAATACATATCTACATTCATCCACATTCCGTACATTAATATTAAAAAAAATGTTAGAAAACAAATTAGAAAAAAAAGCACACACACATACACCCACACACCCCCACACATATACACACCGCACGCTCATACCCCCTTCCCCCCGTCCCTGCAGACATTAAGTGCACTATCAGACTATTCAACTTATCAGACCTACTTATTATATAACATGATTAAAGATCGAAAACAAAGACCATATTGAGATTCTTCTTATTGTTAATACATATATCCTTAAGCTACAATTTTGTTATATCTCAATTTTCTTACTCTACCCAAAAATTTGTACGTTTTTGATTCACTCTCGATCCGTCCTAAAAGATCCCAACACGCCACTCTCCCTCGATCCGACCTGAGAAATCTCTCCGGCAGCATCTGTAATCTAAGTTGTTCTGTATCTCTACAGAATGCTATAATATGCTGCCAGTTTTCATGGTCTATCGCCTGACTATGATGGTTGTCCGTTTATATAAAAACGGGTGCTGCGCGAAAATGCTTGACAATGATTAACATGCGGAATTATTATAGTGACCGTAGTCGGCATATTTGTATTGAATTATACTTTATATATATATATATATATATATATATATATATACATGGTATGATAAAAATAAATGCCTGGACGGGATTCGAACCCGGATTATATATAAAACAGCTGCGGGGAAACAAAGCAAGCCGTGGGACAAATATCACAGTGAGGCTATAATAAATCATTTTAGTCCTCTGCATCCCTATCTCTCACTTTTCTTTCGCCTCTCCCACTACTTACAATATTGAGCGTTCTTGCGGGGCAGATTATTTATACCTGCAGTCCAGTGATGTAAATTCAACATGAACACTGTAGCAAGCAGTGATGAAATATATAGATATTATTTTTTATTAGGGATATTCCACAATACAGTGTTTCTCCTTCAACCCGAAGTGATTTGTCGCCAGAGGTTCCTGTCTAAAGAATCATCTTCTCTCGAATCTCTAGCTTCCATACTTCTCCTCACTCCATCTATCCAATGTTCTCTTCCACTTCTTCCATTAGTTTTCCAATTATGGATCTGCGGATTGACTTTTATTATTTACTTAATAACGCTGTGATCTCGAGGTAGCGTGCTGCCTTGTTACGCAGGGGGCCCGGGTTCGATCCCCGGTCGGGACAGTTTTTCTGGGTGAAGTTTTTATCGGGGTTTTTCCTAACCTGTAAAGACAAATGTCAGGAAAACTTTAAGGCCCAAACGGTCGCCGAAATCATATGGCCATGGCCATCGCAATCATCATGATTTATATTCATCTTAGGTTAAGCTTAGGATTAGGGACTCTCCTGGCGCATCACTATCATCACCCATCATATCATCGGAAAAAAGTAACCCCACCTTCCAGGCGCCCCCAACTTCAGAAGTGGATTACAAGTACGCCATGCCAGGAGAGAACACTAGGAATGTCGAAAGACAACCTGGGGCATTTGCAATATATATATATATGTTTATTTCATGAAGATCCAAAGAAGATGAAATAAATATTATTAAGTAAATAATAAAAGTCAATTCTCGTCATTAGACATTATAAATATGAAGAAGTAACAATTAACCTTACATTATTTCAGTATTCAAGATCCATGACACTGTTTAGAGGAAGTCTGACAACATTCCTACTAGGAAAATAGTGGCTGCTTGGAGAGTGAAGCGCGTGGAATGGAGTGAGTGCAGGCGTTAACTTTTCTAAGAACGACAGCAGCGCTGAAAGTGCAACATATCCGTTGGTCCGACAATATTAGTCTTGGTATTCTCTTTATTTCCTTTGATACAAAATTCTGCAGACGACTTATTGTTTCCGAAATTTAGATAACCCAGCAAGTTGGTTTGAGGCTCATATTGTGGAGATCCGATTAACCTAGGGTTCGGCCAACTTTATCCTCACGAAGGTTCCCGTACTCGTTTTATAAGTCAATGAATGAGCCCTAGGGCAAGTCTGAATACGAATGAATACTAAAATCTGCACTCTTCCCCTGCCCGGAATGAAACCACGGCCGACCAATTTGTAGTCAGAGGAATAGAATTCCACGAGCAGATTTTAATTAGTGCAATGGCGTTGTCAAATTTATTTCCAAAAAAGTGTTTCAAACTTCGAATAAATTTCTTTAGAAGATTGATAGAAAAATGCCTATTCATATTTTTCTCCTCAAAGACTGGTCCTTCACTGAAAACTTAGTTTCCTCACTTTTTTCTGTATTCTGTATTTCTCTTTGTATCTGCATTAACCATTTATCTTTATGTTGTCTGTTTTATGTATGTATATATATATATATATATATATATATATATATATATCCATCCATAGTAATTCTGCCCGAAGGCAGGTCCTTCACTACAATCATAGCATTTTCATGCTATGCTTGCAGCTTTACTAGGGAATTGTGTAGGTGTGGTAGCTTCCCGTTGCTTTCCACACCTGTGAAGGATGATGATGGCCATATGATTTCGGGGACCGTTTGGGCCTTAAAGTTTTCCTGACATTTGTCTTACAGGTGAGGAAAAATACCGATACAAAACCTCACCCAGAAAAACTGCCCCCACCGGGGATCGAACCCGGGCCCGCTGCGTGATAAGGCAGCACGCTACCTAGAGACCACAGCGGTGGACATATATATATATATTATGGATATAGATTATCATTCCATGATAATGGCATGTGGTATCATGCCGAAACGACCTTGCCGTCCTTGAATCCATGACGCGGAAACCCCAAGAAAACTTTCTTAATCATATATATATATATATATATATATATATACTACCTAATACCCGGCGTGCGCTGCTACGTCTAAATAAATGACAATTAATGTGCTTTTATGTTTAGTTGAATAAGTGAAAGGAAAACTAATTATAAATTTATATTTTTAGGTACCCCATGCTGATTACCGGGCGTTGCCCGAGATTCTACTTATCCCGATCTTCTTCACATAAATGAGCTGAAATACGAAAATTAATGAAATTTTATGTTTAGTTAAATAAGTAGGAGGAAAAATTTATAAGTTATCGTAATTATTTTTAGATACCCCGTGCTGTTTACCCAGCGTTACCCAGGAATCAACTCATCCCGATCTTCTTGGCATAAACGAACTGAAGGACAAAAATTAATGTACTCCTTATGGTTAGTTGAATAAGTAAAATTAAAATAATTATAAATGCATATCGTAATTATTTTAAGATTACACGTGCTCTTTATCCGGTGTTGCTCGGGAATCTACTTATTTCGATCTACTTGGCATGGGCCCTAGATGAGCTAAAATACACAATTCGTTATTGTGAGTTATCATAAGTAATGCCACGAGTGATTTCCAAATTATCGATAAATTCACGACTCACGAAGTGAGGAGTGAATTTATCTAGAGAATTTGGAAATCAAGAGTGGCATTTGTTAGGACTATTTAACGAATAAAATTAAGCTGTTTACTCACAAATCATTATTTAACTATAGTTATTTTAAAATATTTATATATTTAATGTAAACGGCGATGTTTGAAAAACAAATGAGAAACGATAGGTACGCTCTACTGCTTCTTTTGTTTATCACTGCAACCAGATCATACTATTTACTGCCAAAGGAACGCAATATTGTAAGGAGGAGCTTTCTTTAATATGGTAATTATAACACTGATAAATATTTGGTGAAACACGACTCTGATTGGTTGTAAAACAGAAATCATTGAAACGTGATTGGTCATTGACTCCCATTTGGGGCATGAGTTAAATAGTCAGTAAAAGAATATCCGCCATGTGCTGTTATGCTTGCACAGGAATCTACGTACTTGTTTCGATCTTCTTGGCATCAATGAAAGACAATAATGATTATTGTGAGTTATCCGTAAGAGATAATCAAATACTATCGCGGACTTTTTTTTTTGTACAGCTTTTTGAGATATTCAATTCTGTGTACAATAATTTTGCGTATTTGTTATGGTTTAGGTAGCGTAAGCCATTTAAGCGTCCAAAGAACTAATTTTTTCACGTATTCCACTACAAAGGGCGATTTTTAAGGGTTTAGGAGTTGAGTATCACAACTCTCTTATAACCTATGTTCATCTCGGGAATCTCCTGAACATTTTGCAAAAAGCCCCATCACAATCTGATCAACGGTATGGCCGCGCATAAAGTACGAACAAACAAACGAACATTAATTTATTTATATACATATATTTTCGTAATTTCATAAATTGAACCAATAATAAGTTACATGTACAATGTTTTATCTGCGGAAAAATTCTGAAATCAAGTTCTAGATATGAAGGGTCAATTCCGCGAAGTACAAATTGATACATTCTTCTTTAAAAACTCCATGTTACGATAGACCTAGAAGGCCCTTGGCCTACCAGACAACTGCTGGTTTCACATCCATGTGTGTTAATCATCAAAATGGACGATCATCTAACCAGTATAGGGGTGGCATCTAGTCAGCATGTTGAGACCCGCAGCCTTTAGGGTTGGTTTTCTCCATCTGAAATCGCTACTTATTGCAGCTACTCACATTCCTCACGATGCTGGGAGGGCATGGGTACCATATTAGCCTACATTCCATGAGAAAATGTCTTCCCCATGAGGATTCGAACCAGCGCATGTACAGTAGCTCTGTACCAAACACCAAGGCTTAAACCATACAGCAGCGCTGCGGAAAGACATATATTAAAAGTATGCCCGCCGTTCTCCTTATCAACTGCCTATGTCCATAAATATTCAATAAACCGAGATATATCAGTGTAAAATTGACATATGCCAGGGTGAGTCTAAATTCTGTTTACAGATTTTGAGAACTTGTAGTAGGGACCAAGACAATTAAGTTTAGCATAGGAATTCGTGTCCGGAAACGTACCGATTTTCCACTACACGCTTTTTCGGAGCCACTCACTAGGACAGTCTTGACTAAGGTAATCCATACGTCACTCCCCGCTTATGTGATGTCCCATGTCCACTGCAAGTTTGTTTACATGCTATTCAGTTGAGTTTGTGATGCGCCCAGAGTGATGCACAGTACAGTAGTAAATCCTTCACGACAGCACAATTCATTGGTATTGTGTTGCTGTTATCCATGGCATACACACGCAGACATGATGTTATTGTACGGCGAAATTCGGTGCAATGGCAGGACCGATTGCTTGGCCTGCACGTTTTCCCGACTTGATCTCATTAGACTACTACCTGTGTGGTCACAACAAAACCTTAATTTACGATACCCCTGTAGAATCCGAGGAAGACCAACTAGCACGAGTTATAGCTGCGGCGGATGTTGGAGGACCAGGGATTCGTGATTGTGTGTACCAGAACATGGTACGGAGGTGCCGCGTCTGTATTGAAGTCGGTGATCGTCACATCGAGCCCTTCTTGTAAGTGTTTCCAGACAACAGACAGCAGGAGTCTGAGAGAGCAATATGTGTTGTGGTATTTTTTGTGTAACGGAAAAACGGTACATTTCCGGTCATGGGTTCCTATGTTAAATTTAATTGTCTTGGTCCCCTCTATAAGTCCTCAAACTCTGTAAGGGGAATTTAATTGTCTTCGTCCCCTCTATAAGTCCTCAAACTCCGTAAGGGAAATTTAGACTCACTCTGTATAATGTTTCAATTCTGTATTTTATACTAATACATTTGTGCTGCTGAATACTTTTTAGTGTTGGTACTATCCGTGTTTAGTATTCCTTTTTTTAAATTTCTGGCTGCTATGTCTTTTTATGCATTAACTTTAAAAATTCAAAGTTGGTGGCAAAATTTGCACCCTTTGCTACAGCTAGGGTTAATGAATAACTGCGTCACGTTTGCGTATTTTAGTAAATTATATCCCTCACAATTTTTGTTGCATAATTTATGAACTGAGTTCTTGTTAGCTTGGTAGAACGGTTTTTGTTACGCTCTTTGTGGTTGAACCCTTGAGCCAAGATACATATGAACAAGTAATGCACTTTTTTTATTACCTTTTCAAGTTTTTACTGTTTTACGTGGTTTGCTAGAGAAGATTAAAAATATGTATATACTTACTTCCAACCCTTTATTTAAATTACACGTCGAAATTATGACTGTTTAGAATGGACTAAATTACGATATACTCCTTTCTCCCTTTTTTAAAATACAGAACGGAGATGAACAAACGTCCTTCAATTTCAAGTCTTAAGCCTCAAGTCTGTTACACTCGATATATATGTAATATTATGAGGATTAAGTCCACCGCTGTGGTCTCGAGGTAGCGTGCTGCCTTGTCACTCAGCGGGCCCGGGTTCGATCCCCGGTCGGGACAGTTTTTCTTGGCGAGGTTTTTATCGGGGTTTTTCCTCACTTGTAAGACAAATGTCAGGAAAACGTTAAGACCCAAACGCTCCCTGAAATAATATGGCCAATATCATCATCATCATCACCCTTCCCATCATCATCATCATCATACTTCACCGGTATGGAAAGCAACGGGAAGCTACCACACCTACAATTCCCTAGTAATGCTGCAAGCATAGCATGAAAATGCTATGATTACAGTGAAGGACTTGCCTTCGAGCAGAATTACTATGAATGGATGAGGATTAAGAATAAATAATAGTTTAAAAAACTAAAACAACACGCTTTATTTGAAAACCGAACTAAAAAATGAAAAATAATTTTAATTTCCAACGCGCTTGGAATAAAATTAAAGTGGTCAACAAAAAATCATATCCAACACGTCTTGAATGAAACTAGTTATCTACAAAAATAAGTAATTTTACCATCAAAGGTGTGGGGTGCTTTTTATGGTTTTTAGGTTTTTTTTCTTAGACACTTTACTTTTACCAATCTCTGTTTATTATCAAATATATTAATTGATATAGAGCACCCCACGCTTTTGATGGTACATTTTTATTGTAGATAACTCTAGTTTTATTCTAGATGTGTTGGAAATGGGTTTTTTGTTGACCAGTTTAATTTTATCCCAAGCGTGTTGGAAATTTAAATTATTTTTCACTTTTTAATTCGTTTTTCTAATAAAGCGTGCTGTTTTAGTTTTTTAAACTATTATTTATTTTTTATTTTTTAGTTTGATTATCATAAAACAGAATAGCATGAAAATTTAATTGCTTGCAATATTTTTAGTGTCTACGCACGAATATAATTATATATTTTTAAATTACTATTATATAACATTATTATAATATTTTTGAATATTTTAATATAGATAAATAATTACAGTTAATCGTATCCTTCTCATATTTTTTGGATAAATTACAATGTGGTAAGTTAGCAAATTGTCATTATATTTTACAGAATAAGATAAAAATGTAAATATCTTTAAATTCGATACTATTGTAGAATGAGCTAAAAGTAATAGGCTACTCTTCTAAAAGAAAAATCCTCCCGGCCGGATTTGAATCAGCGATCTATGGATTACTGAAATCATATACCACTACAGTCCACCGCTCTACCAACTGAGCTACCAGAGGATGTAATATTAATTTCTTACAAAGATGGACTAATAAGTCGGTAAGTCCGCAATCTATTATGCCGGTTTTTTTATGTTCTGATGATCCTGAACAGGATCTTAGAAACAAATTATGAAATTATTGTATTGTCATTGGTCCTTCACAAGTGTATAAAGTTTCAAGTAGATCTAATGTTTTTAAGTTTGTGAAATTGTGTTGAAAGAATCCGTTATATAGATAGACAGATACAGGTCAAGCTAATATAAAACGTGTAAAAAGACCTTTGTTCAAAATTTAACCGACTTTCATCCACCCAAGTAATATCTTAATTGCCTACTAGATGTCTCATTGGAGCGATATGACACCTGCAGGTAAATAATCCTAACTAAAGTAGCTTGGTTAAAAAAACTCTGCTAGCGAGCACCCTTGTCCCCACGTGGGGCATACGGGTTTATAGATACATAATATATGTTATCAGCATCATCACAAATTCCTACATTTATTCCAAAAGGACACCGAAATTCGGGAAGACCTAAGAAGTGAAACAAGAGTCATAACTCACCCACTGGGGCCTAATACTTGAGGGAATATGATGATGATTATTATATCATTGTTCTCATTTAGGATGCTGTAATGAGAAACTCTTCCCCACTATTTATATAAGTTTTGTGTCTCGTCACCTGCCCTTTAAAAACAAATAGGCCCTAGTTCGTATAATATTTTAGTCCCTGATATGGTTTAAGCAGGCCTATAGTTATTAACAATCTGATTAATAAAATATACATTTTTTTCACTTATGGATGCATTTATGCCTACTACTACTACTACTACTACTACTACTACTACTACTACTACTACTACTACTACTACTACTACTACTACTACTACTACTACTACTACTACTAATAATAATAATAATAATAATAAGCAAATTAGCATAATCGTGCATTGGAGTATTCCTTCGTATGTATTTCATTTCATCAACTAGATGTAAAAAATAAAAATATTCTCAACTCGTGTCGGGTAGAGATGAGATGAAGCTCTTATATTTATAGAGGTCTGTGAACGACAAGGGTGCCGGCCGAGCATTCCTGACGCACCGTCGCAGGGGCAGATGAATGAAATGAAACGAAATGGATGAGATTAGTTTGGATAAATGGTGGAATGAAATCTGTGGCAGGGGAAAGGGAAAAACCCCGAGATAATCCTGCCCAAGCTCCGTTTCGTCCACCACGAAACCCATATGGAGTGACCGAGACTCGATCTCGAGACCCCAGCGGCTAGAGGCGAGCGTCTAACCGCTTACGCCAGGGTGCCGCCTCACCTAGAAGTACTGAACAAATTTTAATTACTACTAAAAATATGTGTTTCAATTATTAATTCATTTGCATACCTTCTAATGAAACAAAACATTCCTTCGGTCTGTTATACATAAGTCTACGATCTTGAAAATTGTAATGACTTTGTTACTTGTGAAGTGACAATAATATTGTAAAGAGTTGAAGTATGAGAATATGTGAAGTTAGCTTATGTGTAAAGTGAGGCGAGGCTAAAACGTTATATTCTACACTTACTTGAAGCATTCTGTTACCCTATTCTGTGTTACAAGTCTTTCAACTAATGCCAGAATTTCTTTGGATGGATTCTGGAAGTCAGAAAGTTTCATATCTCCTCTTCTTGGCTACTTGGAGACCGTAGTATGACTACGTCGTAATTTTTCCGCTTGAATGTAAGAATCGCATATGGTCAGCAATTTTCCGAGATGTCGAATGAATCTTTGAGGTTATGTCATGAGATGTTTTTACGCGCCATTGGTTCGCTTTGGATGCAATGCTGCAGGACTAGATAGTGGACAAACTTACCGACCGATTCAGAAATTTGTCTCTAATACAAATTTTATAGCCAATTCATGTTTTCCAATGACAGAAAAAAGTTGTTCCAAACGCATTATATTAACAGATCCAAGATTACTTCTTTATATTTGATACCCTTGATCTATATGTGTATAGCCCTTATTAGTAGCATCTATACCCTTATTCATGTCTCTATAATTATGCGCTTTTGTGAAAATGGATCGTGCTGATTAACGCTAATATTGGCAATGTATCCCATAAGATACATCGATTTAATTTATTCAGCATTATTTATTTTTTTTAATGCCCCAGGTTTGTCTTTCGACATTCCTGGTTTCTCTCCTGGCATGGCGTACTTGAAACCCACTTCTGAGGTTGGGGCGCCTGGAAGGCGGGGTTACGTTGCCCCGATGATATGATGGGTGATGATGATGATGATGATGCTGATGATGATAATGGTGCGCTAGGAGAGTCCCTAATCCTAAGCTTAACGTAAGATGATTGAATGATGACGATTGCGATGGCCATATGATTTTGGGGGACCGTTTGGGCCTTAAAGTTTTCCTGACATTTGTCTTAACGGTGAGGAAAAACCTCACCCAGAAAAACTGTCCCGACCGGGGATCGAACCCGGGCCCGCTGCGTGACAAAGCAGCACGCTACCCCGAGACCACGGCGGTGGACTCAGCATTGTTTATAAAGTAACAGAAAACATTAGTAGAAATTGCTCAAATTTGTGTCAAATTACACAACAATACATAATAATAAACTCCAGTTTTACATAATTTTGTTTACATTGCGGTCCGAAACATTTAAATAACTGGCACGTCAATTTAACTGTAACGTCAATTTAAGGGTAAAGTCTAACACACCACTTACGAAGAAAATCAGAAGAATATAATGTTGGTTGACACTAGATTTGAACTCGAGACGTTACAGAAGAAGTCAGTGGCATTTATTTATGAAAATAAAACAGAGTAAGGCCTATGTGATATTACTGTTAACGTTGTTTATAGCAATTTTAATTACATTTAGATTTATTTCTCTGTTGATTTAAAACCATCAGACTTTCTTTTTCTTTGTCGGGTTAACGATATGTGATATGAAACGCAACAAAATATATATTCTTTAAATAAATACTAATATTAAATTGATTATTTTTATTAGGAATATTCCACAATACAGTGTTTCTCCTTCAACCCAAAGTGATTTGTCGCCAGAGGTTCCTGTCTACAGCATCTTCTTCCCTCAAATCTCTAGCTTCCATACTTCTCCTCACTCCATCTATCCAACGTTCTTTAGGTCTGCCTCTTCCACTTCTTCCATCAACTTTCCAATTAAGGATCTTCTTTGGCATTCTCCATTATTCCATTCTTATGATATGCCCGTACCATTTCAAACGTTTTTCTGCTATTTTTTCTAATATGTTTTTTCAACTTGCACAATTTCCCTTATTGTGCTGTTTCTGATCTTGAAATTCTCGTTATGTGCGTCCAAAAATCAATTTCTACTGCTAATAGCTTGTTGGCTTGTTTTCTACTTACTGTCCAGGTTTCGGACCCATATAATAAGATGATTTGTAACAGAACCTGCTACATTGGTTATGCTTGGGTATTAATGATTCAAAAATAGCGTAAAATATGTAGACTGTTTTAGCGCAACAACAGTCCATTAATCATGGATCTCACTAGTATATCACTTATTGAAGTTATATCTCTTTGCAGGTCGGGCGGGCTTTTGAATAAGTAAATAGAAAAGTTTTATCAATAATTTCCGATTATATTGTAAAAAATAGTTAACTTTTTTTATTTATATTAACTAGACTGTACAATATTAAGCAATGCATTTGTTTCAGCAAGATATAAAATAGCAAATGCTGAAAATATTATAAGAAAGATCAGCTTTAAAATAATTAATATTTTATGATTAGGATTTGTATTATGTTTATATCAGTTTTAAAAACAATTGCATTGAGATTTAGTTGGCACGTCTGATGCTATGAATTCTGTTTCGGTCATCGGTGAATATTCAGAATTCCCGGTAAAGCCTTACTTCGCGTACTTATTAAATGAATAATTGTTTTTTGTATCAGTAATAGGCTAACCCTCTTACTAATAATCCATATATAACTTTTATACAAGGTTTATACACATCTCAGTTGAAAATTCTTACTAATAAACACTGTATTAGCTGTTCAGTGTAGAAGAGGTGTACAACTTTACATGGGAATCGTTATACATGCCTCCACCCTTGTTTAAGGATTCTATAACTAGACAAAATGTCGGACATCAAGATCAACTGATTATTTTCTTATATTGATGAAAGTTTCCTCAAATTTAACCCAAAATGCAACACTTTAACGACTGTTTGATGGATGCACAGGGCATAAATAATATTAATAAAGCTCTGGGTAGGAAAATAAAGGCATCATAAAATGCCTTTCGTTACACTCATTCTCGATTAGGCCTAAAAATATTTTAAAATTGAACATTGAATCACAAAAGGATATGTTCTACAATAATTGCTGTAGACAAGATTTAACCTGAATGTAGCTTAAATGCTTCATAATATTATTTTAAGAAAACTTTCTTGCATCTTTAATACATAACACACACACCGATATAAAAATGTATTTAAGTATAGAGGTACTATTATTGCAAAAAGCTACATATTAACTTGGTAGTCTTGTGGTTAGAGCTTCTGACTACGATGCGTGAGGTCGTAGGGTCGATTCCCGCTCAAACTATAGTGATTTTTTTTTTCGCTTGAAATGATATTTTGTTGTCGGTAACATTTCCTATTATGTTGAACGTTTTCTAACGCATCTTAAAACACTGCATATAATTCATAAGTAATGGGGAAAGCTTTTATTAGTTTCCAAGAATTGGTCGAAATTCTTGACGTTAGATGGCAGCACATTATCTGTGAAACCAATTCTACGTTTTATTTGACATTGCGTGAAGTGAAATGTATATAAATTAAAACACTTATTTTTTCCGTACCTCCTCAATTAGGGAATCTCTATTAATTCTTATCCATATTCATTTCTTACACAATAATCACTAGTTGATGTTGTTTTATTTCTGTTACAAACTGCGAGTAATATTGTTCTGACGTCATTATGATGACGAATATGTGACGTATTGTGTATGGTTCTTTTTTCGTTACATAGCTCCGGCACAACGTTTATTAGTAAGGAAATTATACGTGATCTACATAAGGCTTATATATTGTATAATTAAACAACTGATGAAAGCCTGTATTAGAGATTTTTATTAGTAAGACTGTAAGCGTATGTTGAAATGGGGCTTACAGTTGTATTTTTATCAGATATTAATTTAAATACAATTCTTGTTAATGATAAAGGGTGAAGAGTAACGTGGAAACCAAGGCACGTTGTAAACTACAAGAGCAATATTTATCAGAAAGTTCTGGGAACTTATATAGAAAAAAAGAGTGTGAGGCGGCGAAGGAAAGCAGATTTATATGAGAGCATAAAGTTAACTTTGTCATTATTTTAGAAAGGCAAACTTTTATTTTGCCATTACTTGCCAGGGAAAGTTTATCTCGAGATCAGTTTCTAATGTATTGGGGTAATAATCTTATATTAAAACTTTACTCGTAGGCTACTTGTAGAAAACTTAGATCCATCCTGAAAATAGACGTTCTGTGAATTCATGATATTCAATCATTACAAACCGGATTCATCAAATTAAGGGCACAGAAAAGAAACACCTAGCTATTTTATATTTTATTCAAACAAATAAATTGGTTAATATTCTACAGCCATAGTTAACATGAATGAAAAAGTTATCTATTTTTGACAACGTAATCGGAGATTATTGATAAATCTTTTCCAGTGACTTATTCAAAAGCCCGACTTCTAAAGCGATACAATGTCAATAGGTGGCATACTAGTGTGTTGCAAGATTCACGGACTGATTAATTATACTTGATATCTAGAAATCGCACTTTTACTTTTTCAACATACTTCCTTACCTGTATGTCAAACTTTGCATGTTAATAAATCCTTGACTAAACTGTATCATCTATTATTTAACAATTCTAAATTATAGTGTTTTCCGTGAAAAATCTAATGGCACCTGAAACACCGTTTTGACGAAAAACTGAATTAACGGGTTCTTTCTCTATACCCTACAAATTACGTTATCAATGCATCGATTAATCTCTTTAAATCAAATTAATCTAATGAAATAAATAAACAATTTTAATTTCAACTTCGTATACCTCTATAAACATACAGGTTCAATCTCATATCTAGACTAATAATGAGTTGACAAAAATTGAGGATGTTATACAGGGTGATTCAGAATAAGTATTACAGACTTCTAGGGGTTGTGAAGAGGACTTAGTAGGTAATGTTTTGATAAGTAACGCATTTCCGGAAACGAACCATTTCGATGTAAAATAAGTTTCAAGGGGTTGTACTATACCTAAGCCGCTGGATCTCCGGCTCTGAAGTTAAGGTTAAACAAGGGGTAAAGGGAGAATTCGCCCTCAACTGTGAATAAGGAAATCGTTGTAATGGGAATGAACGTCTGCCATACCAACCACTGTCCTTGACGTAGGCTACAGCGCGCTAGTAAGATTTGAAATTGCTAACATGTTGTCAGCTGTATGTCTGCTAACCGCATACATAAAGCGGTCCCTCCCACTGAATACCTATATCGCCAACACTGTCGTGAAAATGTCAGGACCGGATAATCAGTGACTGGACTACACACCTGTTGAGTCGGAGGAAGATCTTGCACGAATTCTGGCGGCAGCAGAAATAATTAACACACGCCAGGTCTTGTGGGGCGTGTGTATGAAAATATGCGTCACAGATACACTTTGTGCAACGAACAACAGGGTCGCCATGTGGAACCACACTGTAGTACAACCCCTCGAAGTCTGTAAAACTCATTCTCAAACACAAGACACGCCATAGCAGCCCATTGTGTTTCGATCTTCATACCTATTTTACATCGAAATGGTACGTTTTAGCAGTCTGTAATACTTACTCTTAAACACCCTGTACTGTCCTATTCGTCATATTCCTAAGGAAAGAATAAGTTTTCGACAGAGATATTTGGGTAAATCTTTCTTAGAAAAACATCATATTAAAGTATATACGGTCATTATCTCCGTGTAATATTTGCAGTTTGATCTGCATAGCTTCGTTCTCAATTTAAAAAAATACATTTTCTTGTTATCATAATGTATTGTATTTTATAAATATTAAATGTACGTTTTTGCGCGATAGTGCGCTTTGTCGTACTTACCAGCAATGGCGAATAATATTGAAAGTTCAACTTCTTACATTTCGGGGTTGCCAGCCAAATAACTATACTGTAATATTACATTTACACCCACATGCAGGAAGTAAAACCACTGCCCTTTATGTATACTATACGTACTTGCGGCCATGTTATCAATAATTGTTCTCAAGGCATCCTGTTGTTTCAACTAATAAACATTGCTCACACTGTTAACGTTAGTCAATTGTTTATAATGAACGCAAATATTTACAACAAAGATGTTAATATTTTACTATTATTTATTATTTTGAAAACACCATCGCGCATAAAAATGTACAACGCACGTTTGTGAAGTGTATTACAGAATCTTGGAAATAGAAACCTCGCTATCACTTGGTTTTTAAACATGTTTCCTCGATTCTGAAAAAATCACTTCCCAACCTCCCATCATTATATACTATTAACCTCTATTGATAATTATTTTAAACTTGTGCCACCAGTTATAAAATATCAAATATTGAATAAAATCTCACACATGTTCTAAAACTAACGACAACACGGTACAGGTTCTTGCTTCACATTCACATGATCCAACTACAGTTTAGATGTGCATGATCTTGTATTGAAGTGACAGGTGGTCAACATTTCGGGAAACACTGCCATTATAATTGGTTTTCTCAACACAAAATAGCTACTTATTGTATTTATCCAATTTCCTCACGATTATGGATAGTTAGCGTACCATAAATTAAATACCAAAATTCCATGAGAGAATTTGTTCACCCATGAGGGCTCCAACCGGCGTTGATCCCATATAGCTTTGCCCCAAAACATGATATGGACTTTTTGTGAAATAAAATATTTCCTGGTCAGTTTATGGATGAACGTTTACTTAAAACCATTGAAAAAGGCCTTCATTTCACTGAGCTTCAAGAAAAGGTCACCCCCAAATATATTTCTATATCAATATTTAATATTGATTTTAGGGAGACCTTTTCTTGAAGCTCTGTGAAATAAAGGCCTTTTTCAATGATTTTATGTACAATTTCACCCATTCATTGAACAGGAAATATATTATTTGAACAAACAGTCCAAAAATTTATAACCTTCTAGGGTTATAACTTTTTGGACTTTTGTGAAATAAAATATTTCCTGTGCAATGAATAGGTGTAAAATATTTCCTGTGCGATGAATGGGTGAACGTTTACTTAAAACCATTGAGACAAGTCTTCATTTCACTGAGCTTCAAGAAAAGGTCACCCCAAATATATTTATATATCAATATTTAATATTGATTTGGGGGTAACCTTTTCTTGAAGCTCAGTGAAATGAAGGCCTTTTTTCAACGGTTTTAAGCAAAAGTTCACCCATTTATTGCACAGAATAGTTTTATTTCACAAAAGTCCAAAAAGTTATAACCCTAATGTATACCTCAAATTACTACGCTATGCAGTGAAACTACATGTTCACCATATTGTAAGTAAAGTAATCCCACTACAGGCCTCGGGAGGCCCTTGGGGTAGTGGGAGGTTAAGGCTCCCACTTTTTCTAGACAATCGGCACTTGATGTCAGCCGGGTTGTCAGCTCTGCGTGACGGCCGCCTTTACCCCCAGAACAAGCGTCTGGTACTCATTTCCGTTAGAGGCTGAGTCAACCCCAGGGCCATAGTGCCGCCAGAAGGTTTTGGTCAGTTTAAAAATCCTGACCACACCGGGACTTGAACCTTCGACCTTCCGACTCGTAGCGCAGTGCCTTAACCACTACGCTAAAAAAACTAAATTATATAGACTTCTATTTTTCACATATGTAGGCCTACTTATATAATATTGTGAGTGTGTATGTATGTATATAGCCCAATTTAAGGACCAATTGTTCCTGAATAATTCATATCACATTCGCATTATTTAGTATGTATAAATGAGTAAATGCTGTGTCTTGAATTAAATTTTCGTGTTGTCTTGGAGATGGCCCTTGAAAAGAGTTGATCACTCTTCCGGAGAGATAATCAATTTCCTAATGAGATCGATAAAGTAAGTATGTAAACAAGAATTAGAATTCTGTACCACAAATCGTGTTACTGTAAAGGCCCGGGTGAAGTGGGGTAAGTAAAAATACAAACAAACAATGAGGTTACATTAAGGAAAATGAAGGAAGGAAGAATTATATTTACTATTATTATATTATCATCATACACCATTCATGAATATAGGCCAAATGTTGACCAATTTCGGTATCAACTGGACAGGGTCTAAAAGTCGTTCTTCTGGACGACCCGGTCATCGTCCTCGTCCTCGTGGGCGCGTGCATTACGGATTCTAGTTGGTGACATTTGGGACACGTATTACAACCATCTGTCTCTGTAGGTGGATATATTTTCTTCTAAAGGCTATTATAAATGTATTATGCTATATTATTATTATCTAGGCCTGTCTCTATCTATCTTCGGGTTTTAAAGCTGCTGTCGTACTCCCGTGCAAAACCTCTAAAGCCTACGAACTTTGGCATCTTCATTGCTTAGCCCTCTTGCTTGCAATACTGTCTTCATGTTTTCCTTCCATGTTAACTTTGGTCTCCCCCTTTTCTTCTTTATAGTCGGTTGCCATTGATATTGTTGCTTCGGCCATCGCTCATCTTCCATTCTTAAGTATTTTTATTGTTATTAAGATAAAGGTATTATTATTATTATTATTATTATTATTATTATTATTATTATTATTATTATTATTATTATTATGTTGATGGAAACTGATTTATTGAGGAGAGCAGCAAGATGTTCAAAATTAGAAAAAATAAGAAATACTGCCATACGAGAAAAAATGAATAATAGATATTCGATAGTAGATTATATAAGATACAAGCAAATAAGTAGTATGGACATGTGCGACGAATGCAAGAAGAAAGGTTACCCAGAAAAACATTGAAATGGGTGCACCTGGAAGAAGAAGGAAATGTAGACCTCTAAACTCGTGGATGCAAGAAATAAGAACTGGAATGAGAACAAGAGAACTGGAGGACATGGAGTGGATGGACAAAGACGAGTAGAGAAGGAAAATAAAACTTTAAGCACAGAAAGATGTCTAAACATTAAAAATCTGTATATTAATTATTATTATTATTATTATTATATAATATAATATGCAGAACGAAGAAAACTATATTTCAAGTTCTGCTATAAAGCATTTTATTATATGGGTCCGAAATCTGGACAGTAAGTAGGAAACAAGCCAACAAGCTGTTAGCAGTAGAAATTGATTTTTGGAGGCGATCGACAAGAATTTCAAGAAGGGATAATGTCAGAAACAGCACAATAAAGGACATTATGCAAGTTGAAAAAAAAAAGAAATAGGAAAAATAGAAGAAAAACGTTTGAAATGGTATGGGCATCTCATAAGAATGGAAGAAGAGAGAATACCAAAGAAGATCCTTAATTGAAAAGCTAATGGAAGAAGTGGAAGAGTCAGGCCTAGAAAACGATGGATAGATGGAATGAAGAGAAGTATGGAAGCTAGAGATTTGAGGGAAGAATATTCTTTAGACAGGAACCTCTTGCGACAAATCAATTTGGGTTGAAGGAGAAACACTGTAATGTGGAATATTCATAAATAAATTATTATTATTATTATTATTATTATTATTATTGTTGTTATTATTATTGTTGTTGTTGTTGTCCTGCGCCGTAGCCGAGTGGTTAAGGCAGGAAGCTTTGGCGCAGAGCTACGGAACTTGCGCTGGTTCGAGTCTCCATGGGGAAAGACATTTCATGGTATTTTGGCCAGTATGGGACCGGTGCCCACCCAGCATCGTGAGGCATTTGGGTAGCTACGGTTCCAAGTTGAGAAAACCAGCTATAACCTCAGGGGGATTCGACATGCTGACCACATGTCAGCCCTGCACTGGCTAGATGATCATCTACATCTGTGATTGACACAAGTGGATGTGAGATCACTAGCCGACTGGTAGGCTAAGTGCCTTCTAGCTGCCGCGCCATGGAATTTATTTATTTGTTATTATTATTATTATTATTACTATTATTATTATATTATCATTATTAACTTCGCGATTGTCAACAAAATTTTGCCTCGGAGGCCTATTATTTCAGTGTTTTACGTTCTGCCAATCTACGACACGTGATGTACAGTATTATTTCATTTCCAAAGGAAGACATACTCAAACTTTTAACGCCCTGAAAAAAAAAGAATAGGCTGGGCCGAATTTAAACCCACGAAAATCTAATTCTGAAACGAGTATGAAAAACACTAGTCAATCAGGTTGAAATGTACTCTATTGGACGTGTGACTATTCAGAGTATGCTTAAATGGGAACATTTATAAGTAAAGTAAAGTAAAGTGATCCCACAACAGACCCGGAGGCCCTTGGGGTAGTAGGAGGTTAAGGCTCCCACTTTTTCTAGATAATCGGCACTTTATGTCAGCCGGGTTGTCAGCCCTGCGTGACGGCCGCCTTTACCCCCAGAACAAGCGTCTGGTACTCATTTCAGTTAGAGGCTGAGTCGACCCCAGGGCCATAGTGCCGCCAGAGGGTAAGGGTCAGTTTAAAAATCCTGACCCCAACGGGACTTGAACCCTCGACCCTCCGGCTTGTAGCTCAGTGCCTTAACCACTACGCTAATAAGTAATTGAAGAAATATTATTAGAAATGTTATGAATACATAGAATATTTTACATAGATATTTAATTATTTTATAGATTATTTTAATTATCCAAGCAAAGTCTGTTGAAATAAGTTTTAGACATGATATAGTTCAGAGCAAAGTCTTCCTTAGCTAACTGTAAATCTCTACATTTAGACTATGGAATGTACTACTGTTAGGGCTGTGGTATTTAGTACAGTTAGAGAGTGGAAAGAGGTCAAAGCTGAGTATATAACCCTGGGGAAGTGACGGCCTCGGTCTGTCTATGTAAAGTGCTGAAGGGTAAGTCACCATTTTTCTTAACAAAATGCTAGGATTTTTGGAAGGAAATCAAATACCTTAACTATTTTAATACTATATTTCCAAGGGATAGTAGAATTTTAAACAATGTAGATTAGGGTAGATTGATTATCCCACATCTCCCGTTCTCAAACACCAAGGAAGATAGGTATAAGGTTTCATAATATAAGCTTAGAGTAGTTATTTAGGGCTAGACACTTAGGTTTATTTGTAATCATTATATTTTAGTAATAAAATAGCTGAAATTAAGAATCCATCTGTTTATTTCAAAACACATACGCATATATAACTGTACATCCTCATACTAAAAATCGGCTAGATGAACACGCTACCAGATTTTCCAAGTCCGGAAGGTCCTTTAAGCCTATGAACACCAGCGGTTCGTAACAAGAAATATTCTGGGTGCACACTAATTGCTTAAAAGAATTATACAATAATGTGTACATTAACTTACAATTTTACTAGTTCTCCGAATAAATTTTATTTTTATTAATTCTTTTTTTTTTCAATGCCCCAGGTTTGTCCTTTTGGACATTTCTGGCATTGGCGTAATTGTAACCTACTTCTGATGTTGGGGCGCCTGGAAGGAGGGGTAACGTTGCCCCGATGATATGATGGATGATGATGATGATGATGATGATAGTGGTGCGCCAGGAGAGTCCTTATCCTAAGCTCAATCTAAGATGAATATGAATGATGATTGCGATGGCCATATGATGTTCGGAGACCGTTTGGGGCTTAAAGTTTCCTGACATTTGTCTTAAAGGTGAGGAAAACCCCCGATAAAAAACCTCATCGAGGAAACTGTCCCGACCCGGGCCCGCTACGTGACAAGGCAGCACGCTACCTCGAGACCACAGCGGTGGACGTTTTGTTAATTCTAATACATAAAATTTACTTTCCTAAATTATGTGTTCATTTAGACATTTTATGCTATCACTCTAATGAAATTTGTAATAAAATTAATCTAATCTAACTCTGGTTTAAACAACTCAATAGCATAATTATAATGAAGGCGTGTAAACTGGTATAGTAACACGCGAAACTAACTTTTATGGTCCTAAATATTTGTTAACAGCTATAAAAGTGAGAAAGTTGTAACCTAACAACATAAACAAGTAGGCATATAGCATGCATGCAAGTCGTTTATCACAGTGCTACGTCTGACCTCACATCACGTTCGCAAAATAACAATTTACTTACTAATAACTTAATAATAATAACAACAACAACAACAATAATAATAATAATAATAATAATAATAATAAATGGGGCGACAAGACTAGGAACACATTAGCCTACCAATTGGCCGCTGGCTTCACATTCACGTGTGTTAACCTTAGAGATGGGCGTTCATCCAGTCAGTTAGGGGTAACATGTGGTCAGCATGTCAAGTCCCGAAGTCGTTATAGCTGGATTTCTCAATTTGGAGTATTTTTTATTGTAGCTACAAATTACTCACGATGCTGGGTGGGAACCGGTTCCAATACTGGCTGAAATTCTATGAGTAAATTTCTTCACCTGTGAGTAATCGAAACAGTGCAAATCCCGTAGCTCTATGCCAAAGCATGATGCTCTAAACCGCTCGGCTATGGAACGGGAGATAATAATATTAACATTATTATTATCATATTTATATAATTATTTATCAATAATAGTTAAAATATATAATTGTTGTAAAATATTTTATAGCTATGAATTAATCCGGTGGAATACAAATTGTTCCGATAACACTCCTGTGTTAGGTCTATTGTATGTTATTAAGTGCCCATTTAATAATGTAAAACTTGTTTAATCCGGAACGTGAATAATGCGGAAATATGTCAACAAATTTATTGGTCCCGGCAAAATAATAGTAATTTTACATGTATTTATTTTGCATAAAACAGAATCTGTCCAACGCGCAAACGGAAGGGTATTTCTACACAATTCATGAAAAAACATTTTATAAAGCGGAAAGACAGAGAAATAAATTAGTTTCCACTTCATTGAATTCCCGTTAGGCAAACAAAAAAAAAACAAAAAAAAAAAAGGAATGATTTCTGCCGCCGGGTGAAGTAGACATTCTACCTGTACAAGAACTTTTATTTCGGCCTCACTGCACACCCATTATGCGAAACACAGACATCTGTCTTACAAATAATCATTGCACTGTAAAATCTTAAATTAGTTTAAGTTCTGAGACTGATCTTTCACAGGTAGCGTTCTCAATTTAAATCTCCAAATTTCCGGACCGATGCTACAAAGTCAAGCTCTAGCTGTTGCTAAATCCCTAGGAACTAACGATTTCAAGGCATCTTCAGGTTGGCTGGACAGTTTTAAAAGACGACACAATGTAGTGTGGAATGAAATTTTCGGGGAATCAAAGAATGTGGACGAAAGTGTAGTTAGTGAGCGGAAACCGAAACTGCATATTTTAATTTCGGGAGACATTTTTAACACTCACGAAAAGGAACTGTTTTTTTTTCGCGCGTTACCGTCGAAGTCGCTCATACATACTATACTTCACTTTTCAAAGGCAGCGGAACTACAATTAATCCAAGGTACGTAAAAAGACATATACTTTACTCTATAATCTAAGATTATTAATACGTTTTTTATAATGCGGAATTTTGTCTAATGTGCAAAAAAGTTGGTCCCATGCGATTCCGCTTTGAGCAAGTTTTATTGTATATTTCTAGCTATGATAACACATGTATAATAGTTTTATTCTTACTTAATTCCAACTCCATTTGATTAGTGTTGATTAACAGGATACGAGTGTTGTCTCTGTCTCTCCTCAATATCGCCTAATATTACTACATCATCAGCATATTATATAATGGATGATTAATAATATTTAGTTGTACGTCCTATTTAACGTCTAAATATTTGATTGAAAGCTGTGTTAGAAAACCGAATAGCACAAGAGATAACGCATCTTTATGATTTTAACCCATTGTGAAATTTAAAAGTTTATAATGGAAACGTCCACTGCTGTGTTCTCGAGCTAGCGTGCTGCCTTGTCACGCAGCGGGCCCGGGTTCGATCCACGGTCGGGGCAGTTTTTCTGGGTGAGGTTTTTATCGGGTTTTTTTCTCACCTGTAAGACAAATGTCACGAAAAGCTTTAAGGCCCAAACGGTCCCCGAAATCATATGGGAATCATCCTTATCATTACCACCATCATCCATATCATCATCGTCATCCTTCAGCGGTGTGGAAAGCTGCGGGAATCTACCACACCTACAATTCCCTAGTAAAGCTGTAAAGCATAGCATGAAAATGCAATGATTGCAGTGAAGGACCTGCCATCGAGCAGAATTACTATGGATGGATAATGGGAACTGATTGCCTACCTGCACCCAACTCCTTATGTCACTTAAATTCGAATAAGTCTAACATTTCACGAATTACGAATTCTCCAGAATATTAAATACATATTACTCTCTTATTTGAATTATTTTTTTTACATCTACACGTAATTTATGTACAGTGCCTTCGCATTTCTGTTTCATTTCTAGAATGTCTCACACTAACAATCCGATCTATTATAGACATATTTCTTCCAATGTTACTTCAAATATTACCTATTATCTCGTCAAAATAAAATATAAGCTTTGTTACTGACGCATTTGTTAGATATTTTAGTGAATTTATGTCCCCATAGTTGTTAAAATTAGTTTTATATCCTACCTTGAATGTTGATACGTTACCGAACTGATTCTGTCAATTCGCCTGGAAAGAGTCACTTTCTCATTAATCATACCAATCAACCGGTGTATCTTATCCACCAATTTTCATCCTCCTGCAGTTGAAATTCCATCTAAAGCGATGCTTATACGTTTTTGAGTTTTTATTCCACCTATAGTGATGCTTTATACGTTTTTTTAGTTTTCTATTGTCTTTCAACTACTAAAGCACGGCTCTGTGATTAATAGTTTTGCTATCGTTGATCAATCCTATTCAATATACTGTTTTGAATATGAAGCCCTCTTTTTACAGACTTAAATATTATTTTCACTCAAAGAATTCAACGTGTTCATAATTCTTGCGCACGTTTTATTTGTGGTATTAGCAAATTTGACCATGTTACACCGTCCCTGGAACAATTATCGTGGCTTCGTCTAAGAGATCGTAGAACTGTCCATTCCCTATCCCTTCTCTATAAAATATTTCACACATCATCGCCTAATTATTTATCATGCCGCTTCATCAGACTATCCGATACAAATGACTTTGACATTCGATCCCATCAGCACATTGTCCTTTATATCTCGCCTCATCACACTGTATATTGTTCATTATATTTTACGGTCTCATTTACCAAAACATGGAATTCCTTTCCGCCCTATGTCAGAGATTGTCAAACTATAACATCCTTAAAAAAACAAACTAAAGAATTATTTAATAACAAACTAACTTATACACCTCACTGATAGTGTTCTTTTAAGCATTATCAAATTAAATTACTTATGAAAACATATCAGAAGTTTTTATAAATATGATCTTTTGGTCGTTGATTATTATTTTGTGTTTTCCTTTTATATTTACTCCTGTTATAGTTTGCCTCCACTTATAGTTGTCACTGCCCTTACCCCCCCCCCCCCCAAGGAGTTTTTCCATATTCTCCATATTTTTCTTTGGTTTTCATATAAACATTAGACAAGGGGACAATTTAATCTGTATTGCTTGTATACATTTTTTTTTTAGTTTTAATCTTAATTTTAACTAACATTAACTGGTTGCATTATAGATCGTAATATAATAGATATTATATTTTTTATCAAATTTTTATTTAGTATTTAATATTAGAGTTAATTGAGATTGTTTGTTATATTCTGATGCAATATATGTTTGTCCTGGTGAGTGGAAGAGAAGGCCACATGGCCTTAACTCCACCAGGTTATAAAAAAATAAATAAATATTTAACACTTGGTCAAAATAAACTTAGAACAACCATATTTATTATTCAAAGTAAAAATATAAATATTGTTATGCTGATTCAGTTTTATATCCTGAAAATATAGTGGAAAATAGTAGGTATACTTGTTAAATGAATATAGTTGTAAAAAAGTAATTATAAATATATTTCCATGCATCCATTCCGATACGTACTACTTATTACCAAAACGTCTGTAAAGTAGAATATGGCACTTACCTTCAAATGAAGTTTACACTTACATATTGCTACTCTACTCTTAATAACAAGCATGTTACCTAGAAAAGAAAGAAAGCAAAGTAAGTATCTCGATGTATAGATTGATTTCATATTTTTATTAATTTCATTATTAATTATAAAGGAGTATATTACAGGATGTGATGAATTTAAGTATCTGGGAGTAAAAGTAGATAAAGAGAATAAACAAGAAAGTGATATTAAGAACAGAATAAATAAAGGAACAGCAATTACAGCAATGATGAATGGAGTCTTATGGAACAGACGTATAACCAGAAAAAAAAAGTTACAAATACGTAATTCAGCAGTGAGAACTACTGTCACATATGGAGCTGAAGTTTGGAAATTCAACAAAAACTTATGCCGATGGAAATGAATTTCTTAAGGAGAGGAGCAAGATGTTCAAAATTAGAAAAAATAAGAAATACTCTCATACGAGAAACAAATTAATATGATATATTCAATAGTAAATTATATAAGATATAAGCAATAATTGGTATGGGCACGTACGACGAATGCAAGAAGAAAGGTTACCCAGAAAAACATTGGAATGGTGTCCACCTGGAAGAAGAAGGAAAGGAAGACCTCGAAACTCGTGGATGTAAGAAATAAGAACTGGAATGAGGACAAGAGGATTGGAGGGCATGGAGTGGATGGATAGAGACGAGCGGAGAAAGAAAATAAAACTTCAGGCACAGAAAGATGTGTAAACATTAAAAATCTGTATTTAAATAAATTATTCATCAAATTGAATATTAATTTTATGCAGACAACATATGAATAGAGAGAGTAACAGGCAACAGAGCTTGCTGTATTACACCGACAGTTTGAAGGCCTGTACGCTGTTCTGTGTAACTAGATACTGTTAATAACGGGCTTCCAATATAAAACCGGACCGGCCTTACGGAGTTTCACCCGGCACGCAGTGCTGTCTCTTCGTCCCGCAATTCACCCTGCCTGCCACCCGTCCTTGAACTGTTTCTTACCTTATAGAAAATGTTGAAAATGTTGTCCTCCCGCAGTTAAACAGGCATTATACCGAGTAAACACATTTAGATTGACACGCTGTAGTTCGGGCCTGTCAAGTTTCTAATTTCATTTCTTATGTTGTTCTTCAGTTCTTCCAATGTGTGCGGATTTGTTTTGTACACTTTGTCTTTCAGGCTACCCCACAAATAAAAATCACACACTGTTAGATCTGGGGAGCGAGTGTTTCTTATTTTGTACTGAACCAGTGGTCTCAAATTTAGTCACAAGATCGTGGGATTGTCGGTTCTGGAAGCAAGGTAATTGTCCAGGGGAAGTTCCGAATAAATTTCCTCGCGAAAAGGCGACGAGCTGATTCGTATTTACAATAACATTTACCCACATAAAGGTGCTGTTCTAATGTCAGCTGACGTCTCATCTTGTCGAACGATAGTAAAAACTGACTAGTTCAAGGACGAGCGGGCTGGCAGAGTGAAATGCGGAGGAGGAGGAGATGAGCGCTGCCTGACGGGGTGAAACCCCGTGAGGGCGGTAAGGGGTTTTTATTGGAAGCCCGGTATAATTGAAGATAAATGATGTTGTAGAGAGGTAACATGAAAGTGTAGTTTGTAGTTAGTTTATACTAATATGTAAATATTTTTATATTATTTATATTTATATTTAAACATTATCCGTTGTTGTGTTGAAGAAACTCTTTTATTCTCCGGGATTTGAAAACGCTGAGATGTAGAGTTAAAATGTAAAATATTAGACAGTCCTGAAACTCTACTAGTTAGTTGGTATTTTATTTACCTACGCTCTGTAACAGCTCAGGTAGCGTCGGAATTCAAATTTATGTGTGAAAGGACAACTAATTTTGCTCAGAAACTTCTTATTTCAAACTTGAAGTTCTACCTTCAATCCACAACACGTAACCCGCGGTTACACTCGTACACTTCTGAAAGAAGACACCATCAGTTTATTTGTCCTGAAAATCAATTGATCCAAAGCGTGTTTGAACGGAGCCGAGAATGGTAACAACTAGTTTGGAATATAATATACAACAGTGAAGAGAGAAATCTTTAATGTATTGAAAATTAAATATAACATACATAGTCATAAGTGATTTCCAAATTATCGATAAATTCACTCCTCACTTCGTGAGTCGAATCAAATATAGAGAATTTGGAAATCAAGAGTGCCATTTCTTAGGACTATTTAACGAATAAAATTAAATTGTTTGCTCACAAATCATTATTTAAATATAATTATTTTAAAATATTTATATATTTAATGTAAACTGCGATGTTTGAAAAAAAGAGAAACATTATGTTTCATTTGTTCATCACTGCAACCAGATCGTATTTATTGCCAAATAGAATCGGAATATTGTAAGAATGCACCCTAGTGGAGAAAAAATGAAACACATAATTACAGATTATTAATTAATTTCTGATGTCCTATGATGTAAATATGTCAATTATATTTTTTCTGCAACGTTAATTCCTGGGAAATAATACGTGTAAGAAAGTGCAAACAGTGGTTTCTTTTGTTTTTATGTTATAATCATCAATTGCTATGAATGTTTTTCTATTATATCTCGCAAGCAGAATCTGGTTTCATTCGTGCAATCTATATACAATCTGGGAGGCACTTGATAAAATGAAAGGGATAAAATAAAAGTGATAAAATCGAGGTGAAAATTTACTGTGATTGGTTGCAAATCAAAATTCATTGAAATGTGATTGGTCATTGACTGCCATTTGGGGCTGAGTTAAATAGTAATGTTAAAATTCCGTTGAGGTATTATTCATAAATTAAAACATTATAATGCAAAATTATAAAATAGTTACCCAAAAGGTCCGTCTTCTCAACTTAAAATTACTGATTGTCTGTAGCGGTTTCGGGACTAGTCCCATCATCAGCAGAAGTAATAGGATGTGGGTTCTTATCAGTTGACCCCTGATTCAATACTGGTGTTGCACTGAAAATCTGGTACAGTGGATTATACGTACTGGGTGTGTTCTCATTTAACAGATGGTCGTTTCTAATTTCCCTAACAATACTACACAGGGAAAACAATCCAGCTTAATTAACGTACTCGTGGAAATGGAAATTTTGAAGGAAATTAGAAACGACCGTCTGTTAAATAAGAACGCGCCCAATAATTTTAATCCGCTGTATCAGATTTTCAGTGCAACACCAATACTGATTCAGGAGTCAACTAATAAAAACTCACATCCTGTTATTTCTGCTGATGATGGGACTAGTCCCGAAAGCGCTATAGACAATCAATTTTTAAGTTGAGGAGACGGACCTTTTGGGTAACTATTTTATAATTTTACATTATAATTGTGAACATACATAGGCTAAACAAATCACTATAGAAAGCAGGAGATTAAATAGTGTTTTATCTGTTTTTTTTTTAAGATTTTGTTCTCAGTGACAAAACTCTATTTCTATGTGTTCATATTTAAACGAAAATTATGTTTCTATTGCATGACAATAAATCTGATGAAACAAATACAATAAAAATATTCACCAGAGAACCTTAAAACCAATAATTGCTGAGCGACTTCATTTTGTTATCAAGGGTTGTTTTTAACATCAAATGGTTAGTACACAGGAATAAATTGTATTTGTTTTGATTCCATGTCTCATCTGTGCATTTAGTAAATTAACTTTTTAAATGACCTCTAGGGATAAAATATGATGTTATTGAGTTTGGTTGTCGCTGCCGAAGCAGGCTTTATTTTAAAAATCATGTTCACTCACAATTAAATTTTTTGTTATTGTAAAATACGCTAAATTGATTGGAGGTTATGGTTACTCAATTGAGCGAGGACAGTTTTTAAAATCCCTTTGCTGATATTTTGTTATTTTCTAACCCTTAATATTGTCTGTTAAGTTCAAAGTTCATAAATGTTCACAAGTGCAAATCCAATGATTGGAAATTAAATTGTGCAGACAGTTTGTACTGTTTATGGAGGGATACATAGCTCCCGTGGTTCTGTTGTTTGAAAATTTTCCAGAGTGGTGGATTTCCCTCTTTCATCTGCCCACATATGTACTCACTGAGTGCTTTCTAGGGGTTTTCAATAACCTTTGATGTTCTGGAATGAAGGAGTGGGGAGATTTTGTAAAATTGTTGAAGGTATGGGAGGGAAATTGATAGCATGAAGGACAATTGTAATTGTTTTCCTTTTTATATGCACCCTGATATCGATTCCAGGTCAAATTAGTTGTCTGCGTGTTTCGGTATTTTAAAGGTTCTCTCTTCTCTTTTCTATACTTCTATAAAATTCCCAGAAAACGTGGCATTTTGTACTTTATAGGCGTGCGTTTTGCTATATCTATGAAATATTTCAAATCATTTAAAATCCATAAGTAAATAAGTTGAAGCTTACATTTGACGACTACCAAAGAGAGATTAATAAATACGCAAAACATCTTTTGAAAAGTGAGGGAATGGTAAATCTAGAGAGATTTCAATTTGAATTTAAAAATGCATTCATTCAGAACCTATTTTTGATATTTCATTTATATATGTTGACTTGGCTTTCACGACCGGAGTTCATATTATGACCTTGTATAAGATTTTCGGGCTGTTGGTACGTAGTTCTTCAGGCTTGTAGTTCCCCGACGTTTCCCCAGAGACTACGTTCGGCATCCTCAAGGTTGCCTTTATTGGTCGTGGTCTTGAGGCTTGGCATTTCTGGCGAAACGTCGACGAATTTCAAGCCTAAGCCTCAATACTAATAATAGTAATAATAATAATAGTAATAATAATAATAATAATAATAATAATAATAATAATACTTTATTTTAGCGAGTTCAGGCCATAAGGCCGCCTCCTCTTCCAGTCAACTAGCAAACAGTAAAATTATACAAAAAAAAACATTTATTACAATTTTAAGATATTATTAAAGTATGGACTAAACAAAAGACAATGGTGATGTGATAAAATACTCGCTAATACTAACAAAAACATGGAATATAATAACGTTTGAATAAAATAAAATAAAGTAAGTAAAACTGCCTAGATGATTATTTACAAAATGCTGAATATAGTTGTTATGCAGTTAATGTTTTCATTGTGTCGAACTTAATTTGGATTTAAATAACTATAGTGATTAACAGTCCCTGACATATTGTGTAGATTCAGAGCACAGATATGTCCTGTGATGGGGTATCAAAGGTAAAGAAGTGTCTTGTGATCTTAATTTATATTTTTTACCTTGTATACTACCGTCTTCCTCAAGGTAAAAAAAAAAATATATATAATTTAACATTGTTATAACCTCAACGGTATAAAAAACAATTATGAAATTAAAAAGTATAGATCTTGTAATCTTGTTCCTAAATTGTGATGAGTCGATAAATTTTGAAAACGCGTTGATAAATAAATTGATAAATTTGTGTGCATAATTTGGAATGTGAATGTAAAGTCCTTCTGTCATTTAGACCAACATCCCGAAGATCTTATACACGGTCATAATATTTCATATATGTCATTGAGTTAAAAAATATAATTTTTAGTTTCGGCTATATAAAGTATGGTGACATCTTAATGATGTAGGCTTAAGTGCTAGCGTCCCTGGCTGGCATCCCAGAGGTCAGTGTTCGATTCCTTGCTATTCCGTAACATTTTGCTTCAGAATTGAAGAACAATTGAGTACCTAAGGTACTTAATGTGAAGAAGTATGAGAAGTTTGGTTAAAGAACTGAAATTAAGGTTGAGGAGTTGCGTCTCGCTAACTTTGCAATTCTCTAACCAATAAAAGTAACCACTTCACTGGGCGTTAGCTTTTTTGAGTTGCTGAGTAAGTCTTTGTTGTGTTCTGAACTGTATAAACTTAGAATTCACTGACTTGAGTTGTGTTTGAAACCACGTGTTACGGTATAAGTCTAGGAGATTGAAATGGTCTAGTCATGTAGACGGAAAGTAGAAATTCTTTAAAAATTTTATTTGGTAACCTTTAGAGGAAAATACGCATAGATGGGATTGCAAAATACAGATGGATCTTACAAAACTGTATATGGGAAATATGAAACCGTTTCGGTTGACTGATGTAGTGAATACGGGGTTGAACATACCTGTTTTTACGTCGTAAAGTCAGTTAGTTTTCAAGGTCATTTGAAGCACGTTAAACTAAGTTACATTAAGAATTTGACTATTCGTACATAAAGGGAGCCAATTATTAATGAATATCGGCTTTAAATAAACTAAATAAATTATGAAATCTGATTGAAATCTAGCAGAGGGCCATTAAACAGTGCTCACCAGATGTGAAAATACGTTCCCCCTCCTTCCCGCATGCAGTGCACTCCAAATGAAAGAGCACAACTGAAAGTGAGAAACAGTGTCTTACCTTGTCAGGCTATCCGACGTAGATTGAATAGGAAGGGCAGAACGTCGTTTCAAACCCAGTAAGCACTGTTTACCGGCCCTTCTCTAGCAGAATAAAATTTCTTGTTAACTATGCTGCTGGATAAAAACTTGGACACTGCTCTGTTTAAGTCTAAACAGTTTTCATTGCACGATGTACATTTAAATTTACTCAATTGAAAATATTCATAAAACAATCACTTTTGTTGAAATTTTGAAGAAAAAAATACTTTGCATACTTTGTCCGTATCAAACGGAGTAGGGCATAAACACCTGTTGGTTTTTAAAATAATTTTAACATTGTTTGCTAGGCCTTCTTCTTCTTCTACTACAAGGTTTAGGCTATGCAGCCTGTTCCGGCGAAGTTAAAAGTGGAGTCCATCTTCTACGTGGTTGGCCAACATCTCTTGTTCCTCTGGGATTATACAGAAGGTTCTTTTTGGTATTCTTTCGTTGTTCATTCTCATTAAGTGTTCTGTCCATTTCTTATTATTTTCGCTGATTTTATCTTCAATTTTATATATATTTAATTCTTCTCGTATAGTTTCGTTCCTTATTCTATCCGCTCTTGTGCATCCTTTCACATTACGTATCTTGCTAGGTCGAAGATATATTTATGTAATCAAATATATAGAGTTTGATGTAGTGTTAGATGGCATTGTTCACTGATATGCTTAATGTTTACTATAGATGTTATTAACTATTTGACAGTAGTCCTTATCATATGACACTTTTCTAATTGATTGGTAAATCACAAGTTTGGTTCTGATAAAACAAAAACTTCGATCGCTAGAGACTTAACGGACACAAACACACACATACAGTACACAAACAAACAAGAGTTTTATTATATATATATATATTATATTATGCCCACCGCTGTGGTTTCAAGATAGCGTGTTGCCTTGTCACGCAGTGGGCCCGGGTTCGATTCCCAGTCGGGACAGGCTCCTGGGCGAGGTTTTTCCTCGGAGTTTTTCCTCACCTGTAAGACAAATGTCAGGAAGCTTAGGGCCCAACGGTCCCAGAAAATCATCCGGTCATCATCATCATCATCCTTATCATTATCGTCACCATCCTTCACTGGTGTGGAAAGCAACGGGAAGCTACCACATCTATAATTTCCTAGTAAAGCTGCAAAGCATAGGATGAAAATGCTATGATTACAGTAAAAGACCTGTCCTCGGGCAGAATTACTATGGATGTATGTATGTTATATTGTAGACTTTCGCTGCATAACTATGATTAAGAAAGTTGTTTTCTTGGGTTTTCCGCGTCATGGATTCAAGGTCGACCTCTGGCCACTGATTCCGACGTTTCGGCATGATCCCAGATGTCATTAATCATTCCTTGATAATGACATGTGGGAGCATGCCGAAACGTCGGAATCAATGGCCAGAGGTCGACCTTGAACCCATGACGCGGAAAAACCAACAAAACTTTCTTAAATATATATATATATATATATATATATATATATCAAGATTATTTTCGGTGTATACTAGATAATATCTATAAAACTGCAAAGATCTGTAATTTCTTAAAAACATATTTTCATGAGCACAATCTCAATATCTGCAGTATTTCGGAATTCGATAAAATTGTTTTTTTCACGGTTGTAAAAGTCGAGGTGCAGAGATACTCAATGTAGTGTGAATATAACGTATCTCTAGCTGAACTCAAACATATGTTTAACACACTAGAGATCCAGACTCAGAGAGTATACTGATCGTGACGTCAAATTATCTATAAAGATGTATATATATCAGAAACTAACACATTTCTAATTGCACAAAGTGAAGACGATTTGCAAATGCTATTGCACAAATTTAGAATAATTGCAGCAAAATATAACATGAAAATCTCAACAAATACAACCAAATCAATGGCAATATCCAAGGGCCCACGACATGTTAAATTAGAAGGGAAAAGTATAGAACAGGTCATGAAATTCAAATATTTAGGAATAGAAATTAATAGCAGCAACATAATAACATGAAATCCTCCATCAAGCAAATAATGCAAACTAAATATTGGGATGTTTAAACAATACTGTTTGGAAAAATAAAAATTTAAGAATAGATACAAAAGTAAGAATTTACAAATCTGCCATAAGACTATAAGACATATGGTTGTGATTGCCGAACAGAAACTCAAACAACAAAACAAATCAATGAAACAACCGGAATGAAAGTTTTAAGGAAAATCGCTGAGAGAGAAAATTCGCTACTCTGTTATTAGAGAAGAATGTGTAATTGAACCTATAAACCTCTGGATAAATGATAGAAGACTAAACTAGAACGATCACATGGATAGAATGGAGAACAGTAGATTAGTGAAGAAAGTACGTGACTGGACACCTCAGCAGAAAAGACCTTTAGGAAGACCACAGGACGTCACCATACTCCGGACCTGTAATGAATGAACTCGTAACAAGCTGCCAGCTTTCATGCGTAGAGGAAGAAGAAGAAGAAGAAGAAGAAGACGACGACGAAACTAACAAAACAGACACAAACTGTAAACATAACCAAAATGTATGATCAGTTTTATTACTGTATAGCGACTATAAATAATTACAAGTAATAAAATAAAACGTGAATTATTGTTAGGAATGTAATGTTTCACGTGTGGAGTAAAACGATTTAGAAAATAGTGCGCGGAGGGTACCTATTTTATCTTCATTGACACATTGGCACTGGGAGAGAAATCTGTGCAGACCAGAGCGGTCCTGAATAATACGGTAGCAGTGATAAAGTATTGAAGAGGCATCTCCGTGCTGGCAAACGACCTTCTTCGCACCCTAAATCTTTTGTCCAGTTACAGTCAACCTTATAAAATATAAGTCTCCATTCCACTTCTCTCTTGTGTTATTTGCAATCTCTATTTCATTTTATAGTTTCTATTACTTGGTCTAACAAATTGTTTCCGTTAACAAAATATTTTCGCGACAAATTAACGTACAGTAACATTCTTCAGCAATATTTTGTATTTTATTTCTTTCATTTTGTTGCCTTTTCAACTCATAACTAACTAACTAACACACTGGCTCTGTTCATGGTCGCGCGAACATAAGCTCTCCATACATTCCTATCCTGAGCTAATGTTTTCCAATCAGCCCTGTATAATCCACTTTCCCTAAATCATCGATAATGTTATTCTCCCACATCATTCTTGGTCTAACAACTGGGCATTTTCCCTCTTTTATCCTCCATACATGCCACATGTCCTGCCCATCGCAGTCTACGAGACTTAACTATTCTTATTGTATCTGGCTTCCATATCATGTAACTCACTATTATGTACTTTCCTCCATTCACCTGTCTGTTCACCTCTTTTTGGCACAAAAATTGTCCTAAGAATTTTATTCTCAAATACTCGCAATCTCCTTTCCTGCCTTAAAGTAAGAGTCCATGTTTCGCATCCATATAATATAACTGGGAGAATAACTGTTTTATATATTTTCTGTTTAACAGTTTTTGAAAGGCCACTTCGTGATTCGTGAATTTATCGATAATTTGGAAATCACTCGTGGCATTACTGATGATAAATGTATCTATTAAACAAAAATAGTCTTATATGCTTCTAATTGCCATTTAGGCTATAGTTAAAATTTATTTCAATGTTCGAACACTCCTGACTTCGCCCGAAGCAAATTCCAGTTTATAATAATATAAAGTGAGAAATATAGTTTGTGACGATATTAATTGTTGTTTACATTACAAAGGATGTGAAGTAGGTTTTTTGTTTATCGTCTGAAGTATAGCTGAAGTAGGAATTTCGAAAGAAATCTTAAAACATTTTCAATTTTTGCAATGTACATAATTTTATTTATTAATATGTCAAATTTACTTACATTAAGTAAATACATTTTAAAATGAACATACTGTGCCTAACCTATTCATGGATCGATACAAAACGTCACCACTAATATTTTCACAGTAAATATCCTCGAAAGAATGTTGACTATTTCAAGATAAAATATGAGTAAATACAATATATGCTAAAAATATATAACAAAAATTAATAATTGAATAAGCTTACAGATATGAATGTCAAATCCTCTAGTCAGCCATTTTCATTATCACTGAGAGCAATGAAGCAAACGAAAGTTGTTTCAATCAAAACTGCCAACTGACAAAATTAAGTTTAAATTGTATCACAATTATTAAAAATACAATTTTCTAACATGAAATCGTTGGTTTTCGTTTGTCTTTTTGATGAAATATATATTGATAATATGAATTTATAATTTATGTCTACACAATTCCTATCGATTCCACTTGCTTGTTTATTTGTAAAATTAATAATTAGGTTTTCCATATTTATTCATATGTTAATGAAAGTTGCGCCTCTTTTGTGAATATTACAGTATATGATAGTGTAATGCTCGATAATGTAATATATATATATATATATATATATATAAGATAAATTATATCTGCAGATCCAGTTCACCGCTGTGGTCTCGAGGTAGCATATTGCCTTTTCACGCAGTGGGCCTGGGTTCGATCCCCGGTCGGGGCAAGTTTCCATGATGAGTTTTTTTCTTGGCGTTCTTCCTCACCTGTAAGACAAATGCCAGGAAACTTTAAGGCCAAAACGGTCCCTGAATATAATATGGCGATCATAATCATTCATATTCGTCTTAGATTAAGTTTAGAATTAAGGACTCTCTTGGCGCTCCACCATCATCATCACCTATCACATCACTGGCCAGCGTAACCCCGTGTTCTATGCGCCCTAATCTCAGAAGTAGGTTATAATTATGCCAATTCCAGGAGAGAACATCAGAAAAGTCGAAATGGCTACCTAGGGCACTGAATAAAAATAATATTTGCAGATCCATGTGATGAGGCCGCCTTTAAAATGTTCAGAAATTTAAGCCCTCAGTATTTTTTTTTATCAAAGGCTAATTCTGCAGTAGCCTATACGTTGTTCACTAACAAAGACGCACAGTACGTTCCCCTAGGAAACACAATACAACTAAACTTTTGTTGGACTGGATCAGCTTGCCAAACGCCAGATCGTTAAATAAATGAACAACTATAGCATCTAAGTTCTCCCTTGGTAACTAGAGATTTTATTACAAATATTTTCATGTCGTTGAACCCACCTGCTAACTTTTAGCAGTTTATCAGCACAGTAACACCCTTAACTCACCCTTACAAGTGTCAAGGGTAGTTCCACAGTGAGGGATGTGAGTTTTATAGTTTGCTTTTAACACTAATATCCATTTAGCGCTTTATGATGTAAAAAAGTCCTGCCACACATGGGAACATTAAGTGTTGTTGAAATTTCAGAAGTGGAAAAAGGAATTCGATGACAAATGAAACTTTGTTTACCATCACAAGGGATTTCCTGTCTGTTAAGGAATGACATTTTCATGTATTCATTTAAGTGCTTTAATTAATCAATCATGTCTTTCGGAACAACTGAAAAGCTACCGACATCTGTCCCATATTTTTATAACTTTATTTTTCTTTTAGAATTACCTCTTTCTATCTTTAGGTCGTTTCTTTTTAATATTTTTTCTGTATTTTTATAACTTTATTTTTTTGTACAAATATTTCTTTATGAAATATATTTAATTCAGAGTAAGTTATATACAAAAAAATTACACAATAAATCCACGTGATAAAGTATAACTTCGAAAGCGCTATCTGTATTAAGCTAGGCAATAGACGACTGATATCACCAGGAGTATATGTAGCCCTATTCCAACATTATAGAAAATAGGTTCCACGAATCCATCACATAATACAATCTAATATATAAAAATGAATGTTTGTTTGTTTGTTCGTTCGTTCGTACTTTATGCGCGGCCATACCGTTAATCCGATTGTGATGGGGCTTTTAGTAAAATGTTCAGGAGATTCCCGGGATGATCATAGGCTATAAGACAGTTGTGATACTCAACTCCTACACCCTTAAAAATCGCCCTTTGTAGTGCAAAACGTGAAAAAAATAGTTCTTTGGACGCTTAAATGGCTTACGCTGCCTAAACCATAACAAATACATCAAATTAATGTACACAGAATTGAATATATAAAAAATCTCTACAAAAAAGTTCCTGACAGCATATGTTGATCTCTTACGGATAACTTACAATAACCACTTTTGTCTTTCATTGATGCCAAGAAGATCGAGACAAGTACGTAGATTCCTGTGCAAGCATTGCAGCACATGACGGGTATTCTTTTACGGATAACTCACAATAACGAATTGTGTCTTTTAGCTCATTTATGTCAAGAAGATCGAGATAAGTAGATTCCCGGGCAACACCGGGTAATCAGCACGGGGAATCTTAAAATAATTACGATATACATTTATAATTATTCTTCATATTACTTATTCAACTAATCATAAGAAGTACATTGATTTTTGTCTTTCAGCTCATTTATTCCAAGAAGATCGGGATAAGTAGATTCCCGGGCAACGCCGGGAAAACAGCACGGGGTATCCAAAATAAAATGTAAATTTATAATTAGTTATCCTTTTACTTATTCAACTAAACACAAAGGTACATTAATTTTAATTTATTTAGGCGTAGCAGTGCACGTCGGTTATTAGCCAGTCGTTTAATAAAAACGTTTGTACTGTCAAAAACCAAACGGGGCGTTCTAAATAAGATCTATTTATTGAATTCGACAGACAAGTTACTACAAAGGGCATCTGAGAATCTTGCGGATTGCCCAAACACTGTAACGATTTCTAATCCCAACCCCTGAAGCATGGGGAATGAAATGTGGTTGATCTGGAGAAGTAAGGTACGTGTTCTTCCCTCCCGTGAAGAAGCAATAAACTAGGAATACAGGGGAGAAACTGATAGTGGGCTGACGAACGGATAATTGATGAGTCGAGACAGCTGAACACAATCTCCACACCACGTGTCTTTCACAGAGTAACAGTCTCGTTGACAACCATTCGTGGGGGTCATTACCCCAATTTGTGACATGAGATACCCTTCGAAATGTGTTTTAACTTGAAACCGTCAAGACTACCTTCATCTTGTATTCATTTGTGACCAGATTCTGAGATTCTGGATAATAATCTAAGACATTTCGATGTTCAGTGCGTAATTGAACTAATAGAAACACGATCGTGGCATTTCATTTAACGGTGTGACGCTCTCAAACAACTAAAATCAATAATTTTAAATTGGGTCTGAAAGGAATACAAAAGCAAATATAGCATTTGACGATTCTCTTAAACAGTAAATCTATTATAGGCCTACATCTGCCGTCTCGGTAGACGCGTGCTGCCCCGAATGGGATCACAGGTTCGAATCGAGGCGATTCCAGAATGGTACTTGTTATGGACCATATCGAGATTTTTCGGAGTTTTCTCGAGATTTCCCCGTTTTGGAAATTTCATCTCACCGGCACTCTCCTTCCCTCCTTATCTCTCCATCATTTTATTTCATTTCCCATTACTTACTTACTTACTTACTCACTGGCACTATCGAACCCTTAGGTTCATGGCCGCGCGGACATAAGCTCTCCATACATCCCTATCCTGAGCTAATGCTTTCCAATCATTCCCTGTATAATCTACTTCCCTCAAATCATAGTTAATGTTGTTCTCCCACCTTATTCTCGGTCTACCAACTGGGCGTTTTCCTTCTGGTTTTCGTACAAGAAGTTTCCATGCACGTCTTTCATTCCCCATACGTGCAACATGTCCTGCCCATTGCAGTCTACGAGACTTAACTGTTCTTATTATATCTGGCTTCCTATAAAGACCATGTAGTTAATCTCATTTCCCATTAATTCATTTAATATCACCCTTCACCTCACCTCATAAAAAAGTAGTTTTGTTGGCAATCCACAGATGTTGAAAATATGCGAGGATCTTATGTGGATCTCGAAAGGGTGCTGTCTCATCACTCCGAGCCTGAACAATACAATGAAGGGGTCAATGAGAGGGTTGTAGTCCTCCCCCCTCGCGGCCATAAGCCGAAACTAAAAATAGCGGTAGGGGTCTTTGGTGTAGAACCTGGTCAATTCATTCCATCTATCACTATAATAATGGGATAGCGCAATAGATGTTTCAGATAGCGGTGCTGGGGCAGTCTACCCTCCCAATCTGATTAAAGAACCTAAGAGCTATTTAATTAATATACTTATTTATTGAATGGCTATATTAAAAGTAAAAAAAAAGTAAAGTGATCCCACTACAGGTATCAGGAGGCTCTTGGGGTAGTAGGAGGTTAAGGCTCCCACTTTTTCTAGACAATCAGCACTTCATGTCAGCCGGGTTGTCATTCCTGCGTGACGGTCGTCTTTACACCCAGAACAAGCGTCTGGTACTCATTTCAGTTACAGGCTGAGTCGACCCCAGGACCATAGTGCCGCCTGAAGTTTTGGGTCAATTTAAAAATCCTGACTCCCACGGGATTCGAACCCTCGACCTTCCGGCTTGTAGCGTAGTGCCTTAACCACTACGCTACGGCGCGAACATTATTTATTTCATAACTATTTCTCATTTCAGTACTTTACAATTTTACAAAAATACCTGAATTACAGTACGATGTACTGTAATATTCTTACAAAAGACGCAAGTAAATTAATGAATTGATGCAAAATTTAATTAGGCCTAATATGTTTACGAGCATAATAAACATGCAAGGTAATCCATATAAGTGACATGGACACAATTAATAAAATTCTTGCCATAAATACTGATTTCCTTTTAAGGCTAAGAAAAAATTAATTACTTCACTTTACAAAAATCTAGAAAATTGTCATCATTATGCATTCCATTTCGTGAATTGGTAGTACTGATTGAAACGACTTTCATTTGTTTGACTGTTACAAGTATTAATGTAAATGACTGACTATACATTCGTAATTGAATGCTCACGCAATTCTAGTTTCATTGGAATATACGTATGTTAGGATACATAAGAGTCATTTTATCCGTGTTTTGTCTTGAGACAGTCCTAGTAACAGTACATGCCATACAAGAATTTTCACTGCGAACATATTTAGAGATATCGCTTGTATCGATCGTTGAATTGGTTACATGTTAGTAGTTATTTAACATTTTCCAATACTGTTATTTTAACACAGTTCCAATAATGGATCATATTATCATATTATAATGATATTGTGAAAAGAAAAATTAATGTCTGAACCAGGAATATTATGATATATTTTTTTTGTAAGCCCATGTTTTCCCTTTACAGAGATTTAGGCGCTCTCCCCCTACAGGGAAGAATTTGAACCATACTAATTTAGTTACACTTGTTTTCGTATAGATGTCATTTTGAGTGGTCCGTGGTCAGCGTTCCGCCTCATACTGACATCTAGGAAATGAAGGTAGTACTAGGACGTGAAAATTCGGTAAATTTTGCTTAGAGGCTTTTTCATTCAGGCTTAAGGATTTTTTAAGAGCCTGAAAATCTTCAGACTCCGGACCCACGGTTTAAAGTTCCTCCCGGAGGACTTGCTCCTTGGATTTTTCCATCCTACAAAAAATCCATCGACCACGGCCGGGTTTGACCCCGCGACCCTCGGGACCAGAGGCAAGCAGCATAACCCCTAGTCCACCGAGGCCGACTGATGATGTAATAATATGATCCATTATTGGAACTGTGTTAATATAACAGTACTGGAAAACGTTAAATAACATCGTTTACTGCTTATAAAAGTGATGGTGTAAAATTCTCAAATATAGATACTTCTAAATAAAGCCGGCCGTTGGCGATAATAGTGACTCCTACCTGACAGCGGACGAAATGAGAATTATAAATTTGTATATGTGGAAGGAATTGTTAATGTTTGTGCCAAGTCTCGAATGTTGTAGTGGGCTGCACACTATTACGGAGAACTAGAGGTCTATGGTTCGATTCCAGGTTCAGACATTTTTTTCTTTTCACAATACCATTATAATATTATAATGTTAATACTTATTCATTGAAAATAATAACATTCTATATATGAAATGTAATTAGGTCTATATAAATTACAATGTTTTACAAACTCTTCTCGAAATCATCTGAACACATTCGTAATACCTCAATTTCAATCCTTGTAACGTTAATAACTCTTTCCGTAATTATTATTTAAGTTTAATATCATTATTTAATGTTATACTCTATTATTCCAAATTTTCTATAGGCCCTAATATCATATGAACACTGTACAGGGGAAGAGAAGGCATGATAATCCTAACTGAAAACATAAACAAACATATCTAATTTACATCTTAAAGTATTTCATTCTTAAGGTACTTTCATATGCCGTACGTCTATGACACGTGGATCCACGACTTTATCTCTCTTCTGAAGGAAACTATTCCCATTACTTTTACGTCCTAACAAGACCATTGTTCTCAGCCGACTAGGATCAAATATATAATATGGGTTTCCAAATTATTTATTTAATATCCGAAATTAACGGAAATCAACTAGAACAAACTAGGTATGTCTTGCAGTAAACGTACTTGTTACAGAATTGATTCATGTTATAAAAGGGTAAATCAAAATAGTTTCTAGGTCCATAAAATCCATATTTATTAATTATGTTCTCTTGTGGAAAATCTAATACTGACTTTTTTAAATGCTATTAACAGATCCCTTAATATATATTGTACATTATGCATAGAAACATAGGCTGTGTTTGTCAAATGCACGTAGTCATGTGTTACGTACATATCCACAAATTACGCATTTTAAAATTAATTATAAAGTTATAATTGTCGGTTAAATTAATCATGCTAATAAAAATAAAAGTTCTTTATGCCTGAAGAAAACCACAAATATATGATAAGAAAAATAAATGCCTGGACGGGATTCGAACCCATATATATATACATATACAGTATCCATCCATAGTAATTCTGACCGAGGGCAGGTCATTCACTGCAATCATAGCATTTTCATGCTCTGCTTTGCAGCTTTACTAAGGAATTATAGGTGTGGTAGCTTACCGTTGTTTTACACACCGGTGAAGGATGATGGTGATAACGATATGGATGATGGTGGCCGGATGATTTTCGGGGACCAAGGGCCCCTAAGATTCCTGACATTTGTCTTACAGTTGAGGAAAACCCCGAAAAAACCTCACCCAGGAGCCTGTCCCAACCGGGAATCGAACCCAGGCCAGCTGCGTGAGAAGGAGCACGCTACGTCGAGATCACAGCGGTGGATGCTTATATACAGTATATATGATATATATATCAGATGTCACACTTATAAGATAATCTCGCGAAACTTTAAGGCTCAAGTAATAGCTAAACACCAACTGATCATCAAAATTATTTAGAAGGTATTCGACTTCTTGGAATTAATGTATGAATGAATAATGTTTCTTGTCTTAAATGTTCATGTTATTTCGGTGATAGCCACGGAGTTGAGCTGGGTACTCATCCGAGCAGTCCTTACTTATCCTTATGTGATCAAAAAAGTATGTATACGATCCAGAATTGCAAGACTTCTCTCGAGAGGTTCTGTCCATGTAAGGCCTGGAAGAAGAAGAGGAGGAAGTAAAGGGAAAAGTAAACTAAGGAAGACGGAATGTAGCTATGACGTGGCTTCTAATCTTATGCATTTAAAAAACGCATTTAATGGTATTCTTAAATTATTCATTCAGGTTGAATTCCAAGAATGGAGCACAATCATAATTCAAATGTTTGTTGAACTTCACCTCCTCAAAATGAGCTAAATTTAAACATCTACTTGTCTTTCTCAGAAACACGCCGTCTTTCCTTTCTCTAGCAGACTTCTAAGTTTCCGTATGAAACGGCATAAGTAATAAAACAAAAGATAAATAACATCATGACGTGGATGTTTGCATTTTATTAAGTTGTTAATCTTAATAAACTCGTACAATCTACCATCACAACCTGAACCATTTTCGTCGCAATGAAATTAAACCTAAAAATCATATTATTTAAATTTGTGTCAAATTATACAACAATATTCATGTAGATAATTCCTTATGGCTATTTATGATTTGTTTTCATGGTGTCTCACGCTTTTTAATAAGAATTTTTCCGTATTTTTTCCATTTTCCGAACACCAGAAAAATGGAAGCAAAAATTCGACTTGCTGAGAAATTCGCGAAGTTCACGCAAATCCTGCGTGATGCACTTTTTACACTTTTTTTCTATGCGTTTGAATAGTTTGACTTAAATGTCAAATAGTAAGTACCTCTATTATATTTCAGCAAAATAGATAGATAAATCATCGGTTGATTAATGTCTTTGACATCGTCCGAATCCCAGTAGCTAATTTTGTCGATCTATCCAATCTTCTGGTTGTAGATGTTTCTCCTTAATGTATAAATATATTCCCTGACTCAAGGAGGTTTTAGGTCTTCCTCTGCCTCGTCTTCCCTCAGGTTTCCATTCCAAAACAGATTTTGGTAGCCAATCCTCTTCCATTCCCTCGACATGTCCGTACCATCTTAATTGCTGAGTTTTAATATAATCTAAAATAGTGTCTTCAATATTCATCTCCGTTGCCAAAAGTAACAATTATTATGAGTAGACTCTATGGATGTATACTAAAATATTATTTGGAAAAAAAAAAAAAAAAAAAAACTGTAGTGATACGGAGTTAGAGGAACAGTCAGGATTTAGAGCAGGTCGTTCAACAACCGATAATTTATTTTACATTACTCAGGTAATAGAAAGGAAAATGCAATATGGACAACTTTTGCACCTGCTATTTGTAGATCTTGAGACAGCATACGACAATGTCCCTATAGAGAAACTATGGATTGCTTTAAGACGTATGGGAATTAAGACTATAATAATTAAAGCTATACAAAATTTATATGACTATTTAACTTATGCCCCAAATGGGAGTCAACGACCAATCACATTTCAATTATTTTTTTATTTACAACCAATCACAATCGTGTTTCGCCTAGAATTTACCAACTGAAGTTTATCATAATAAAGAAAGCACCTCATTTTTAACATTCTGAATAGGTCATAAGCATTATTTTACAGTGACTGACCCTCCAAGAAATATGGCTACCAGATTGTATATATAGTGCATGAAGGTCAGCAGAAAGCACATACGAGAGATAATATAAAACATTTGTAATAATTGATTATACCACAAAAAAAACACTGTTTGCACTTTCTTAAACGAATTATTTTCCACTAAATGACGTTGCAGAAAAATATAATTGACATATTTACATCATAGAACAGAAATTAATTAATACCTATAACGTTGGTTATAAATTTCTCCACTAAGGTACATTCTTACAACATTGCGATCCTTTGGCAATAAATAATATTACGATCTGGTTGCAGTGATGAACAAAAGAAGCAAATGAAGCGTACCAATCGTTTCTCATTTGTTTTCAAACATCGCCGTTTACATTAAATATATAAATATTTTAAAATAACCATAGTTAAATAATGATTTGTGAGTAAACAGCTAATTTTATTCGTTAAATAGTCCTAAAAAATGCCACTCTTGATTTCCAAATTCTCTAGTTAAATTTGAAATCACTCGTGGCAAATTAAAATTGACAGTAAATTGTCACATGGTTTTAAGATAAATTAGAATAGACTATTTAACTCATGCCCCAAATGGGAGTCAATGACCAATCACGTTACAATGTTTTTTTATTTACAACCAATCACAGTCGTGTTTCGCCTAGAATTCACCAACTAAAGTTTATCATAATAAAGAAAGCACCTCCTTTTTAAACATTCTGAATAGGTCATAGCATTATTTTGCAGTGACTGACTCTCAAAGAAATACGGCTACCAGATTGTATATGTAGTGCATGAATGTCAACACATACCGCATGCGGGAGTTAATATAAAAACATTTGTTTCAGTTGATTATACCACCAAAAAAAGAAACCACTGCTCGAACTTTCTTAATCGAATTATTTTCCAGGTAATGAGGTTGCAGAAAAATATAATTAACATATTTATATGATAAGACATCATAAATTAATTAATACCTATATCGTTGGTTATAAATATCTCCACTAGAGTGCATTCTTACAACATTGCGATCCTTTGGCAATAAATAACATTATGATCCGGTTGCAGTGATGAACAAAAGAAGCAAATGAAGCGTACCAATCATTCCTCATTTGTTTTCAAACATCGCCGTTTACATTAAATATATAAATATTTTAAAATAACTATAGTTAGATATTGATTTGTGAGTAAACAGCTAATTTTATTCGTTAAATAGTCCTAACAAATACTACTCTTCATTTCCAAATTCTCTAGATAAATTTGAAATCACTCGTGGCATTACTTATGACAATTGCATATTTAAAATTAAAATTGACTGTAAACTGTCACATTGTTTTACGATAAATTAGAATAGATAATTATATAATTACTTTACAGCCAAAAAAAGTCATGTAGGCCTACAAGGAGCGACGACATATAAAGCATAAAAGCATTATTCAATTAGTGAAGACAAAGAAACGTGTTATGTTACGAAGATTAAAAAGAAGTGATTGATGTAATTATATAGATGCGGTGACCACCACCCATTCTGACATGAGATAAGCAATTACCCTTCATCAGCTACTAGTCCACCACTCCCTTTACTTCTCAGACAAAGTCAGCATCCCTCATCCGTCAAGATTTGTCTAACATGTCAGCAAACCATCATCTCTAGTCGACCAAGTATAATCTTGCCCTGGTGACTCACCAGTTATCGTCTTATACAAAAGTAAACTAGATATTCTCGGCCGCAGAAGCCTACTGGTTACGTTCCTTGCCTCCAGTCGTGGGTCGCGGCCAGGGTGGATGTATTTTTAGGATGACTATAACCTCATGCCCCAAATGGTAGTCAATGACTAATCACATTTAAATGAATTTTGATTTACAACCAGTCACAGTCGTGTTTCATCTCGATTTTATCACTTTCATTTTACCGTTTTCATTTTATCAAGTAACTCCCAGATTGTAGGCCTATATATACTGCACGAATGTAAACAGATACTGCTTGCGAGGTGTAATAGAAAAATATTCGTAGCAATTGATTATACCATAAAAAAGAAACCCTACTTGCACTTTCTTAAACGTATTATTTCTCAGGAATTACCGTTGCAGAAAAATATAATTGACATATTTACATCATAGGACATCAGAAATTAATTAACAACCTGCAATGATGTGTTTAATTTTTTTATGCACTAGGGTGCATTCTTACAATATTGCGATTCTATTTGGCAATAAATATAATCGGGTTGCAGTGATGAATAAATGAAACATAACGTTTGTCATTTGTTCTCAAACATCGCCGTTTACATTAAATATATACATATTTAAAAATAACTACATTTAAATAACGATTAGTGAGTGAACAGCTTAATTTTATTCGTTAAATATTCCTAACAAATGTCACTCTTGATTTCCAAATTTTCTAGATAAAATCACTCCTTACTTCGCGAGTCGTGAATTTTTCGATAATTTGAAAATCACTCGTGGTATTAATTATGAAGAAAATCCAAGTTATCCGGGAGGGATTTTAAGCCGTGGGTCCCGAGTCTGAAGATTTTTGGACTTGTAAATAGAACATTAAGCTTGAAAAGAAAGGCCTCTGAACAAAATTTAATCTACCTTATTCCATCCAAGTAATGTCTTTGTTTCCTAATAGATGTCTCCCCGATGCAATGTAATAATTACATATCACTCGCTGACATTTGTAGGGAAATAAACGTGAGTAAATTAATCTGGTTAAAAAGCTTTTCAGTACGAGAGCATCCATGTTCAGATGCGGGACGAACGGGGATAAATCAATAAAAATAGTATTGAGCAAATAATTATAATAAGGTATTCAAAATTAAGTCTTGTCTATGATGCAATGGATGGTGTGTCTGAATCAAAATCGAAGAGCACCCAGGTTCCATTATCAGACATAGGATAAACCATACACATTTTGATGTAAGTTCTGCAACAATCGCGAGTGATTAAATTGAATACTGGATATCAATATCAAAGTGGACTGACGCATGTGAAATGACTCATGTAACAAAGATATATACAGGCTCCAGACAGAATCACACACATTTAAACCTCTGCTTCTTCTTCTTCTTCTTCTCTTCTTCCTTTCCAGGATTACTTCAATGCGACCTTTTCGGTCTCATGTCCTTCGTTTCCTTGGCCGTCCCAATTATATTTTTCCGTTCGGTTTTATATGTGTTGATCGCTTTGGGTAATTCTGTATTGTCCATTCTGCCTAAATGTTCTTTCCATCGGTATTTGTGCTCTTCTGGTTTATCGAGTATTGAAAATATCTCCAGTTCATTTCTTATTGACTTATTATATACTCTATACGTTGCGTGTACATCCTTTTACGGATCTTAAAAATTTCATTTCAGTAGCTTGAATGTGTGAGATATTTCTTTTTTTGTAAGTACACAAGATTCAGATCCATATAAATGAACAGGAAAAGCCATAATTTTATAAAACCTGGGCTGAGTTTCTCTTCGTGTCTTTCCGAGGGTTCTTCTTATGGTGCCGCACATCATTCGATATCGGTTTAATTTATTATGTATATCCCAATCATAGCTATATGTTATATCTGAACCAAGATAGTTAAAGTGTGCTAGATGTTCTATTATTTCATGATTGATTAATATTTCTGCTCTGACTGGCAGTTTGCCCTAAAAAGCTATAATTTTAGTTTTTGAAGTAGAGACTTTAAGATTATAATAGAGTCGTATTTGATTCAACGCGTAAATAACTCTGTGTAACTCATCCTCTGATTTCTGTATAATTACCAGATCGTCTGCATACATTTAAACTTCTTGAGATTACAAAAAAAAATGGCGATGCATACGTCTGCAACATTTCTCTTTAAATTAATCCTTTCTACTAGCTCTCAAGTAACGTGTTTGCAAACTTTGGGCTTTAATTATAGAGGTCTTCGTGAAAAAATGACAAGTTCCGACAAATGTTGTATAAACGTAAATAAAAAAAAATATATGACTATTCATTGTATGACAACGGCATCCATATTAGACGTATTCCGATTTTATGTTAAATTCATTCGTAACGTTTGTTCAACTGAATAAAATACTAGGGCATTTACAACACTGTTGTAAATAAGCGATCTTGGCAACCATTCTAATATTGAGCTGTCTTTATTGTATACATCTGTAATATTGAATGTCTCGAAATGGCAATATTTTGTGAATAAATTCACTGTTTTTCACATCTGGTAATATTGTCCTAAACAGATGCTTAGTTGAATTTGTTTACAAGATGGAATGGCAAAGTACTCGAATACCCACCAAATTCACTAGACAGGAGCCCTTGTGACTATAATTTATTCTCAAAAATCAAATAAGCTCCTCGAGGCATTCGATTTGAGTCAAGAATTGATATCCAGAAAGCTCTAGATCTATCAGTATCAGATGAGGGATATATCCAGAAACGTTGCTGCAGATGGAGTGCTCTATGGCGCATGGATTTGGTAACGTATAGTTGACTTGGCAGGAGACCACAAATGAAGTTCATAATGCCAAAAGTATTCTAAATATTTTTTTATGTTATAGTAGTGTTGCAATTACTTATCGAAAGCCCTAGTAGATTAGGTAATAAGTAGGCAACTGACTTTTTTTTGCGCGTTAGTGCGTTTTGTCATTTTTTCAGCATTGGCAACCATGATTGAAAGTTCAACTTCCTACATTTCGGGTTTGCCAACCTAAATAACTATACTGTAATAAATTAACTATAGTGTAATATTACATATTGCAAACCGCGTGTGGGAAGTAAAACCACTGCCCTCTATATATACTATGTACTACGTATATATGTAAAATATACAAAAGGCAGAGTTAATATACTTTAAACGAAACAAATCACTGCATTTTAAATTAACTGAACTTTTTTTGAAACGATATAAAACAATAAATACGTACTTGCCACCAGTTTATCCGTAATTGATCTTACGGCCTCCTGTAGTTTGAACTAATAAACATTGCCCACACTTAACGTTCGTCAATTATTTATAATGAAGCAAACATTTCCAACAAATATATTTTTTTACTATTATTTATTATTTTGAAAACATCATAGCGCAAAAAATAATGTACAACGTACGTTTGTGAAGCGTTTTACAGAATCCCGGAAAATAAAAACCTCGCTATATCTCCGTTTTTAAACATGTTCCTCGCTTCTGTAAAAACCACTTCCCAACCTCGCATCGTAATACACTATTCCTTATGCATCCTCATTTATTATAATGTTAACATTGTGCATTGGCTTAATGGTGACGTAACTTAACTACTAGACAAGTGAATCTCGTCAGTTGGTTAACAAAGCGTGCGATATCACGCAAATGTTAATTTAATGAACCCTCCAGCTAAAGGTCTGTTTATATAAAACCAATATAGCAACAACAGTGAAGAGCCCTAAGGCGTGTACTGGGTATTGTTCCATATTTTATCCCGTATTTCAACATTCCCAAAAGAGTCATTTGTGTCTAGAATTAATTACCGACAAAAATTTAATTAATCGATCAAACTGCGAGTTTTCTAAATTAAAAATTCTTAATGTAATTATAAAACCAACAGCGTATGTAAAAAAATATATATAGTAAGGAAATAAAATCGACTGTAACATAGGCATATCGAATTTAGTGTAGTTCAGTTAAAGATTTTACCATGGATATTATTATTATTATTATTATTATTATTATTATTATTACTACTATTATTAACTACATGGTCTTTATAGGAAGCCAGATATAATAAGAACAGTTAAGTCAGCAGACTGCGATGGGCAGGACATGTGGCACGAATGGAGAATGAAAGACGTGCATGGAAACTTCTTGTAGGAAACCCAGAGGGGAAACGCCCAGTTGGTAGACCAAGAATGAGGTGGAAGAATAACATTAACTATGATTTGAAGGAAGTAGACTATACAGGGAAAACATTAGCTCTGGATAGGGATGTATGGAGAGTTTATGCCCGCACGACCATGAACCTACGTGTTCAATAGTGTCAGTGAGTAAGTTTTATTATTCTTATTATTATTCTTGTTATTATTATCATTGCTATTAAATTATTATTATTATTATTACTATTGAATTAATATTAGGCTACTATTAAATTATTACTATTAATAATAATAATAATGATAATATGATTATTATTATTTTTATGTCATGATTCTGGGCAAAAGCAGTACAAGCAGCATCAAAATATATCTACCGACTGGAGGACTCAGATTCGATACCGGACCCCGGAATGGTGGAAAATTTTCTTCTCCCATTTGTGTCTAATCAACCTCCATAAAATGAGTACCGGAAACTTTGCTGGGCTAAAGCTGACAGGAACAAAGGACTTGTCCTCTAACATCCTTCTGACTGAGAAACACAAGCGGATTCTTCGGTCCGTGTTCAACTTCCAAGTTCTGTTAACGTGGCTACTTTTATTCTTCTTCTTATTATTATTTTTATTATTATTATTATTATTATTATTATTATTATTATTATTATTATTATTCCGGCTTTTACAATGAATGTACATTTTTCCGGTACCCATGTTCACAGTTAACTACACATTTGATTATTATTATTATTATTATTATTATTATTATTATTATTATTATTATTATTATTACTGTATCATTAAAACTTCCGTCAACAGTTACTTTCTGGAAATCATTATATAAAACCCGGGATGTTAAATGTATGGATAATAAGTATCAGCAGTCACCATGAATTTATTATTGTCAGAAAAAAAGCTTCACTCTATTATGTCTTATGCAATATTCACAAATTCCCTTACAATGCAACAGGAATTAAGAGCATACATATGTATGACTCCTGTAACTGAATTAATGTGTCGAACGTAAATAGTAACATTATGCGAAAAATTGACTCTTGAACTTATTGTTCAAATACTGTCCAGTATAATGTTCATTAATTTATTTTCATTCTCCATTATTTCATTATTTTTTAACCTTCCTCGTTGTGGGAATTACGGCATACTGGAACTCACAAGCGAATGAAGTAACAGTAAAATGTCCAATAAACAAATATACAGTAGTAGTCTCCTCGTTGTTTTAAAGTATGCACAGACCAAACAGCCCAGGATAGCACGAATCAAAAGACGTAAATCCCATAATCAAAATGGAGATTTAAAATTCCCTGCCTCTCAGGGAAAAGAAGCCAGACCACCTGAGAGAAATATGGAGACTTTAAAGATCATGTCACTGCTACTAACTATTTTGTACGAAAATATCTTAATCTGATTATAACATTTGGAAAGAAAATACGAATCGTAAGTGCTACTATACTCGTAACACAGCAGTAATGCTAATATGTTTTTTCTTTGACTGTAAATTTCCCAGTTCGCAGACCGGTGATCTCCTCTAACAATCTTTCTTCACGAGTCAGTGTTATTATCTGTATCACTTGAATTGGAGCTTATATCATCAAATATATTACGATGCGAGGTTGGGAAGTGGTTTTTACAGAATCGAGGGAAAATGTTTAAAAACCGAACGATAGTGAGGTTTTTAATTTCCGAGATTCTGTAAAACACTTCACAAACTTGCGCTGTACATTATTTTTTTGTGCGATGGTGTTTTCAAAATTATAAATAATAGTAAAATAATATCTTTCTTGGAAATATTTGCGTTCATTATAAACAATTGAGTAACGTTAACAGTGTGGGCAATGTTTATTAGTTGAAACAACAGGAGGCCTTGAGAACAATTATTGATAACATGGCCGCAAGTAGGCCTATATGTTTGTTTTATATTGTTTCAAATAAAGTTCAGTTCATTTAAAATACAGTGATTTGTTTCGTATAATGCATATTAACACTACCTTTTGGATATTTTGTGTTTATACATTGTACATAGTATACATTGAGGGCAGTGGTTTTACTTCCCGCACGCGGGCGTGAATGTAATATTACAGTATAGTTATTTAGGTTGGCAACCCCGAAATGTAGGAAGTTGAACTTACAATAATGGTCGCCATTGCTGGTAAGTACGACAAAACGCACTATTGCGCAAAAACAATGTTAGGTAATAGCCAGTAACAGCGATCATGATGCAACTGAACACCTTCCGAAGTTACAAGCATATCCCCAAGTAACACTGACTGAAATTCTATTATTAGACCATAGAATTTTGGTGCATGCGCAGTACGATTGCATCTTGTTTACTGCTAAAGTTTACAGTATCACATGATATATAACTTTTATTTATTATACTTAATATAACCTCTCCCTCTGTAGGTAATTTTAAGTGTCCCGCCTGGGCCTTACAGAGACAAGATCTGCCAGGAGAATACATTAACTCTAGAACACACGTAAGAATTTAGACGGCTTTCCCCGATGAGTGATTACTGATTAACTCAATGCCAGGACCACATCCGAAACAAGTCGAGCATTTAAGACAAAACACACCATTCACTCCTATATTCACATCAACAAGAAAAATATGATGTGGATGATTGTGATGGATAGATGGTGTTCGGGATCTATTTGGGGCGCAAGATTTCTTGAGATGTCTTGCTCATTACGAGAAACCGCGTAAACCTCAGCCAGGGATCTTGTCGCGACTAGGGAATGAATACGGACAAATGTGTTTGAGGTAATAACATTACCATTAGATTATAGCGGTGGAATAATTAGCAAATTACTTTGAATTAAATACCTTACATAGGAAACCAAGGAACATAAACACGAGGACTAAAGATGAGGCCATTGAGCAAGTGGAGAGCTTCAAATACTTAGGTTGTACTAACAGTAGTAACATGAACTGCGGTCAAGAAGTAAAGCAGAGAATAGCAGTCGCAATAGAAGCATTAAACAAGAAGAGAAGTATTTTCTGCTGACCTTTGGCAAAAGAATTACGGAAGAGACTAGTGAAGTGCTTTGTGGGGAGTGTAGCATTGTATGGTGCAGAGATTTGGACATAACGACGGAATGAAGAAAAGCGACTGGAAGCTTTCGAGATGTGGATATGGAAAAGGATGGAACGTATAAAATGGACAGACAAAATAAAAAAAATAAGCTGTGCTAGACAGAGTGTGTGAAGGAAGAACAACGCTGGAACTCAAAGAAGAGTAAAATAAATTAAATTGGCTACTGGCTAAGAAGAAACTACCTGCTGATGGAATGCCCTAGAATAAATGGTCAACGAAAAGAAAGTTAGAGGCAGAAAAAGACATCAGATGATAGACAATATTTAAATAAATGGTTTATATGCAGATACAAAAAGGAAAGCTGAGTTAAGAAAAGAGTGAAGAATGCTGAGTTTACAGCGAAAGACCTGCTCTTGGACAGAACACTATGTATGTATATTTTGTTACTTTACAAAACTCTAGATCTTCCATTCTAAACCTTGTAAAGATTGGAATGTATTTATTTCCTTTAGTAACAAAAAGGGGGATATAAAACAAGGGCTTGCACTTAATTTTCAAACTTACCAATTATAGGTTTTAATGAGTCAGCCACATTTGAATCCAAACACAATGATGGAGCAGAGGAAAAATTATATCTTGCTAACTAAGCATTTCTCTCCCACAACACATTTTCTAACTCACAGCTTCCCTATCGCCTCCGTTCTCTAGTAGAAATAGCGTTGAGTCAGAATAAAAAAGTTCTTTATTGTTCTGTCTATGCAACCTTCGCCCAAGAATTCAATTTTTTTTCTAGCATTTTTTTTTTCGAATTTCTATTAAACAATTTTTATGTTTAACCATCCAGAACAATGGCCCCTTCAAACGTATTTTTTTAAAAGGTTCAAGACGAATGAATCAGCGAGAAATTACACAGGTATACAAATTATAACTTGTTGAGAGCTATTTTACATTTGAAAGATAAATTCTTAATATTTCAATCCCAGTGATTTAAAGAAAATCACCATAGTGATTTGACTTAGGCTTTCATGGCTGGGGTTATTATGATGAACTTGAAGAAGATTTCCGAGCTGTAGGCCGTGGTCTTGAGGCTTTAAGTTCCTGACTCAAGATAACCCTTGAGGATGCCGGACGCAGTCTCTGGCGAAACGTAGGCGAACTTCAAGCCCAAAGACCACGGCCAACAGCCCGGAAATCGTCTTTAAGATCATCATAATCACCATAATTTTTATCAGGTTTGTTGAGAAATCAAGAATCAAATATTCACACACTTTTCTTCATAACATATATAATTGTGATTTGTATAAGAGTTACAAATTAACTTGAGTTTTTATTACCAAGTTTCACATTTCCGTTCGTTTTATAAACAGCATATAAACACTGCACACAGTATGAGGAGTCCAAGTAGTCGATTAATCTACAAAGTATACCTTGCAAGCTTTTGCTGCAATTGAGGTTATATTTTTATTTATTTGCTTCTTCACAATAAAATTACCATAAACATAGCAAAAAATAATTTGCATTATGTTCACTTCTCATAAGTAATGTCACCAGTGATTTCCAGATTATCGATAAATTTGGAAAAAGTTTGGCATTTGTTAGGACTATTTAACGAATAATATTAAGCTGTTTACTCATAAATCATTATATAAATTTAGTTATTTTAAAATATTTATATATTTAATGTAAACGGCGATGTTTGAAAAGAAATTAGAAACGTTTATTACGTTTCATTTGTTCATCACTGCAACCAGATCACATAAATTATTGCCAAAGGATCGCAATATTGTAAGAATGCACCCCAGTGGAGAAAAAATAAAACACATCATTACAGGTTATTAATTAATTTCTGGTGTCTAATGATGTAAATATGTCATTTATATTTTCTGGAACGTACATACCTGGGAAATAATACATTTAAGAAAGTGCAAACAGTGGTTTTTTTTGTGATATAATCAATTGCTACAAATGATTTCTGTTATATCTCTCAAGCAGCATCTGGTTACATTTGTGCACTATATATAAAATCTGGTAGCCACATGCATTCTAGAATTCTTACATCTTAATATTTAAATTGTTATATTCAACGTATTTCTTATAGAGACAGTCACTGCAAAATAATGGTCTGACCTATTCAGAATGTTAAAAGCTTTAATATCAACTTTTATAAGATTCATGATGTGTTCCGTTGAGGTTTATTCAAAATTAATATAAAATTATAGAATATTCACCTGAAAGGTCCGTTGAGGAGACGGACCTTTCAGGTGAATATTCTATAATTTTATATTAAGCTTTAATATGATAAAATTAAATTGATAAAATCGAGGCGAAACATGACTGTGATTGGTTGTAAATCAAAATTCATTGAAACATGATTGGTTATTGACTCCCATTTGGGACATGAGTTAAATAGTGAATGTAATCATTATTTATCGTGTATGTCTCTACTCCGTATATTCATATTAGTGTAAAATTATTTGTGGTCTAAAGGCTCGCAAAAACGCGTTAGTCGTTTAAGGTCACGTAAAAGTATTATTTGATATAATTGATATTCCAATATTTTCTGGCGACGAGGCGTAGTCGTCCCGGTTTGATTCCAGGTGTAGGATATTTTTAAATTTATACCTTGGCTCTGGATTTATGTATCTTGTGTTGTGTTTTCCAGGGTTGTGTTAGGCGGTGACATTTTCATATCCATAATGGCAGATCCAAATACCAGTCACAACTGTTTATCTGATTTTTCTGCTTCCTGCCGTTAAGGAACCGGCCTAGAGCATTGGCTTGTATGTTCAACGGAAATGTAAGCTTATACCCTACATGAAGATGAAGGATAAAAAAAATTTCATATAGATAGATATGTTAGTCTTCTCTTCTATCTGCATTATTTTAGTACGTAGTTTTTCAGATATTGTGTAAAAGAAAATGTTTGATTAATCATTATTCTAAAGGGTTTAATTTATTTAAAGAATGACATTTATTTTTTAATAACGAACTGGACTTAGTTTTAAAGGCAAAATGTTCTGTAACTGTAGTTAACGAGAAATTCTGTGTGAGAACGAAATCTCTTATAACGTTATATCCTGCGCTAAGGTTAGAAGTATATCTGGAAAACGTAAAACTTGTGAACTTTCTTGCTGTTTTCTTAGATATGAATATTAAAGTGGTACTAAAAGTGACAAATCGTAAATATATGAAACCAGATAGAGAGGACCCAAAATGTACTTCCAGGTAACTTAAAACGTCTTATGGTTACATATTATGTAGAAAAAAATTCTAAAGCTTTTACCTTCAGTCCAATCTGAAGAATGCTTATGTAATGCTCTATTTACATTTTATTTACTCCAATAACACATTTTTGCACAAGTTTTCTACTCTTCGCAACAAAATTACTTCTAATTAATTATAGATACCAATCTGATAAAATATAAAATAATAGCTTTATTGGAAAGAAAGTTTTCACTGACAATCCGGCTGACAAGTGGTTGCGATTGTCAATAAAAGTGGGAGCCTTAACCTCCCACTATCTCGAGGGCCTCCAATGGCCTGTAGTGGGATCGCTTTACCTTTTCGTTATATAGGCTTTGCCTCCGTCTTTTTTTCTCATTGTTCCTACAGTAAGAGTTTGTTTAATTATAATATATATCACTAACACATACCATTACCTTGTACGATGTAATATTGTATCTCAAAATATTTATTTCCTTATATATATATATATATATATATATATAACGTTATCTTGGTCTCCCTCTTTTAGAGATGGCTCCTTTACTAAGATTTCTGTACTTATTCAAACTTTATCCAAATTGCGTATCTTTACTTAAAATCTAAAAAAATACTTAGTCCCTATGTTTGTCTTTTTACCTTCGGTTTGGTATCTTAGTCAATTTTTATGAATGGGTAACTGACCTATTGCACATTTAAACTATTTCAGATGATATAATTGAGTAACTGTATAATAGACCTTGAAAAATGAAAATGAATATGACTATATAATACAACAGATAACAGGAGCCGCCACTGTAACCAGTGTAGTTAAAGGGAGAAGCTCGAGAAGGGAAATGTATGATTAATTCAAGAGCCAGCACATGGGAAGGTGACAGCTAAGAAAAGAACACGGGGTAGAAAACGATCTTTACTTGAGAGAGAAGCCACGTGATAGTAATGGTACAGACAAAGATGAAACATTGTTTCGTATTGAAAATGCTCCCTCGCTCCTTAACTTATTTATTAGTAGCAGGGCTCAAGATGAGATGTGGTTGAGAGACTTATTGGTCCAGCAGCTGCGAAGGTCAACATCTGCAAAATGAATGTCATCACTTTGGAGTGCCTTCCCTTAGCCGTCTGTTAAGATACGCAATTAGGTATAATCGTAGTGACAGGAACAGTATGCTTAGAAAAGCAATTACTTATGGTCTTAGCAACCAAATATCATTCCAGTTCACCGAGAGATTGTGGCACCAGCACCGCTGTTCGCATCACTTTGTCTCTTATTATGAAACTGTGTAAGCCGGTTAATTTTACCACATACCCACAATTAAAGGTAATAATGCATTACAGAGATGCTTGATGTCCCAACTGAAAATATATGAAACTATTATTCTACTAGTTATATTATATGGATGCGAAACATGGACTCTTACTTTAAGGGAGGAAAGGAGATTACGAGTATTTGAGAATAAAGTTCTTAGGAAAATTTTTGGACCAAAGAGAGATGAATAGACAGGTGAATGGAGAAAACTACATGGTCTTTATAGGAAGCCAGATATAATAAGAAGAGTTAAGTCTCGACATGTGGCAGGACATGTGGCACAAATGGGGAATGAAAAAGGTGCATGGAAGCTTCTTGTAGGAAAAGCAGAGAGAAAACGCCTAGTTGGCAGACCAAGAATAAGGTGGGAGAATAACATTAACTCTGATTTGAGGGAAGTAGATTATACAGGGAATGATTGAAAAACATTAGCTCACGATAGCGATGTATGGAGAGTTTATGCCCGCGCGGCCATGAACCTACTGGTTCGATAGTGCCAGTGAGTTAGTTAGTTAGATAGCGTTATATAAATAAGAAAAGAAATTGGATTGGCTACTGGCTAAGAAGAAACTGCCTGCTGACGGATGCCCTAGAAGGAATGATCAACAGAAAGAAGATCAGAGGTAGATAAAACATCAAATGATAGACAATATTAAAATAAATGGTTTGTATGCGGATACAAAAAGGAACGCTGAGTTAAGGAAAGAGTGGAGAAGACTGAGTTTGCAGTGAAAGACCTGCACTTGGGCAGAACACTATGTATGTATGATTGTATATCAGTAACTGCAGAAATACAGTAGCCTATACTGCGCTACCATATTTTCCTCAAAAACGTAACTTCATATGAGACTACTATAGTCACGTGGGTCCAACACTGGTCTCCAGATACTAGAGAATGCAGAAAAACTGTACGAGCAACTACGTTATTTTCATAGTAATATTTGTGAAAATCGCCAACTTTCATATAGCATTAGACTACAATTTTGTTGGTAATGTGTTAGGCTGCTCAGACGGTAACATGTCTATCAGCGGACTGGACGGCCCGGATTGGGTAATTGGCAGAGAAGGTCTGGAGATATTTCTTAATCCATTCCTGTGTAGAGCTGTCCGGAATCGCAGTCTATTATAAAACGAGTATCAGGGTTTTTATGGGGACAAATTCGACTAGAGCGTAGCAAATTTCTCCTTATGTACAGCCTTAAAAAAATGATGACGCAAGTCTTGATGATGGAAAGTTAAAGTTTTGAAGAGCGATTCACACCAGTAAGGTGTTACGTGTTTTGTCTCCTTTGAGTTCAAATCCGGTGGCAAAAGTCTTTCTTCATGCAGCATTCGCATTGTTAGCTTCAGTGGAGCAGTGGATAAGATGATATCTTGCGATGACGCAGGCTCAGGTTCAATCCTGGTCAGAACGTTTTTTTAATAGCATCGTTATTAATTTCTTAATGCCTACATGTTGCCAGTCTTCGTTAAATAAATAAATAAATTTGTATATGTAGGGAAATAAATTAATTGAAGAAACCATGTAATAGAAAATGAATAACGTCTCATTACTTTGTTTACAAAAAAACAAGGCATAACAAGATTGTTTATTTCCACTACAAATGCAAAACGCGTCTGATTAAATTAAATTAAGTCAAGTTAATATCCTGAAGTATTGCATCGCTTCATACAGACAGTTTCTAGCAGAGACGGTTGTGGTCTAATGGAGGGAGCTTCTGTTTCCCATTTGTGAGGACGCGTATTCGATCCCGCTGTCATACTTATTCTCTCTCTCTCTCTCTCTCTCTCTCTCTCTCTCTCTCGTCCATATTTCAATTAGTTTTCTTTGTTTTGTTTACAGAATTTAAGGCGCTACTTATTTACGCAAAATTATTTCCGATTGCACAACACACAACGAAATACAACGTATTTAGTTTCTCAAATAGAACAAAATAGCTGACCCCTGATCATGCGCAGTGGCTTCATTCTGGGACTTCAGAATGATCTGTGAGCCATCAAATTATTTCAAACGCAGTACATTACAAGTGAATGATTTTTGCGTCAGGAATGAGTTAAATCTAATAGTTTAAAAAAAACTAAAAACATAACTAGAAACAATGCCTGTCGTTAGTGTACCGTAGAGTTTTTAATACGTATTCTCTGTAATTACTATATTTATTGATTGTCTGATTCTATACAACCAATATGAAACCTTCAGATTTATGACAGAATCACTTCACTTTGACAAACATGCGTTTGGTGACTCTCTATTAATTAATTTTTCCTACTTCAGTACGCATTTGTCTAAATTTGTATTTATTGTATTTGTATCTTTTGACGTAGCCGAACGATTTAAGGCATTGTACCTTGATGCAGAGCTACGGGATTAGAGCTGGTTCCAGTTCGCATGGGGGAAGAAATTTTCTCATTTAATTGCAGCCAGCATGGAACCGGTTTCCATCTATTATCGCGAGGAATTTGGGTAGCTACAATAAGTAGCAGTTGTAGGTTGAGAAAACCAGCTATAACGGCTAGGAGACCCGACATGGTGGCCAATATCAAGCTACACTGGTTGTATGATCGTCTGTCTCTGAGATTAGCACATGTCTAAGTGAGGCCAGCAGCTGTCTGGTAGGTCAAGTGTCTTCTAGGTTTGTCCCGTCATGTTGTTAGTAATGTTTTGAGGCATCAACCTGTGTTAATGTCTACCATGTGGATCATTTTAACACTACTATAGAATGTTATACTGTTGACTTACTACCTGTTGCAATGTTAAGTGGGGTGATTGCCTGGTAATTTTTGGACCTTTGAAGGAGAATAAAACACATGGAAAATTCGTAGTAACCAGGAGCTGAATGATCTAACGAATTACCAAGATATAGTCAGATTTATCTCAAAGGCTAAGATGTCTGGGCCATTTTATAAGAAGAGATGATAATCGAATCAAAGGAAATTTGGAAGGGAATACTTTACTCGAGAAGAAGAAAGGGACGTCCTAGAACGAGTTGGATGGATGGTGTGGAAGAGGTTCTTGCGGCTATGAGGAGTTGAGGATGGAGAACTATGGCAGATCATAGGTATGCTTGCAAACGCCTAGTGGAGTTGGCCGAGACTCACACCGTGCTGTAGTGTCCAATGTAGAGGAAGAAGAAGAAGAAGAAGAAGATTGCCTAGTAATAACATGCATTGGTATTTATCAATTCTGTAACCATCTGTTTTATTTATGAATTTTCTCGAACATAATGTGTCTAACTGTCATAAATATATTTGTTATCCAGCATTCATATACCAACTTAACGATAGATAAGTCACCAGGATTGTGGATGTAACTTTTGTTAAGAAAGCTTGATACCATTGACTTCAATAAAATCGCTAATTTCTATAGACCCAAAGGGACTATAGTAACAGAAAAAGAACATAATTTGTGAGCAGTTTGAGGTTCGCATGTACAGAATCTGACACAGCCTATTTACATGACATTTTAATGTTCTACTCGACACAATTATGATAGGTTAAAATGTATACGCTATTACGTTTCAATGTTTTACTAAATATATTATTTTATGAAATTCAAGCAGCGAAATTCACAAACTTACAGAACAACAGTATGATAGAGATTAATTATTTACATCCATGCCAACCAATATTTCTTCCTTTCTTCACTTTTTCCTTCCCTCGATATGGGTATCCATGTTCCTAACCGCAAGAAAATTTCTAACTTACAAATAATTCAGAATATGTCAATTTTCTTCCTGGTTTCTCCCAGGAGTATTTGATTTGGGGGGTTGAAAACTCTCTGTGAAGTGTCAAGGGATTCTCAAGTAAAGGGGATTGGTGTCAAGTGTGGAAACTTTTGTGATCTTCTTGGGGTTTCGCAGTTTCAGCATGTGTATGGAATAGACAGATCTTATACAGATAACAACTCTTAATAGAAAGACAACTCGAAAAGAAACTGAAAACTCCATTCTGCAATAATCTTATTCAATTTAATGGTTGGTTATTAGGAGAGAAGTTATTCTAACAGTTTTTGCCATGCTAAACAAAATTTTTTTATAAATCTCCAGGTGAAATCTCATATATGTTTGTTCAAAAACGGCCGTCACGCAGGAACTGCGTAAACTAAGCGAATTCCTAGGCAATTCTAATTTATGGTCCGATTTTTGGTAGTTCATGGAATATTTTAATTTTGTTGAGTTGTTTCATGACTCACCTCATACTTCTTAACTCCCTCACAGATCTAGATTTCGTCACTGTATTTGTAACATTCTCAATGCTGTTCACGTTCACAACTGACGTCCAATGGAATATTATCTTCTATTTTAAATATTCAATCGTATATATTAAGGGACAATATTTGGCGGCTCCTAGAACGATTTATAAATTTAGGATTTACGGTATATGGTTTTGTTTCTGCCTGATACGTTACCTGATATATAAAAATGAATGTTTGTTTGTTTGTACTTTATGTGCGGCCATACCGTTGATCCGATTGTGATGGTGTTTCTTTGCAAAATGTTCAGGAGATTCCCGGGATGAACATAGGATAGAAGAGAGTTGTGATACTCAACTCCTACACCCTTACAAAACTCCCGTTGTAGTGAAAAAACGTGAAACCCTTAAATAGCTTACGCTACCTAAACCATAACAGATACACAAAATTATTGTACACGTAATTGAATATCTAAAAATCTCTACAGAAAATCCCGCGACTGCATATGTTTATCTTTTAAGGATAACTCACAATAACCATTTTTGTCTTTCATTGATGCCAAGGAGATCAGGATAAGTAGATTCCCGGGCAAGCATAGCAGAGCACAGCGGGTATTCTTTTATGGATAACTCAAAATAACGAATCTTGTCTTTCAGCTCATTTATGCAAAGTAGGCTACATCGGGATGCGTAGATTCCCGGGGAACGCCGGGTAATCAGCACGGGGTATCCAAAAATAATAACGATATAAATTTAAATTGATTTTTCCTATTAATTATTCAACTAAATGCAAAGACACATTTATTTAGGTGTAGCAGCGCACGCCAGGTATTAGCTAGTATGAAAAAAAAAAAAACACTCTTTGAGTATTCATGGTTCTTTGTAATGAAATGAACATACTTATAGGCATATAAATAAATATATATATATATATATATATATATATATATATATATATATATATATGCCGGCATTGAATACTGTACAAAAGCGAATCGTCATTGAGGTAAGAGTACAAATGAACAATTCCCTAGCAAGTAGAAAAAATAAATTAATGAAAGATGCAATAATACAGGGCTATTCAGAAAGAAGGAATAGACTTCAAACATTTATTTCTTCCAAACTATACAAAATAGAAACACAACTCCAACGTTTCTGGAAAGAGGAAAGTTTGAAGTTCTGATCACGGCCGCATTGGCGCTGTTGTTTGTCATGTTGATTGTATTAAAATGGCGACACAACACAGGACGTTGGGTTGGAAGATGAGGGGCAGAAGTTCAACTTCATTACCGGTGGCCTCCCAGGTCTCCCAACCTTACACCGTGTGATTTTTATCTGTCAGATTACGTAAAAGACCGTGTTTCTATCCCCATATGCATGACACTCCCGAAAATCTGCGACCTCGAATTGTTAAAGCTGTGAATTCGATAAGTAGAGACCAGCTGATTCGTGTGTGGCAAGAAATGAGTCTCCGTTTTGTTATTTGTCGTGTAACACATGGTGTTCATATTGAATGCATAGAATAGTAAAATTTGAAATTTTCTCTTTCCAGGAACGTTGGAATTGTGTTTATATTTTTTGTAGTGTGGAAGAAATACATGTTTGAAGTCTGTTCCTTCTTTCTGAATAGCCCTGTAGAAAAAGTACTAATCAAGATAAGACTTACTTACTCACTGGCACTATCGAACCTGTAGGTTCATGGCCGCACGGGCATAAGCTCTCCATACATCCCTATCCTGAGCTAATGCTTTCCAATCATTCCCTGTATAATCTACTTCCCTCAAATCATAGTTAATGTTGTTCTCCCACCTCATTCTTGGTCTACCAACTGGGCGTTTTCCTTCTGGCTTTCCTACAAGAAGTTTCCATGCACGTCTTTCATTCCCCATGTCCGCGCAACATGTCCTGCCCATCGCAGTCTACGGGACTTAACTGTTCTTATTATATCTGGCTTCCTATAAAGACCATGTAGTTCATTGTTATGTAGTCTTCTCCATTCACCTGTCTGTTCATCTCTCTTTGGTCCAAAAAATTTTCCTAAGAACTTTATTCTCAAATACTCGTAATCTCCTTTCCTCCCTTAAAGTAAGAGTCCATGTTTCGCACCCATATAATATAACTGGTAGAATAATAGTTTTATATATTTTCAGCTTAACGTTTTTTGAAAGGAGTTGGGACATCAAAAGACTCTGCAATGCATAATAGCATGCATTTCCAGAATTGAGCCTATGTTTAATTTCTTTGTGCATCTCATTCCTATTTGTGATTATTGTTCCTAGGTATTTGAATTCAGCCAATTCCTCAAAAATTTCCCTCATTTGTCATTAGCTGTCCATTTCCATTATATAATGTATTTCTACGTGTGACCATATATTTAGTTTTACTGATATTTACCTCCAGTCCTAATTTCTTAGTGTTACTCAATAGTGTGTGCGTGTTGGCCTTTAGTATCTCCTCGCTATCGGCCAATAGTACTACATCATCAGCATAAACTAACAGCTTATTAATACCATTCAGTTGTAAGCCTTCCTCATTCTCTAAAGATTTAATGGCATGCTCTAGTACAACAAGATAAGACTACACTAGGCTATGTTCCTTTTTTTCCCTAAATAAAATTGAATTGCTCGCTTTATATGTAAATGTGCGTTAACATCAGCGGCACTAGAGAATCGAGTATAGGATGCTACACAAATTTCAATCGCAAGTAAAAAACAATAAATTTTATTTTGATGTTGTTAGTCTTATCTTGCAACATCAAAATAAAATTTATTGTTTTTTACTTGCGATTGAAATTTGTGTAGCATCCTATACTCGATTCTCTAGTGCCGCTGATGTTAACGCACATTTACATATAAAGCGAGCAATTCAATTTTATTTAGGGAAAAAAAGGAACATAGCCTTGTGTCAGTGCTAGTAACACATGAAGCTACAATTACCGCCAGGGCACAAGGAGCATATTTCCCGCAGGAAAGAGCAATACCAAGTAACTAGTTGTTGTAATTGTTCTGTGCATCTGTTACTTCCAGTACACTCGTTTCCAAAAAAAAAAAAAAAAAAAAAAAAACCGTCCCTTCCTTAATTGCAAATTCTCCAGTTAATAACACTTCCTTATATCTCTGGTTATTTGAGAATTGTATCGTGAGAAAATAATTCTAAAGCCCAAATGCCCTCTATACTATCATGTTTTCTCACTATAATCTTCTTTATATAGGTTTTTATTAAATTTATTAGTGAGGGAACTAAATCTGCACTAAATTAATAATAACATATTTAGCAGTTACAAAATAATGTAAATATGATATTCTGGGATTGTCATTTAGAATTTATTTTCATTAGAACATCAAAAGAAAAGTTATCTCTGGATAAATTCAAGGAAATTAAATCATGTAGATCTATCTTTTTTACACGCTTTATATTAGCTTGGCCTGTATCTATCTATATATCTATCTATGTAACGAAATCTTTCAATGCGATTTTCACTCACTTAAAATCATTGGATCGACTTGACACGTTGTATACTTGTAAAGGACCCGTGACAATACAATAATTTCATATTTATTTTCTAAAATCATCATCAGAAAAACAGAAAATAAAAAAAGAGTGTCTTTGTATCTATGTAACGGAATCTTTGTACACGATTTTCATCCACTTAGAAACATTGGATCGACTTGAAACTTTGTATGCTTGTAAAGGACCCGTGACAGTATAATATTGTCATATTTGGTTGTAAACTCCTGGCCAGAAACGTCAGAAATAAAATAAAAAAGTGTCTTTGTATCTATGTAACGGAATCTTTGAACACGATTTTCACCCACTTAGAAACATTGGATCGACGTGAAACTTTGTATACTTGTAAAGGACCCGTGACAATACAATAATTTCATATTTTGCTTCTAAAATCCTGGCCAGAATCATCAGAAAAAAAAATGTAAACTGGTATAATATGTTGCGGACTTGTCGACTTTTTTAGTCTATCGTTGTAAGAGCTCAGTTGGTAGAGCGGTGAACTCTAGTTGTATATAATGTCAGTAATCCATAGGTCGCTAGTTCAAATCCGGCTGGGAGGATTTTTTAGAAGAGTATTACTTTTAGCTCATACTACAATATTATCTAATTTAAAGATATTTACATTTTTATCTTATTCTGTAAAATATTAAAACTAAAAAATAAGAAATAAATAATAGTTTTAAAAAAACTAAAACAACACGCTTTATCAGAAAACCGAACTATAAAATTGAAAATTATTTTAATTTCCAACACAGTTGGAATGAAATTTAACTGGCCAACAAAAAAATAATCTCGAACGCATATAGAATAAAACTAGAGTTATCAACAAAAATAAAATAATTTTATCATCAGAAGCGTGGGGTACTTTTTATGATTTTTATATTTTCTTCTTGGAGATTTTAATTTTACCAATATCTGTTTATTATCAAATATATTAATTGATATAGAGTACTCCACGCGTTTGATGGTAACATTTTCTTTTTCTTGAAAACTCTAGTTTTATTCTATATGTGTTGGAGATGATTTTTTTGTTGACCACTTTAATTTTATCCCGAGCGTGTTGGAATTTAAATTAATTTTCATTTTTAGTTCGGTTTTCTAATAAAGTGTGTAGTTTTAGTTTTTTAAAACTAATATTTATTAACAATTACGTAGATATGATTGCTGCATTTTACTTAGTCAAATTAAATTCGTTGACTAATAAATTATAAGAAAATAATAAACGGCTGGACATTTAGGCTATTTTAAAATAAAATTTAAAAATATAAATATCTATATGAAAAGCATTTCCAAAATCAAACCCTTAGAATAGACTCCAGAAAAAAAGTTGTATCAGTAAGGCAGCAATCAAACAGGAAGTTAAATTTATCTAGAGAGACATTTTTAACCCATTCGCCTCAGAAGACGAGGTAGACTCGCTTAACTCTGCTGTTATATATTTTGCAATATTTTGTACATCCCTTGGCAGGGTAATCTTTTCTTAACATTTATGAATAGTAGAGGAATGTGCTTTGGCCTTCACCCGTATTGTGATCTCAAGTACCGTTATCTTTTGCTTGTTTTGAATGCCTGAAAATAAACAATATAATTTACGGTAACTTAAATCCGGGTTCTGGAAAAATGGATTTAGCATTTAAACCTGAAGCAAATGGGTTAATAAACACACACCTGGATCAAATGTATATCCTCTTTCACACGAACCAAACATTTACACTTTACTAATAATTTCATATCCAGAATTGTGACCTCCGGGTAGTGTAGTTGCCTCATACGCAACAGACCCGGGTTCGATACCCAGCTGGGACAAGTGTCTTGGGTGGTGATTTTTTTTTTAATTTCGGGGGATTCCTCACCTGTAAGGGAAATATCGGGAAACTATAAGGGCGAAATAATCCCTGAGCACCGTATAGAAGTCGCAATAAACCCATCATATTCACCTATTTAGTGTGAACAATAGTTGAATGTTGTGTTTCGTGTTAATTTGCTGTGTTTTCTCGGAAATAACTTGGTATTCAGCTGGTCGCTGATACGGGGAGACTCTCCTTGTTCTTGTTTGGTCAAAAAGTATGTATGTGTTTCAGAGTTTAAAAATATTCTCGTGATAGACCATAAGGTCCGGGAGGCGTCTGATACGAGAAAGTAAGTACTCTAGGGAGAGGTTAAACTAAGAAAATGCAAATTATTTCATACGCATATCGTGAATTAAGTTATTGGCAACACAAACATGTACTGTAACGTGAACCCAACATTTTAATATTGATAAATTGAAACCATTTTATTAAAACAACATATTTTAGCAGGCCTAATGACATTTATGGTCCATCCATCCATAGTAATATTCTGCCCGAAGACAGGTCTTTCACTGCAATCATAGCATTTTCATGCTATGCTTTGCAGCTTTACTAGGGAATTATAGGCGTGGAAGCTTCCCGTTTCTTTCCACACCGATGAAGGATGATGATGATGACGGTAAGATGAATATGAATGATGATGATTGCGATGACCATATGATTTCGGGGACCGTTTGCACCTTAAAGTTTTCCTGACATTTGTCTACGGGTGAGGAAAAACCCCGATAAAAAAACCTCACCCAGAAAAACTGTCCCGAGCGCGGATCGAACCCGGGCCCGCTGCGTGACAAGGCAGCACACTACCTCGAGACCACAGGCGGTGGACATATTTATGGTATTATTAAAAAAAAGTGTTTTTAATGCTGTTTTTACTTTATTATATTGCACATTTTTATTTAAATTACTTTTTTGCGCGATAGTGCATTTTGTCGTACTTACAGCAATGGCGGCAATGACTGAAAGTTCAATTTCCTACATTTCGGGGTTACCAACCTAAATAACTATACTCTTATAAAATAGTTATACTTTAATATTACATATTACAAACACGCGTGTGGGAAGTAAAACCACTGCCCTCTATGTAGATATATTACATACAATGTATATACAAACATTTTCCAAAATATAGTGTTAATATACATTATATGAAACAAATTACTGTATTTTAAATGAACTGAACTTTATTTGAAACAATATAAAACAATAAATGCATATGTGTCGCCATTTTATCACTAATTGGTCTGATGGCCTCCTGTTATTGTATCACTAATTGGTCTCTCGGCCTCCTGTTGTTTCAATTAATAAACACTGCCCACAGTGTTAACGTTAGTCAATTTTTTATAATGAAAGCAAATATTTCCAACAAATATATTCTTTTACTATGATTTATTATTTTGAAAACACCATCGCACAAAAAATAATGTACAACGCACGTTTATGAAGTGTTTTACAGAATCTCGGAAATTAAAAACCTCACTAACGCTCGGTTTCTATGAAGAATTAGAATGCTTATTTGATAGCCTTTCACGATATCATATGAAAATTGTCTTAGGAGATTTTAATGCAAAAGTGGGGCGGGAAGATATATTCAAACCAACAATAGGCAAATTCAGTCTTCATGAAGATAGTAACGACAACGGGGTTAGATTAGTCACATTTGCCACATCAAAGAATCTCTTTGTTAAGAGCACAACATTTCAGCATAAGGATATTCATAAATACACCTGGACGTCCCCAGATGGAGAAACTCGGAACCAGATAGATCATGTATTAGTGGATAAACGCTGGCACAGTAGCATCATTGATGTTAGATCAGTTAGAGGGACAGACTGCAATTCGGATCATCATCTGATCAGAGTGAAAATCAGACAACGGCTATCGCTTATGAGAGGAACGAATGCTAAAGATGATTCTGTAAAATATGAATTAAAAAAACTTGAGAAATGATGAAATGCGGCAAGAATACCAAATCAAAATTGCTAATAGATTTGAAGTACTGGAATCTTCAGATGACAATGTGGCAAACGAAGAAGAACCTGATATAAATAAAGAATGGGAGGCTATAAGAAATACTATTAAATTGTCAGCATCAGAAAGCATTGGTTGTTTAAAAAAGAGGCAAAACAAGAAATGGTTTGATGAGGAATGTGCCGACATTGTAAAGAAAAGAAAACTAGCAAAAATTAAATGGTTACACGAGCCAAATGAGGTAAATTTAGAGCAATTGGGTAGTATTAGACGGGAAACCACTAAGTTACTAAAGAGTAAAAAGAGGGAATATTTGAGAGAGAAGATTAATGATCTTGAAATGAATGCAAAAAATAGGAACATTAGAGAATTATATCAGGGAATTAGTATAGAGAAGAAAGGGTTTCAGGCTAGAACAAACATAATTCGAAATGAAAATGGGGATATGATTGCAGATTCTAGGAGTATATTAAATAGATGGAAAAGTTACTTTAATCAGCTATTAAATGTACATACAGAACAGGACATTGAGGAGGATAAGTTACAGACAGCAGAAATGCTAGTCGCAGAGCCAAGTGCATTAGAGGTCGAAATGGCGATTGAAAAATTGAAGATGTATAAATCATCAGGTTCAGATGAGATCCCAGCAGAACTCATAAAATCAGGAGGAGAAAAATTGATAGACAAAATACGCTGGTTGCTTAGTATGATTTGGGAAAAAGAAGCTCTTCCAGATGAATGGAAGGAATCAATTATCGTACCAATTTATAAGAAAGGAGATAAAACTGATTGCAACAACTACAGGGGCATCTCATTACTTTCAACTTCATACAAAATTCTTACAAATATATTAGTAAGCAGACTTACTCCCTACATTGATGACATTCTAGGAGATCATCAATGTGGATTTAGAAGAAACAGGTCTACAACAGATCAGATTTTTAGTATAAGACAGATTTTAGAAAAGAAATGGGAATATAATGGCACTGTACATCAACTATATGTAGACTTCAAAAAAGCATATGATTCAATTAAGAGGGAGAAGTTATATAGTATCCTGCTGGAGTTCGGAATTCCTAAAAAGTTAGTTAGACTTATACGAATGTGTCTAAATGGCTCAAAGAGTAGGGTGCGTGTAGGCAAACAGTTTTCAGACACTTTTGAAATCCAGAATGGGTTGAAGCAAGGAGATGCACTATCTCCTCTACTATTTAATTTTGTACTAGAGCATGCCATTAACTCTTTAGAGAATGAGGAAGGCTTACAACTGAATGGTATTAATAAGCTGTTAGTTTATGCTGATGATGTAGTACTATTGGCCGATAGCGAGGAGATACTAAAGGCCAACACGCACACACTATTGAGTAACACTAAGAAATTAGGACTGGAGGTAAATATCAGTAAAACTAAATATATGGTCACACGTAGAAATACATTATATAATGGAAATGGACAGCTAATGACAAATGAGGGAAATCTTGAGGAAGTGGCTGAATTCAAATACCTAGGAACAATAATCACAAATAGGAATGAGACGCACAAAGAAATTAAACATAGGCTCAATTCTGGAAATGCATGCTATTATGCATTGCAGAGACTTTTGATGTCCCAACTCCTTTCAAAAAACGTTAAGCTGAAAATATATAAAACTATTATTCTACCAGTTATATTATATGGGTGCGAAACATGGACTCTTACTTTAAGGGAGGAAAGGAGATTACGAGTATTTGAGAATAAAGTTCTTAGGAAAATTTTTGGACCAATGAGAGATGAACAGACAGGTGAATGGAGGAGACTACATAACAATGAACTACATGGTCTTTATAGGAAGCCAGATATAATAAGAACAGTAAAGTCTCGTAGACTGCGATGGGCAGGACATTTTGCACGTATGGGGAATGAAAGACGTGCATGGAAGCTTCTTGTAGGAAAGCCAGAGGGAAAACGCCCAGTTGGTAGACCAAGAATGAGGTGGGAGAACAACATTAACTATGATTTGAGGGAAGTAGATTATACAGGGAATGATTGGAAAGCATTAGCTCAGGATAGGGATGTATGGAGAGCTTATGTCCGCGCGGCCATGAACCTACGGGTTCGATAGTGCCAGTGAGTAAGTAAGTAACGCTCGGTTTTTAAACATTTTCCTCGATTCTGTAAAAGCCACTTCCAACCTCGCGTCGTAATACACTAATGTTAATGTATAGTCTCTTTTAATATAGACCTTCGTAAGTTCTTGTTTTGATTTAATTAAATGTTGTGGTACTCCCCACGTGCGTCAACAATATTTTTCCATTTAAAACTTGTATTACGGGGAAAATAGGATTACAACCATGTTCTGAGCGGATATTCAATTTTTTGTATATCATTTGAGGAATTGCTCATAAAAGTATTCTACTTACATAATCATAATATGTAATTAAATTTACGTAAACCGAAATTACTTTGAGAAGGAGTCTTGCGGGACTTCGTGCGCTGTCACGAGGCTTGGAGTTTCGCCGAAGATTGAGTCTGGCCATTACCTACAGTAGATCTCAGTAATAACTAGACCTCGGATTTGAAGGAAAATGCTCATTTAGTTCCAATAATATAATATAGCAAATAATAACAGCTAAGTATAATTCTTGAAAAATTTAAGCTAATCATTTTACCGCACCTAAATAGACCTAAAATAAAATTGGTACTTATTTAAAAGTATTTTTCCTAATCGTGACTAAAATTGGACCATTTTACAATATTTGTGATAAAAGTTAGTGAAGTTTTAAGTTTTTATTGATTTACGCTCATTTAGTGATTGTCTTTTTTATTAATTTGTTCTTTTCTTATAATTGTATGTTTTAGATAGAACTGCTGGTGAACAGTTGAAAATACATTTTTTGTAAATAAAAGAAAACTTAATGCATTAAATATTTTAAAATACACTGCTCAAAACAATTAGAGGAACACTTGTAATAAATTGAAAAAGTAATTGTTTTTTAAAGCTGTGATGCTGAAATTTGGACAATATGTAAACTGAATTATTCATTTTATCATTGGATACAAATTTTAAAGAGCAATGGCCTAAATACAGAGAAATTACCTCAAATAACAAATATAGAGAATTTTTTTTTTATTTTGGAAGGCACTGGCCACTTCTAATTGGTAAGCTTCCTGATGTTGCTATAGTGACGAATGTTGATTATTGCCTTGTTTATTGAAGTCTCTGCCAAAATGAGGCATTTAAATGAGTTTGAAGTGTATCATGCTCTACATCTTTTACGACAAGGTCATTCTCTGCGACAAGTGGCTAGAGAGCTTGGGGTTTCTCCTTCCATGGTGTCCAGGTTATGCAACAGGCACAGAGAGACAGGTCAGTATTGTAGAAGACGTGGCCAGGGCCGTAAATTTAAAACAAGCCCCCAGGATGACAGATACGTTGTTCTTTCTGCACTTCGACAGCGTACAAAAACTGCAAAAGACCTGCAGAATGACCTTCATATGGCTTCCGGAATCCGGGTTTCAGACCAAGCCATAAGGAACAGATTAAGGAAAGAGAATATTCGTCCAAAAAGGCCCGTTAAAAAACCACGCTTAACAAATGGGCATAAGGCAGCAAGACGTACATATGCTGAAAACCATGGTGATTGGAACCTGAACCAGTGGGAGTCTGTGCTCTTCTCGGACGAATCCAGGTATCGTCTTACACGTTGTGATGGTCGATTGAGGGTGTGGGGACGGCCAGGAGAAAGATTTTCTGCAGAGGCTGTACAGGAAATTGATAGATTCGGAGGAGGTTCCATAATGGTGTGGACCGGAGTTATGTACAACAATCGTACGGACCTTGTACTTGTTCCCCAGCGACTGAATGCTGTCCGGTATATCGAGTACGTTCTGGAAGAGCATGTAGTACCTGCTGCCATTGGAGTAGGCCCTAGATTTCTGTTTATGCAGGATAATGCCAGCACATTCTGCGGCTGTCACCAGGGATTTCCTGAGGAGGAATGAAATTGAGGTAATGGAGTGGCCAGCGGTCATCCCAGACCTCAACCCTATTGAACACTTGTGGGACCTTCTAGAAAGGAAGGTCAGGAACCGACATCATGCTCCACAAACTCGGCAGCAACTTGGAGATGCTCTGAAGGAGGAATGGGAGAATATCCCGCAAGAGGAAATCCAGAATCTTATTGGGAGCATGCCACGAAGGTGCCAAAGTGACATCGAATGTCGTGGAGGCCATACACGATACTAACTCTATATAATGAGTGTTTAACTTTGAAAAATAAGCACAAGATTCAATTGCTTACATAGCGGAATTATTTGAAAAGTTAATTGTCAGCGTTATTCATTTGTTTTTACTGACATGAGCAATAAATAAATAACCACAAATAATGTACTTTATTAATTTCATGTTTGTACCTTTATCCAATGAAAAAATATTTGCATATTTCATATTGTTCCTCTAATTGTTTTGAGCAGTGTATGATTCCAATGCGATATATTTTACGTAAAACACGTGGTAATAGAAATTATTTCAAAATTTTGTTTGGGAATTTCTTGTATTTTTGTGATTTGTTTTAATATTATATAATAATATACTTGCTCGAAATAAGACCGATATTTAGACCATTTTTCGAAAAAAAAATTGTGCATTGTTTTTGGATTTTCTTGATTAAATTAGTATGCATTAAATAATCAGGCCTAGATCAGGATAATATTCAGGAGAGTGAATCTGAAACCATTTGATTGGCAGGGTTAAATGTGTTAATTATATAATTTTTATCTGGTAAGTCAGTCGTCCTCAACTAAATTATTAAAATTCAAGTTATTCTAATATGGATGCCTTTCGAAAACAATGTTTCATCTTCTGTGTTTTAACTGGAACTGATGGTGTTGTATAGGTTGTAGAACGGATTTATGTCTGCGGTTATGTTCTCGTTGAGTAGGTCTTTATTCCTTGCTTCTTTTAGAATCTCTATGTCTTCAAGGATGCTGATCCTCTTATTATATTCTTTGTGCTGTTTTGACATAGAGTTATCGATTTTTTCAAGTCAATGACATGTTTCGAGTATATGTTTGGCAAAACGTGATTTTTCTTCATTATTAATAAAATTTTTGAAATGTTTCGAATATCGTGTGTTAAAGTTTCTTATTGCAGAATAGAGTTAAAGACCATTGAAGAACGCAGTGAGTGCGGTATTTTACTTCCTGATACCATAGATCAAGTTTCAGAGAGCGTATCCTTGTATTTTTTTGTATCTTGTGATTGAGAATCTCTAAAGTAACTCCTCAAATGACATTGGGGAAAAAATAAAATATTCTTACACTAAACAATTTGCTTGAAACTAAAACAAACTAGTGGTGAAGTGGTCGCTGCATGAATTAAATTAACCTCAGGTGAAACAAAGTTCAATTTCTAGGTGAGAGAATTTTTGACACGAGTGACTGCGGTGTAATCCCGGGATTATCCTAAAATGAAAACAGAGAGATGAGTTATCAAATTGTGACCAGAAATTCCCAGTTCGAATACCAAACCCCTAATCAACAGTGTTTATTATTTATGATACTTGTTACAGAGGGAAACAACTGACAACATTCAACTAGGAAAGATTACTTAACAGTCCAATCAAAATTTATTGTACAGCGTGGTTAGAAATTCCATCATTCATGCAAAGACTCAATTTATAACTTTGAATTATTCTTTTTTTTTTTTTGTAAATTTACGAATTTATGTGTATTCACTCCATTCCCATTCTACTTAAAACTGACCGAATCCACGTGCACATGGTTTGTTTGTAACTAATTTGCAATAATTTAGTAAGAGAAAATTGAATATTTAAAATATTTATTTACTGAATAAAACATAGTTTTATTTTGTAAATAAACATAAACGATTTTTATCAAATAAATACCAAATCAATTGATTATTGAAAATATGTTTAATCACAAATAGGAATGAGATTCACAAATAAATTAAGCATAGGATCAATTCTGGAAATGCATGCTATTATGCATTACAGAGACTCTTGTCGTCCCAACTCACTTCAAAAAACGTTAAACTGAAAATATGTACAACTGTTATTCTCCCAGTGTTATTGTATGGGTGCGAAACATGGATTGTTACTTTAAGGGAGGAAATAAAATTACGAGTATTTGAGAATAAAGTTCTTAGGAAATTTTTTGGACCGAAAAGAGGTAAACAGACAGGTGAACGGAGAAAACTACTTGGTATGTATAGGAAGCCTGATATAACATTTAAGTCTCGCAGATTCAGATGGCCAGGACATGTGGCATGCATGGGGAATGAATGAGGTGCGTGGAAGCTTCTTGAAGGAAAAAATTGGGAAAACGCCCAGTTAGTGGACCAAGGATGAATTGGAAGAATAATATTATTCATGATTTTGGGGATGTACAGGGTGTCCCATTCAAATCTCCCACACTTTAATTAATCATAACTAACAAAGTATGCGCAATTATGAAATGAGGCCGGTATTAAACGACACAGAAACTCAAAGAATTTCCACTGTCACACATTGCCACCCACTAAAACACCTCTATATGTGTACCATTAGTAGCAAGAACAATATCAAGTCTGTATTCGATTTCGTCCCACGTTCTGTCCAACATGTCCATTGGTACTGTTGCAATTGTGTCAAGGGCAAGGGGTTCGTAAACTATGAAGATCTTGTACTGGAATCGCAAACACACGGTCTTTTACATACCTCCAGAGGACGAAGTCCAGTGGAGTGACGGGCTGGTGAACGTGGTGGCCAGCAAATTGGTTCGCCGCGTCCAATCCACCTATCTGGGAAGGATTCTTTGAGTGAATTCCGAACATCCAGGCTCCAGTGTGGTGGGGCTCGCTCCATCTTGCTGAAAGATTACTTGGGGTTGCAAATTAGCTACTTGGGGGTACAAGAACTGTTCCAACCTGTCTTGGTATACCGGGCCAGTTATTGACATCTCATGGAAGAAAAAAGGAACTATAGGACCTGTTCTTCATCAGGCCGCATCAAACGTTTACTTTTGGGCTATCCCAGACGTGTTCACGGTAGGCTTGTGGATTTTGCGTTCCCCAGATCCTTAAATTTTGCCGATTAACAGATCCTGATACGTGGAACGTTTCTTCGTCAGAAAACAAGACGTTTCGAAGAAATTGAGGGTCCTTGTCAATATAATCCAACATTTCAATAGCGAATGTCTGTCGTCGTGGCCCTGTCAACAGACTTTATTTGTTGAACAATTTTCACCTTGTAGGGGTACAAACGAAGCCGCTTATGAAGCACTCGATGCACAGTTGATCTCGGCACATTGGACTGCCGGGAAGCTTGGCGAATTTATTTTTGTGAACTTCTCTGAAATCCTGCTCTAATTTCTTCAATCTTTTCTTCTGAAACACGTGTACGAGCACCTCCTGATTCTCTTTTAACGCTTCTAGTCGCTAGAAACTTCTCAAGCCATGCCTTAATGGTCTTCCCATCAGGTGCATTTCCTTCATATTCTCTCCGGTGATATCTTTGACTTCGTCTCTGCATACCAGAAAACAGTTTGTGCTCGTTGCTGAGGAGTCGCCATTTTGTTTTATGTGATTATTGTCCAACAAGCGATAGATTATTTAACTGCAACATTGAAAACAAAAATTCTTCGAGCCTGTCTTCTTTTTAATACCCTCATTTGATAATTCCGCATACTTTGAGAGTTATGATTAATTAAAATGTGGGAGGTTTGAATGGGACCGGTGTACAGGGGATGATTGAAATATTAGCTCAGGATACGGATGTATGGAGAGTTTGTGTGTGTGTGTTCTCCATGGTATCTTTAACTTGTCGTGGTGGAGTGGCTTGCATGCTTAAATGATCCCGAGAGCTATGCCGGCGGTATCATTGCTGCCGATATGGTTACCCATGCCGGACTGGTCGATGGTGATAAGCCAGACAAAAAAAGTACCTTGGTCGAAAGAGTTACTATCTTTCACTGTAAAAATACAACCGTCAAGAAATGCGGACATGAGTTCCACTGGGGTGAAATTTTCCGGAGGTTAAATTGTCCCCCATTCGGTTCTCCGGGCAAGGACTACTTCAGGCGTGCATTCAAGCTTCTTGTAGGAAACCCAGTAGGAAAGCGTCCAGTTTGTAGATCAAGAATGAGGTGGGAGAATAACATTAACTATGATTTGAGAGAAGTAGATTATACAGTGAATGATTGAAATACATTAGCTCAAGATATGGATGTATGGATAGCTTACGAGCGCGCACCCATGAACCTATGGTTGTGATAATACCACCTGTGAGTTAGTTAGTTTATTAATTTAGAAAAACACTATGTTAATTAAGGGTATGTGAGTGTATGTGAGGCCAGTAGCCTTGTAGGTCGTTACACTTAGTAGTAACAGAATGCTCTAATAGTTGATACTGAAATACTGCTTATTAAATACATGTGCCTTGCTGTTTATTAAATGGGATTTCTTGAACCTTTTATTCTGGACTCTTAAACACAGAAATCTCTGTTAGGAATCATTATTTTTATTTAAATACAATATTGCATTAAAATAAACAGCCATATTTGTATATTTTAATACAGGGAATCCATTTTAAGAGGACCTCGTATCATTCTGCCGCCGCCGCTGGGAGCAGTACGATCGCAGCGCCGGAGACAAGTTGTTCAGAACATCCCAGCGGTTAGTTGCATCAGTGTGTTGTAGCCGTGTGCTACATAAGAAAATAATCGAAAATGAAGTATACGGTTGAACAGCGATCAGTAGGTGTTTTAATCCTATTTTTATTTGGTGGAATGTCACTTATTGAGAAATAACCATAGAAGGCGCGTTCGGAGATTTCCTCAAAAATGTGATTATTATCATTGGGGATATCTAAAGGGAAAAGTCTATCGAAATAATCCTCATACCTTAGAAGAACTTAAGGTCGAAATAACACGTGCAATGCAGTCTATTACCGAAACGGAATTACAGAAAGTGGCAGATGATTTGTTTAAACGATGTGAGGCATGTCTTACTGCGGACGGGGGTAATTTTCAACAGTATCTCAAATAAATTGTGAGCAATAAGCATTTATATGTAGGCCATTTTTTATAATAATCTAAAATAGTTGAGTTATTTATATTTTGTAGCTTCTGTCTCCATTTGCCGGTAGTAACGGAACACGCTCCCCGCCGGTGTAAGCACAATAGCGGGCAAAGTGAGAGCCGCTGCAACGCCGTAGAAAGGTTTCCGCTTAAAATGAATTCCCTGTATTATGGAGTATTCAATATTCCTTCGAATTTAAAATAAATAGTTGCAAGTTCATTGATGCTACTTTATGGTACAAGGAAGTTTTGTAACATTTTATGCATCCTCTTGCTATGTTGGGCACACTGTATAATCTCGGGTTAGTGTTTGCTGTTGGATCGATGCATAGTAAAACCTGTCACTTACGTGAATGACCCAGTGGGAGTGAATGTGGTGCGGGAAGTACAGTACATAAAGGACGTGGGGTGTGGGTTTACAGGGGAAATGAAACGGGTTAGTTATTCCATTACATCACTCAAAATTTGATACCATGAAACCGCGGAAATGATCGACGTGAAACAATGGCGAAGAGAATAGGGATGAGGGTGGTAGAAGCACAGGATAATTGGGGGTTGGGACTCACGTATCATTAATTATACAAGATGCCACTGTATAGCTGTATCTACTCCTCCCTTTCACCCCACAAACCTGGGCACCAATACTCATTATAACCAAGATTATCTGCTTAGTTCCAGATGAAACTCTTCAGCAAGGAGGATTCTAACTTAAGCATCTCGTCTAGTTCTGAGGTTTCCGGATGATACCTGTATCTCATATTGAATTTCTAATGATAGCCAGGTAAAATTGATCCGCAAGCATAGAATCACGAGGTACAGAATTAGTGGCTGTTACCAATTTGATGAACGATTTAGTTACTCTTACCAATTTGATGCACGATCTTGGAGACAATGCTGTTTTCATACAAGAACCCATATAATTCGTTTTAATTAGTAATAAGTACCTGCTATATTAGTCTTCCACAATTAAAATGGATTTTAATTTTTTTAATTGTCAATTAATTAAAACCATGTAAGCCTATCAGAGCATGTTCTATCTTTGGCATGTACAAAATTATATCCCGAAATTGTAACATGTTTTGAAAGGCTTACATCGTTTTAAACTAATTGACGAATTTTTTTAAACAAAAACTCATTTTAATTGAGGAAGACTGATATATCAGATACTTAAATTAATTATAATTTAAAATACAGGGTAATTCAAGAGTCTCTTGGCATTTTTCTCATATCGTTAATTTATGTACTTTTGTTATATATAATTGGAAACTATGCTAATAATAGAGGAAAGATTATCTGTTGTTTTCGCTCGTATACGAGGATTGATATACGGGCAGGTCCAAGAAGAATTCACTAGAAAGTTCAGAAAACCAGGTCCTAGCAGGCAAGCTATTAGAGATCTGGTATTGAAAATGAAACGGACGGCATCTGTTGTTGATGAGGCACACAGAGAGAGGCCGTCTACAACACCAGAAGACGTACAAACCATACAGGATGCCGTCTCACAAAATCCCGGTGCATCAACCAGAAGACTCAGCAGAGAGTTGGGTATGTCTCAAAGCACTGTATCGCGTATTTTGCGCTTCAACCTGAACAAACGCCCTTATCACATCCAGATAATGCACGAGACTATGTAGCTCGACGATATATGTGTGATGACCTGTTAAATGCCATTGAAAATTAAGACCTCGTGGAACATGTGTTGTTCAGTGATGAGGCGACATTCCACACATGTGGACATGCCAACAGGCATAATTGTTGGGTAGGCGAACAGCCAAACGCCAAACAAGAGTTTCAGAGAGACGTCAAAGGTAAATGTGTGAGTGGGAATAACAAAAATAAAAATTTTCGGGCTGTTCATATTTGCGGGAATAACAGTAACAGGAAGTAAATATCTTGACATGTTAGAATAATACCCGGAACAGGATGCTGTACAAGATACTGTGGTTTTCCAGCAAGATGGTGCACCATCCCATTTTGCCATCATTGTTCGTGACCACCCTCAACGTAGTAGGTGGATCGGTCGTGATTCAACGAGAACTTGGGCGGCCCGCTCTCCAGATTTGACACCACTAGACGTCTTAGTTTGGGGTTTTGTTAAGTCCAAAGTGTATGAAGTGAAGATCAACACCTTACAGCAATTGAGAAACCGAATAGCTGCAATCACACCAGCTATACTCGCAAAAGTGTTTCGCTGTACACAAGAAGGAAGGAGTCTGTGCCATGACTTAAAGGGCCACCACATTGAAATTACTGAGTTCATCATCCAGTAGTCATTACTTTTTATATGTAATAAAAAGTTTAGCATAAAACATTGATTTGACGAAAATATCAAGAGACTTCTGAATCACCCTAAAATAGATAGCTGAGAATTCAGTCGTCCTCAACTTTATAAATGCTGTAAAATGCGAAGTACTTTCGCTCCATTCTCAGCATGTAAATTGTCTTTATAAAGTTGAGGACGACTTAAATCTCAAGTATCTATTTTATATTTTTAATTTTACATAGAAATGTAGATAAACACACTAAAATACAACGATTCAATTATCCATGTGGCACAATTAAACGTACTTTATTGAATAAAACTAGAAAAGAAAGTATTTTAAAATTTTACAGCAGTTTCATCTCTTGTCTATGGATGTGAAACCTGGACATTAACAAAGGCAGATAGTAAAGACAGAGGCTGCAGAAATGAAGATGTTGAGAGCAATAGCAGGATACCAAAGGACCGATAACAAGAAAAACGAGGATATAAGAACAGAACTTAATATATTTAATCTCTGTGAAAGAATAAAATACTATCAAAATGCTTACCTTCAGCACGTATTACAAATGAATGAACAGCGCATACCAAGAAGAATGTATAATTATAAACCAAAAGGGAGAAGACTGTTGGGAAAACCATTGAAGAGATGGAAAGACCAATTCGACCTATAATGAGATCGGAACAGGCCATTGGGCTTAATCCTTGTTGTTGATGATGATGAAATTTTACATAGTGACCTCAACGGTGTTTCGTCATGAATTTTAAAAGTATTGACTTATATTAATAATAAAAAATAGTACTACATAATCTCAATTGTGATTACAATGCATTTTAGAAATATTGACCATTTAAAATAGTCTACCTTGATAGGTAAACACATCAGTGCATGTTGCCAGAATGTTCTCTGAAACATATATATAAAATTAAGTTAGTGGGTGACAGCTTGCCATGAAATTCTCTCACGATATCTGAGACCCTTGTCATGAAACTTTTCTGACGAGGTGGAACGGAATGGGAGACCGAAATAGCTAATATGGCCATCTCTGAATTAACATCATTATATTTTTTTCTTGTAAAGTCATTTCAAAACCTTCGTTTATGACGCACCGATCGAATTGGAAGCACACCTAATAACATAAAAAAATCATGACGTGAGAGGCCTAGAAGCCCCTTGGTCTTCATTTCGATTGCTGGTTTCATATTTATATGCCACTTACAAAAATAGACTGTATAGAGGTGACATGTAACACAGGTCAACACGATTTTTGTCTCATGAGTACCAATAGTTGTACTTAATGCAGTTTGTATCGTGTTTTCAAAGATGTATTCGGAATTTCTCCATCACCCGCAGTTTTTAATTTCAATTTCAATTAATGGATTTAAATAATTATTTTTTAATAAACGTTTTTTCGTCCATTTGTCCATTGTAAAATAAAACCAAATGAGCTAACTCAGGAGATTTCAGCTATGGAAAAGAGCTATCAAGGCAAATGGAATCCTAATATGCTGGCCGATTATTATTGGACCATCAAGAGGGATGCTCCACAGGCGAAATATAGCAGAAAATCGTCATTTCTTACTTTCTAGGTGAGTCCGAATGTTCGAATATTGTGTAGTTACGAATATAGAAAATATTAAAGTGTTTGAAATTATAAATTCCTGTCTCTCGGAAACCTTGCGTGATAGAGAAAACCCGATATCACATTGGAATTCAGGAGAAAAATACTACCAGAATCACATATTTTTCTTTCTGAGACAAAAAAAAAGTTTCTTTTTTGTTCCTCAGTGTAATCAGCATGTCGGGTCACCTACACTTTCTAGCCGGTATTCCCAATTTTGAGTTGCTACTTATTGTAGGTACCCAAATTCCTCACGATGCTGGGTGGACACAGGTTTCATACTGTTACGAAATCCCTTGAGAAAATTTCTTCCTCCATGAGGACTCGAACCAGGCCATAGCTTTGTGCCAAGGCATGATGTGATAAACAAGGCTATAATAACTCTGTAAGGAAGTCAAAACTTATTAGGAATATTTAAATATGAGCAATGTTACTTACTAGCTAGTGGAAGATTTTTTTGTAATTTGTAATTATTATTATTATTATTATATTTTATTTGTATGACCTTTAAACGTGTTAAATAAATAAATAAATGTAATAAAAACAGGGTTAATATTATTCTGAAGAGCTTCCCACATGCGTTCTCATATGAATTTTATTCATTGAGCTGTATTCTCTGTCATTCATAAACTTTTGTAACAGTCACTCAATCGCTCATTATATCTCATCACATTATACCTCGAACGCAATTATCTCTCAGCACAATGCAGACATTTGATATTATCTTTTCAATCAATACAGACTACTTCCTCTTTATATATACCGGTAGATAAAGAAAAATAATAAGACAGCCTCTGTGGTATAACAATTACTATGTCCGATTAGAATTGCAAGGTACCGGAACGATGGCCGCGTATAACTAACTGGGACTATCGAACCCGGAGTTCATGGCTGCATGGACGTTAACTCTCTTTAGATCTCTATCCTGAGTTATAGTTTTGCAATCATCCTGTATAAATTATCTCCTTCAAATTATGGCAAACATAATTTTCCCCACTCTGATCTGTTTTAGACCTATTTACTCTAAATCCACAGTGATGATCAACTATTATGAATATAGGCCTAGGGAGTAAATATGGATGCTAATATATTCGTTAGAAGTTTGTACGAAGTTGAAAGTAATGAAATGGCCCTGTAATCGTTGGAATAATTATTATCCCTTTTCTTATAGATTGCTACGATATAATCAATTCTTCCATTTATTTAAAGGGCCTCTTCATCCCAAATCGTACAAAGCAACCGACGTATATTTTCCATTAATTTTTCTCAACTTAATTTTTATCAGTTCTAATGGGATCACTTCTCAACCTGGTGCATTATACAAATTTAATGTTTTTATCAAACAAAAATATGTTTTTGGAACAAGAAGGAATAGAAGATGCATATAAATTTCTGCATTTAATACTACCACATCGAACGGATCTTTGACTGAAAATAGTATTTAAGTCTGTAAAAAGAGTATCGCAATAATCAAAATGGAACATTGTAAGTGTTTCTACAAACATTTTCTTGTGTGTGTGTGTGTGACAGAGACAGAGAGACACAGAGAGAGAGACAGAGAGAGAGAGACAGAGAGAGAGAGACAGAGAGACAGAGAGACAGAGAGACAGAGAGACAGAGAGAGAGAGAGAGAGAGAGAGAGAGAGAGAGAGAGAGAGAGAGAGAGAGAGAGAGAACCGGATTCCGTTAAAATTCTTCTTCTGGGCTGAACCCAAAAAAAAAAAACATAAAAATCACGTATTGGTTCGCCATGAAAACCTTAGATCAAGAATTTGTATAAATTCATTGATATATAGAAAGAAAACCTGCAAAGGATATGTCAAGATCTTCAATGAAATTTATTTTAGCTAGTAAGTAGGCTAAAGTAATGCTGAAAAAGGGCAATAGCGTGCACTGCAACTCTTTAATTTATATTGTCACCTTACTTCTAAAACCTCGTAAGTGTAATTAAATAAAATTTTCAAGAGAGCATGAAAACATTTTTAACATTGCTTACTATTTTGTAATTATGTTACGAAATAAGAAGTGAAATGAGAACAAAAGAACTTGAGGACATGTAGTGGATGGATAATGGGATAAGTGGAGAAGGAAAAATAAAACTTTAGAGACATAAAAATGTGTAAACACTGAAAAAAGTAAATAAATATAAAAAAATGTTTTCTGAATGTAAACATACAAAATAGGATATTAATAACATAGTTACAAAATAACAAGCAATGTTAAAAATGTTTTGTATATTTTCTGAAAATTGTGTTAAATTAGATTTACGATGTTTTAGAAGTAAGGTGATGGTATGTTCGCTTGTTCTTATCTCACAGTCCCAGTTGAAATGAACGCTCATTGTACGACGTCTCGATTCCCGTGAAGCATTACATGTTTTCTGAAAGCAAAATTAAATCACGATAATTTAGTACGAGTAGAGAAACATTCAGTTACAGACATGAAGCAGGAGAACGGAATCAAATATAGTTTTTAATTTTATGACTTAAATTTACATTATATTTATTATGGTTATACGGTAAATCAATGACAGAATTTACATGGACAATGTTTGTTACAACGTTATCAATACCATCGGGTGTTGCAGGGAAGCTTGTTGGAATATAAAACACTCATTTGTCTCCAACAAACTAATAAGCATTCTGCTGGTATGGTGGGCTTTATTGCAGACATATATATTCATAAACTGTAGCATCCCACAGTAAAAACCACCTCTGATATCAACTTCTGTCTGCTATACACGCAAAATAATTATGATAAACGTTACGCTATACGTTCCCCTAAACCTGTTCCAAAACAAATGATTACACCATTAATTGTCACTGTCTGTGATGGCTATCACTCGCGGACCAGGATCGATTCCAGCGGTATAGCAGAGAATGGAAGATAAGCACCTCAAATTTTATTTTTAAAATAAAGTTGATATCATGCACATTTATATTTTCACATGACTACCAGATAAATTTTAATCAACATAAAAGAAAAATATACCTAACAGAGATTTGGACTACTTTTTTTTTAGTTTACGCCGTGCTGCTCTACAACTGAGCTACATATACTCTAATATTAACACTGGTCAACATGATTTTTGTCTCATGAGTACCAATAGTTGTACTTAATGCAGTTTTTTATCGTGTTTTCAAATATGTATTCGGAATATCGCCATCACCCACAGTTTTTTACTTCAATTTCAAATAATAGATTTAAATAATTATTTTTTTATAAATGTTTTTTCGTCCATTTCACTATTGTAAAATAATACAGGGAACACTTTCATCGGGATATTTCAGCTATGGAAAAAATATATCAAGGCAAATGGAATCCTAATATGCTGGCCGATTATTGTTGGACCTCAGGAGGGATGCTCCACAGGCGAAGTATAGCAGAAAATCGTCATTTCTTACTTTCTAGGTGAGTCCGAATGTTCGAATATTGTGTAGTTAGGTACCGTATGTAGAAAATATTTAAGTGTTTGAAATTATAAATGCCTGTCTCTCGTAAACTTTGCGTGATGGAGAAAAACCTATATCATATTTGAATTCAGGAGAATAAATACTATCATAATCACATATTGTTTTCTTTCCGAGACAAAAAAAGTTTCTTTTTTGTTTTTTAGTGTAGTAATTAGTCACAAAACAGAACAACGCTTTTGTTACTGTAAAATTCAACTTAATGTACGTCTTCACTGCTAGAAAAGCGTATTCAATAACTAGAGAAATGTTTAATTCATAATTTACATTCTTAGAAACAGAAAACAAATATCAACAAAATACTCAGATATTCGACCCAATATCTTCATAGGACCAACAGAATTAGAGAGTAACGAGATAATATATAAGATTAAATTAAAATGCTTCATATCTCACCTTATATCCAGTCTTCTAAGTAGACCGCGGTTTCAAAGTCTTGGCGGCTTCATCTTCAATTATTTCTTGTCGACTGATGTTATGACAAGAAATGTACTGAAGTTGAAACCGCCAATACTTTAAAACGACAGTCTACGTAGAAGACTGGATATGAGGTGAGATATGAAGCATTTTAATTTAATCTTAAATTAAACCTCATAGTGATTTTTCGTAAGTAATGCCACGAGTGATTTCCAAATTATGATAAATTCACGACCCACGAAGTGAGGAGTGGATTTATCTAGAGAATTTGGTAATCAAGAGTGGCATTTGTTAGGAATATTTAACGAATAAAATTAAGCTGTTTACTCACAAATCATTATTTAACTATAGTTATTTTAAAATATTTATATATTTAATGTAAACGGCGATGTTTGAAAACAAATGAGAAATGTTATGTTTCACTTGTTTATCAATGCAACCAGATCATATTATTTATTGCCAAAGGATCGCCTCATAGTGATTTTTCGTAAGTAATGCCACGAGTGATTTCCAAATTATGATAAATTCACGACCTACGAAGTGAGGAGTGGATTTATCTAGAGAATTTGTAAATTAAGAGTGGCATTTGTTAGGACTATTTAACAAATAAAATTAAGCTGTTTACTCACAAATCATTATTTAACTATAGTTATTTTAAAATATTTATATATTTAATGTAAACGGCGATGTTTGAAAACAAATGAGAAATGTTATGTTTCACTTGTTTATCAATGCAACCAGATCATATGATTTATTGCCAAAGGATCGCCTCATAGTGATTTTTCGTAAGTAATGCCACGAGTGATTTCCAAATTATGATAAATTCACGACCTACGAAGTGAGAAGTGGATTTATCTAGAGAATTTGGAAATCAAGAGTGGCATTTGTTAGGACTATTTAACAAATAAAATTAAGCTGTTTACTCACAAATCATTATTTAACTATAGTTATTTTAAAATATTTATATATTTAATGTAAACGGCGATGTTTGAAAACAAATGAGATACGTTATGTTTCACTTGTTTATCACTGCAACCAGATCATATTATTTATTGCCAACGGATCGCAATATTGTAAGAAACCTAGTGGAGAAAAAATGAAACACATCAAACTGTATATTAATTAATTTCTGATGTCCTATAATGTAAATATGACAATTATAAATTTCTGGAACGTTATTACCTGGGGAAAAATATATATTTAAGAAAGTGCAAACAGTGGTTTCTTTTTCTTTTTTTCTTTTTTTTGTGGTATAAATCAATTGCTACAAATGTTTTTATATTATCTCCCGCAACCACTTTGTGTTAAAATTCGTGCACTATATATATACAAATTGGTAGCCACATGGGGTCACTGTAAAATAATGCTATAACCTATTCAGAATGTTAAAAAGGAGGAGCTTGATTTTACAGTGATAAAATTAAACTGATAAAATCGAGGTGAAAAATGACTGTGATTGGTTGTAAATAAAAAATCATTGAAATGTGATTGGTCATTGACTCCCATTTGGGGCATGGATTAAATAAGTCCCTATAAAACTTCAAGATAATATTTATTTAATTACCGGTACATAGTTATTTATATTAATAAAACTAAAGTAATGGTATTCCAAGGACTAAAACCTAGAAGAGCTAAAATTGCAATAAAAAGATAAATCATTGAACAAATAAATGAATTCAATTCTTTGACTGTTACAATTTCACATCTGTTCAGCCCAGCGCTTTCTTGGTCTTCTTACCGATCCTTGTTCTCCAGGATTATACTACGATAAATTTGCGAGAAAAATTCTGTAACAAGTTGCCATTTTATATGCCTACACTTCATTAACATCTGGGCAGTCGTAAAACTTAGGTATATGTTATATAGATTTATCATTCATTACTTTGAATGGGACCTGCCTGCATTTAGACTGTAATGCTCCTTTTCAGAGAGAACTATTTAGAATAGGAACGGATAGATGTTTTCATCAGTTAATTGTGTGGTGATGTGACGATAAAGGTAACTAGGATTGCTTGGATGTGATGCGAGGCAAGCAGAGAGTTTACTGCGGCGTGAAGTGGAATGATTTAGCTTTTCCTTTGTGGGGAAACTAATTACCAGATTGATACTACAGTGTCCCCCGCAGCCCATTAGCTAACATCTAACACACATTCTTTATTTCAATATAAACTTCCTACAATTTTCAATGAAAAACAACCTTCTGAATCTAATAGAGTACGTCTTTCATTTATTCTCAAATACACATTATTAACTAAACAGGCGAGCTCGGGATGATGCCAATTTTATTCGTAAACGCCAAAGTTAAACCTACAGCAATGCCACATTTTTAGAATTACTGAATTAACTACATAATAGGGTATATGCAAATACAAAAGAACCTAAGAGTAATGTCAGAATGTTCCATGGTTATAATACAGAGAGTAAATGATTTACAAACACATTTTCAATTCCTTAGAGAGTTTGCTTACACAAGACATTAGAGATCCGAAAAGGATAACCCTTTTTTTTTTTTTTTTCAAAATTATGGTTGTAAGGAGATAAAAAAGAACTTTTAACCAATTATTAAAAACCAGATTTTCTTAGTGATGTTTGAAATATAGTTCAAATTAATTTGATAACTCACACTTTAACTTACTAGTACCAAACCTTTTTTTTTTAATTTGTTATAACTCTGTCATTTAAACTGAAGTCCAATGGTCCTTTATATCATGTTCATTATGTAAGGCCTTACTGTATACACTGAAATTGATTGGTGCAATTGATTTACTCTGTACGTACAACGTTAAGTAGAACCAAATACACTTCTTCAATCAGTATCACTGGTCGACAAGGTTTTCTTCACAAGAAATCTGATTAGTGAATCTAGTGCATTTTTTATACTGAATTCACATATGTAGTCAGAATTTTTTCATCAGGCACAGTTCTTTTGTGACAGCTATTTTTTAAAAATTGATTTTAGCATTCTCTTTGACCTTATATGTAGCGATTTTATTCAAGCTGTATTTAAGAGCTGTCCCTGATAGCACGATGAGCGTTTTCATCAGCAAATTTCCAGAATGGAAAAGAGGTACCAAGGCAAGTGGAGTTCTATTATGCTGGCTGACTACTGTTGGACCAAGAAGAGAAATGTTCCACATGAAAAATATGTCCGAAAATCACTATCTACCACTTTCTAAGTAAGTCAGAATGAGTTAAGAGCTAGATGGATTTTATTAAAAATTATAAAAAATGTAAATGAATATCATATAAAACTCTTCCCTGATAGGAAAAAAACTGAAATGATATTTAAATTCAGGATGAAAAATACTTCAACAATTTCACAATTTAATTCTTGTGAAAGAAAAAAGTTCATTTTTGTCGACCAGTGTATTTATCAGTATTAAAATTATCACGAACCCGGAGATTGATACATCCATGGAAACAAGCTCTCCATACATCCTTATCCTGTAATAATATTTCCAATAGTTTCTTATATAATTCACCTCCTTAAATTATCGTTAATGTCATATTCCTATCACATTCTTAGCTTACCTACTTGAACTTTCCCTCCGATTTGCTACAAGAAGTCCCTATGCCACTCTTTCATTTCCCATTCGTGCCACATGTCCTGCCCATCATAATATATGAGACTCATCTATACTCACTACATGTAGTTTGCTATAAAATAAATAACGTAGTTCACTATTAAGTAGTTTTTTCGATCAAATTTTCAGTCTCTCAAACACACAATCTTTTCTCCTCTCTGAAGTCAAATATAATATTTCGCAACCAGATAATAAACTGTTAGAATTTCCGCTTTATATGATGTCCACCGCTCTGGTCTCGAGGTAGCGTGCTGTCTTGTCACGCAGCGGGTCCGTGTTCGATCCCCGGTCGGGGCAGTTTTTCTGGGTGAAGTTTTTATCGGGGTTTTTCCTCACCTGTAAGACAAATGTCAGGAAAACTTTAAGGCCCAAAAGGTCCCCGAAATCATATGGCCATCATCATCATCATTATCATCTTTCACCGGTGTGGAAAGCAACGGGAAGCTACCACACCTACAATTCCCTAGTAAAGCTGCAAGCATAGCATAAAAATGCTATGATTGCAGTGAAGGACCTGCCTTTGGGCAGAATTACTATGAATGGATGGATATTTGAATTCAATTTTTTTAGTACAGTTGGGATAAGAGCCTTTACAATGCATAATAGAATCCGTTTCCACAGTTGATCCCATGTTCAATTTCTTTCTGCACCTTATTAGGTTTTATATTTATTGCTCTTAGTGTTTGAAGTTCTATCAATGCTTCAAAATTTCCCTCGATTCTTGTTAATTTTCCATTCCCAATTAGTAATGTGTTTCTAACGGTGACTTACAGAAACTTACTTGTACAGACATACAACCTGGTTTCTTGTGTTTGTTGGCTTCTAGTTAACCTATCTATTACCTAATGATACTGAATCCATATCAGCACATATCACCAGCTGATTAATACCATTGAGTTGTATATCCAAACATAAATTTAATGAATATTAGACAACTCTTCATATAATAATTGTGTACGAATTATTTGTACAATAATACTAGACTATTAAAACATCGATTAAAATACTTACAAAACATAATACACGGTGATTCAAAATTGACTTTACAACTTTACAAGCTTATAGAAATTTATTTAGAAGACCTGCAGAATTGGTTTTAATGTCATATGATAGCACAACTCATCAAGTTTTCACCGACATAGTTTTATAGTACCTAGTTCTCTCACCGCGTGCGCTAACGTAGTTCATATCAAAATGGCTGCTTTCACAGGTGCCGAGCGTGCTTGTTGTGTGTTTTTGTTCGAAGAAACTAAATCTGCGACAATTGTTCAGCGTATATTTCGTACCCAGTATGGTAAGGATCCTCCTAGCATATCCAGATAAATCGTACCGTTGATAGTTTTTTCTTGGAAAAAGAAGGGGCCGTACACTTTAGTTTTACTTAGGGTACAAAACACATTCACTTTCGGGCTGTCACGTACGTGTTGCAGATGGAGATGTGGAGGTTCAGAGCCCCAGATCCTGCAGTTATGGGTATTTACTTTGCCACTGACGTGGAATGTAGACTCGTCGCTGAAGATTACGTGGTTCAAATACGTTTAATCTTCCTCAATCCGACCAAGCATTTCTGCACAGAAATCACGTCGAACCATCTTATCATTATCAGTAATGTGTTGCACCATCGAAAATCGGTATCGTTTCAAGTGCAAACGTCTCCGTAGTATGCGCCAAATGGTCGGTTGTGAAATGCCAATCTCACGTGACGCACGCCGCGTTGATTTCCTAGGGCTCCGAGCAAAGCTATCCCTCACTTGTTCAACCACAGCTTCAGCCGTACGTGGACGGCCAGTATGCTTGGAATGACTAACAGAACAGCCAGTCCTAACAAATGTTTGGTGCCAAGAATAAATTGTTGGCCTGCTAGGAGGATCCTTACCATACTGGGTACGAAATCTACGCTGAACAATTGTCGCAGATTTAGTTTCTTCGAACAAAAACACACAACGAGCACGCTCGGCACCTGTGAAAGCAGCCATTTTGACATGAACTACGTTAGCGCACGCGATGAGAGAACTAGGTACTATAAAACTATGTTGGTGAAAACTTGATGAGTTGTGCTATCATATGACATTAAAACCAATTCTGTAGGTCTTCTAAATAATTTCTATAAGCTTGTAAAGTTGTAAATTCAATTTTGAATCACGGTGTATTTATGATCAAAATACGAATTGTAGGACTTTTCCTCGAACCCTTATTTCTTGAGTACACTACGTTTGTTTCAAATTATGTAATTTCTTCCTACATTTGTAAGAAAATTATATTTGGTAAAATTAAGTAACCTATCAAGTATAAACTTAATAAAAAGTTTAATGTAAAACTTAAATCAGTCGATATAAATGCTGTAGAATTTATTTACAGTACTGCAGTTTTTATTAACTTTAAGCAAAAAATAAATAAATAAACGTTTTAAGTCCATCTAGCACCAGAAGACAATAAACTTGAAATTGTATTTATTTATATACAGAATTTTAATATTTACACATCTTCTGTGCCTAAAGTTTTATTTTTCTTCTCCACTCGTCTCCATGTCCTCAAGTCCCCTTGCTCTCATTACAGTTCTCATTTCTTGCATCCATGAGTTTGGAGGTTTTCCTTTCCTTCTTCTTCCAGGTGGACACCATTCCAATGTTTTCCTGGGTAACCTTTCTTCTTGCATCGTCGTACGTGCCCATACCAATTTAATTGCTTATATCTTATATAATCTACTATTGAAGGTCTAATATTCATTTTTTCCTTTCCTTCTTCTTCCAGGTGGACACCATTCTAATGTTTTCCTGGGTAACCTTTCTTTTTGCATTCGTCGTACATGCCCATACCAATTTAATTGCTTATATCTTATATAATCTACTATTTAAGGTCTAATAATCATTTTTTCTTATCTTTTTCTAATTCTGAACATCTTGCTGCTCTCCTCAAGAAATCCATTTCTTTGAAATTAAAAACTATAATTCTTATATCCCCAATATAAAAATGATTACGCCTATAAAATGCATGTTTTCTCAGATTATGTATACGAAAGAAGAATGAGACATTAACAGGTAATTTATTTTATCTTGGTAACTTAGCATTTTTTTCGGTGTTTCATTTTGCTAATATAGTTTTTAGCAATAATTTTTAATGAATTTTTAACCTAACTGATATATAAATCCAAAAATACTCACTATTTGTATAATATCGTGGCAATTTTGAATCCATTTATTAGTTCGCGAGAAAACATTCACTTTAAAATAAGAATATTAACATAAACTATAAAATTATTCCATTTTATCCTCAGACTGTTTAAAGGAAATTTTAAATACCATGAGAAGAAGAAAAAATGAGAAATGTATTTTAAAAAAATATTTAAAGTGCATGTCACGGTTACTCATGCCGCATATAGGTTCTAGCTGAATTGTATAGCATATAATATTAGTTACTGTACAGACCGCATGGGGAAATATATTAAATATTTTGAAGCACATGTTGGCACTTGTGTATTAACATAGTAACTGTGGCTGACATCATACAGTACAATAGAATATATGTTAGCTTACTATTATGTAACACAAGTATAATTACGGTACTCTGATTAATAGATGTGTCAATCAACTGACTGGATCATGTGCAGATGCTCTTCCTGAGGGTCTATTACGTCACATGAACAATACACAACATATGCAACTTCTATCTATCATACCGCGGAACTTGCCATTTTTCTCTTTTGATTATAAAGGGCGTACCGTGAGTAGGAGGCTAAATTTCATGGTTGCATTCATTATAATCCCAATATATATATACATACATACACACACACATATATATATATATATATATATATATATATATATATCCATCCATCCATCCATAGTAAAATTCTGCCCGGAGGCAGGTCTTTCACTGCAATCATAGATTTCCATGCTATGCTTTGCAGTCTTACTGGGAATTATAGGTGTGGTAGCTTCCCATTGCTTTCCACACTGGTGAAGGATGGTGGTGATGATGGCCGGATGATTTTCGGGGACCATTAGGCCCAAAGCTTCCTGATATTTGTCTTACAGGTGAGGAAAATCCCCGAAAAAAGAAACCTCACCCAGGAGCCTGTCCCGACCCGGAAATCGAAACCGGCCCGTTGCGTGACAAGGCAACACCCTATATATATATATGGCGCAACGTGCAGCCCGACGTCCACCAGGACAGTGTTCTCAGACCTCTTCTTTTCTCAATCTACATAAATGACTTACCAAATGTACTAAAGCACTGCCGTTATCACCTCTATGCTGATGATTTACAAATTTACCTACATTCACCTCCTCATTCTCTCTATAACAGCTTGACGAAAATGAATGACGATCTCATATCCATCTTTAACTGGTCTTCAAGTAGCGGTCTAAATCTAAATCCTAACAAACCACAGGTAATTATAATGGGAGAACAAAGACTGCTTACTACCTTTGACATATCTACACTTCCAAATATTACTATAAATAATATAATTATCCCTTATTCTTCTTCAGTAATAGATCTTGAACTACATCTAGACGCAAATTTAACCTGGCAAACACAAGTGAAACACATATGTAAAAAGACTTTCTCCATCTTACATTATCTTAGACGTTTAAAGAATTTTCTCCCAGTTTCGTTAAACAAAACCTTGTGCAGAATCTTGTGTTACCACACTTCGATTATTTGACATTATATATAACGATCTAAACTATGACTTGTCGCAGAGACTGCAGCGTGTTCATAATGCTTGAGTTCGATTCATTTTCAATATCCGTCGTTATGACCATATTTCCGAACACTTTAATAATCTCTCTTGACAAAGTTTTACTGACAGACGTAAATTGCACTCTCTTTCACTACTTTTCAAGCTTCTGAATTCCTACACTACTACTTACCTGGCGTCCAGATTTGAGAAGTTATCCTCTTACCACAATATTGACACTAGGTCACAAGATAACAGTCTGCTAACAATTCCTCTTCATAGCACTTCCTCTTATTCTACTTCCTTCCCAGTAACCTCTGCCCGCTCCTGAAATTTCCTTCCTCAAGATATCAGGGATTGCCGCACACTTGACACTTTTTATACAGTTACCTGCTGCCTAATAATTAATTTTTCTCTATTTATTTAAATTTATACTATGTCATTAATAATCTTTTTCTCAATTTTTATGTATCTTGTACATATTATATATTTAATTCGTTAAATTTACAGTAAATCAAAATACATTCATTATAAATATTAATTGTATTGTATTTATAACATATAATCGTTTATGTATATTATAATTTAGATGTAAAACTATTTTTTTTTTGTATTTTTAAAACCTGGTTGAGTGGCAGACAAGACCTTAAGGCCTTAACTCTGCCAAGTAAAATAAAGCTATTATTATTATTATTATTATTATTATTATTATTATTATTATTATTGTTATTATTATTGTTATTATGTACATCAGTCCGAAAAAAAAAACCTTGAATTTAGAGTTAAAAACAATTAACATACAAGTACAGTATATCATTAATGTTTGATGTAATAAAAGGACAGAAATTTGTTCAAAATTTGAAGTTCGTTTGAGTATCTTGAATGATGTAGGAATCTGTCCGCGAGTTCAGGAAGGATATCAAACAATACTACTGTAATTTAACATGAATTTTGTAGCATGTATGTCAATGAAACAACGAGCTGCAAGTTGTATTTAGGTAGGAAGATGCTTTCAACAATTCTTGTAACCAATTAGACTGGATCATGGTCATCATCATCATCATCATCATCATCAAAGATTAGACCTGCTGGCCTGTTCCGATCTCATGTTAGAATTGGCCTATCCATCATTTACTGGGTCTTCCAACATTTCTTCGTCCTAGTGGTTTGTAATGAAGAATCTGTTTCGGAATTTTATTGTTATCCATTCTATAGATGTGGTTCATCCATTCATCTCTGTATTGTGTAATTCTATCTAATACTTTGAATATATTCAATATTCTCTTCTTATATCGTCACTTCGCCTTTGATCCATTATTGTATAGCCAGCCCACTCCTCAGAAACTTCATTTCTGACGTTTCTATTCTGGATAATTGATAATAATCCAATTCCAGCCAATAAAATTATGTGATAATATAACTATAACTGAGAAATCAAGCATTTCCGAAGAAATGCCAACGTAACGATAGGCTTATGTTGAAAACTGACCTAACCCATTGTACTTGGGTTCGTTTCCGGTCGAGAGAAAATTGAACTCTACTCTACACCGAACATCTCACTACTCCTCATCTTTGCTTGTTTCAGCCACCCGACTATAGAATTCCCTCCTCTCGCATATCAAGTACTGTCCGACTCAAAAACAGTTTAAAAAGAAACTCACTTCATATTTCCTTAGACAATATAATATATAACCGTGTTCCATGCATATTTTTATTATTCCTTTATATTTTAAACTTTCTTTACCAAGCCTTTTACAATTATAGGTTATTTTTGTTGTTATTGTTATTATTATTATTATTGTTATTATTATTATTACTATTGTGTAGTCTATATCATTTATGTATCATTAATCATTATTTTATTTTATGTGTAATTTAACCCTGGTGAAGTGGAAGAGAAGACTTTACGGCCTTACTCCATCAGCTAAAAAAATAAATTAAAAAAATTCCCGACCTGACATTTTGCAAGGCTATTTTTTTCTAGATATCCGTCTAAAATATCAAGAGATGTGATGTATATTTCTCTCGTGGCATTATTTTACGATCTCAAGTTACTGGTATCTCAGAGTGTTATTGGCGATAGTGGATGATCAGTGTAAAGTAAAGTTACTACGTTAAACGGTAAATTATTACGTTATCTTATCTTAAAGCCATATTTCAATATTTTAAATTTGGAATTTGCTCTACAATTTACAATAGGTCACGTTTCTTTTCAGCAAATAGGAAACACGCCGTGAAAACGTAGACTACGTATTCATTGGCAACACACCATGAAAATGTAGACTGCGTATTCATTGGCAACACACCGTGAAAATGTAGACTGCGTATTCATTGGCAACACACCGTGAAAATGTACACTGCGTATTTATTGACAACACACCGTGAAAATGTAGACTACGTTTTCATTGGCAACACACCGTGAAAATGTAGATTACGTATTCATTGGCAACACACCGTGAAAATGTAGACTTCGTATTCATTGGCAACACACCGTGAAAATGTAGACTACGTTTTCATTGGCAACACACCGTGAAAATGTAGACTGCGTATTCATTGGCAACACACCGTGGAAATATAGACTACGTATTCATTGGCAACACACCGTGAAAATGTAGACTACGTATTCATTGGCAACACACCGTGAAAATGTAGACTGCGTATTCATTGGCAACACACCGTGGAAATATAGACTACGTATTCATTGGCAACACACCGTGAAAATGTAGACTACGTATTCATTGGCAACACACCGTGAAAATGTAGACTGCGTATTAATTGGCAACACACCGTGAAAATGTAGACTACGTATTCATTGGCAACACACCGTGAAAATGTAGACTGCGTATTCATTGGCAACACACCGTGAAAATGTAGACTACGTTTTGATTGGCAACACACCGTGAAAATGTAGACTACGTATTCATTGGCAACACACCGTGGAAATGTAGACTACGTATTCATTGGCAACACACCGTGGAAATATAGACTACGTATTCATTGGCAACACACCGTGAAAATGTAGACTACGTTTTCATTGGCAACACACCGTGAAAATATACCGGTATATACTGTGGCATAAGTGAATGAGCAATGATATCACAATAGAATTGTAAACAGTAAAAAGTCGTCATGCCTGAGTAGACATTGTCAGCAATAGACATAATTGAAAGGTTTGCTGGAAGAAAAAAGTAGATTTCGTAATTTACGTTTCTCAACATTCCCATAAATTACATTTTAAACGTATAATTCTCTTTAGAGAATATTATTGTTATAATGATAATTTTAGAATTGATTTATTTAGCCTGGTGGAGTTAAGGTCATGTAGCCTTCTCTTCCACTCACCATGACAAACATATAAATGCAAAAAAACATACAATAATAGTACATATTAGACAATTAATATTATCTGTCAAATTGAATAATAATGAAAATGTCTAACAATACAATAATATTAAATACAATTAAAAGTTTATGAGTAAGTTATTTTTTACTAGTAGAGGTTACCAGCCTCTAGCCAAACCCCTCTTCCTGGAGGGCAGGGAACTGGAATTTCGGAGTGTTCGTCTCCTACAGAAGTTGCCTCTTCACTACGGCTTTGGGGACTTCTCTTCTCTCCAAAACAAATAACAAAATACTGAACCGAAAGTGCGTTTTTCGGCTCATTACTGCAGCATCGTTATCCTCCCTAGACCGTGAGATTCATGAACTATGCCAATATTCCTTTCTCTATGCATCTACCCCCACTCTCCCTCTTTATCTCTCCTGGTGCGCTGTTCCTACGGCGCATCTCCCCTCTACCTCGGAACCTTCAAATACGTTATGCACAGCGAGAACGTTATCATTCATTCATTCATTCATTCATATCCATTCCGGGATGGGATCGGATTTTTAAGTGGACAAGGTCGTCTGGAGCCGCGAGTGGCGGAAATTATGTTGGTCCTGAAGACCGGGGAAGAAGCCGCCCTGGCTTGCTAGCATGAATGTGGTATGTGGTGTGATGTGGTTCTTTGTCATGTAAGAGTATTATTTATTTATTCACTTTCTTTTTCTTTTTGAATGATCAAATGTTTATCTTGGTTATGTTTTTACTTCAGACTTCTTGTTTACATTAAATATCATTTTTATACTTAATGTTCAAAGTGATTTATGTGCATGTAGCTGTTTATATTCCTATACGGAAACTCACTCAGTTAGGAGATCATTCCAGCTCCCTTTATTTTTCTGTCTAGGTTTCCTGATTGATAATTATAGTGCAAACACTCATTTTAAGTCACTCTGTTGTTTTGAGAACTATTATTGAGTTATGCTAAAACGCTTAGGTAAGAAAGATGCCTCCTATGGACCCGGGGCAAGTAGCTTTGTGATTAATAACCTTGGAGGTAATCAGATCTACGCTAATAGAAGCAACAGAAACAAAAGACGATCCAGAGCGGCACGAAGGGTAGCGAGTAGTGAGGCTATAACCCGACACAATACAAACCTAAAGGCACCCGAGATGTGGGCAGACCTAGAAAGAGATGGGCTGAAGTCGGAACGGGTCAACATACCTAATCCATGAATGCAGATGATGATGATGATGACAATTAAAAGTAAATTAATGATATAATGTATACAGAAAAAGAATAACAGCTCGAATCTACTATACATAAAAAGAAAAAATACAAAGATAATAAACTATAATGTATTAATCTAGTCTTTGCTTAAGTTTCATTGTTAGGAGTTAATAGACTGGATCACCAAAGGAACACTATTATCAGAGGAAAACTTGGAGTAACAAGTTTAAATGAAGATATACAAAGATACCAACAAGAATGGAAAAATCATCTGAGAAGAATGGCAAGAAATAGACTTCCAAAATTGGCATTCCAATATACCCCAACTGGACATAGGGACCAAGGAAGACCAAAACATCGGTGGATAGATCAAGACCATCTTCGCTAGGTTTACCGTACAGGCCACATGGCCTAAAACGAATTTGTTCATGATGATGATGATGATGAATTAATCTATCGCTTATTATACAAGGCATTAAGTAAATATATTAACAAATCTTAAAACTAGTTTTATTAAGTAATGAAAATTAAAAACGTCATTGAATTTTATATTCATCTTAGAGCGAATTATTGGTCTTACATTATTTTTATTGAAGAAAACTGTGTTTCATCTAGGGGACATATCGTAGTTTCTATAAAGAATGTATATAATATGAGCGACAAATAAGATACAAATTTTCTTGCACGGTTTCAAAGTTCATGAGAAAATAGTAAATAATATCTCAATAACTAATCACCTATTATCTAATACAAGATCGTTAAGTGGCATTCAAAGGCATTATGATTTTCTACAGCGGCAGTAAGCATGCATCTTATATAAAAACTGTTATGTGAGAATAAAACAAATGAATACTTACAAGGTAATTACGCTGTAATATGGGTGTTACATTCATAGGTTAGTCAATTTGATTGCTATTCCATCCACACTCCTACCTGGCCACTTGCCACTCGAAACCAAAACATGTACATGTTTTACATTGGTCAACATGATTTTGCCTCATGAGTACCAATAGTTGTACTTAATGCAGTTTTTTATCGTGTTTTCAAATATGTATTCGGAATTGCTCCATCACCCACAGTTTTTTTTATTTCAATTTCAATTAATGGATTTAAATAATTAATTTTTAATAAACGTTTTTTTCTTCCATTTGTCCATTGTAAAATAAAACAAAATGAGCTAACTCAAATGAATTCAGCTATGGGAAAGAGATATCAAGGTTAATGGAATCCTAATATGCTGACCAATTATTGTTGGACCATCAAGAGCGATGCTCCACAGGCGAAATATAACAGAAAATCGTTATTTCTTACTTTCTAGGTGAGTCCGAATGTTCGAATATTGTGTAGTTACGAATGTAGAAGATATTAAAGTGTTTGAAATTATAAATGCCTGTCTCTCGGAAACCTTGCGTGATGTAGAAAAACCGATATTATATTTGAATTCAGGAGAAAACATACTATCAGAATCACATATGTTTCGTTCTGAGACAAAAAAAGTTTCTATTTTGTTGCTCAGTGTTATCAGTATTCACTAAATATTTTCGACATTTCTATCAAAAGCAAACATAATACATATCCTTAATATTTCAATTATCAATACAAACTGTGTTATTTCTTCATCTTTTTTTATCTAAATAAATTTAGCATAAACTAACTGCTAACTTAACTCACTGGCACTATCGAACCCGTAGGTTCGTGACCATCAAGAAATGCGGACATGGGTTCAACTGGGGTAATTTTTTTCGGAATAAAATAACTGCATAGTTTTTATTTGATACCGGTATTTATTTTATTTTTTTATATTTTACTTAAGCCTAAAGTTTTTTATTGTTATGTTTACAATTATTTTTTAAATTCCGAATATTTACAGAATAATTTGTTTTCGTTGTATCCATGTATATGTATACAAAATAACACTTTCGATTTAAATTACATAAATGCATGTCAAGTACAGACTATACCGACAAATATATAACACTAATGACAAGGAATCCACCGCTGTGGTCTCGAGGTAGCGTGCTGCCTTGTCACGCAGTGGGCCCGGGTTTGATTCCCGGTCGGGACAGGCTCCTGAGTGAGGTTTTTTTTCAGCGTTTTTCCTCACCTATAAGACATCAGGAAGCTTAGGGCCCAACGGTCCCCGAAAATCATCCGGGCATCATCATCCTATCATCATCATAATCATTCTTCATCGGTGTGGAAAGAAACGGGAAGCTACCACACCTATAATTCTCTAGTAAAGCTGCAAAGCATAGCATGAAAATGGAATGACAAGGAGGAAATAGTAAAGTGTGTCTAGCATCGCCAGCCAAAATATTTAGCCTAATTTACCTACGAGACCAGAGTTTGACGTTGTAGTGAATTGTTAACTCAGTGGATTGGGAGCTGCGAGATATATATATATATATGAATTTCGAACATTGAAGCAATTTAATATAAATTACGGTTTGTTGTTAAATGTTGGATACCTGTAACTTTTTAAGTCAGATTCATAAACCTGAAACGTATTCTCGGATTTAATCAAGAATTTTTGGATTTTATGGCTCTAAATTATTCTGAAACAGACTATACCGACAACTATATAACAACATCCAGCTGAAAACAGTATTCAATAATCGATAGATGCTAAATTAATTAAAGTTTGATATTGATTACAGAGGAGGGAGGGCGGTTTTATTATTGGTGCTTCAAAATCAATATTCGATATAGTTTCCTCTCATCCCTTCATCATAGCAAGGGAAAGAGAGGTTGTACGATGCAGCAATGCATTGTCCATTGGCATAAAACCCACTGCCAACTGATTAACATTAGTGATTTCTAACTGACATAGGCTGACAACACATCTAGTCCTAAATTATACACCAAGTGTCCACGTGTATCCCTTTTTGCGCTTGAAAAAACGAGCGGTGGAGGAGGACACCATGAAAACGTTTGTGAAATATTTAACAGGGATGTTCATGTCAACCGAGTGTGCTATTTTTGGGACTGTGGATACAGAGAGAGTTAGAATTTTATATTAAGCATCAGAGAGAACAATATTTTTTTACAAGATAAAGTAAAAATATGACGCTGTCATATTGACTAATTTCATTTTATTTTTTTCATTTCTGTGAAAACAGACGAAAGCACTTCGTGATCAGTTGATCAATTTTGACTTGCTTTAATTTTAATGAAGGAAATTGAGTGATTTTTTACTTGAAACGTATGACATGTGCCGTGTCTCTCAAATGGTTCGTGACTGATATTGTATTAAACAGAGTTTTAAATAATTAGCTGCAATGTCAATTTTCTATAAAGTTATCAACAATCATATGTTGTTACATAATATACGAGAAAACATTACTTTTCCAAAGAGAGAGAGAGAGTGAGAGTGAGAGAGAGAGAGAGAGAGAGAGAGCGAGAGAGAGAGAAAGAGAGAGAGAGAGAAAGAAAGAGAGAGAGAGAAATACTTATAAAAAAACAGTGAAACAAATAAAACAGCGAAAGAAAGTCTTTAGAGAGAAGATTTGTGACATTTCAAAATTTTCTAAACATACTATAGGCTATATAATGTGTTGTTGAGAGAATATCGAGTTCACATAAAATCTAAACAGCATTGTATGATGAAGAACATTTATCTTAATAATGACTGAAACAAACTCAAAGAATATAGGCCTATAATTACGATATTTTATTTATTTTACTAGTTGGAGTTAAGACCGTAAGGTCTTCTCTTCCACTTCACCAGATTAAATTTTACATACAATAAGAATTATGATAAATTATACATAATAGATATCCATCCATAGTAATTCTGCCCGAGGACAGGTCTTTCACTGCAATCACAGCATTTTCATGCTAAGCTTTGCAGCTTTACTAAGGAATTATAGGTATGGTAGCTTCCCGTTGCTTTCCACACCGGTGAAGGATGATGATGATTTTCGGGGACCATTGGGCCCTAAGCTTCCTGAGATTTGTCTTACAGTGGAGGAAAAACCCGGAAAAAGCTTCACCCACGAGCCTGTTCCGACCGGGAATCGAAACCCGGCCCGCTGCGTGACAAGGCAGCACGATACCTCAAGACCACATATATAGACTACACAATATAAAGTTGACAAGGGAAAGAAAGTAACAAACATAATAACGTATAATTAGATTAAGTATTATTACATAAGGACTTTATTACACTAAAAGTAAGATACATACAATGTTATTTACAAATATGGATCGCACGGGCAGTAAGCTGTACGTGCTGTTGACAGTCCGTTACAATAAAGTAATGTTTGGTAATAATATACTTAAAACAAAAAAAGAAAACACAATAATATTACAATTACATTATACATTAACTTGGTTGTGTAGAATTATTAAGAATTAATGGTATTTCAATTTGTTATTTATTTATGCATGAATGAGTGTTATTTTCCGCGTTTTGCCCAAAAAATTACCCAAGTTTATCCAATTTTCTGGGCTTATCATTAACTCGTAGCATGTCAATCTTTCATGATTTGAATTTAGAAACCTTTCCGGTAATAACTGACGCCTCCAATATTCCAAATCGTTACATTTTCCTAATATATATATCTCGTTTTCAAAGCTCCCGCACATTGGACATATTCGCATATCGTGATCGTCGCTAACTTTTAAAAAATTTCCATGCCCCTAACCTGAACCAAGCAAGCCCTGATCTCTCTTTAAATCCTAGATTGAGTATATAAGATTATTTTCCCCAAACTTGTTTTAGGTCTCTTTGTAAAAAAAATGAACGTTTTCTTGCACATTTGGCCAGAATATTTTGTTGGTTTATATCTAAGTACCTCCTTCTTATTTTTCTCCACACATTCTTGCGAGTTTCAGTCCCTTTTTCTCATACCCAACCTATCCCAATCTTTTGGAGTTCTCTCCTAACTTCGTCTGCCCAGAATTTCACATTTGCATTCCTAATTTGGTGGTCGTAACAAATTGCTCTGAGCATTGTTTGTTCACCTTGGATTAGCCGCAACCAGTACTTCAATACACGAATTTTGCAGTTTATGTCGTCCTGATATGACCCAAATTCATATAAAATCCCACTGTTAGAAACGGTCTTACTAAGTCCTGTAATATATTTTAGAAAATGCGTATATACTTTATTTAGTATTTCCGTTCTTTAAAACCCCAAATCTCACTACCACAGTGCATTACTGGCCTCACCATCGCTCCATACATTTTTTCTAACGTACTAACTGGAATATCAGGCACTCTACCCACAATACTGAGAATACTATTAAGTTGCCCCCTCCCTTTGAATAATGCTATATCAATATGTTTTTTCCACTTTTCGTTCATTTTCAACATCGTATCAAGATATTCAAAATGTTTCACGTTTTGAAGATTTTGATCTCTGTATTTCCATTCCTCTGCTCTACCATAAACCGTCCCATTTTGGAACGTCATTGTTTTTGTCTTACTAACATTTACAGTCAATCCCCAATTCCTGCAGTATATTTCCAGTAGGTCAAGACCTCTTTGCAATCCCTTGATTGTCTTGGAACAGATAATTAAATCATCTGCATACAACATGACCTTGGTAAAGAAAGTTTAAAATATAAAGGAATAATAAAAGTATGCATGGAACATGGTTAAAGTCCAATATTATATTGTCTAAAAAAATATGGGGGGCACGCCGTAGCGTAGTGGTTAAGGCACTGAGCTACAAGCTGGAGGGTCGAGGGTTCAAGTCCCGTTGGGGTCAGGATTTTTAAACTGACCCAAACCCTCTGGCGGCACTATGGCCCTGGGGTCGACTTAGCCTCTAACGGAAATGAGTACCAGACGCTTGTTCTGGGGGTAAAGGCGGCCGTCACGCAGGGCTGACAACCCGGCTGACATAAAGTGCCGATTGTCTAGAAAAAGTGGGAACCTTAACCTCCTTCTACCCCAAGGACCTCCGGGTCTGTTGTGGGATCACTTTACTTTACTTTTACTTTACTAAAAAAATATGAAGTACGAGTAAGTTTCTTTTTAAACTGTTTTTTGTCGGACAGTTCTTGATATTAACGATCAAGTGATTTTTGAGCTGTCAGTTAGCATTTCAGCCCTAGTTTCTGCTCCATATACGATAACTGGTCGAACTATCGTTTTGTATACGAGGAGTTTGCTTTCTGTTGACATATGTTTGTTCAGTAAAATTAAATCTTTCATATATCCTGACATGTGAGCTGCTTTATCAACTTGATTCTTTACTTCATTTATTAAATTTTTAGTGTCTGTTATTAATACACCTAAATAATTGAATTCTGATGCGTGTTCTATCATTTTTCTTTCCACTTCTAGTTTGCATCCTGAAGCGAAAAGGAAAAATTATAGGACGGGAGAAGAACAAGAGGAAAACCGGCCAAGAGACGGATAGACAGTGAATGCACATCCAATACGTCTTTCTACGAGTAGTAATTTTGGAAATAATATGTTTACGGGATGAGTGTTTTTTTTAATCGTAGCCTATTTTTGCAACATTATTACGTTTATAATTTGTTTTATTCTTCATTTAGTCCATCGCTATGGTCTCGAGGTAGCGTGCTGCCTTGTCACGCAGCGGGCCCAGGTTCGATTTCCGGGTGGGAGAGGCTCCTGGGTGAGGTTTTTTTGTTTTTTTTCTCTCACCTTAGAGACAAATGTCGGGACGCTTAGGGCCCAACGGTCCCCGAAAATCATCCGGCCATCACCATCACCCTTATTATCATCATCCTTCACCGGTGTGGAAAGCAACGGGAAGCTACCACATCTGTAATCCCCTAGTAAAGCTGCAAAGCATAGCATGAAAATGATATGATTGCAGTGAAAGACCTGCCCTCGGGCAGAATTACTTTGGATGGATTCTTGAATTAACCTTCTTCAACAATTTATCATATTTAAGCGATTTGTATATAAAGTGTCATTTAAACTATAAGGAAGTGATAATTTTGGATGATATTTTGCACAAGTGTCAGAGAGCTGGCAATACAATTCAATGTTACTCAACAGTAATTTAGTTAGGAATTGGACACATGTCTGCTTTAATCTGTCTCAGTGGCCTCGTGATTTTAAAAATGCAATTCCCATTCCATTACCTCAGTTTAACCTCTCATCTTACAGGTACTTCTCACATGTCACAACGCCATCCGAGTCTTTTAGTGGCACAGCCTGTCGGGAGAGGGATTTTAAACTATGGATCACACTCATACTTTTTTTGACTCCACAAGGGATGGAGGCCTTCCCGATTGAGTAATCAGTTCAATGGCAGGGTGTCCTCCGAGGAAACCAACATGAAGACGATACACACCATCCACACACACATTTATACTAAAATGTCGAATATGGTAATAAAGATTATGATGGCAAGATTATGTTCGGCGACTGTTTGGGCCTTCATATTTCTGACTGTTATCTTACAGGTGAGGAGAAACCCTGGAAAAAACAATTATCCAGGAAACTTGTCCCGACCGGGATTAAACATGGATCCGCTGCGTACAAAGTAGAATGTACGCAATTTCAACAGTTAAAATACTTTTTTATTATAATGAATATAATAAGATTGTTATCAATTAATTGTTCTGTACCAGAGAACCACTTCATTCGGCATATCAGTCACCTTAAATACAATAATTAAAATTTAATTCAATATAATAAAAAATAAAGAAATAATAGTTAACACAATCCTTAAACACACATATATAAACTTGATACGCAATTGGGATATAAAATATTATTAAAACTATGTACTTAGTTGTTAGTTAAAAATTATTGCCAACGTCAAAATTTTGGGACCAAATATAAGTTATAATATGGGAGAATCGCCAAAAGATGTGATAAATAAGCAACAAATTACATCTTTACGTCTTAATAAAAATGTTGGCGCGAAAGATAAGACAAAGTTTGTAGAGGCTTCTTATTCCAAGTTTGAGATTCTTTACGCGTCGGAAATCTAAGACCCATAGCTTCATTTCCCTTACGAAAAAACCATACTCTGGAATATTTATAAAGCCCCTAAAATCCATTGACCCCACCCTGGTTTGAACCTATGAATTTCGGAATCAGAGACGAGTGTGCTAACCACTAGTTCTCCGGGCTATTGTGTGTTTCTGTACTCCTAATGGAAATGCACTACTCTCCTTACAGAAAGACCTTGCACAAGCAGTAAGAGATGAAAACCCGTGGTACTGAAAGTAAAATGACTAATTTAGAAGGAGTAGGCCTATAAGCACGTGAAGTCTGATACTGGCAAATCAAGAATGTCATGTAGTAACATAATTTATAACTAATTTATTTCAGATCTTCGTTCCTGGTTGTTATCAGTACCAGTGTTCGTCAAGTGGTCGAAATTCGACCATAATCATTATTATTGTCTTCTTCATCCAATACTACTATATGGATCGGAAAAATGGGTCTTAACCAAAAGCCAGGAACGAAGAATAAAAACGTCAAAAATGAGGTTTCCGAGGAGTGTGGCTGGCTATACAATAACATATCGAAGACGAAATTTAAAAATACAAAGATAACTAAATATATTCAAACTATAATATAATAATAATACTTTATTTATTCTGGCAGAGTTAAGGCCATAAGGCCCTCTCTTCCACTCAACCAGCACAAATACAAATAAATATTTGACAAATATAGATATACACTATACTAATTATAAACAGTTAAAGATACAATAATGTAGCAATGTAAATGTCATGTACAAACAACATTTTATAGGGTAATAACAATAATGATACGATAATAATAATAATTATAATAATAATAATAATATAAATATGATACATTATACGAGAAACACCAATTAATATATATATATATATATATATATATATATATATATATATACCTTACACTGGATAATAATGAAGTCGAGTTTAGAGCAAATATAAATTTAGATTTCGTTTTAAAGATGCCAATGTCCGGCAGCCCCTTATTTCTTGTGGTAGGGAATTCCAGTTTCGAGAAGTGAAGATGGTATATGGCATGGAGTGATGTGCTGTCCTATGTTGCGGTATATTAAGCAAGAGACTATGTTGTGATCTTGTGTTTAAGTTGTGGTTTGAGGATAGATACTGGAAACGGGATGATAAATAATTGGGAATCGAGGTATGTAGGCTCTTAAATAGGAGAATTAGATAGAATTAGGCCTACACAATACTGAGATGAATGGATGCACCACATCGATAGAATGGATAACAATTTAATTCCGAAACAGATTGTATCACATGCCACTAGCACGAAGAAATGATGGAAGACCCAGAAAAGATGAACAAACCAATTCTTATATGAGGTCGGAGGAACAGACCAGCAGGTCTATTCCTTGATGCTGATGCTATATATAAGGATGCCTTCTATCACCTACATTTTCAACATCTACCTGAAAGACCTAATGAAGAACTGCTTCAGGAATACGGGAGGCGTAGACATGGGAGGAAGAAGAATTAAGTGCATAACATTTGCTGATGGTATGGCTTTGCTAACAGAAGATGCAATGACACTAAGGAATTTGCTGATGGAGCTAAATGACAAGAGCGAGGACTATGGGATGAAGATAAATATAAATAAGACGAAGGCCAAGATTATGGGAAGGAAACCAGGGAAGACAGACATGAGGATTAAAGATGAGGCCATTGAGCAAGTGGAGAGCTTCAAGTACTTGGGTTGTACTATCAGTAGTAACATGAACTGCAGTCAAGAATTAAAGCAGAGGATAATATTGGCAAAATAAGCTTTTAACAAGAAGAGAAGCATTGTCTGCGGACCTTTGGCAAAAGAGATACGGAAGAGACCAGTGAAGTGCTTTGTGTGGAGTGTAGCATTGTATTGTGCAAAGTTTTGGACATTACGACGGAATGAGGAAAAGCGGCTGGAAGATTTTGAGATGTGGATATGGAGAAGAATGGAACGAATAAAATGAACAGACAAAATAAAAAATGAAGATGTGATAGAGTGGGTGAAGGAAAAACAATGCTGGAACTCGTAAAGAAGAGGAAAATAAATTGAATTGACCATTGGCTAAGAACACACTGCCTGCTGACGGATGCTCTAGAAGGAATGGTCAACGGAAAGAAAGTTAGAGGCACAAAAATGGCATCAGATGATAGACAATATTAAAATAAATGGTTTGTATTCGGATACAAAAAGGAAAGCTGAGTTAAGGAAAGAGTGGAGAAATGCTGAGTTTGCAGTGAAAGGCCTGCTCTTGGGCAGAACACTATGTATGTTTATACATGACACTAAAGCTCGTCAGTAGCTACTAAAAAAGACAAAATAATGTAGTTCACTATTATGCAGTCTTCTCCATTTACCGTCTATTCGTCTCTCTTTAAGATATTAAACATAAAATTGATACCTAGTAAGTCAGTCGTCCTCAGCTAAATTTGTAAACTTCATCAAATAGTTCCAATATGGAGGCCTTCAAAACAATATTTCATCTTCTGCATTTTAACTGACACTGATGTTGTTGTATAAGATGTACAACGGGTTTAGGTCTGCGGGTGTGTTCTCATTGTGAACAGTTAAGATGAATTTTAAAAGTGTTGATCGTCTCTCTTTGCCAAAAAAAATTCTGACAACACTGAAGCTCGTCAATAGGTACTTAAAAATCGGTTGACAAACAGAGAAGAAAAAGGCACTGAACAGTTTGGTATCTACCTATTTATACAAGGAAGTTCGGGTAATGTGGACCCTTCTGTTTGAGTGGACCCTGTTAATATCTTATTTAATTGGTGCTGCCCTCGAACAGAAAATATTTTAACTTCTTCCCCCCAGCAAATTTGACGAGTTCAAGGCATGTTTTTCTTATTCTTTGTGCCAAGAAAGGTTTATTTGTTATATTTATGAAAATTACCACTTTAAAAGTTTTTCAAGCTAAGAATGAAGTCTTAATTTCTGCTATTGAATATTACAAGTATGTTGAAAAAACTACTAAATATATTACATTATGTAGATGCTGTTTTAATATACTGATGGGTTTGGTTTGATAATATGTGAGATGGTGGCTGTATAAAATAATTAAACATAACAAAGGAATTCGCTTAATGTGGATCTTCAACGTTATGACCAACAATGTTTCAAAACATGAAATAAATATCAACTCTTTTTTAATTATGATCAGTCATAACTATTTTCAGAGTAATCTGTGCCTATCTGTATAAATTAATAGAGAAAAAATAGACTGAAAGCTAAGGTGGAAACTGCGGTTCACGTTATCCGATTATGGAGGTTAAAGTGAACCTTTCTTGTAATGTAAAAGAGTTTATAAATTATGAAGATATTTTCATATTTGAATAAAATAATCCGTAATGCTATTTAATAGTTACAACACTAATGATAATCACTGTAATTAAACAAAATTCCAATCCCTTAATTAAAAAAAGAAAGAAATTCAAAACAGGGGTCCAAATTACCCGAAGTTCCTCTATATAGATTATACATATTTGTTAACACTGAGAAAATATAAGTGATAAATATGATCACTTTACACTATCAGATTTATATAGTTACATCCCTTATATCTCTGTCAATCTACTTTACAGACCATGGTTATCTGTCCCACACTGCTTGGGTAAGGTCACTCTTAAAGCTTTTAAAATTATGTAGTGCAGATCTTGATCTAATTCGTTGGCTAAATTCAAATACCAAGGAACAAAAATCACAAATAGGAATGAGATGAAAAAAGAAATTAAACACAGGCACAGTATTCTGGAAATGTGTACTATTATGCATTACAGGGACTCTTGACATCCCAACTCCTTTCAATAAATGTTAAACTGAAAATATATAAAACTATTATTCTACCTGTTATAGGCTATTATATGGATGCGAAACATGAACTCTTACTTTAAGGGAGGAAAGGAGATTACGAGTATTTGAGAATAAAGTTCTTAGGAAAATTTTAGGACCAAAGAGAGGTGAACAGACAGGTGAATGGAGAATACTTGCATAACAGTGAACTACACGGTCTTTATAAGAAGCCAGATATAATAAGAACAGTTAAGTCTCGTAGACTCCGATGGACAGCACGTGTGGCACGAATGGGGAATGAAAGACGTGCCTAGAAGCTTCTTGTAGGAAAACCAGAGGGTAAATCGCCCAGTTGGTAGACCAAGAAGAGAAGGGAGAATACGATAACTATGAATTGAGAGAAGTAGATTATACAGGGGATGATTGGAAAACATTAGCACAGGATAGGGATGTATGGAGAGCTTATGTCTGCGCGGCCATGAACTACGGGTTCCATAGTGCTAGTGAGTTAGTTAGATCTAATTCGTTCAATCTCTATACATTCCGCAGAAATATAATTAACACACATTTCTTAGTTTTTTTTTTCATCTTTTATTGTTGTAGATAGAAGTGACCCATATGTAGAGGGTTAATTTTGGGGTGGTTTCTCGTAAAAGCGGTGGCTTTAAACATATTTGAACTTTCGCCCTTTGGTAATGGAAGGCACAAAACAGGAGGGGGTTTAACATCTGGTGTTAGTGGGTTTAATGTTTTGATATTTAGCTTAGTGAAAATATGTATTCTCTTTCTCTCACTTTAATTTTTTTCTTTTGAAAAGGGTAGGAAAAGCCGAACTTACACCACGGCATAACGCAGGACGTGACAGAATTTTGAAAATGGCCATTAGCTCGTCTCATCTTACTGGTACCAGGGAGGGTCAGCTGCAGCTGCTCTAACACCCTCTGACATCCAGCTGCTTTCTCAAACTGATGCAAGAGGGTTGCCAATTTATTAGTGATGCGTGTCCAAATCATAAAATGATCGATTACATTGCATTTTTAGCACTATTTTCGTAATGAATTTAATGCATTCCTCTCTCTTATGCCTAATTTATGAGAGATGCATACAGCGTAGGACGTACTGTCTCTTTTTTTTTGTATATTTTCTTTCTGGTTGAGAGCAAGGAAAAGTAAATATAGTAAAAATAGGTAAAACATTATTATTATTATTATTACTATTATTATTATTCTCAATGTTATTAATAAGCTGTTAGTTTATGCTGGTGATGTAGTACTATTGGGCGATAGCGAGGAAATACTAAAGGACAACACGCACACACTATTGAGTAACACTAAGAAATTAGGACTAGAAGTAAGTATCAATAAAACTAAGTACGTGGTCACACGTAGAAATACATTATATAATGAAAATGGACAGCTAATGACAAATGAGGGAAATTTTGAGGAATGGCTGAATTCAAATACCTAGGAACAATAATCACAAATAGGAATGAGATCCACAAAGAAATTAAATATAGGCTCAATTCTGGAAATGCGTGCTATTATGCATTGCAGATACTTCTGATGTCTCAACTCCCTTCAAAAAATGTTAAACTGAAAATATATAAAACTATTATACTATCAGTTTTATTATACGGATGCGAAACATGGACTCTTACTTTAAGGGAGGAAAGGAGATTACGAGTATTTGAGAATAAAGTTCTTAGGAAAATTGTTGGGCCAAAGAGAAATGAACAGACAGGTGAATGGGGAAGACTGCTTAACATTGATCTACATGGCCTTGATAGGAAGCCAGATATAATTAGAACAGTTAAGTATCATAGACTGCGATGGGCAGAACATGTGGTACGAATGGGGAATGAAAGACGTGCATGGAAACTTCTTGTAGGAAAACCAGAGGGAAAACGCCCAGTTGGTAGACCAAGAATGAGGTGGGAGAATAATATTAACTATGATTTGAGGGAAGTAGATTATACAGGGGATGATTGGAAAACATTAGCTCTGGATAGGGATGTGTGGAAAGCTTTTACGTCCACGCGGCCATGAATCTACGGTTTCGATAGTGCCAGTTAGTTTATTATTATTATTATTATTATTATTATTATTACTGCTACTACTACTACTACTGCACAGAGTATTGCAAACATGACTTCCTTGTAAACTTTCATCGTTAGTATTTTATGACTTTGGGGTGGAATCAGTTACCAAGTTGTTAGGGGGAAGTTATCGTTACGAGGGAAGTGTTAATTTTTCAGCCAACTTGAAACTAAGTGAAGTAAGGTGACAGGTGGACAGGCGGATGGACATGTGTGTGTGTGTGAACATATTATGGAAACTGCACCCGACGCCGCACCGAGTGTTTCTAATGACTCGTTCGTCCCAGTTTGGGCACCGGCTGCTAAAGGTGACGGTCCCTCCGTTTCCTTCTATAATTTCCTGGGCTTATAATGCTGTAAAATTGGTTTAGAACCAACAATTAAAATGCAAAGTCTATTTAATATGCTCGTTTATAAGACGTTATATTATTGTACTTACAGGTGACTGAGAGAATTAGCGATTGAATATAACTAACAATACTTATAAAAAAATTATTTTATAAGACACTAGCATGAATACCCGGCGTGTGCTGCTACGCCTAAAGAAAATGAAAATTAATGTGGTTTTATGTTTAGTTGGATAAGGAGAGGAAGAATAATAAAAATAAATAGTTTTAGATATCCCGTCTGATTACCCGGAGTTGCACGGGATCTACTTATCCCGATGGTCTTGGGCATAATAAATGAAAGACACAAAATTAATGCAACTAATATTAGTGAATAAATAAATGAAAAATAAGATAAATTAGATCAAATGATTTTAAGATTCCCCGTGCTGATTACACGTGGTGGTCCGAAGCTACTTATCTCGTCGACTTGGCATCAATGACAAAAGACAAATCGTTGTGGTGAGTGATCTAAGTAACGCACGAGTGATTCCAAAGTATCGATAAATTCAGACTCAAAAGTGAGGAGGAATTTATCTAGAGAATTTGGAAATCAAGAGTGGCATTGTTAGACATTTAACAATAAATTAACTGTTTGCTCAAAGTCATTATTTAATATAGTTATTTTAAATATTTATATATTTAATGTCAACGCAATGTTTGAAACCAAATGAGAATGTGAGGTTATGTGTATCACTGAACTAAATAATGTATTATTGCCAAAGGATCGTAAGATTGTAAGACGCACCCTAGTGAAAATAATGAAACCATCAAACTATATCTTACGTGATAATTAATATTTTTTTTAAACAACTCAGTAAATCAAGGAATGGTTCATTATGTATATTCATGTCTTGGGTAGAGAAAAATTCTATCTGAGCGTTCAGAATTTGAAAAAAGAACAGCTTCTTTATCACAAAAGCAGGAAATAATAACAGAATCGATAAGAAGGAGGTGAACACGACTGTCATTGGTTGTAAAAACAAATTCAATGAAACGTGATAGCCTTGAGACCTTTTGGGGAATGAGTGAATGTCCGTAAAAGAATAATCGGCAATGTGCTGCTATGCTTGCACAGAATCTACGTACTTGTATAATCAATCTTCTGGAATCAATGAACACAAAATGGTTATTGTGAGTTATCCGAAAGAGATAAAAATATGCTGTCGCGAACGTTTGATACAGCTTTTTGAGATATCAATTCTGGGTACATAATTTTGCGTAAGCAGTAAGTGTTCAAGAGCTACTTTTTTCGCGTTTTCCACTAAAAAGGCTATTTTAAGGGTAGGATGAGTATCAAACTCTCGTATAGCCTAAGTACATCCCGGAATCTCCTAACATTGGCAAAAAGTCCCATCCAATGATCAACCGTAGGGCCGCGCATAAAGAACGTACGAAACAAACAAAGAAACAATTGTTATATATTAGGATAACTGCATAATGGAATAAAAACAGCTGAACGTAATACTTCGACAACTTCAGGACGATTCGTGACTGAAAATGAAGAAAAAAGGTCCGATAACTGTGTCTGGAAATGAATATTCGTGCTCACAATCGTCCTCCAGCACAATACATAGCACTGCAAACACGTCACAACAGATATAAACTGCTCCATTAGATCATACCGTTTTAACTTCGTACCAAGCCCAGGATTGCCTCCCTCTTCCCATATCCCAGCCTCTCTACTAATACGTCGAGGTGACGTGGACGCGCGTTGAGAGTAACACATCAGGAACTGTTTTCAGCATACATAATTTATCAGATTGCACCCAAGGTTAACCATCCAGGGGGTGTAGTCCTGTGTCTAGGAGGCCATGCAAACAGGGCCGAACAATAATTCCATCGTCAGTTTTCACCCATTACAGTCAGGCATTTTTTTTCCTCTTTTTCGTTTACACGTTTTTCTTCTTGTTTTTACCTTTGTCGTTTTACTTTTTGTTAACTTTATTTATTCTCACATATAACACAAAGACAGGAACACCCAGACACAAGGTGAGATTTAAATCCCCTACCCTGCCGGAATCGAACCCCGGTTTGCCGGAGTGGAAGGTAGATACTCTACGACTACGCCACTGGACGACAGGAACATCCCTGCAGTTTGTCGTGTACTTATAACTCACCCTGTATACAACGCGAATCATGTTGTCGAGGGCGATTGAGATGACAAGCTTTAGCAGATCTATAGAACACTATACATTGCTATAACCCATGTATGGCCTTACTACAAAATAATAACTAAAAAATATGAAAAATATGAATCCTTCAGATTTTTTTATGACTAGTCACAGTGAGGATTTCAGCTACTTTCGTCAAATTAAAATTTAGAATTACTGTTGATATTCATATTGCGGGATGATCATTGAATTAAAAACACCCCTATATCTGCTCATTGTATTTACCTACAAGTTTTATTTTTTCATTCAATGCCCCAGTTGGTCATTGCGACATTTCCTGAGTTTCTCTCTGTATTGGCTTATTGTTGTAACCCACTTCTGAGGTTGGGCTTCCCCTTGACATGATGGGTGATGATGATATTGATGATGAAGTGATGCGACAGGATAGTTCTATCTAACTTAATCTAGGCGAATATAAATGATGATGATTATGATGGCCGTATGAATTCGCGACTTATTGGGCCTTACGGTTGTTCGGACCTGTGTCGGGCAAGTGAGGAAAAACCCCGAAAAAAAATCCATACGGACCCTTTTCCCGACCCGGGCCCTCTGCGTGACAAGGTACGCGCTACCTCGATACACAGTGGAAGACACTAAAGTAATGGAGGTTTTATCACACAACGTTTCATGAATCTTAATTTGTATAGCCATATTTAAGTTTTTGTCAAATAAACAGGATATTCCTTCAAAAAAATAAATTCTTATTTTAAAAAATATATTTATATACTCAGGACTTCTGTTATTACAACAGGACCCAACCAACATATATAATTTTTTTTCTTCCACACTTCCCCAGGTCTTCCCGTGTCTGCTTCAATTTTGGAATTCCCTTAGATTTGGACAGGGGTGTATCTTTCTTCTAAAATTTGCCCATCGCCCCCCCCTTCGCTGCCATTAGAGGATCAATTGAAATTTTAAGAAACCATATTTATAAAATTACTACTTTATAGTATGTATACTCCAATCAGGCCTAAAAGTTGATTTTTTAAAATGTATTTACAAAATGTAGGCTATATCATCAATGTAGAAAATTAATTGTCTGTATCACTTTGTCCTTGAGACAATCCTCTAATGAGGAAAGTGTTATATAACAAAAATTATCTTCTTTAAGTTGTCTTGAATTCCCTTTATCCACGTTGGCTTCGGTCTACCACGTTTCCCTTTTCCAGGAGGTATCCATTTCAATACTTCTTTGTTTGTTTCTGTGCCCCTTCTTCTCATTATATGCCCATTCCATCTTAGTTGGATATCTTCAATCTCTTGTACAATATCCTTTTCTTCATTCATAATTTCTCTTATTGTATTATTTTTTATTTGACCTAATTTTGATATTCTTGCCGACCTTCTTAAAAAGTCATTTCTGTGACTAATAATTTATTTCTGTGTTTTTGTTTCACCGTCCTTGGTCTTCTATTAAAATAATTAAGTGCTGCCATTGTTTATCATATTTTGGTGATGTAGCAATCATTGTGTGAATATTATAGTACGTAAATGATAATAACGTTCCATTTTGTCGGCAGATCTTAAAGTACTTATGAATTTGATGAAGGACAGTGGAATGCTGGATGGTGACTGGAAGAATAGAGATGAATGGAGGAAGAGAATTAAAACTTAATATTGGGCACAGAAAGATGTAAGTATTTAAAACCAGTTAAAAAGTAAAATATTAAAGTACTTACGGACTGTAGTTAATTTAGAACAATCATACGACACAACGGAAAGTTTACCTTCGGTCAAAGCAGCACTGTTGCTGCTTCGCACGGGCGTGGATACTAACCATGTATAGTCAGAAACAAATAGCAAATTAAGCACTTACCTAATTTACATAGGGCAATAGCTGCACTCCTAGATGCCACAGACTAACATGAAGCGAGTGTACGCGGGATTACACGGCATCAGTTGTAGTGACGAGATTTTCAGTCATTAACTGAGCAAAATCTGACAGACACAATTATGGATTTACAAATTTTATTTTTTCCAAAACAAAAAACTAAAAATTGTTAATTTAAAAATGTATTTTCAACGATCAATTATTTACAATAATTGCCCCGGATTTTCAGTTTATTTTATCTTTGTCACGGCAATAAAAAAATCATAAAATCATATACGCAGTTCATACTCTTTTCATTTCATTCTTATTTATAGGCACTTTAACATCTAAGGTCATATCGAGTCTATTTTTTTAATGGTAGTATGAAATTGCGAACATGAGGAAATGATTCCTGGCGATCAAATTCCAACCCAGTCTTAACAACAGGAAAACCAGGAAAAACACTCAGTCAGTGTGGACGACACCGGGGTTTGAATCAGACACTTACCGAATACGAATACCAAACGCTACCGTTTGAGCCAACCCACTCAGTATATCAGTCTGTTTATGCAATTGATTGTTATTCTAAAAATCTCGTAATTACTTGAAAGTTGCTAAGTGTCTTTCTTAAAGAAATAACAGTTTTAAAAAAACTAAAACAACACGCTTTATTAGGAAACCGAACTAAAAAATGTAAAATAATTTTAATTTCCAACACGCTTGGGATAAAATTAAAGTGGTCAACAAAAAAAAATCATCTCCAACACATCTAGAATAAAACTAGAGTTATCTACAAAAAAATAATTTTACCATCAAAAGCGTAGGGTTCTTTTATGGTTTTTACGTTTTCTTCTTAGAGACTTTACTTTTACCAATATCTGTTTAGTATCAAATATATTAATTGATATAGAGCACCCCACGCTTTTGATGGTAAAATTATTATTTTTTTTGTAAATAACTCTAGTTTTATTCTAGATGTGTTGATTATTTATTTGTTGACCACTTTAATTTTATCCCAAGCGTGTTGGAAATTAAAATTATTTTTCATTTTTTAGTTCGGTTTTGTATTAAAGCATGTTGTTTTAGTTTCTTAAAACTATTTCTTAATTTTAATTTTTTAGTTTGGTTTTCTAAAAATGTAAATATCTTTAAATTCGATACTATTATAGTATGAGCTAAAAGTAATACTCTTCTAAAAAGTCCTCCGGGCTGGATTTGAACCAGCGACTTATGGATTGCTGAAATTATATAACACTACAGCCCACTACTCTACCAACTGAGCTACCACAACGATAGACTAAAAAGTCGTTACGTTCGCAACCTATTATACCGGTCTTTATTTCTTTGATGTCCTCATGATCCTGACCTGGATCTTAGAACAAATTATGAAATTATTATATTGTCATTGGTCCTTTACAAATATACAAAGTTTTAAGTCGATCCAATGTTTTTAAATGGGCGAAAATCGTGTTCAAAGATTCCGTTACATAGATAGATGGACAGATACAGGTCAAGCTAATATAAAGCGTGTAACAAAAACCTCGCAATTACTTGTAAGTTGCTAAGCGCCTTTCTTAAATTAAGAAATACTCGGACAATGAATCTGTAATATGAACTGCAGGATATGTGTATACTGAACTAGGCAAGTGTTCACTCCTAATTTTCTGCGTCTAGCGCACAATTTGTACTGGCAGACGTGTCACAAGCCACTGAAGGAATCCATTGCGGATGTAGTTAAGTTTATACGAGTACCTGAAAGCCACAGCACGTACATTTAACCCTCGTTGTGGCGGACACCCCGTTATGCCCCTGGGACACCTCGGCTTATTTTAATCAAGCGACTTGAACCATCTTTCTTTCCATCGTCACTCTTTAAACTACAGAGTGTCCAAACATTTCTACACTTCACTTAAAAGCATTAGACTCGCGGTGTTTTGGGTGCGAATAAAATATATTATTAGCTATCGATTTTAGCAAAATAATTTAGGAAACATGTTCCAACATACCCTTAATTCAACAAAATATTTCTTTGCTAAAAGCATCAATATATCTGCAGGTCTATATGGTAAAACATAGGCCTACAGTATGTATCAGAAATACCATTACGTGTTCGATTAAATCGTGTGCTGGCAATATTTCTATACATTTAATAATAATGTTTGAACACCGCTGAGATTAAAATTATTTTCATTATAAAAAGAATTTTACTTTATATAACACAGTCAAAGAAGCGCAGAATAAACAATTATTAAATGAAAAAATAATCCCCTCGACAAACAAACTAAGCAGCCTCCGTATAAAAATATATAAATAATTTCAATATCAAGAAGGTTTCCCTGAAGATGACGCACGACTTCAGAAAGCTTTGAATTTTGACAATATAACGCAGATTATAACATAAATTACAACTGGTCGACGCCTAGGATTGTTTTTTTGTCTCATGAGTAACGATATTTTTTCCTTAAAACCAGTTTTTTAATCGTGTTTTCAAATATGTAATTCGGAATTACTCATTCACCCAGCGCTTTTTTATTTCAATTTCAATTAATGGATTTAAATAATTATTTTTTAATAAACCTTTTTTCTTCCATGTGTCCATTTAAAAATAAAACGGGGAACACTTTTTATCGGGATATTTCATCTTATGAACAAAGGAAGAAATTATCAGGCAAATGGAATCAACATAAAAAATGCTGGTCCCGTATCGTTGGACCAACAAGAGGGATGCTTCACAGGCTAAATATAGACAGACAATCGTCATTTCTTACTGTCCCTAGGCGACGTCCGAAATGTTCGAATATTGTGTAGTTATGAGAATATTAAAAGAAAGAAATTAAAGTGTTTGAAATTAAAAAAAGGAAGAAGAAAAAACTCTCTCTAAAACTTCTCTCTCGAAAACCTTGCGTGATAGAGAAACACCGATATAATATTTGAATTCAGGAGGAAAAATACTACCAGAATCACATACTTTTCTTTCTGAGATAAAAAAAAAGTTTATTTTTGTTGCTCAATGTTGTTATAGTTGAGGACGACAGTGTTATATAAGGTACACTTTTGTTTATAATTAAACTAATATTACCACAGAAAATAATTTATGCCTCTACTGGAATTTGAATCCACGATTTCCAGCTTTGCGTGCTGAGAGTCTTCCTTTTAGCTACCCAGGTATCCATGGGAAGTCACGAATTTGTTCACTTTAAAACATTGTATACCCTTTGTAGTGAACACTACTGAAAACACATGGCTCCACCAATAATGCATTATCACGTAAATATGACATTACCGTTGGGAAGACAATTATGCAAATTAAACAAGAATATTTACAAAGTCACTTAATTCCTGAAACCGTTTGCCACTTAAATGCAAGTATAATTTCAAATATTTTTGGGAGGAATCAATTTCTTTATGATACAAATTTATTGGATTAACATGTTTTTCTTCCTCAATTGTTATTTTTACCATTTCGAGTTCTTGTAGTACTCGGGATGAAATCTTGTTCTTTAAATTATCCCGTAACTTACAGTCAAACTTCTGATACACTCCCTGTTTTGTTTTTTCAGTATGAAGGAGTTATCATAAGTAATGCCACGAGTGATTTCCAAATGATCAATAAATTCACGACTCACGAAGTGAGGAGTGAATTTATCTAGAGAATTTGGAAAACTAGAGTGACATTTGTTAGGACTATTCAACGAATACAATTAAGCTGTTTGTTCACAAATCATTATTTAAATACAGTTATTTTAAAATATGTATATATTTAATGTAAACGGTGATGTTTGAAAAAAATGAGAAGCGATGTTTGAAAACAAATGAGAAACGATTGTTACGCTTGTTCATCACTGCAACCAGCATATTATTTGTAGCCAAAGGATCGCAATATTGTAAGAATGCACCATAGTGGAGACATTTATAACCAACATTATAGTTATTAATTAATTTCTGATGCCCTATGATGTAAATATGTTAATTGTATTTTTCTGCAACTTTATTTCCTGGGAAATAATTCGTTTAAGAAAATGGAAACAGTGATTTCTTTTTTTTGTGATATAATCAATTGCTAAAAATGTTTTGATATTATTTCCCGCAAGCACCATCAGCTGATATTCGTGCACTATATATGCAATCTCGTAGCCGTGTTTCTTGGGGAGTGAGTCACTGCAAAATAATGCTATCACTTATTCAGAATATTAAAAAGGAGGAGCTTTCTTTAATATGATAGACTTCTTTGTAAATTCGAGGCGAAACACGACTGTGATTGGTTGTAAATAAAAAATAATTGAAACGTGATTGGTCATTGACCATTTGGGCATGAGTTAAATAGTCATCATAACTATGAGTGACTGGCCTATCAAATCCCGGAAGTTCATGGAGAGTTAATTTTTCCAATCACTCCCTGTATAATTTACTACCCTCAAATCATGGTTAACATTATACTCCCACCTCATTCCTAGCCTACCTACAGGGCCCTTTCCCTCTGATTTATCTACAAGAATTTTATGTGCGTCCCTTTCATTCCACATTCGTACCAAATGCCCAGTCTATCACTATCTACGAGACTTGAATTTCAGTAAACCTCTTAACCGCGTTTTATAAAGGCTATAAAACATTAATTAGGCCTACACTATCTACAAAAATAGGGACACCAAATTGACCGTTCAATAATAAAGTAATAAGTAATAGTTTACAAAAATCAACACACTTTATTAGAAAACCGAACTAAAAAGTGAAAAATAAGTTTAATTTCCAACACACTTGGGATAAAATTAAAGTGGTCAACAAAAAATCACCACCAACATATCTAGAATAAAACTAGAGTTATCTACAAAAAAATAATTTTACCATCAAAAGCGTGGGGTGCTCTATATCAATTAATATATTTGATAATAAACAGATATTGGTAAAAGTAAAGTCTCTAAGGAGAAAACGTAAAAAACCATAAAAAGCACCCCATGTTTTTTATGGTATTTTTTTGTAGATAACTTTAGTTTTATTCTAGATGTGTTGGAGACGATTTTTTTGTTGACCACTTTAATTTTATCCCAAGCGTGTTGGAAATTAAAATTACTTTTAATTTTTTAGTTCGGTTTTTTAATAAAGCGTGTTGTTTTAGTTTTTAAAAACTATTATTTTTTTTTTAATTTTTAGTTTATCATTTATTAATTTCTTACAACGATGGACTAAAAGTCGATAAGTCCGTAACCTATTATACCGGCCGTTATTGTTTTAATGACCTGATGATCCTAGCCAGGATCTTAGAAAATATTTACGAAATTATTGTATTGGAATTGATTCTTTACAAGTATACATAGTTTCAAGTCGATCCAATATTTTTAAGTGGGTGAAAATCGTGTTGAAAAATTCCGTTACATAGATATATACAGGTCAAGCTAATATAAAGCGTGTGAAAATACCACTTCATAGAACAGGAAAATTCGAGATGTACACGCATATTCTGTTATAAAAACATAAAATTATATGGTTGGAAGAAACTAAATGTTACACAACTGTAGACTTTAATCACATAAGTATTTGTATTATAAAGCTCTAAGCAAGTAGTAATATTTACATTCCGAGAAATGAAAACTTCCAGTCTGTTTTATTTATATTTTAAAATATTGTGAATTAATATTCCTATATACAATTTAAATATGTATTTAAATGGTCCATCATTGCAGTCTCAGCATAACATAGTTGCTTCGTACGCAGTGGATCAGCACAAAATCTCCAGTCAGGACAAGTTTATAGGTGTGTTTTTTTCGGGTTTTTTCTTCGCTTGAAATCAGAACTTGGGAAACATTAAGACCCAAATGGTCCCCAAAGATCATCCGGTCATTGCCGTTACCCGTATCATTTTTACTTTATTTAGCATGAATGAACGAGTTGTTGTTTTGTAGGTTGGTCGTGGAATTGAGCCGATCACTCATCCAGGAAAACCCTGCATATCACTGTGTGGTCAAGAAAGTATGTTTGTTATCCAGACTTACAAATAATCTTCCTACAGGTCGTGTTCCAGTAAGTCCCAGTGTGTAAACTTAGGTATGAAGTAGAGGTTAAAGTAAGGTAAAGATATACAGGCTGTTGGAAAAAAACACCGAAAACGGGGGTGAGATGGTATATTGAGATATGTTGAACATTTTTAATAAGGTACCCATGTCCGAAAATTATGCGTTTTTACACTATGAATAGCTAACTTCTCAAGATTTCCGTTAGTTGGATTTCAAGACTCAATACTTGACAATACTGCCACAGTCACATCAAGGTTTCAAAATATCCACCTCCTATCTCATTGCAGAGCCTACATTGGCGGGGTAGTGATTGGCGCACACGTTCAGATTCGTCTGTCCTGGTTTGAATTATTTCTGCAGCAGCGAGGATTCGGGCTATAAGATCCATACGGGACTCTACTGGAGTCTGATAAACAGACTGTTTCATGTCGCCCCACAAAAAGCAGTCGAGAAGTTTAAGATCAGGTGATCTGGGAGGCCATGGGACTGGTTCATCTCTTGCAATCCATCGACCTGGATACGTAGTATCCAAATGTCTCCTTAGATTGGCATCGAAGTGAGCTGGAGCTCCGTCGTGTTGCAGCCACAATCGTTAGCGAAGCCACGTATCATAGGTTCAGTATCTGTGAGGTGTTGTCAAGTAATGAGTCATCAAATCCTTCGAACTAACACTGATATTGAGACATAATTAACTAGTCACAGTGTGAAAAAAGGCACCATTTCCGGACATTGGTACCTTATTAAAAATGACCAACATATCTCAATCTACCTCACCTCCGTTGTCGGTGTTTTTGCAAACACTATATATATATATATATGCCTATATATAGGCTATTACGGTTATAACTTTTTGGGCTTTTTGTGAAATAAAATATTTCCTGTGCGATGAATGGATGAATTCTTACTAAAAACCATTGAAAAAGACCTTCGTTTTACTGAGCTTCAAGAAAATGTCACCCCAAATATATTTATATATATCAATATTTACTATTGATTTGGGGTGACGTTTTCTTGAAGCTCAGAAATGAAGGCCTTTTTCAATTGGTTTAAGTAAAGGTTCACCCCATTCATTGTACAGGAAATATTTTATTTCAACAAACAGTCAAACAAGGTATAACCTTATAGGGTTATAACTTTTTGGACTTTCGTGAAATAAAATATTTCCTGCCCAATGAATGGGTGTAAAATATTTCCTGTGCAATGAATGGGTGAACTTTTACTTAAAACCATTGAAAAAGGCCTTCATTTCACTGAGCTTCAAGAAAAGGGCACCCCCAAATATATTTATATATGAATATTTAATATTAATTTGGGGGTGACCTTTTGTGTGAAACTCAGTGAAATGAAGGCGTTTTTCAATGGTTTTAAGCAAACGTTCACCCACTCATTGCACAGGAAATATTTTATTTTACAGAAGTCCAAAAAGTTATAACCCTAATTATATATATATATATATATATATATATATATATATATAGAGAGAGAGAGAGAGAGAGAGAGAGAGAGTTTAATTTAGAATGAATTTTATTACTGTGGTGTTTCAATACTTTTAAAATTATTGGTAAACCACCGTTGAGATTATTAAACAAATAGTTAAAATCCTAAGATTCGTACATGATATTTCAGTCGTCCTCAGCTAAATTAAAATAATTTTATTATATATGGATATATCTAGTTCATTATTTTGTGTAGTATTCCCCCTGAACACGAATGTCTTTCACCGGTGAAAATAAATAATATGGATGTTTCTTTCAGAGTAAAGGAATTTAATTTCATTCGAACGAGTACCGATACTGCAGTTTACTGTATTTTTCATATCATTATTATATATTAAAACTTTTCTCTCGAATACTTTGCTCATTTATATCACCGCGTTTAGCATCTACAAGTTTTTTTTACTGTTTACTGCTATTGAAATGACGTATTTCTTCTATAATGTAAATTCCAAAATTCTATTTTTAGCTTCTACGCCATAAATTTTGCCAGACATGTGGTTTACACATCAGAATATATATCATATCTCAGTTACAAGTAACGGTTGAGATTTAAGTTTCCTTAGAACGAAACCGTGTCCTCAAACGTCTCTCACCCAAAACAAGTCCATCGATGTTGGGCCAAATTCTCAGGTTTCCAGGCGGATATGAGAATTTATATTGCAGGGAATAAAATGAATATTTCGATAGAAATGTTTACAAGGTTTTAATTACTTTTAAGATCTGGTAATATCAAGACTTAATTAGACCTAGTGGTCGACTACAATTCATTAAATGTTTAAGTTTGTCACAAATACGTCATTATGCATTAATTTTCGATATATTTTAAAAATACGAACGATAGGAAATATGTGGTATAGCTTGGCTAAGCCATATTTAAGAAAATAATAACGCGTCTTTTGACATTTGTATACTATTTATCATCATCATCATCATCATCATCCGGTGCCATGGCAGCTGCCGCCGTCTTCCGGAAACCAAACGCCATTCCTCTCTGTCCATCCATTGATCTTTCTCCATTTCTCTAATATTCAGAGCTGCTTGTACCCCTTCTATCCAAGTTTTCTTCGGTCTTCCTCCTTTCCATTGGGATTCATTCCATAACAATTTTTGGCAACCTTTTCTATGGCATTTTTTTGACATGACCATACCACTGTAAAATACTATTTATACTATTTAAATTTGCATTTGGTCTATTATTAAGTGTACGTGAATATATATCCCTTCTTCTTTGTCTCTCACTCCGTCAATGTTCTATGTCGAGGCATAATGGAAGTAGGTGCGAATATCTAGATATAAAAAATTGTAATTAAATTACTGAAACCAACATTAGACAGGGTTTTATTTAAATTTAAATAATAAAATGTACTCACTTTTTTAAAACCATTAATAATTAATAAATACGCGAGAGTAAGTAAATTCACATTGCTGCTGCACAATTTTCTTTTTACAACAATGCACTTTCAGTATGAACGTAAACAAATGAATGAGTAATACACATAAATTCCTTAGAGACAATTTATTTTATTTTGTTTAATTTAACTTGTTTGTAACATATATTATTATACATACATTTTATTTTTCTGCTCTCTCTCTCTCTCTCTCTCTCTCTCTCTCTCTATATATATATATATATATATATATATATATATATATGAAATTTAATTATGCCAAAATCACACTCCTCCGTGCGCGCAATGTTCTTAAAAAAGGGGTATAACGTTTTTTCTTCACGTATTAATATATAGACTAGCATTAAGAGAATATACGTACGATTTAAAACAATATACATTATTGATACTTCAAATGAGTAAAGCTAGCTTGTTCCTTGAGATAATTTATTTTCATGGACTCTTAGCTATGTTTTTCTTCCAAATTGTTATAGCCCATGTCAACAGGCAATGAATGATCATTAGGCTTCAGTCGAGTTAAAAAACCATTAGCATGAAAGCAGTTTAGTTTCTGAAAGCAAATTATGCTTTTTTATGACACGAACGACATTGTAGAGCGATCTCTCTTCGGACGGGAGCATTGTTCTGATTTGTCATCGTCTGAACAAGACATCAATCTAGAAGCAACTCGCTTCTATAATAATTATGTTACGTCTGTCCTTCTCCGTCTCTAGTTAACTGATTTAAACTCCTCTCTACATCTTTATATATATTCTCCTCCCTATCTTGCTTTTTACTTTTATATATTTCTTACTTTAAAATGTTCGCTTCCTTTGTCACTCTTCCTCTAAAATAAAAATCTTGGTTAAAAATCATATCATTACAACAACAAAATTCATTATTTAAAACCGTTGAGGTGGAAGTCATATGATATAATTCAAATATATACCTTCTTTTGTCAGTGCCGTCGTCCTCAACTTGTAAAAAATATGTTTGTGCTTTTCTTTTCCTGAAGGGCTTTATAATATCTATTCTACCATCAGCAGGTATAGTTCTTCGCTACATTTGTTGAGTTGTTCTCGATGATGTTGGTCTTGACGGCACAGACCAAAGAAAATATATATTTGAATTTTATAATAAAAAACATAAAAATAATCCAAAAGGTCTGATTCTAAATAAGATTTGAGAAGTTATCTTCTTACCACAATATTAACACTCCATCCATAGTAATTCTGCCCGAAGGTAGGTCCTTCACTGCAATCATAGCATTTTCATGCTATGCTTGCAGCTTTACTAGGGAATTGTGTAGGTGTGGTAGCTTCCCGTTGCTTTCCATACCGGTGAAGGATGATGAAGATGCTGATAATGATAAGGATGATCATGATGATGATGATGATGATGGCCATATGATTTAGGGGATCGTTTGGGCCTTAAAGTTTTCCTGACATTTGTCTTACAGGTGAGGAAAAACCCCGATGAAAACCTCACCCAGAAAAACTGCCCCGACTGGGGATCGAACCCGGGCCCGGTGCGTGACAAGGCAGCACGCTACCTCGACACCACAGCTGTGGACTATATTAACACTAGGTCACAATATAACAATCTGCTAACAATCCCTCTTCATAGCACTTCCCCTTATTCTACTTCCTTCACAGTAGCATCTGTCCGCTCCTGGAATTTTCTTCCTCAAGATATCAGGTGTTGCCGCACACTTGGTACTTTTAAGTCACGCTTAAACAGTTATCTGTTGTCAAATAATTAAATTTTTCCCTAGAGTTATATTTATTCTATGTCATTAATATATATTTTTTTTTCTATCCTCTATACTTTATATCTCATTCGTTAAATCTAGATTAAATTCAAAATATTTGATAAATAATAACTATGAATTAACCCATACTAATGTGATATTTATTTTTTATTGTAACATGATGTAAGAAAATAATTTTGTATTTTTTTCAACTTGATTGAGTGGTAGTAAAAGCCTTAAGATCTAAAATAAAGGTATTAATTATTATTATTATTATTATTATTATTATTATTATTATTATTATTATTATTATTATTATTCCTTCCAAGTATTAGGCCAAGGCCTGTTACGATCCTATAGAAAATTTTCCCTCCAGCGTTTCATAGGACGGCCCAGTGATCTTCGTCCTCTTGGTATATAATTATAAACAGCATTGGGGATCCGATTTGAACTCATTCTTTCAAGATGGTGTTTCCAATTTAGTTGGTACTGTTTAATATATTCCAAAATTGGCGTAGTCTTCAATTATTTTAAGATATCGGTGTTCCTTTTCCGATCCCATCTGGTGTAACCCGCTGATCTGCTCATGAATCTCATTTCACAAGCCGTTATTCTGCTTTCATGTCGTCTTTTTTAGTGTCCATGCTTCACTACTATACGTCAACACTGGTCTAGCCAAAGTGTTATATAAACGTAATCAGGTGTTTTTTGTACAAGGGATGGTTTCATAACTTGATTAATAATTCCTAAACTTTTATTATAACTAGTAATTTTTTCAGGGATAACTTTTTCATCCCAGATAGAGAGATAATATCCGATTTCCGATTGAGGGTCTTTCCACTTTTCAGCGGTAATAATAATAATAATAATAATAATAATAATAATAATAATAATAATAATAATAATAATATTAATATTATGTATTATAAATAATTATTATGTATTATAAATCAGCATTAATAACAGTACAATACAACAGGTGAACAATTTCAATTATTTAGGATGCAATGTATCATACTGCCAGAAGGAAGATACTAATATTAAATTAAATAAGTTTTTAATTAAATTTACAGTGGGAGGAAACACTATGAGGTATTTATATTAGTAAATGAGTTGGAGAAAATGTTTTAACATCTCACCTCACAAAGTTGTGTGTCTTCACGATACCGGTTTCAAAAGTATAGTATTACTTCCATCTTCAGTCAAATTCCGATTCCGATTGAGGGTCTTTCCACTTTTCAGCGGTTGCCCTTTTACCAGCCGGCTGCTGGCCCTTCACATCCACATGTGTCAATCACAGAGGTAGATGATCAACAGCCAGTGTAGGGGTGACATGTGGTTAGCATGTCGAGTTCCCCAGCCGTTATAGCTGGTTCCTCAACCTGGAGCCGCTACTTATTGTAGCTACCCAATTGCCTCACGATGCTGGGTGGGCACCGGTCCCATACTGGGCCGAAATACCATGAGAAAATGTCTTCCCCCATGGAGACTCGAACCAGCGCAAGTCCCGTAGCTCTGCGCCAAGGCTTCCTACCTTAACCGCTCGGCTACGGCGCGGGACGAGATAATATCCAAGGTATTTAAATTGATTAGATCTGTCTAAAAATTTTATTCTGGAGACAGATTTTACTTTGTATGTATTATTATTATTATTATTATTATTATTATTATTGTTATTATTATTAGAAGTTTTTAATAAACCTACCGAAGTTTTTCTTAGGGAAGAATTTAAGATAATAATTTTACCATGTAAATTATTATTTTAATAATAAATTTTGGGAATTTTATTCATCTATAATTTATTTATTCCTTAACGAAGTTTATTTAGAGCTATAAAAATAAATAAATGATCAATTAATGCACTGTCTTCCACAAATTATGAGCACAATTAAAAAATACATATGTAATATTTCGAAAAAAATAGGAAACTTCAAAATTCCATGCTATGCATTAACCCTGTTCTGATACGTATTATTCTGAGAATACATTCTTTATATCCATACATCTAATTACTAGATTCTCCTCTTTTCTGCTGGTTCTTTTTTGTATCTTTCTTTTTAATTCACGTTACCTAATATTCCAAATAACGAGTTACAACAATATATCCGTCAATATTTGTTGATCGAAATTAAATATAAATCCACATGGCTAAATGTATTTTTTTATGTAATTACTATTTAGTATGTTCTGGAAAAACATAGTCCAATAATATTTTTATCACCCTCCAGGCGAACTTGTATCGTCATGTTTAGTTGTTTCTAAAATTCAGAGTATGTTTTCCGTCTTCTGGAAACCTTTCTTACATTACCTTATAATTGAACGAGTCATTTCGAAAAGGGATCATCTACTATTTTTCTGAAATTCACTTCTTTCATTATCCCATGTTTACATACCAACTTCCATCGTTTCCGTGTGAGAATGTATCAACTACACTATTCCTTTATCACTTCCTAACTTTATTCAGTAGCAATTTCAGATTCATTGCTTTATGCTGAAGCAGGGTTGGTCTCGTATTGAAACTGACTCGAATCAACAAAACCGTAGTGATATATTTAGGAAGTAACACGATAGTTACTGAAGTGAATTAATATTACTTATTTTAGGAATTCACACTATGAGGTATATTCATTTAGGTAAATTTTATCACTTACCTCATATTACCAAAATGAATTAATATTGTTTCAACCTTCATTTAAGGGAACTAATAATCGAGTTATTTCTTCTTGGTAACAACCTAGACATTTTTTAAACATGTATCTTGTGTATTTAGGTAAAATGTATCAATCACCTCATATTCTTTGCTGAGTGATAAAAGTTTATCTAAATAAACAATATATCATAGTCTGAATTCCTAAAAAAAAAGCAATGTCTCTTGTGTATCTTTTGATTATGAACAAGTGAATGTGCAAACTACATCATCATCTGGGCATCATTATCATCAATTTCATATTCACCTCATTAGAATAAGTTTAGGTTTAAGGCCTCTCCTGGCGCATCATTACCCATCGTCATCACCCATCATATCATTTGGGCAGCGAAACCCCGCCCTCCAGGCGCCCCAATCTCAGAAGTGGGTTACAATATGCCAATGCCAGGAGAGAATACCTGAAATGTCTAATGACAAACAGATGGCATTAAATAAACAAAAAATTATCCTGAACAAGTTGAATCAGTTTTTTTCCCTCTCCTGTAAAATTTGATCACCTGTAGATTTCCCCTTTTTGGAAATGACTCATTAAATTATTCTACATCTGGAATATTTAAAAATCATAGAACTGGTGTCGGGTCTCGTAGTGAATATTTTTAAGCGTGAAAAAAAAAAGTAAAATACATTTGCTATATATTTTGTCCAATGCCACCAGAGTGTCTTACGACATTTTTGGCTTCTCTCCTGCTTTTTGCAGAAACGTATCTCACTTCTGAGGTTAGGGCGAAATGAAGGCGGAGTTACGTTACTCCGATGATATAATAGGCGACAAATGACAACGAAACACCAGGAGAATCATTAAACCTGAACTTAATGTATATTCAAGGCTATGGCTGACAACAGGAATAATTATCTTTAAGGGGAAAAATTGCTGCGGTCTTAGCGGGAATCGAGCCGGTGACCACATGAAGCACGTTTACCCACTGTCATAAATACAAGGTAGAGTGTTTTGAGTTTGCTCCGGGAAGCACTATGTCACTTGGATGAACAAGACACGCACATTAACAAGCACAAATGACCGGAGGCAGTATTACTTGTTACCGTGACATTGTGTTGATGTTTGCCCCAAGAATCCCACCTGCGTATTTCCAGAATCTATATTGACACGATCATAACACAAATACACTCGGTCAACAGCAAGATTCAACATCTCGTGTAATCTCTTCTCTAACATACGTTCACTGATTTATTTCCTTCATATAATGCAAAAACATCCATCAAATTTATACCTCAAAATGCACTCAATAATAATAATAATAATAATAATAATAATAATAATAATAATAATAATAATAATAATAATAATAATAATAATAATCATAATATTATTATTATTATTAATATTATGTATTATAAATAATTATTATGTATTATAAATCAGCATTAATAACAGTACAATACAACAGGTGAACAATTTCAATTATTTAGGTTGCAATGTATCATACTGCCAGAAGGAAGATACTAATATTAAATTAAATAAGTTTTTAATTAAATTTACAGTGGGAGGAAACACTATGAGGTATTTATATTAGTAAATGAGTTGGAGAAAATGTTTTAACATCTCACCTCACAAAGTTGTGTGTCTTCACGATACCGGTTTCAAAAGTATATTATTACTTCCATCTTCAGTCAAATTCCGATTCCGATTGAGGGTCTTTCCACTTTTCAGCGGTTGCCCTTTTACCAGCCGGCTGCTGGCCCTTCACATCCACATGTGTCAATCACAGAGGTAGATGATCAACAGCCAGTGTAGGGGTGACATGTGGTTAGCATGTCGAGTCCCCCAGCCGTTATAGCTGGTTCCTCAACCTGGAGCCGCTACTTATTGTAGCTACCCAATTGCCTCACGATGCTGGGTGGGCACCGGTCCCATGCTGGCCGAAATACCATTAGAAAATTTCTTCCCCCATGGAGACTCGAACCAGCGCAAGTCCCGTAGCTCTGCGCCAACCTGCTCTACCTTAACCGCTCGGCTACGGCGCGGGACAGTCAAATTCCAATTATTGAAATTTCGTCGTTAACATCATCTTCTGAACTGCCATCTAGTGTAGATTTTATGAACTTGGAGATTGAATTATTCTCGTCGGGGATATCGAAATTCATTGCTTTTTATTTATTCTTCTGAATGCAATAAAGTATATATAGCAAAAACTAGAAGGAATTTAGAAATTCGTACAAAAGAACACCTTAGAAATATTAAAAATGGTGAAATTGAAAAATCGGCAATTGCAGCTCATAGTTCGTTAGAAAATCATAAAATCGGAAAAGACACTAAACTTTTGAAACATTTGGAAAAATGTTTAGAATTTGGGGAAAATATACACTCAGAAGAATAAATATAAAACAATAAATTTCGATATCCCCGACGAGAATAATTTAATCTCCAAGTTCATAAAATCTACACCAGATAGCAGTTTAGAAGTTGATGTTAACGACGAAATTTCAACAGTTGGAATTTGACTGAAGATGGAAGTAATACTATACTTTTGAAACCGGTATCGTGAAGAAACGCAACTTTGTGAGGTGAGATGTTAAAACATTTTCTCCAACTCATTTATTAAATAAGTTTTATAGAATGTGTGGCTCTATAAAACGGACACAGAAAAATAAAACTTTGAGGAGTACACAATTTAAATTTTACAAAATTATGACAGTGCCTGTCTTAACATAAGCAAGTGAGGTTTGGACTTTTAACCGTTCAGACAGAAGAAAAATAGAAACTGCAGAAATGAAGTTCTTACGTTCAGTAGTTGGTGTGACAATTTCGGACAGAAAAAGAAATTAAAATATTAGAAAAGGAATTCCTCTACACTTAGCAGTAATTAAAGAAATGTATGAAAAAACAAAAATAAAAATGAATCAAAGGGAACCAATAAATATAATAGGAGGAGTTAGACAAGGTTGTCCACTACCAACCACTCTTTTAAACACTTATTTTGACGACATGACAAGATCATGGAAACAAATAACAACTGAGGTATTGACTTAGGAAATCTAATAATAAAAACATTAGCTTTTGCAGATGACCAGATTTAATGGCAAAATCAGAAGACGAATTACAAAAAATGCTATATAAACTAAATTAAATATCAAAATAATATAATATGGAAATATCATCAGGAAAATAAAAAAAACAATGGCTTTCAAGGGCGCTCAAACAGTTGGGTCAAAGGTAATATTAGAAAATAAACCAATAGAACAGGTGGCAAAATATAACTTCCTAGGTTGCGAAATATCATACACAACACAAACAGATATAAATAACAAACTGGATAAGTTTAATTATATTATACAAGAAAATAGGTCAAATTATTACTTATGGATCCGAAACATGGACAGTGCAACACAACAATCTGTCAGAATCCAAGCTGCTGAAATTAAATTACTCAGACCAATAGCAAGATATTAAAGAACAGACAAAAAACATAACACAGAAATAAGCAGCAACAACAAGTAGAGGAATTGAACACAACAATAGTGAAATACAGAACAAACTGGAAAGAACACTTAGCAAGGATGACTGAGAAAATATTATCAAATCACCATGCAACTATTCACCAAGAAGAAGAAGAAGTTTGGGAAGACCAATTAAAATATAGAAAGATCAGCGATTTGGAGCCGGAACAGGCTAAAAAAGCTTAAACCGTGACGAAGAAGAAGAAGAAGAAAATACTTAAAATATGTTTAATTTAACAAATGTAATTGACAACATGAGAAACAACTGGTATGCACATGTTAAAAGAATGCCCACAGATAGAATCCCTCAGCTGTTATTAAAGTATAAACCAATAGGACATAGAAGTGTTGAACGCTTATTTACTAGATGGGAAGATTCATTAAATCCCACTTGACGTGAAAACAGGTCAAAGGGCCTAATATCATGAAGTAGAAGGAGAAGATGTACTATTGTCATATATCCATCCATCCATAGTAATTCTGCCCGAAGGCAGGTCTTTCACTGCAATCATAGCATTTTCATGCTATGCTTGCAGCTTTACTAGGGAATTATAGGTGTGGTAGCTTCCCGTTGCTTGTTGCTTTCCACACCGGTGAAGGATGATGAAGATGCTGATAATGATAAGGATGATGATGATGATGATGATGATGATGGCCATATGATTTAGGGGATCGTTTGGGCCTTAAAGTTTTCCTGACATTTGTCTTAAAGGTGAGGAAAAAACCCGATAAAAACCTCACCCAGAAAAACTGACCCGATCGGGGATCGAACCCGGGCCCGTTGCGTGACAAGGCAGGACGCTACCTCGAGACCAAAACGGTGGACATTGTCATATATATATATATATATATATATATATATATATATGAATATTCTATAGTACAGTGTTTCTCCTTCAACCTAAAGTGATTTTTCGCCAGAGGTTCCTGTCTAAAGCATCTTCTTCCCTCAAATCTCTAGCTTCCATACTTCTCTTCACTCCACCCATCCATCGTTCTCTAGGCCTGCCTCTTCCACTTCTTCCATTATCTTTCCAATTAAGGATCTTCTTTGGTATTCTCTATTCTTCCATTCTTATGAGGTGTCCATACCATTTCAAAAGTTTTTCTTGTATTTTTCCTAATTTTTTTTCAACTTGCATAATTTTCCTTATTGAGCTGTTTCAGATCTTATCCCTTCTCGAAATTCTTGCCGATCGCCTCCAAAAATACATTCCTACTGCTAACAGCTTGTTGGCGTGTTTTGTGCTTACTGTCCAGTTTTCGGACCCATAGGGTATAATAAAATGCTTTGTAACACAACTTGAAATATAGTTTTCTTCGTTCTGTATATTTTATTTCTATTCCAAAGCACTGAGTTCAACATACCAATGATTCTTCTCTCTCTCTCTCTCTCTCTCTCTCTCACTCTCTCTCTCTCTCTCTCTCTCTCTCTCAATATATATATATATTGTCCACCGCTGTGGTCTCGAGGTAGCGTGCTGCCTTGTCACGCAGCGGACCCGGGTTCGATTCCTGGTCGTGACAGGTTCCTGGGTGAGGTTTTTTTCAGGGGTTTTCCTCACCTGTAAGACAAATGTCAGGAAGCCTACGGCCCAACGTTGCCCGAAAATTATCCGGCCATCATCATCATCCTTATCATTAACATCATCATCCTTCACCGGTGTGAAAAACAACGGGAAGTTACTACACTAGTAAAGCTGAAAATCCCTCTTTTATCTTTTTTAACTTTCGATTATTTTGTGACTACTAAATATGTTCACTAAATAAAAAACGAGATAAAATAAATTAAACCCCATAAAAATAATGCATAATTTAAAGATAAAGACAAGAAACTTTTCCAGTTACAGCAGAAAGTTATTATATTGTCATGTACTGATAATAGTGAAAATTGGGGAACGGATTTGTATGTAATAAAAGATAAGATTGCAATGAAGATAGTATATATTATTTAACTGTTTGTGTGTGAAACAAGATAAAAGACAGTCAAAAGTCTTACTTCTCATTAATACTATTCAACTGTTTGTATGTAGAACCAAAACAAAAGGCAGTCATAAGTCTAACTTCTCATTATACTATGTTGCAATCTTAACTTTTAGTACGTAAAAATCCGCTCCATAGTGATAAGTGTATAATTTTGTTTCAAATACATCCTTTTCCTATAACAATTTAATATTAAAACGTAGTTGAATCCTCGTCTTGATACAAACACTGAGTTTCAGAACTTTAAAACACAGAATTAATCACAGTTATTTTAACAAAATACACACTAACTGTAAAACAAATGTTTATATCATATTGCTTATATTTACTAATAGAATTTTGTAAACAAGTGAGTAAATAGTTTTAAATGTTTGCCATAATTAATTCTAAATTGCCTATTACAGTACTGCATGACCACCTCCAAATAATTATGAGTAATCAAACACAGTTCTATTTACATTTCATTGAGTGTAGAAGCCCTCCCCCAACACGAATATATCACAAGGATAATAAAAAAATATATTGAAATAAACAAAAAGCTTGTTACCAGCTACAAAGGAGCTGTAATTAAACAAACAATCATTATCCTGTACAAACATTTATTTTTAAATGTCTGTTTGAATTTGATCATTGCTATAGAATTTGGATGAAACATTGGGGAGAAATATAAACTGGAACAAAATACCACACTACAGCAAACTTCAACTGTATGTTAGAGAATTTTTTGCCAACCACTTCACATGCAAACGTGTAAATTAAAAATCCTAAGATTCGAAAATTTTAAAAATAAATATACATAGTTACAATGAGATATTTACTTATGAATTTATTTTATACTACTCACTAATAACTTGTTGTTACAATTCCAGTTTTAAATAATTGGCTTTGTATTTAACCTATTTTACTTCTACCGTGTATTTTTCTTCCTTTTTTTTATTTTATTATTTTTTTTCATTTGTAAAAACTTGTCATAAGATTGTTCAGATGTGAAGTTGGACGAAGGGCAGAAGAATATCAAGATTGCAATTTTAAAATTTATACCTTACTAGCTAATACCTGGCGTGCTCTGCTACACCTAAATAAATTATAATGCGTTTTTGCATTCAGTTGAATAAGTAAAAGGAAAAATAGAATAAATTGATATCGTTAATCGACCGCGGTGAACTAGTGGTTATGATCCTTGCCTCTGGTCCCGAGGGTCGCGGGTTCAAACCCGGCAGGGGTCGATGGATTTTTTAGGATGGAAAAATCAAAGGAGCAAGTCCTCCGGGAGGGACTTTAAGCCGTGAGCCCCGAGTCTGAAGATTTTCAGGCTCATAAAATATCCTTAAGCCTGGATGAAAAGGCCTCTAAGCAAAATTTACCGAATTTTCCCGTCCTAGTACTACCTTTGTTTCCTAAGATGTCAGTATGAGGCTCAACGCTGACCACGGACCACTCAAATGGCATCTATACAAAAACAAGTGTAACCAAATTAGTATGGTTCAAATTCTTCCCTGTAGGGGGAGAGGACCTAAATCTCTGTTAAGGGAAAGATGGGCTTACAAGATACAAGAAGAAGATTATTTTTTTCCCCGTGCTGATTACCCGGCATTGCCCGGGATTCTACGCATCCCGATGTACTTGGCATAAATGAACTGAAAGATAAAATTCGTTATTTTGAGTTATCCATAAAATAATACCCACCGTGCACTGCTATGCTTGCCCGGGAATCTACTTATCCCGATCTTCTTGGCATCAATGAAAGACAAAAATAGTTATTGTGAGTTATCCTTAAAAGATGATCATATGCTGTCGCGGACTTTTCTGTAGAGTGTTTTGAGATTTTCAATTCTGTGTACAATAATTTGTGTATTTGTTATGATTTAGACAGCGTAAGCGTTTTAAGGGTAAAAAAGGGACTTTTTCAGGTTTGTCACTACAAAAGGCGTTTTTAGGGTGTAGGAGTTGAGTATCTAAACTCTCTTATAGCCTATGTTCATCCCGGGAATCTTCTGAACATTTTGCAAAAAAGAAAAAAACACATCACAATCAGATCAACGGTATGGCCGCGCATAAAGTACGAACAAACAAACAAACATTCATTTTTATATATTATATAAAAGAGTCGTCCTCAACTTAATAGCTCCTGTTATAAACATTGTCCGAGAAGTTATTAAGTTGAGAACGACTGTTTTATAAGGTACCAATTTTAAAATTTTAATCTCAACGCTGTTCAAACATGAATATTAAAAGTGCCAAAAATATGAAGGCAGAAAAAAAGAATAATAAATGGTGCAAGTTAAAAACAGTGTTATTGAAGCAATTAACAAAATAATTGATATAGTTCGTCACGTTAAAAGGAGGAGAAAATAAGGAATTTCACATTAATATTGGACTGGATAGCTAAAAGCAAAAGAACAAAAGCAATACTACAATAATTATAGATAAATTATGTCAGGATGAGTATGAACAAGGGAGAAAGTGCAGAAGAAAACGTCAAACATATAAATATATCGAATATAAAAATAGTTTCTGATTGAAAGAAAAATACTGCTCTGTAGAAAACATCAATTTTCTTTTACTTACGTTTTTAATATACTTTATTGTCACTGCTGCCAATATGTCCTTGGCTACCTTTCGTACAAAAAATTGCGATATTATTTTGTATTAAATGATTTCAGTCAAGAAGTAGTAGTAGTAGTAGTAGTAGTAGTAGTAGTAGTAGTAGTAGTAGTAGTAGTAGTAGTAGTAGTAGTAGTAGTAGTAGTAGTAGTAGTAGTAGTAGTAGTAGTAGTAGTAGTAGGACTTTATTAGACTAAAAGTAAGATATATACAATGTTATTTACAAATATGGGTCGCACGAGCAGTAAGCCGTACGTACTGTTGACAGTCCGTTACAATAAAATAATAATTGGTACTAGTATAAAGAAAAACAAAAAGAAAACAATGATATTACAATTACATAAAGAAAACACAATAATATTACAATTACATAATAATACAATTACATAATTATAATTAATTAAGTTATGTATAATTATGAAGAATTAATGGTATTGCATTTTGATAACATGTATTTATTCATGAATGAGTGTTGTTCGTCAAGTAAACAGTAGCTGATGAGATGCAACGTTCGTCCTGCAAAGTAGCCGAATGTTCTAAGACATCATGAATTGGTGCAGAATTATCGGGCATGCACTGGTTCAAATCCCTAGGTGAATAAATGTTCTGTTGGATTTGTGGTCATTGTGGGATCAGTGCTCTCCCAACATCGAGTGCAATTTAGGTGGCTACAATCAGTAGCAGCTTTAGGATCATCTATAACGACTGGAGGATTTGACATGTTCACATGTCACCTCTATACAGGGTGGGGAAAGTAAATTACCTGTGCATATTTACACGTAATTTACTTGTAAAACATGAAACGTAAAAAATTATGTGAAGTAATAAACAAAAACGTATTTAATTTCGACAAATAAAACACCAACAACTTAATTTCAAAGTTCTTCAATGCATACAGGATATTAAATGAATATTGCATTGGACTATATTTCACACACTTCAATTCATCAGTACTTTTCCACATTAATTTGATATATCAAGTTATTTTAACGAGACATTAATATTTAAGTAATTTTCAGAAGTTAAAAATCAAAACTCTTATTCTTACTTACAAGTATATCAGTGTTACACATGCATAATATAATGTAAATGTAAATTTATTTAAACATAAAAGGCTCGTTAGTTTACTACATAAATATAACACTGGTCAACTTGATTTTTGTCAAATGAGTACCAATAGTACAGTTTTTATCGTGTTTTCCAATATGTATTCGGAGTTTCTCCATCACCCACAGTTTTTTTTATTTCAATTTCAATTAATGGATTTAAATAATTATTTTAATAAACGTTTTTTCGTTCATTTGTCCATTGTAAAATAAAACAGAGAACACTTTCATCAGGAGATTCCAGCTATGCGAAAGATATATCAAGGCAAATGGAATCCTAATATGCTGGCCGATTATTGTTGGACCATCAAGAGGGATGCTCCACAGGCGAAATATAGCAGAAAATCGTCATTTCGTACTTTCTAGGTGAGTCCGAATGTTCGAATATTGTGATGTTACGAATGTAGAAAATGTTAAAGTGTTTGAAATTATAAATTCCTGCTCTCCGAAACCTTGCGTGATGGAGAAACACCGATATCATATTTGAATTCAGGAGAGGAAATACTATCAGAACCACATATTTTTCTTTCTGAGACAAAAAAAAGTTCATTTTTTGTTGCTCAGTGTATTTAATGCTAATGAGTTGTTTTATAAAAATATACTTTTCAAGGAACTGACATTTTATATACTTTTATTGTTTATTCCCTTCAAACTTTGAGTAAATTAATTATTATATTATATGATTAGTATCTAATGAGGACAATACATTGTGGTCTATGCGCGCGCAGGTTTCATTTAAAAAAATAAATATAGCATTGAAACTCAAGCAATTCTATGATTTTGAATCTAAAAAAAAAGAGAGAAATTAGCAAAACATATCACATTACTGACAACATTTACTTAATAATCATCACATACTTGATCTTTCATTTACGACAGAAATAAACATGCGTGGTTTCCGATTTTTCAAATTAGAAATCATTCCTGTTAGCATTATGGACAAATAGTCCTGCTAGAAGTTTTCCTCTCCAGTTGGGCGATCGAAGCAGGATTAAGTAATTTATTAGCTAATTCTGCTAATTTCTTATGGTATCTCTTTGCAAAAAAATTGAATTGTCCAAAGGCTCACCAAATATTCCTGTATTTTCACGACACTGATGAAAACTGCCAAGATCATCTGTATTCACAGCTGTCAACATGTATCCCTAATCTTGGATATTCTGATCATCATGGATACACGAGTGTACAAAACAGTAATTCAGTCTGTATTATTAAATGCAATAGAAACCTGGTCAATTAGCAGTAAAACTTAGGAAGAAAATTGATGTTGAGATGAAATGTTAAAGAAAGATAATGGGCAGACCAAAGTCATAGGCGATTCCGAGGCGCAAGTGGTTAGAGACTCGTCCTCCACATGTGTCTCTAGTTCGCACCTCAGTCACTCTACATGTGGGGTTCGTGATGGACGAATCGGAGCCTGGAGCAGTTTTATTTCGTGCTTTTCCATTTGATTTCATCTGCTCATTTTATTGTGTGATAAGTTTGGTCTTCAACCTACATATCACGGACAGGACGAGTCTAGCAATCAAAGCCATGCATGAGATAAAATACGTAACTAAGATGTCCATGGAAGCAGCAATAAAACTCTTCCACATCAAGATTACACCCACAGTCACATACGGCCTTCAGCTTATATGGGATCATCTGAACCCCAACAGCCTTAGACTCCTCGAAAAAGTGAAATCGACATATTTGAAAAAGGCAGCGGGTCTGTCAAAGTTCGCACCCTCCCGTACGGTCTATGAATTGACGACGGAGTCATTTCTCATAGAAGAGCTCCGACTGAATCTATACCTGCCATCTACAAGGAGCTATAACATAGTACTAAGAGAACAGCTGCAGAAAAAATAATCGAAAAAATAATCGAAAAAATAATCGAATTACACCACCGTTGCTATGACCCCAGAAGACTGGAAGAAGCCGAACTACAAGCTACGACACCTAGTGATCCGGCTAGCAGTACACGGCTTCCATCACAGACTTTGCAAAACGGAACCATTTCATGACCCAGGACCAGAATGCGTGTGCGAGCGATACGGCATGTCATGCGAGAGATACCATGTGCTAAAATGTAAAAACAGGGGGCAATCTCTGACAGGATTCTATATAGGCAGATAAATTAATGTTGATTAACTAATCTTTGCACATTGTGCGCTATACATTAATAATAATAATAATAATAATAATAATAATAATAATAATAATAAAAGTGCGGTCAGTCGACATCCTCGTAGGGGTTTCAATTTCATCTCATCCCGACCTGCCATTATCCCAGACACACGTTTATTTTACTTACAATAAGGTATAATAAGGAATGAAAGATTAATATATGATTAAAGCAGATATTTATTAAAAAATGGAAATAAGGTTGTTTCAACATGTAATAAAAATGGAAGAGAAGAGGATACCTGAACAGATAACGGATACAAGGCCAGAAGAGAGAAAAAGGAAGGCCAAGGAAGGGCTGTGTGGATGATATCGAGGATATAAGAAGAATAAACGGGAGGAGAGTTGGGAAATTGAAGATAATGGGAAAAGAATACCGTGAAGAAGTGGATTCTGATAGTCCGAATATCGTAATGGTAGGAGGAAAAAGTGGGAGAAACAGAAGATGATGATGACGAAAAAGGAGTCATCTTACATTTTATCCCACTCCAAGTATTGAAGTAGATGTTGATCAGTTTAGGTCAGTTTATGTCGTGGCATGAGAGGTGTACGGATACTTATTTTTTATCGAGTTCATCTGACTTCTGAAAGACTCTCGAAAAATGTAAACATTTTAAATAGAATAACACGTGTTCTACTTGGAGAAGTTTACGAAGCGTTTAATTTACAAATTTGAATATAGCTTCCACTTAAATTGGTAATAACATATTCGGCTGTTCTCTACAACCTGTGGCACTACTTTTTAATTCCTTCATAAACACCTGTCAAATTTTATTCCTAGGTTTTCATTTTCCAACTTATTTCCCACCATTTACAATTGTTTTTATATTTTTTCTAACAATTATTTCAATATATATATATATATTTATTTATGATATTTAACTACATATATAGCATGAACACGTGGCAGCCATATTGATTTTAACGAATATCCAGTGCAACCAACATAGAGTATGTACTAATTAACTGTACACATATACTTCAAAATTTGACAACATACTATTTATTTTTGGGCGTTACATTATTTCACAGATTGAGGGCTTAAATTGCGTTAGGTTAGCTTTTAGGTTCGTTAAATACAGTATATGTTGGCTGCATCCCGTGATTCCATAGTGTAAACCGTTTTCCGTTTGTTGGCGCATGCGCATGGTGTATGGTTGGAACATTTTTCGCGTCACACGTTGCAAAGTATCATCAAATATTTGTATTCTTTCTATTCATAATCAATGTAAGAATTTTCTTTTTCTGGAAATTAACTTAATCTGTACATTACTGATTATGGCTTCCTTCGAGAAGGAAATAAATATATGTGTGTAAGAGAATTTAAACTCAAAATCACTCAACTTTTTCTCAACCTCTAGAATTTTAAAGACAAACAAATGGCTGTTATTTGTCAATGTTAAAAATGCCAGATTTCAAAAATAATGTTTGAATAAAGTATTAGTAGTCAACAGTCCCTAATAAGAAACGAAATTGATCTAGATAAAATTACATTTTTCAGTAATATACTTTATTTATTATACTCCTCATAACTCGGGCATTTTACTTTGCAGAATACAGCCTATGTATGACCTCTATCTAAGCAGTTAAAGTTGAGTGGTGTAATTTACTTACACCCTGTATAATATATATATATATATATTTTGTGCAACGAAGACCAGGAGAGTTTAACTCCTGTAGACTGTGACCGTAAAGTTGATTTTGTCAACAGTTTTTAGCAGGCGATGATGAAGTAAATAGTGAAGGGAGGAATATGGAAGACAAGAGAGAGATGGAGAAGTGTTGTAACAGGAGAATGGTCAGCCCAGGAGTGGACTCTGTAATCAAACATGTAAACATACTGGATATCAGAGTTAGTTTTAGGGCTAACCTCAAACCACCAGTGCTAAAGCGATCTATATCAATTTCATAAGAGAAGGGAAAAGGATATAACATTGTCATCGCCTCCGAAACATCATTAAACTTAATATTTCTTCCTTCCATTCTTGTGCTTTTATTCTCAATAAAACAATCAAATTAAATGTGTTCTAATTTTTAAAGTTTTCCAGACAATTTTACTAGTATTTTCTTAGTAAAGTCCAACCTATAAATATACATAAATTATTTTCTGAAATGATAAATATCTCGAGTTAGAAAAATTCGGAATTGTTGTGACATGGGTTTAAGATGATTAATCACGGGCTTAACTGGATTTATCTTATATCGTTAATGGGAATAGTAAATATTGAATCACCCTGTATCTTTTACTGAACAAACAAGTTGTAGCAACTCATTTAGAAAGATTTAAAAACACGTTATTTTGAAACGAATAATACCCAAAGTTTCCCAGAAGTAACACGTTTATCTGGCGACAATAGAGAAAATTTTCGAAATTAAGTAACAACTCAATAGAATGTTCCAGAAAACTATTAGGAAATTTTAGCTACGGCACACCCAAGGAGAATACGATATAAAACTGAGTGCAGATGGGGCCAGGGAGAGCGAGGCCTCTGAACCCGCCCAGGTTCACGTCAGCGAATCTGCTGGGCAGTTTATATAAGTAGAGTTTTCTTTGAATTTCAGGAATATAATAATTAATACTTAAGCTCTAAAACTTAACACTTCAAAGATTATATCCTTAATCTATGGCAAATATTTGAGTTTTATCTCTCCTCCTTGAACAAAATTAATAGCAAATGTTGCATCTAAATTCGTTAATATTGATAATTCTAACTTATGCTTTTTATATTTATTTAATCTTCTTCCTTCCAAGTATTAGGCCAAGGCCTGTTACGATCCTATAGAAAATTTTCCCTCCAGCGTTTCATAGGACGGCCCAGTGATCTTCGTCCTCTTGGTATATAATTATAAACAGCTTTGGGGATCCGATTTGAACTCATTCTTTCAAGATGGTGTTTCCAATTTAGTTGGTACTGTTTAATATATTCCAAAATTGGCGTAGTCTTCAATTCTTTTAAGATATCGGTGTTCCTTTTCCGGTCCCATCTGGTGTAACCCGCTGTTCTGCGCATGAATCTCATTTCACAAGCCGTTATTCTGCTTTCATGTTGTTTTTTTAGTGTCCATGCTTCACTACCATAGGTCAACACTGGTCTAGCCAAAGTGTTATATAAACGTAATCTGGTGTTTTTTTGTACAAGGGATGGTTTCATAACTTGATTAATAATTCCTAAACTTTTATTATAACTAGTAACTTTTTCAGGGATATCCTTTTCATCCCAGATAGAGAGATAATATCCAAGATATTTAAATTGATTAGATCTCTCTAAAATTTTATTCTGGAGACAGATTTTACTTTGTATGGGGTCCTTCCCATGAAATGCCATAATTTTAGTTTTGTTAATTGATATTTCCATATTAAATGTGGCACCTATTTTTTGTAAATATTTATTTAATAATATGTTAAATTGAGTTCATTAGTGGTTAACATGTTCTCGTATACATTTATGTTTCGTCTCGCAAGCATTTTATTTTGAGTTTCATTAAACTATATGTAAAGGGTGTCTATTGGCTTTCCTTTATGCTAGAGCAATACATTAAATAACATGAATTCCTACTATAAGTCCTGACTTCAACCCGTGAATTCCTACATATATTCCTGGGCGCGCTACCTGTTAAGCAACATCTATTAGAATCAACATCTAAGATACCAATTTATTAATAACGCCCTTCGAAGAGATCCTTTAATTACAATAGGAATAAAAATACGAAACAGTTTTGTAAATGACTATGCACATAACGTGAACTACATGGTCTTTATAGAAAGCCAGATATAATGAGAACAGTTAAGTCTCGTAGATTGCGATGGGCAGGACATGTGGCACCAATGGGGAATGAAAGACATGCATGAAAGCTTCTTGTAGGAAAACCAGAGGGAAAACGCCCAGTTGGTAGACCAAGAATGAGGTGGGAGAATAACATTAATTATAATTTGAAGGAAGTAGATTATACAGGGGATGATTGGAGAACATTAACTGAGGATAGGGATGTATGGTGAGCTTATGTCCGCGCGGCCATGAACCTACGGGTTCGATAGTGCCAGTGAGTTAGTTAGATTATGAACATAATTATGAGAGCAGTTTAGCAGCTGGAACACAAGTCATCTAACTACGAGATGAATGAATCTGGTTTGATCCAGGGCAATGGCGGGATGATATTCTTTTCTTCGCTTATTTAAATCCTGACTGGCCATTGAAATCGCTCAACCTCCGAAACAATGAGTATCATGAGATTTCTTGGAATTAAATTCAGAGCGACTGGCTGCCGATTCTATCTCGTCTTCGTACTTCTGGGGCACGCCGTAGCGTAGTGGTTAAGGCACTGAGCTACAAGCCGGAGGGTCGAGTGTTCAAGTCCCGTTGGGGTCAGGATTTTTAAACTGACCCAAACCCTCTGGCGGCACTATGGCCCTGGCGTCGACTCAGCCTCTAACGTAAATGAGTACCAGACGTTTGTTCTGGGGTAAAGGCGGCCGTCACGCAGGGCTGACAACCCGGCTGACATAAAGTGCCGATTGTCTAGAAAAAGTGGGAGCCTTAACCTGCTATTACCCCAAGGGTCTCCTGAGGCCTGTTGTGGGATCACTTTACTTTTTTTTACTTCGTACTTCTGGTCACAAACTTGGATCCTTGCATCCATCCCTAATACAATTCTGATGTTAAAGGCCATTATGTCAAATCTTCAGTTTCATTCAGTTTTAGTTCAATTTTATTTTATTAAACTACACAATTATCTCATCTCATAAATGATTCAAGCGCTTGAAAAGCCGCTTCTCTGCTTAACATCTATACACACCGCATAACTTTCTACCAGAAAACTTGACTCATTAGTTTCATAGTGCATCTAAACTACTTTAAAATATATTATATTTTATTAATTTGTAAAAATAATAATTTAATAAATAATAATACTTCTTATTCGTCACAGTTTAGGCTTATTTACTAGCCTGTTCCGGCTCCAAATTGGTGCTGTTTCCATATTTTCCTTGGTATTCCCAAACTTCTTCTTCCTCGTAGTGAATAAGTTGTATGTTGCTTTTGGTATTCTATTGTGAGTCATTCTTACTAAGTGTTCTTTTCAGTTTTTTTCTGTATTTCACTATTGTTGTGTTTAATTCCTCTACTTTTAGTTGTTGTATTATTTCTGTTTTTTTTGTCTGTTCTTTGATATCCTGCTATTGGTTTGAGGAATTTCATTTCAGCAGCTTCTACTCTGGCAGATTGCTGTGTTGTTACTGTCCATGTTTCGGATCCGTTAGTAATAATAGTATCCATCCATAGTAATTCTGCCCGAAGGCAGGTCCTTCACTGCAATCATAGCATTTTCATGCTATGCTTGCAGCTTTACTAGGGAATTGTGTAGGTGTCGTAGCTTCCCGTTTCTTTCCACACCTGTGAAGGATGATGATGATAATGATAAGAGTGTTGATGATGATGATGGCCATATGATTTCGGGGACCGTTTGGGCCTTAAAGTTTTCCTGACATTTGTCTTACAGGTGAGGAAAAACCCTGATAAAAACCTCACCCAGAAAAACTGCCCCGACCGGGGATCGAACCCGGGCCCGCTGCGTGACAAGGTAGCACGCTACCTCGAGACCACAGCGGTGGACATAATAATAGTATAATAATACTAAAATAATGATTATTACATTTTATTTACTGGCCGAGTTTAGGTCATAAGGCCTTCTCTTCCACTCAACCGACAAAGTATACAAATACATATTTACAGAATAAATTATGTAAGCTACAATATAAAAATAAATATCCTCAATTCGTGCCCAACTCAGGGTCGGGTCGAGGGATGAGCCCTTACATATAGAGGTCTGTGAATGACAATGGTGCCGGCCGACCACGCCTGATGCATCAACACAGGGACAGATGAACGAAATTAAATGAATGAGATGAGTATGAAGAAATGTTGGCAGGGGAAAACGGGAGAAATCCTGAGAAAAACCTGCCCAAGCTCCGTTTCGTCCACCAAGAAACCCACATGGAGTGACCGGGATTCGATCTCGGGACCGCAACTTTGAGAGGCGAGCGTCTAACCTCTTGCACCATGGAGCCCCTAGTAGTAATGTAATAGGCCTAAATTAAACGGGAAATACCAATTAATACTTATACATTATATGTGAAAGTAATGATCAAGCCGAAGTTATGTTAAAGCATGTGTGAATTTAGATTTATTTTCAACGATTCTAACGTCCAGCAATCCCTGATTTCCTGTGGTAGGGTATTCCAGGTGCGAAAAATGGAGATATTATGTGATGTGGAGGGATGGGATGTCATTTGTAAGGGTATAAGAGGTTATGATGTGATGGTGTGTTCAAACTATGGTTGGAGGAAAGATACCGGAAACGAGAGGATAAATAATTTCGATTCGAAGTATTTAGAATATTAAATAAGAGAACAAGACTTGTAGTGAACTGAATTTATTCATACATTTCACCATAACCCACACTTAAAAAAAAACGTTCTTATAATTAGGGCATGAGAGTAATGTTTATCGAAAATTATATAAGTGCAGGATTGATAAAACAACATTTTTGTGCGAAAGTGCGTCTTGTTGTACTTACAGCAATGGCGAACATGATTGAAAGATAAACTTTCCACATTTCGTGATTGCCAACCTAAATAACTATACTGTAATGTTACATATTGTAAATCTCATGCGGGTCAAGTCCAAGGGACTCGTGAACCATTAGTGGGGTAGGCAAGAGTTGAGCGCCTTGTCGAACTATTTGCTCATCTGTTGGAGCTTGCGAGCTCCGTGCTGGCCCACAACAGCTGCAGAAGGCGTCCCTGGGGGCACACCAGGGCTCGGCTCGGACCAGTCCAGAGGGGAGCTACTGTACTGGTTCCTGGCTCGGCCTACGGGCCCGTCGACAAACTGTGGGGTCGCCAGGAGATAAGCACCTGGATGTACTAAAAGTCTCACACTGTTGGGCTTGTAGCCCTAGCCGGTCTCACAACGGCTGCAGGACACGTCCCTGGAGGCAGAACAGGGGAATGGTCGGTGGATCTGCGACAGCAGTCCTCCCGGCTAGGCTCATGGAGCCCGTGGACCAACTGTGGGGTCGTCAGGATTGAGCGACCTGATGTACTATGTAGCTCAGCAATTCCCAGAACTGCAAACTCCAACACTCTCTCCCTGGGGTGTTGGTTTAAGGACCGTGAACTTGAACGTGGACGCGAACATAGGATAGGGAGGACTAGAACTAGGACTTGGGAGTATGGTCATGACGACCGAGGTATCCCAAGGGGTGGACGGCTGGGCCTAGATAGATGATGCGGGAAGAAAATATCAACCCTCTATGTATACCACGTACAATGTATATACAAAAATATATCCAAAAGGTAGTGTTACTATACATTATACGAAACAAATCACTGCAGTTTAAATGAACTGAACTTTATTTGAAACAATATAAAACAATAAATACGTACTTGCCGCAATTTTATTACTGATTGGAGTCACGGCCTGTTGTAGTCTCAACTACTAAACATTGCCAATGCGTTTAACGTTAGTCAGTTGTTTGTAGTGAACGCAAATATTTCCAACAAAGATGTTATTATTTTACTATTATTTATTATTTTGAAAACACCATCGCGCAAAAAAATATGTGAAGTGATTTACAGAATCTCGGAAATTAAAAATCTCGCTATCGTTCGGTTTTTAAACATTTTTCTCGCTTCTGTAAAAACCACTTTCAAACCTCGCATCGTAATATACAATTATTTTGAGGAAGATAAGGAATCAATCCATTAATGGTTTTCAAACTTCATTAGATAAAACTGCTTTATTGTGTAAAAAACCCTTTACTTTTAATTATTATTTACTAACAAACGAACCAACACCAATATTATTCTTGCTTAATATTGTTATAATATATTTAATATATGTTCATAAATTCTTATTATTTTTTAACTGAAATATTGTTTATTATTGTGTTGATATGGGAAAACATAATTGGTTATGGCAATATGTTGCAATTTAGCTAAGCGTACCATAAATGTGCATGGAGGGAAACGGAAGGATTATCTAGGTAGCGTGGTTTTAATTTTATATTATGGGTTTCTTCTGGATTTTAGCTAGGACTGGGATATAAGGTAATACCATACCTACGAGCGGCCATGCTACTGGTTTATCTGGAAAATGGATAACTTCCTTAGTTAAATGGGATGACATATATTAAGCAAAACATTAACATTTTATTAAACGGAAAACTTCACATTAATACATATAATTTCTGCAATAGAATTCTAAATAGCTAAAACATCATATAAATATAGTTTTTATCACCGTTCAAAGAGCATTAAGGTGTCAAACTGAATCCTGGAGAGAGAGTTGTTTTTCTTAATTTAGAATAATAGACTAACATAATGATACCGTATCTTGATTTAGGCTTTCACGGCCGGAGTTACTATGATGATCTTGTAGAAGATTTCCGGGCTGTTGGCCGTGGTCTTGATGCTTATATTTCCCCGACGTTTCGCCAGAGACTGCGTCCGGCATCCTCAAGGGTTGTCTTGAGCTTGGCAATTTTGTGGACTACCTGCCCTATTTATACATTTATCCGCGACGTGTATAAATAGGGCAGGTAGTCGACAAAATTGCCAGTCTCAAGACAACCCTTGGGGATGCCTGACGCAATCTCTGGCGAAACGTAAGGGAACTACAAGCCTCAAGACCACGGCCAAAGCCCGTAAATCTTCTACAAGATCATCATACCGTATTTTAATTTTGGCATGACTTGTTGAAACACGTTTATTCCTTGAATCTAATATAGACAAATATTTCGAAGTTCATGTATTTCGGTTGTATGTTTGAAACTTAGTAATTTACGATAATGCATTTAATAATTCTCATTTTATATAAATTAGGTAGTAATTTATGTGAAAAGCATCCTTTTTTATAATTTTAGGGTATAGTTATCTTGCAAAACACAAACTTTGCTCACCCCAGGTTCGAAGCCATCCCCGTCCAGCTCCGAATCCACGATCCAAGCTCCAAAGTCACAGGAGCGAAGACGCCCTCTCTCTCTCCCCCCCCCTCTCTCTCTCTCTCCAGTACTCCCTTTATATCCTTCATTTGTTTTCAGTTTAGCTACCTTACTGCAATAATATTTCCTACTATTTGGAAAGAAGTTCGCTTTCACTTTTCTACCTATGTGTGTCAACAAATATTCCAATGTACAAATTGTATGATAACTATATGTCCTGATTGATTTTTAATGTACTTATTTTATATTTACTTCAGTATCAATTTAGGCCTATTTGTCAAAGGTGTTCCGATGGGTGTCAGGATTGCATACTGTCCCAAAACCTTCTGGTGTCACCATAGCCCTGGGGTCGATTCAACCTCTAACGAAAATGAGTACGGGACGCATGTTCTGGGGTAAAGTCGGCCGTCACATGAGTTGAAAATCCGACTGGCATCATGTGCCGCTTTTCTAGAAAAAGTGTGAGCCTTAACCTCCTCCTACTGATTACTGTACGTATGTTGCACTAATCGTTTCTTATTATTCAGTAACATATAAATAACGTAATTAAAAGTCATTCGAGATTTTTAATTAAGTAACAGCATAAACTCCATAAAGACCTAATGTCTACAAGTTGAAGTTAGATTTATGTAACTTACATATAATTATTTATCCCATGTAATCACTTATTAAACTGAATTAAAAAAATATATGAAAATAGAATTTATATTTAATATTCGATGTATGGAGGGAACATAGAGAGACAGAGCTTAATAGGTTTGGTGCAGTTGGATTTGAAAATCTTAGAAGAAGCCTTCATAAAATAAAACAGGATAAAATAAGAAATGAATTCCTTTAGAGAGAAACGAATGTCACCACATCTCTTGTTTAAGAGGATTGAAAATCAAACTCTTAAATGGTATGGCCTTGTACAAAGAATGGAAAATGAAACATTGCCAAAAAATATATATCAATTGTCACCCCTGGAAAAAATAAACGTGGCAGACCAAGATGGAAATGAAAAACTTATGTCATAATTATAATTGATGATAGGAATTTGGAAGAAGGAGATTGGAATGATATAAATAAATGGAAACCGAAGACGGCAAACCTACAAGTGGGGGAAAGCCGAAGAAGAAAAAGAAGAAAATGAAGAATAAACATTCAGTACTCTCGGTTATGATCACAGTTGTTGACCTAAATATTAAATTAATACAAAGTTTATAAATAAAGAGGGAGGTAATTAAATAAAACATTTCTTTTAAGATAAAATTAACATGGACTTAGTAAGAAATAATAACTCAATTTTAAAATCTCTGATACCTTCCAAAATTAAAATAAATCTCAGGAAGAAACAATATTCTCTAAATAAAACCCTTAATCAAGTTTATCATTTACTTCATCTTTCCTGAAAATCTTGTTATAATATCATTACGAACAAAAATAAGTTTTAGGAAGTTTTAACTACACTCAATTCTTATCTAACATTAGCAGATTAACATTCAGGGATACAGAGAAAGTTTTACAATTTCCTTCTTATCGTCTTGTGTGTGTGTTTGTGTGTTTTTGTCTTCTGTAGCAAGATTGCCAGGTTTACTTTCACCTCTGAACTTTGTCAGTCATCGGGAGATTCAAAAAGCTTTCTGCAAGTATTTCCTCAGGGGAAAAAAATGTCTACATCAGACTGAGTCTTGACTCAAATTTCCATCAAACAAAATACACAGGTAGCTACTACTGTAAATAAAAACGTAATTACATGCTTATTTATTTATTTTACAACACTACATCTTACCTGGCGTGCGTGTGTGTGTGTCGTGTGTGTGTATGCTTTATGCGTGTCACATGTTTCCCGTTTTCATACTTCGGTTTCCAAATTCGGTGAAAAAAATAATATAGTCTAATTTCAGGTTTTGCACTCCATTTTCATGGGATGATGTGTATTTGTATTATATACAGAAAATAATTTGAGAAAACTAACTAACTCACTGGCACTACCGATCTCGCAAGTTTATGGACGCGCGGACATAAGCCCTCCACACATCCCTATCCTGAGCTAATGTTTTCCAATTATATCCTGTATAATCTAAAAAGTGATCCCACAACAGGCCCGGAGGCCCTTGGGGTAGTAGGAGGTTAAGGCTCCCACTTTTTCTAGACAATCGGCACTTTATGTCAGCCGGGTTGTCAGCCCTGCGTGACGGCCGCCTTTACCCCAGAGCAAGTGTCTGGTACTTATTTCCGTTAGAGGCTGAGTCGACCCCAGGGCCATAGTGCCGCCAGAGGGTTTGGGTCAGTTTAAAAATCCTGACCCCAACGGGAATTGAACCCTCGACCCTCCGACTTGTAGCTCAGTGCCTTAACCACTACACTACGGCGTGCCCCATCCTGTATAATATATTTCCCTCAAATCATGGTTAATTTTATTCTCCCACCTCATTCTTGACCTACCAACGGGATGTTTTCCCTCTGGTTATTCCTGCAAGTAGTTTTCATACCCTTCTTTCTTTCCCCATTTGTGACACATGTCCTTCCTGTCGCAGTCTACGAGACTTCATCATGATAACCATGAAGGATTAGACCTTAAGGTCTACTCCGATCTCATGCTAGAATTGGTCTGTCCATCTTTTACTGGGTCTTCCAACATTTCTTCGTCCTAGTGGTTTGTAATGAACACTATTTAACTCATGCCCCAAATGGGGGTCAATGACCAATCACATTTCAATGACTTTTGATTTACAACCCAATCACAGTCGTGTTTCGCCTAAAATTTACCAACTAAAGTTTAACATAATAAAGAAAGCACCTCCTTTTTAACATTCTGAATAGGTCATAGCATTATTTTGCAGTGACTGACTCTCTAAGAAATACGGCTACCAGATTGTATATAAAGTGCAAGAATTTCAGCAGAAAGCGTATGCGATATATAATATAAAAACTTTTGTAACAATTGATTATACCATAAAAAAAGAAAACACTGTTTGCAGTTTCTTAAATAAATTATTTTCCAGGAAATGACGTTGCAGGAAAATATAATTGGCATATTTACATTATCGGACAACAAATTAATTAATATTTATAACGTTGGTTATAAATTTCTCCAATAGGGTGAATTCTTACAATAATGCGATCCTTTGGCAATATATAATGTTATGATCTGGTTGCAGTTGTGAACAAAGGAAGGAAATGAAGCGTACCAATCGTTTCTCATTTGTTTTCAAACATAGCCGTTTAGATTAAAATTGTAGTTAAGTAATGATTTGTGAGTAAACAGTTAAATCGTCGTAACAAATGCCACTCTTGATTTCCAAATTCTATAGATAAATTCACTCCTCACTTCGTGAGTTGTGAATTTATCGATAATTTGGAAATCACTCGTGGCATTACTTATGAATATGTTTCGGAATTCTATTGTTATCCATTCTATTGATGTGGTCCATCCATTCATCTCTGTATTGTGCAATTCTACCATTGATTGCCATATATTTAGTTCACTTCGTATATTTTCATATCGTTTTCGATCTGTTATTGTATAGCCAGTCACACTCCTCAGAAATCTCATTTCTGACGTTCTATTCTTCCTTCCTGATTTTTAGTTGAGACCCAATATTCCGATCTATATAGTAGTGTTGGAACTGCCATTGTTTTATACAATTTAAAAGTGTCTCCTTTCTAGTTCCTTCGAGACTTCGTTTTAAGGTGCCATACAATTAAATTAAATTATCTTGTTTTCAATATCTTCACTTTTTCTATATGATACAATCATACCGCGGTAATTACAATTGTCTCACCTGTACTATTATTTTATTTTCTAATTGGATTTTTACTCTTAGTGGCTCATACCCTCGAAAAGCTAAAACTTCTACGAGACTTAATTGTTCTTATGTCATCTGGTTTCCTATAAAATGCATGCAGCTCACTGCTATGAAGTCTTCTCCATTCGCCTGTCGGTTCATCTCTCTCTTTGGTTCAAAAATGTTCCTACGAATTTTATTCTCATATATTACTAATCTTATCTCCTCCCTTAAAGTAAGAGTCCATATTTCGCATCCATACCCTATAATATAACTGGGAGAATAACACATATATTATATGGTAAGTTAATTTCAAGGCTGATGGTACAGTATGGTTGTACTGATCTCAGTGTAAGATTGTAATTTCGAAGTTGGCTGCGGTACCGAATCCACTGGACCGAAATCTAAGACGTTAAGGGATTGCGTAACGATAAACGTGTTGACTTTCCTTAGCATCACGAGGCATACGGTGATTGCAAACATTTGTTTTTTTTTTTTTTAATTGTTATGACACAGATTAATTTTAATATTTCAAAAACAAAAATAATAATCTTTTATTAAATAATGGAAACACCTCACTAATAATATTAATTTTACAATTAATAATTTATTTTTCTTTCATTTTATAAATGTAGTAATATTATTTTAAAATATTTTAAGCTGATGTTGTTAGATTTAATTTTGATTATCAGTAACTTTATCGTGTTAACAGATCTTTCTTTTTTGTACAATGTCACAATGTTGTCATGTTGACATTCTGGTATTATCTCCTGGCATGACGTTTTTGTAACCCACTTCCGAGGTTGGGGCGCCTGGAAGGCGGAGTTACACTGTCCCGATGGTATATGATAGGATGATGATGATGGTAATCATGCGTCAGGAGAGGCCTTAATTCTAAATTTAATTAATATGTTAATGGTTATAATAATGGCCAGATGATGTTCGGGAACCGTTTGGGCCTAAATTTTCCTGACATTTGTTTTACAGGTAATGAAAAACCCCGAAAAAAACATTATCCTGGAAATTTGTCCCGGCCGGGTATCGAACCCGGGCCCGCTGCATGACAAGACAGGACGCTAACCTCGAGACTCAGGTGGTTACATTATTTATTGATCAGTTTTGCCAAATAATTCTGATTTTTCTGTAATGTAATATAAGCCATACATGACCCAACAGTTGACTATTACAAAGATATACCGTCACAGGACTGATAATCGGGGCAAGAGGTACTATATCAGGATTCTTAGCTAAATTTTAGAATTTCTTAGATTTTGAAAGTTGTATCTTTCTAAAATTGCCATTGCTGCCATTAGAAGATCAATTACAATTTGAAATGTTTTAATGTATTTACAAAATGTATTTCATCAATTTCGAAAATTAATTGTCTGTATCACTTTGTTCTTGTGGCAATCATCTAATGAGGAAAATTTTATATCATATATTTGTCCTGGTGAGTGGAAGAGAAGGCCACATGTCCTTAACTCCACCAGCCTAATATATATGATTAAGAAAGTTTTCTTGGGGTTTTCGCGTCATGGATTGAAGTCAGCCTCTGGCCACTGATTCCAGAGGCCAGATGAATCAGTGGCCAGAGGCCGTCCTTGAATGCATGACGGAGAAAACCCAAGAAAAATTTCTTAATCATACTTATATCCGCGAAAATCTACAACATAACACACACACACACACACACACACACACACACACATATATATATATATATATATATATATATATATATATATATATAAAATTTGACAAAGTTAATGTACACATGGAAGGAGTATTTGCATGAGATTCAAAGCCAGTTCTATTAATGATATTGATTCAGATGGACGACCATCTCTCCACTCAGACAGTGTTGACAGATTAATATGAAATATTGATATAATCAAGATTGCTGTGGGACATTCTATCCCGTTGGATTTGCCCATCACATATCCCAGAGGAGTTAACGTGGAAGTGAACACAGGACTCTAAAGTGCAAAGCAGAGTTAAATCGTTAGTATTAACATGCTTTGTAAATTATGCGTAATGGTACGCTGTTAGAGTTTTACAATAATGCGGAACAGTATATTTAGTCAAGCTACACACTTCGAAACATTTCAAGTACAATTCCACATTGTCGAAAAACATACTTTCTACCTTCTGTCGTGGCCCACGTAGATTAGGATGGCTTACTCTCTTTCCTCCGTTACTTCAAACAGAGTTCACTGTATTCATTTAAGGAAATCTGGAACCAGTCTGGACATGAATCAACAAAGAATAAACTCCAAATCTCTGCTCCCGGGCATCGAAACTGGGTCCTCCAGTTCCTATCCAGAATCCCTGATACATGCATGACCTTATTGATCTTCAAGAGTTAACAGTTACCTGTATCATTCTAGATGTTGTTCTGTATGATATTTGATACCTTTATTACACAATACGTGATATATTTTATGCTTATAGGCCAATTATGCCTCTTGTACAGCAATATATGTGAACTTATAAATTACACACAAACGAAAATAATCATCTACCGAAAAAGGTATTTGAATAATAAACAATATAGACTAGAAAACACAAACAAAAATGCAAAGAAGCGAATATCATCAACATCATCCAGGGATTAAGCCTGTTGGCTCGTTCCGGTTCCATGAAAGCTAGAATTATTAAAATTGTTCAGACCATCTTCTGTGTGGGCTACAACATTTCTCCTTCCGTGCGGTTTATAATTTAGCAATAATTTTGGAAATCTTCCTTCTGGCATTCTATCAATATGTTCTTTCCAGTCGTTCCTATAATTAAGTATTCGGTCTATAAGTTTGAAAATATCTAGTTCCTTTCTTATATCTTCATTTATTTTCTTATCCAGCAGAGTATATCCTGCTATATTTCTTAAAAATCTCATCTCAGCTGCTTCAATCTTTGTTCTTGCCTTTTAGTGATCGTCCAACATTCTGATACATACATCAATACAGGAACTGCCATTACTTTATAAAATTTAATTTTTCTTTTCTTGTGTTTTTAAGGGTTAAGAAGCGATTAATAAATGAAAAAACCTAACTGCCACTTCTTTATACAACTTTATTCTTTTTTCTATCGTTGTACTTCTTATTTATTGAAGCAACTGTTCAAAATGCAACCATCGTTATTATGAAGCTCAGTAATACGTCATGCCGAATCCAAAACAAGAAAGTGTATCCGTTGTTTACATTTATTCTGTACAACTGTAGTATATAGAGTTGGACTGCATCTGGCAAACAAACTTATTTGTAAACCTGTTTATTACATCTACTACTTTATAAACATATTATGTATGTCCTATTTCGTGTAATAATGCCACTGTTATATACAGCTCGAGACCAAGCTCTCTGTGTTTGCGGGGAGAAGTGTGGGGAGTGGGAGGAGGTACACTTCTATGCTTCTGTATATACTAACAGTTAGCAAATTCCTTTCAGACACACGGAGCTGGGTCCCGAGCAATAGGATGAAGTAGGCCTAATCTGCGATGTCCATTTTTTTACTACAGATATAACTGTAATTTGGAACGAATAATAGTTTAAAAAATAATGGTGTGAAGTTAATTTTTCAAACATGATATTTCACTCCCAATGCATACACATGCAGTAATTTGCGTACAGTACATTACACGCCAAAGTTAAATCAAATATAAATTTAGATTTATTATAAATTAATCTAACGTCCGGCAGCCCTTGATTTTTTGTGGTTGGTATTTTCCAGTTACGAGAAGTGGAGATAGTATATGATATTGAGTGAGGGGATATCATATGTTACGGTATATTAGGCAAGATATTATGGTGTGATCGTGTGCTTAAATCGTGTTGGTGAACAGATACTGGAAACGAGAGACCAAATAACGTGGAGTCTCTTATATATAAAGAAAAAAAAACTAGAAATGTTATTTCTATCTTTGAGATGGAGCCATGGTAATTCGTTTTATGATTTATGACCGATAAAAGAAAATACAGTTGACAATGTTCATTCAAGAACTCGTGACCGGAGAGGGTTTACAATGACATTAACCTAAATCTTCCACTTTTATTAAATAGGTTTATAGCATATGATGGAACATCGTCACTGTAATATTAAAATAGCATTAAAAATTACAAGAACTATTGAAGATGTATATTTATATTCCATCAGTCATTACCATTTACTTTCCGATAAAGTAAATGCATATCAATAAGTTTTATTACTATGACTATTTAATTCATGCCCAAAATGGGAATCAATGACCGATCACATTTCAATGATTTTTTATTTACAACCAATCACAGTCGTGTTTCGCCTAAAATTTACCAACTAAAGTTTATCATGATAAAGAAAGCTCCTCCTTTTTAACATTCTGAATAGGGCATAGTATTACTTTGCAGTGACTGACTCCGTAAGAAATACGGCTACCAGATTGTATATATAGTGCATGAATGTCAACACATACCGCATGCAGGAGTTAATATAAAAACATTTGTAGCAATTGATTATACCACCAAAAAAAAAAAAAAAGAAACTACTGTTTGCACTTTCTTAAATGTATTTTTTCCCAGGTAATAATCCAGAAAAATATAATTGCCATATCTACATCATACGACATCAGAAATTAATTAATATACAGTTTGATGTGTTTCATTTTTTCTCCACTAGAGATCATTCTTACAATATTGCGTTTTTGGCAATAAATAATATTATGACCTGGTTGCAGTGATGAACAAAAGCAGCAAATGAAGCGTACCAATCGTTTCTCATTCGTTTTCAAACATCGCTGTTTACATTAAATATATAAATATTTTAAAATATCTATAATTAAATAATGATTTGTGAGTAAACAGATTAATTTTATTCGTTAAATAGTCCTAACAAATGCCACTCTTAATTTCCAAAATAAATTCACTCCTCACTTCGTTAGTCGTGAATTTATCGATAATTTGGAAATCACTCGTGGCATTACTTATGAATATTTTCCAATATTACATCAAATAAAGTAACCCCCTATATACATAATCATTAACTGTATGAAAGAAAACACTATGATTTACCATAGTTTCCTTATCAGTTTGTAATAAAATTCAATACACCAATATATTATTATTATTATTATTATTATTATTATTATTATTATTATTATTATTATTATTCATAATTTTTAGGATTTTCAACTTGTTTATTTCCAAAATCACTCCTCAGAGGAAGACGTATTGGATGTTCATCCACAGTCTATCCATCTCTTGGCTGGCCTTCCCCTTGTTCTTCTCCCGTCCACTGGGCTATATTCTTCAGCTCTTTTTGCAAGTCGGTTGTCTTCCATTCTTTTTATATGCCCTTTGCAATATTTTAGTCTATCTATAGTAAATTTGGTTATGTCTTAAATATGACATTTGTCTCTAATTTCTGTGTTGTGTATCTAATCAAATAATATTTTATCCTGAATTGTTCTTAAGATCTTCATTTCACATGTGCTTATTAATTGTTTAGTTTTTGCTTTATCAGCCCTAGTTTTTGGTCCATATACGATAACTGGTCAATCTATCGTGTTGTGTATGCGGATTTTGCTTTCTATTGACATATGTTTGTTGCGCCAAATTTAATCTTTCATATATCCTGATATTAGTGCTGTTTTATCAGCTTGAAGAGAAGAATACCAAAGAAGATCCTTAATTGGAAAGCTAATGGAAGTGGAAGAGGCAGGCCTATAGAACGATGGATGGATGGATGGATGGAGTGAAGAGAAGTATGGAAACTAGAGATTTGAGGGAAGAAGGTGCTTTAGACAGGAACCTCATCACAAATCACTTTGGGTTGACGGAGAAACACTATTGTGGAATATTCCTAAATAATTTTTTTTTTGATTGCGGATGAGCCCTTGTAGGACTACGCAAAGTACTTAGAGGCGTTTCCTTTCAGCCCAAATTTATTTTGCTATGAGCTTGTATTCTATCATCTCTCCAAGTTGTTCCAGTTTTTATCTTCGGTTTGTCCTCTTGGTCAACTTGCCACGCAATCAGCTTAATTCTAAATATATCTCTGTTTGGGATATCTTCTTTAGTAATTCCTGCCAATTTTAAGTCCTTTTTGACTTCATCAATCCACTTCATGGTATCCACTGGAGCTTTACTTCTGTTTTCATAGAATTCCATTATCTGTTTTGTAAGCCTATTTGAGTTCATTCGTTTAATATGGCCATAACATTTTAACCTTCGTTTTCTAATATCACTATGAATGTCTGTATATATTTTTATTTCCTTTTTACTTCTGAGTCTAAATGCTTCACCTATGACTTTGGACCTAAAACTTTTCTTATAATTTTGAATTATTTTTTCACTATATTTTCGATCCAATCTTTTTTTCTGTTCAAAATTAATGTTTCTGCTCCATAGAGACACTCTGGTTTAATTACAGTGTTATAGTGTCGTAATTTTGTGTGTAAAGATATGCATTTTTTATTATAAGTGTTGTGAGTAAGCCGAAATGCTGTTTCCATTTTTTGGCATCTACTTTTATTGGCTTTAGTTTCAATTCCATTTTCCAGAATTATTTCACCAAGATATTTAAATTGTGAAACTCGTTTAATTTTTCCATATTATTATATATTATTATTATTATTATTATTATTATTATTATTATTATTATTATTATTATTATTATTATACTATTTTATCCATCCTAAAAGCTTATAACTCAGTCACTGAATCGCCCTTTGCATGTTTGTATAACTGCAGCGACTTTCAAACTCTGTTTGAATCGGAAACGTATTTAATGTGTGTGTAAAATCGGTGAACGAACCGTGAAAAGTCTCAAGCTTCTGAGCACGCCGGCTGCCTGTGCCTAGTCAAGGACTTCTTCCTAACAGAGTTTCATTCCCAGAGAAAACAAATATCACTTGAATACTTTGTATACATTGCGTTGATTTGCGTTTTACACATGTGTTAGAGCAACATGTTCTCACCAGCACAGCATACTCTCAGATTGTCAGTAAGTTTGCTTAAGAAAAGCGGGACAAGGTGGTTAATAGAAATGTACACACTATATTTAAAATCTTCCAATTATCTAGGTGTATCTTTGGATTTTAATAGAGAAAAAGTCATAAATAATAAATTACAAATATTCCAATATTTATGTGGTACCCTTAAAAGAAAACTGGGAAAGAAAGTAAGAAAATAAACACAATTACTTAAAACTTTATAAAGCATTGGCTATACCTGCAATATTGTATGGCTCAGAAATATGGACTCTGAATAAACAGTAAATTAAGGGAATAGAAGCAGCAGATATGAAATATTTACGATTTGTGGCTGGATATACTTTAATAGATAAGAAATGAAGTGGAGGTATACGTAAAGAGCTACAAATATTCAGTTTGGCAGATAAAATAGAAGAGTAAAGGAGAAAATGGTATGAACATGTCTGCAGAATGGATACCAACAGATTGTCTAGGAAAAGTCTGAACTATCAACCAAGAGAGGAGGAAAAAGAGATCGGGGACGCCCACGAAAGAGATGGACATAGTAGCTATAATACTTGGAGCCGGAACGAACCAAAAACGTTTAATCCTTTCAAGAAGAAGAAGAAGATTATATTGAGCTTAATATAATAACTGATTAAATAGAAACAATTAATAGGATATGTGGCACAAATGGGAAATGGAAGAGGGGCAAGAAACCAGAGGGAAATGGCCAAGAAAGGGATGGGAGAATAATGTCACTGGCACTATCGAACTGTAGATTCAAGGTCGCCAGGACATAAGCTCTCCATACATCTCTATCCTGAGCTAATGTTTTCCAATAATTCACTGTGAAATTTCCTTCCCTCAAATAATGACAATCTTATTTTCCTACCTCGTCGTTGGTATAGGCTATCTACAGGGCGCATTCCTTCTGGTTTACCTACAGGGAGCTTCAAAGTCCCTCTTTCACTCAGCGTTGGTGCCACAAGGCCTGTCTATTGCAGTCTACGAGACTTAACTCTTCTTATTATATCTGTTTTCCCTTAAAGATTGTGTAGCTACTAATGTTAACCATGATTTAAGGGATGAATTATGCAGGCAATTATTTTAAAATATATTAGCTCACGTTAGGGATGTATGGAGAACTTACAACTCCATATGAGTATGAACCTCCGGGTTCGAGAGAGTTAATTACAAGTGGTTGTAACGAAAGTAAATATCAAAACTTCAGGTATGGATTGTTTATATGTTACAGATGACAAAAATACGTATGAGTAGGTATTAAATTTTCTCGATACCGACACATGTTTTAGCATCAATAGTACACACCTCCATATATCGAACATTTTAAAAATAAAATTCAAGTTTAACATTTTATTATATTTAGAGTATCAATGTATCTAATAAATACATCTCAATCCCTTCTCTCCCACCGTATGTAAATTACGGCATTCCGAAGTATTGAAGTTTTTCCAATGAAAATATTTTTGAAAAATTTGTACAAATTTTCATCGATCCTGAGTACACAGGGAAAATTATCAGAATCAAAAATGTGTACACAAATAACACACACACACACACACACACACACACACACACACACACACACACACACACACACACACACACACACACATATATACATATGACATGATAAGAAAAATAAATGCTCGGACGGGACCTGAACCCGGACGTCTGTATTGATACCACAATGAGTATCAATTTTCTTATATATATTCTCTTATTATTACGAGATGTAGTGGGAACTCTGTCTCCACTGCCATCCTAGTAGCTCTTCCCGTAACAAGTAAGCAAATTAAAAAAAATATTTTTACTTTATAGCAGTGACGCTTTATCGATGTTATAATTACATTTTTGACATAAGATAATATATATATATATATATATATATAACAAAAATTAATGTTTGTACTAGACTTGCTCGGTAGCGTAATCGGTAGCGCACTACAGTATCAATCCAGAGGTCCGGGTTCAGGTTCCGTCCGAGCATTTATTTTTCTTATCATGTAATATTAAGCTTGCATTGCTCAATGTAAAAAATTTAATTATAATACACACACACACACACACACACACACACACACACACACACACACACACACACACACACACATATATATATATATATATATATATATATATATATATATATATATATCCATCCATAGTAATTCTGCCCGAAGGCAGGTCTATCACTGCAATCATAGCATTTTCATGCTAGCCATATGATTTCGGGGACCCTTTGGGCCTTGAAGTTTTCCTGACATTTGTCTTACAGATGAGGAAAAACCCCGATGAAAACCTCACCCAGAAAAACTGCCCGACCGGGGATGGAACCCGTGTCCGGCGTGACACAGCGGTGGAATATATATATATAATGTATATTTCAAGTATTAAGAGAAACTGCAAAATTTTAAGATTAACTGAGGCTGAAATTACTGCTTCGTTCGACATAGTTCCTGTAGTTTTATTGGGTGTTTTATAACGTTTCGTTAAAACCAAACTTGACTTATGTAATTAAAAATAATGTGAGGTCGAGTTCGTTAGCCAGCAAAATCGCACCATCAGGCGTAAAAGTTCACCTGAACCGAACATTTAAAAATCACTCTAACGTTCGCAATTTTCGACGTTTCATAACTAAACTCAGTATATGCTATTAAAATAAATTGAGTAAGGTATTCTCCAAAATTCAGCCAAATTCGACCACTATAAGTTGAGGTTTACCTGAAACCTGAAATTAAAAATAGACTATCAAACGCTACGTTTCGTCGCAATGTGTACCTACAATTTAATTAACCCTTATATTTGAATATTTTTCTATAAGCTAGATTGATTTAATTTGTTTAATATTTATAATAAAATAATAGAAAAATGAATGAATAAATAGTGTTAATTAAATCTGTGTAAAATTGTACAATAATATCAAATATGTACGGTACTCTTTTAACAAGCTGGCATTAGAAATTGAGTTTATTCAGTTTAACACAATAATAGATACTCTGTAAACCAGGAAAATCGGAACTCAAATTCGACTCCCTGAGGAATTATGCTTAATTTACGCAATTCCTGCGAGATGGATTTGTTTTTATTTATTCTGAAGTCTGAGATTAAATTTATTCGAGAATATATGTTGTTACAGAAATATGTTATTGCATCCATGTGTACTTTATAGGACATATAACTAACTAACTCACTGGCTCTATCGAATCTGTAGGTTCAATGCCGCGCGGACATAAGCTCACCATACATCCCTATCCTGAGTTAATGTTTTACAATCATTCCCTGTATAATGTACTTCCCTCAAATCATAGTTAATATTAATCTCCCACCTCATTCTTGTCTACCAACTGGGTGTTTTCCCTCTGGTTTTCCTACAAGAAGCTTCCATGCACGTCTCTCATTCCCCATTCGTGCCACATGTCCTGGCCATTGTAGTCTACGAGATTTAACTGTTTCTAATATATATGGCTTCTTTTATAGGATGTATATAGGGTGTAACTATATTCCCATTACATACTTTGAGAACGTGTAGAGGGGAACAAGACGGTTACGTATAGCATAGCAACCCATGTCCGTTAACGTACCGTTTTCCCGCTACACGCACAAAAATATCACAACGAAAGTTCAACTCTCCCGTATTTTCGGCACTAAAGACCCAATACGTCCTCCCAACTTGACTACTACTTGTGGGGTTACATGCAATCCCTGATTTACGAAACCCTTGTGGCATCCTAGAAGACCTACTGGCGCGAGTTACGGCTGAAGTGGATGTTATAGGATCAAGGACTGGTACCAGATCATGGTATGGAGATACCGTATCTGTGTTGACGCAGGTAATCGTCCCATCGATCCCTTCTTCCAGAGAGAGAGAGAA